>CM032773.1:11062002-12262002 GCA_019155195.1 Avicennia marina
ACTTAAGATTGATTCTTATCTAAATCCAATTTGAAGTTGAGAGGGTGGGCGACAACTTAAGATTGATTCTTATCTAAACCCAATTTGAAGTTGAGAGGGTGGGCGGAGTAGTAGTGCTGTTGACCAAAATAGCATGTAATAAATTGGCCCCATACTTTTAGGAGAGATATTAAACATATAATGTAAGAAGTATAGAAAAGGTACATGTTAGGGAGGACATATTGTTTTCTCCTCTTTATAATTACTGCTCATCTTCCTCCATGGGGCAAGCAGAACAGCAGAGCAGAGGAAAGAACGAAAGAAATCTTCATATTTTCTCTCTTATTTTGTGCATTTTATAAACATTCACATTTTCGTGTGTAAAAAGCAACACCGATGGATGCCACTAAAATTAAAGTTTATATATGGCTAAATAACTTAGAAATAAATTGATAATGAAACGAGTTACAAGAAAATACAGACTTATTCCTAGATATCCCTATATTGTAAACATTCAAGTACAAATCCAATTTATAGTAGCGTTATTTTAATTAAAAAAAAGTTTAAAAAATTATCATGCAACTTGGATACTCGTTTAAATATCCAAACCACAGACCACATTTTTATAGGTTAACTAGAAGAATGTTAAAAGCAAAAGGGTATGTTACCTAAAAAATGTTGAGGAGCAAGTGGCGAAGCAAGTTATTTTATATAATTAGTTTAGATGGGCTGGGCTCAAGATGAACAAAGCCAACGAGCCCAAATCTTGATGGAGGCCCAATCCCATTACACTATTCGGCACTGAATTCCTAATGACCATTTCACCCTCCGTTTTTGATATAAAGTACACAGTCGTATCTTAGCCAAGGGGTCTGACGAAACCAAGGGAAGATATTTTTTTCTGCCGTGCGAGTGCTCGACAGCTAGGGTTTCGACATTTCCAATCGTAAGCTTGGCTTTCGAATTCAACGTTTCACTGTAAATGAATAAATTTTTTTTGCTGTAAATGTTTATTCCTCGCTCGGATCTGCTATCCTGTCTCTTTAGGCCTTTTTAATAATTTTCGATATTTACGGTGAAGGCTCTGTTTAATTATGGTCGAAATTAATGGAGGTGCTACTTTGTGTTGTCAATTTAGTATTAAGTAGAGATTTATTTTGTTATTTTATGGTACATCTGAGCAGGCTTTTTTTCCCTAGTGTGTTTTGGTCTTCATTTTCTGGAACACACACACACACAGATAGATAGATATATTTTTTTCTTTTAGTCTTTTAATTTGTATTGATAGTACTGAAATATTTGAGCAAAGCAATTGTTGCTTGAGATGTAGAAAGAAAGCAGTAGAAATTCTGGAGTCTATTTACATTCTGAGTTGTGATGGCAGGAAAAAGGGAAAAAAAACTAGAGCTGGATAAGAATTGAAATTCCTTCCATATTTTACCTTCGTTAGTTTTTTGAAAATGTATGATGGGAAAAAGGAGAATGGATGTCCTGAATTATGTGACTAATGAGTAATGAAGTGACTTGAGTTGTTGCAGAAAGTGTACAACCTTCAGAATAATAATTTTCTAGCAGTACTCACTGCAATTCTGAGTGTAATCTGTGTTTTGGTTATTATGTAATTAGCAAATTTGATAGATTTTGCAGCAACCTCTGAGTTGTTACATGTTAAATGTTATCTTGATAAATTTCCAAGGTATATTTTGGTTTTTAATTTGCTTATTTTTGATGAAATATTCCCTGCAAAAGTATTAATTCTCTATTGGTTTTGGGAATTGTAATTGAAGAGATGTGGAGTTTGCTAATGAATTTATATTCTTTGTGGTCCTTGAATATCAGAGTTGAAGTGAAATGAGGTCAATTTTTTGTGGAAACTTTGAGTATGATGCTCGCCAGTCTGATCTTGAAAGACTCTTCAGAAGATATGGGAAGGTTGATAGGGTTGATATGAAATCTGGTAAGCTATACTGCTTAAATAAAATGTGTTTGTCTGACAACTAAATTCTTTTGAAGAGCATGCCTGGCTCATGCAATTGAACTATTAAAGTATGCTTTGATATCCTTGTCATTCATCATAGGGAATGCGTGTAGTTCTTTGAACAAATGTGTTGGAATTTATAAAGTGGGGATGCTAGATGGATTGAATAAAAATACATCTATTAGCATGCAAGTGGGTAAATGATAGAGGTGATACCACTGTTTTGGTCAGCCCCCCCACCCTACCCCTGTTTAATGTCACCGTATGAGTTAAACAAGTTAAAGAAATTAGCTTCACACAACTTAGAACTTGATTGTTTATGCTTTATGTATATGACAATACCACATAACTACTTGGTATTTACATGCATTGTGTTTTGAGGGCGACATATTAAGTCTGCTTGCACAAAGCTTTATCTTGAAAAAGCTGTTCTGAAAAATGTTCGATTGGTGGAGATGGGCTTCATTCTGTTATGAGAAGATGCCTCTGCGGAAGCTTACTAGTTACAAAACTGCAAGGCATAAAAAAACCTATGCATCTGATACGAAGTCTAACCACTGTGTTGACTTTGGTGTGACTAGTAACACTGAGATGCTGGGGTAAGCACTTCTGATTTTGACCAGGCCATCCACTGATTGGCTTTAGTTCTGTGGAAAAGTATTAGTTATCAGTTATATAATTTAATGAGTATTCAAAAAGTACAAACATGTATAAACAAATGTTTATTTAATGGTAAAAACAAGATTTTAGTGTATTCCATGAGTTTCTATAAACAAATGTTTATTTAATGGTAAAACCAAGATTTTGGTGTATTCTGTGGATCATCTTCTGAGAGAACAAAGGAGACCAAGAAGGCTGTAGCGACAAGCTTCAAAAAGAGTCCTGTGCACCCAGGAGCAACCAAGCAGAGTGCCAAACGTGCATATGAATGCCTGTGTTTCCATGTTGGGTTTGCTGGGGTGTCAAGATGTGTTTGAAGGAAGAAAGTATTATCTTTTTAAGTGCAAGACCCCCATATTCAATTAATTTTTTGACGCAGGATTACATTGCATTTTCCATACAATCCCTGGCTGATCGAAGGGTTTCTTCTTTATTTCATTTCTGGGCAGTGGCAAGCAATCTCTTCTAAATTCGTAGAAGAGTCCTCTGAACATCCATGGCATCACCGTCACGCATTTTCCTGAGTCATTATTGACTTCATTCCTCATGAATTTTGCCCATCAATCATTTTCCCACGTTACATGCAATCGTTGAAGTTGAGACAGCTGAATAAATTGGAGAAGACACTTACACGTTTACGTTTTAATGTCATGAGACATCCACCTATTCCATTGACATCACATAATCCACTGGACAAGGTCTGTCCCTGATTCAACTGTTCGGTAATTTTTGGATAGAGAAGACTGTCTTTAATAATTGTCAGGTGACATGGTATATGGTTTGCACATTCATAGACTAAAAGACTTTTCCATTACAGGTGCATAATTTAATGGATAATTCTTTTTGTAGTTTTCATGCTCAAATGTGGTGATATTAAGACATGGATGTTTTATTCTTTTGCAGGTTTTGCTTTTGTTTACATGGAGGATGAGAGAGATGCGGAAGATGCAATTCGCGCACTTGACCGAATTGAATTTGGTAGAAAGGGCCGTAGGCTCCGTGTTGAGTGGACCAAGGTAATATATTTTTGTTGTGTACTCTCTTTGGAGAGTCATTTCACAATTTTTGGTTCTGAATAATTCTTTAATCCTGCTGTTATATTGTGCAACAGCAAGAACGGACTAGCAGACGGCCAGATAGCTCTAGAAAATCTTCATCTAACTCGAGACCCTCGAAGACCCTGTTTGTCATAAACTTTGATCCATATCAGACCAGAACAAGGGATTTAGAGAGACATTTTGATCCGTATGGGAAGATACTGAATGTAAGAATCAGGAGGAATTTTGCTTTCATACAGTATGAATATCAGGAAGATGCAACAAAAGCTCTGGATGCTACCAACATGAGGTGAGTTTAATTAGGGACTTTTTGAAACTTCTGTGCTTACCCATTTAATCGTAGCTGTTGCTGCTGCTGAATTGTCTGATTAAATCAGTTGGAAATGCATTTTTGATTCTCTGGGTATTCTGCACAGCAAACTGTTGGATCGTGTTATAACTGTTGAATATGCTATCAAGGATGATGATGGGAAGCGATATGGGTATAGTCCCGACAGAAGTCGTGACAGATCACCAAAGAGAGGCTATGACAGGGTCAGATCACCAAGTCCATATAGGAGAGAGAGAGACAGTCCTGATTATGGGCACGGTAATGGCCGTAGCCCAAGTCCGTATCGTAGAGAGCGAGAAAGTCCTGACTATGCTCGTGGGTCTAGCCACAGTCCCAGTGGGAAAGAAAGGGATCCTGAACAAGGTCGTGGCCTAAGTCCAAGTCCCCAGAAGAAGAGAGAGACTGATTACAATCATAAACAGAGCCCAAGTCCTCAAAGGGAGCGGTCCAACGGAGATTATGGTCGTGATCCATCTCCAAGCCCTCTAAGAGAACAAGGGGAGAGGGCAATGAGCCCTGATGATTATGCTCGTAAGAGAAGTCCTGCTTGCAGTGATGCCGAAAGCCCTCCACCTGAGCGATATGGGAGGTTTGTATCTATTCCTGGTAGCTCTGCTTTTTCTGGCTGAACCTGCATTATTGTCGTCTGTATAAAAAGTAAAACCCATAAAGCGAGCTACTTTCTCATCCGCTTATTTTCTGTAACGCAGTCGATCACCCCCGGCACGGGAATGATCTCATCGTGGTATGCAATATTTGCTGTGGGAGCCGTATGCTATGTGCTGCTGTTGTCAAGCTCCTTAAATTATCAGTCATGCCCTAGTCTTAATTAGATGCATATTGCATTTATTTTTTGTTCTGTATCGTTGGACTTTACATAGAACGCACTTTGTCTGCTGTACTTTGTATTGCACTCAAAACTTTAACCCTTTACATGTGTTTTTATGTATCGTTATTATTAGGACGCGTTAAATGTTTTCCTTATATTTGCCTGTGGAAGAGCGTGAAAGTTGAATGTTAGCTGGCTTTTAATAGTTCTTTCTTATTTAATCTTATCTTTTATATTGAGAGACCTGTTGGCCATGTTTGTTTCCAAATTAGAAGTGAAGGAAAATTTAGATGATTTGAATAGGGGTGAAAATTATATTTGATTTGATATATTTGAATAGGGAGAAAAATTATTTTTATATTTATTTAATATGTAATAATAATTGAATTTTGTAATAATATATAAGTTTATAGGGTCATAAGAAAATGAATATGAGTAGGAAAATTATAGGAATAAATGTTAATTTGATTGTGGATAATTAGTTGATTATGAAAAATAAAATTGAGAGAAAATTGAATTTGAATGAAATTTTTAAAATAAAATGTTATGTTTGTCAGATTTTTAAGTAGAAATGAAGAGAGGTTAAAATAAAAAGCAAATATGGCCGTTGAGTAGCTTCGTCGGCCGAATGATGTCTTTCATTGGACGTACCTTTTCAATGATGTCTTCTATTGGATATATCGTTTCTTTTCTTTTACATGGGCTGCAAACCAAGGGTTGATAAAATTATTTACCTGCTAGTGAGTGCTCTTACGCGATTTTGTCTCCCCGAATTTCGCATGAGTGCGTGCTGGTTCATAACTGCCGTGAAACTTCTGAATCTACTTGGTGCTAACCAAATTGTCTGGGCCAAAATTTACGTGGGCTTTCTCGGGACTTCTTTTATTCAGTTTTTTTAATCGTATTTGTTGCCACAACTCATTACGCGTCTTTTTAAAACAATCCGGCCTTTCTCGCTTCTGGCACTACTGTTGAAATCAAATGCAGACACCAAACGGCCAGGGGACACTCACAGATACCTTCGAGCCGATAAATGTCTATGGTGTCCCCTGAAAGACACTCCAAATGTCTTTTATTTTCCCCCTTTCGGTTGAATGATTCACCCCACACCCACTGGAAAAAGGAAAGATACTGGGACTACGGGTTGGTGCTTTCACACACACACACACACACACACACTCATTGTATTTGACTTGTCAGACTGTAGTGAGTTTGACTCTGTCAAAAAAACACATCTGATCGCTGCCATCAAAGACGCGTCGTCTACGAGTGAGATAAGAGGCTTTGCGGTGTGCACCGCACCACGCCACACGTATTTCAATCAAAACCCTGTCTGGCCACTCACTAACCATGGATATTCGATATCCGAAACGCTAATTTTGAACCCTGCATGTCGACAACGTCCATTCCCCTTCACCGTTCATTTTCTTTGCAGTTTTCCGTCAGAGCCGCGGCTTTGCGGCCATGTGGCTGAAAGGATGTTTCTTTCATAGAAAATTCGACAGAGAAAATGAAAAAGGCTGCACATTGCATGGACTAGTTGATACTTAGAGATCTGCATTAACTGTGTTTATTTTAATTTTTAATTGTCTGTGTGTGCGTGTGTGTGTTTCTTTTTACCAAACATTGTGTGAAAGTGAGACATGAAATGAAAATTTAAAAAGTATAATAATTGTAAAGTGTGTTTTGGATCATAAAATTTCAAAACAAACGTAGCCGTTGCATTTTGCTGTGAGGTTCCAAAGCAAAATCTCATTTGCGCCGTGGCGATATTTGGATTAGAGCATTTGAATTTAAGAGAAGGATTTGAAAGAAAGTATACACTAAAATAAAATAATTTTAAATTTACCACAATTATAGAAAAATATAGTGTAAAATGAAAGGTTACGCATCTGAAATGCATTAGCATACAAACAAGTGGAATAGATATATTAATATAGATTTGAAATACATTCCTTTAAATTGTTCAATCCGAATGCCCTCTGAACCTATTTATGTATGACAATAATATTCTTTACATGCTATGGCAATGCTTGGAAAAGGGGTTTTGATAG
Organism: Avicennia marina; assembly: GCA_019155195.1. Taxonomy (NCBI): domain Eukaryota; kingdom Viridiplantae; phylum Streptophyta; class Magnoliopsida; order Lamiales; family Acanthaceae; genus Avicennia; species Avicennia marina. The sequence continues at coordinate 11,068,892 of CM032773.1, forward strand.
GAGATGATATTTGATTAGATTTCTGTTAGGATGACTAATATGTTTGGAAAGAAGACATTGATGGGATGGATATTATCATTTATTTAAATTTTTTGTGTGTGTATATAAAATATATAATAATGATGAGATAATGTGATAGTATATAAAAATAATAATTGACTTTTAGGGTATAAATAAAAACAAATGTCTGTGTGCGTGGTATATATAAGTATCAATTTAATTGTATATAGGACAAACAATTAATTAGTTATATATATAATAGAGAAAAAATTTGAATTTAAATTTAAATTAAAATTTTGTTAGGCAGTAGTAAAAAGTTTGGTAAATCGTGTGAACTATGAAAAGGAGTTTCGAACACAGCCTACAGAACTTTCGTGTAGGAATAAACTATATTTATTTATTTGTCTCTTTGTTTGTTTGTTTGTTTTTAACTGATAAGCATCGATCGCATCGCGAAGGAACGAGGAAAGCCCTTGTCTTGATTGAAGGTGTGGAAACAGTCTTCCATCGACATCTGAAGACGCGTTTCCAATTATTAATGGAGGAAGTGTGTTTTTAAATAGGATGCAGGGAAGAGACGACTCTTTGAAAACTACTTGCATGATCTGACCCTGATTAGGGGAAGAAAAATCATGCATTTAATCAAGTGATAATATTCGATATTTATTCAGATTAAATTAATTATAGATGTTCTATGTGGTGTGGTCTTAGTGTTGAGGGAGGTGTTTTGTCTTTTTTTTTTTTTTTTTTTTTTGTAATGGAAAATAGTATTAAGAATTTAAACGAAAAGTACTCAATCTTTACAGAATTGTAGAAATAAGATCGCGACGTAATAATGAAAATTGATTAGTTGAAAGGTCTTGAGATGGTAGGAAATTTACTTACATACATAAATGCATATATTTGTTAATATCAAAGAGTAAGATAATCCAAAAAATATATATTTATTAGGAGAATTGTAGCAACATAATTAAATTGGAGTTTTTTTTTTTAATTATTTTCCATTGATAAAATAAAACTTGACAAATATAATTATTAGACAGAGATTAACTATTTTCAACTTGGTTCACAAGTTTGAACTAACTAAATACTTGCTTTATAATTCCTTTTCATGTAAATTTCATTAACTAATAGTTCAAATTCCCAAATCATCTATGTGTGTATGCTTTGCTTGCATCATTTGCTTTCGGCACTAAAGGATTTGATAAAGGAAAAACTTTAAAGAAAAAAATATATATTGTTAGTACGAAAATTATTATCTGAGATATGTACACACAGTTGACGTGTTCTTAGCTACTAACTCGATTTTTGTTTGACGAAAAGCAAAAAAAATATCGCACCATCTGTTCCATTGTCACACAATTTTCGTTACAAAGCAGTCTCATTCTTGTTTTAGTTACAAAATAGCAACAATTTCGTGTGAGTCCACTGACATGCAAGAGAAAATATCTAATCTTAGCTTTTCCTGTCCACACACTGCTCTGTCTGACTAACTTTGCTTCTACAATCTATTGCCTCAATGTATGCACACTACTTTTAAATTAAATAAAAAAATAACTAATTTATTAATTATTATAAAAGTTATTATATTTTTAAAAATTTAATTAATAAAAAAAATGTTTATAAGTTAAATTTATTTAACATTTTTACACAGAGAAAGAGAGAGAGTAAGGAAGAGAAAAAGACCAAATTTTTATTGAGATAAAAGAGAAAAAGTTCAAAATAAGATAGAAGACCAAAACGTATAATTTAGTAATTTAACATTGATTAAAAAAGTTAATCATTCGAAATGCATTGCACTTAATAATATAGGTAAATAAAATAAACTAAAGGTAATAGCATAAACTTACATTATGCAATTATATAGTAAGTTTGAACTCTTAACAATACCAATCAAGGCACATTCATTACATGCATATTAAAAATTAAAATATACATAATAAATACAGTAATAGAAGATAAATGAATTAAATATTATTTAAATTCAAGATGAAGTAAAAAAAGAAAAAAGAAAAAGGTTAGTGAAAGGAAGAGGTTGTTGGTTAACAACAAAATTGGAAAATCGAGAGTGCTGAAGCTATAGTTGTAAATTAGACCTACATCACAGTATTAAATTATTTAATTACCCAACCCTGTAATAAAATTTAATCTCAAAACTTCTGGAGTATTCGTTTAATATATTACTACTGGTTTGTTTAGAAAGATGACTTAACTTTTAAACAAGTATAATTATAATTACAAATGGGAATAGCATTTATAATATTCTCTCAAAAGAAATTGCTACAAGTATGAGTTTGTGTCGAACATGGATTCCTCTATGTCTATATAGTCAACCCCCCCCCCCCCCCCCCAAAAAAAAAAAAAGAAAAGAAAAGAAAAGAAAAGAAAGGTAAACAAAGGAAGAAGATGATATATACGAATCCAACTTTTCATCTTCACGTGAAACCCATTTACTGATCATGCATGCTGGCTACAACACCTTCCACGTAATTACATTATTATTAATTAAAACTAAAATATCCATTGAACCGTGTTCCAAAATATTCAACAGGCGTCAACAAAGTACATCTACGTGTGCGCGTTGACAATTGTCAACAAGCTGTCAAACATTTCATCCCCTGGGAGCTGAAATCCTCCAAGTCCACCACCCTTCATTCAATCAACTACAAACAAACAACTACACACACGTCAAAACACTTGGACTAGTTTCATTACAAGTTTTACAACCCTACGCCTCGTACACAGGCCCCCAAATCGGACTCAGTCAGAAGGGATGTGGGGGACTATTATGTGACAACTGATTTCTATAAAATCAATCTTACCTTTTTAACTTGGCCTGCGTTGGTTACATTTGTTGTGCTCTAATGCAACTTTTATCAAACATCGCTCTCAACAACATGCGTCTTTCAACTACGGCTCAATTTTTTTTCATCTTTTGACCACCTATTAGATTTTATACAATCAAACATATTTCTGTATAAAATTTTTATATAAATTCAAATTCAAAAATTTCGTTTATTACATATAATACTATTTAATTATTATACTTATTTATAATCAAATCAATATGTATACAAACACATACACTCGCATTTATATATATACACATGTTTATAGTCTAAAAACTAATCATTATTTTTATGTAGTATCATAATTATCTAATCATTATTATATATTTTATACATATAATTCAAATAAATTAAAATCTTATAATTAAATATATTACTCGTCCCAAACATCATCCATGAGCAAAACCCCTCCCCCTCTCCCTAGCATACCCTTGGTTTCCCGAAAAGAAGATCAATTAATTGAAGTCACATTCTTGCAAAGCATAAGTCCACATGCATCCCATGATGACACCAGCACAAGCATCCATAGGTTTTTTATATGCACGAAAATGAAAGTGGGGTTCAACCACGAGTTTTCTGTGGTAGCTATACCACAAAATGGCATTATTTGATCCATGATATGTATTTTTATTCAAAATGGGCAAATACTCCTTACTTTTTCACTAGAAGGGGACCCAAAAATCAATCACCTCCACACACAATGAATTGATTTTAGCCACGTCGGCACTCATGATATAGCAAAAATAAAAATAAAAATAAAAAAAAATACACCCAGTTTGAGAATATAAGTGGGCATAATGCAAGGGAAGAGTTTTAAACTGATACATGCATGTATGGTCCAAGAAACATTAAAATATACTAATAAAAGCCAAAAAACAAAACAAAAAAAAACCCTAGTGCCTGGCATGGGGCGTGCTGATCAATTAGATTCGAGAGGAACCGAAGGGGATTTGGACAGGTGTATTACTCTCAATACACTATAAGGCAACTAGGCAAGCAGCAGACAATTACCCCCACAATGCCCTTTTTCACACATCTTTTGACTGCTCATTAGAGCAGTCAAACCTTATGAATGTCAAAATGTGACACCACAGGAGTTGAACTGCATGCATGGGAATAAACAAATAACGCATTTTTGTTCATTTTGTCTCTGTTTTTTGAACATGAGACTTTATTAGTCTGACAGCATTTCTAGAACGTTGTCCAGATTTTACCAAAGGTCACTGCTTTTAATTATTTCTTCCTTGATTTGCGGCTTTAAATTGATGAGCATAGATTATAAGCCCTAGTTGTCGGGACGGTGCTAGTCTAATTATAATTTATAAATTCACACACGGTCATATTGGGTGGAACTGTTGCCTGATCAAATTGGAAAGCAACATCTAATCGCCGAGTCTTGCATCTCGTCCACAAGAATTAACCTCATGACCATGGTAGACCACTGAGGTTGTTTGCTTGCTCACGCCCCTACTTCGAACTTGCGAGGCGCCTATTTGCACTTCCACCATTGGGTTCCATGACTACCATAATGATTGTGTTGTAGTGCCTATAGTGTGCAGGGTGCCGTTCAGTTGGATTTTTATCATTCGACATGATTCCAAACATCAAAATTCATTTCCCACAACATTCCAAGGGTCCTGAGGTATATAAACACGAATTCTAATATGAAAAACTCAACAAATTATGTTCTCAAAGTTTTTAAACAATTTGTAACATGTTTCAAAAGTTCTTGTACTCTATCCGCATGCACTTCCAATTAATTTCTATGCAAATCCCACTAGTTCAATGACATATCCATAAACCAATCATGTGTAGGCCACTTAAATTCATATTTCTTGTGCCTATAACATGTATATCAATATATCCTAAATATATGCATGATAAATAGGAAATTTAGCAAAGAAATTACATTGGATTACTGCGTTTGGAAGTCGAAAATTTTCCCCCTCCTCTCTACTAAGCCTATAGACGATGGCTCTCTCTCCTGAGTGCTAAAATGATTCTCTCTCCCTCTCTCATAAATATGTACATACTAGGGTTTTTGGTTAGGGATTTGAAGGAGGTAAAATTCTAGTTTTTTAGGGCTCTTAAATTCCTTTACATAATTTTATCAATAATTCTAGATTTACACACGAATTTTTGGTACAATTATTTTATTTTTATGTCTCCCATCCATTGCAACTTCTTTCCTCAATATTTATTTTATTTGGCAAGATTTGGTTGCCAAAATTATGCACCGTCCCATTCCAAATATACCCTATCACATGTAACCTTATTTTATACGAAAATAAATGGAAAATAAAGAAAATTAATTTATTAACCATTGCAACTTGAAATTTAAGCTATTAATAATTGCTCACTAATACCCAAAATTTTGGGGTATTACATACAATAAATTTATAATTTATAAACAAATTTGCACACATACAGACATTGCAATTTTTTCTAGTAGATACTATGAGTTTGGCCCCTAAATGGTTATTCTAAGTAGATTTACACATATACCCTTCCTCAAGCTAATAATAACAAAGTTATCACTTTTGTCATTATTTTTTCTTTTTCTTTTTACTTCTTTTTATAATCATAATATTTTTTTTGCATAAGTATAAAGTGAATATTTAAATAAACAAATATATGATACAAATTTAATAAATTAAATAATTATTTTTATTTTATATTATATTAATCTAAACTATCTATACTGTACATTAAAAGTTTGACTCTTACATGGTTATAATAAATAGATTTACATATATATACTCCTCTTCAACTTAACAATTACAAAATTATTTTTTGTCATTATTTTTATTTTTATTTTTAATTATAATTATTTTTGCATAAGTATAAAATAAACATTTAAATAAATTAATACATATGACGAATAAAATAAATCATATAAATAAATATTGATTTTATATTATATTAATTTAAGCATGCACATTATGTGTGCCAAAATTACTGCAAAAAATCAATTTTTGTTGTGTACGTGTGTGTTTTCATATTCCCACGATACTTCAAAAATTAATGAACACCATCACAGGTTACACATCACACATTCATGCATTGGCTGACATTGTAAAATATTCTTATTAATAAATTAAAACAATGAAGAAACCGTGATGATACATATTGAATCCCAAGTTGTCCTTGTGTGCTGAACGGCTTTATATTAGTCTTTGTAATAATCTGCCACGCACGAATCAAATTCACAGGCAATACGTACATACATGCATACAAATATATAAAGTCACTAAGGTTTCACAAAATCCAATGATTTTATGAATCTCTATTGTTTGAAACGACAGGCAAACGAACGCACATTGAATTTAGATGGAACTTATCGTATAATCCTAGATTTTGATGATTGATACAAAATTTTGTTCACACGTCATGATGAGAGAGTTTATGACAAGTCTTAAATAGAAAAAATTTGGACTTGGTCCATGCACTTTGACTGTGTGATCAATGTCTAAACACTAACCTTGTTCATTCCATCATCATTAAGTCCTTGATACACACATGTGAGCATCAGATATGGTTAAAGCAAAGAACAGATGGCATATTTTCTTTCCTTCTTTTCTTCAAGGTCATTCTTTAAGACGTGGCATTGACACCAAATAGGACAAGAGGGAAAGATGGAGATTAGTGTCCGTTTACTTGGTCCTTTTAATTTTTTATTCTCTCTCTCGTCATCGATTATTTTCCTTTTATCTCTTTTTCTCCATCTTTCTTTTGCTGTTTTCTAGTCTTTTCCTTTTTTTTTTTTGTCTTTTTCTCTATTTTTTCAAAAAATAAACTTTTAATTTATATTTTCGTTTGTAAATTATTTTTTAATATTTTGTTTTTCATGTTTATTTTTTCACTACTTGTTCAAATTAGTTTCTAACTTATATATATATATATATATATATTTAACATTTGTCAACTTCTTTAAATTAATTATTAATTGTCTCTTCTTTAGAGGTTATGTTATCTCTTAAAATTTTCTTTTATTTGGCTCTTCTTTTCATGGATCTTATTAACTGTATAAATTTAAACATATGCACATCAAAATAGAGGTGTAGGGTTTTTGTAAAACGTGTTAGTGTGGTTCACCTTATATTTTCACCATTTTTTAATTGTGATAATAAAGTTATTTTGACTTGGTACCCGCAAACGTAGAAGTAGACTTTGACAAATTTGGTATTCCATACTTTATCTTTATTGTTTTTGTGCATATGCTCGTGTCATTGTTTCTGCAAGTTCCCCTAAATTGAACTGTATTGTTGCAATACTACTTACAACTCTACTACGTCTTCATATCACATCAGAGCTAAGTTGCCCATTGAACTTGATTTGAGGTAGATCTGTTCTTAGTGATTCTTAAAGATCTGTAGATATGAGTGTTAAAGAAAGAACATCTTAGTATGTTCTCTACTTCACTAACTATCCTTATTGGAAAGCACATATGCATGCAATCATCAAATCTTAAAATGAAAAAGCTTGATACGCGAATGAGAACGGCTAGTGGCACCAACTACAAGGAAAATCGAAGGTGTGGAGATCGTCAAAGATGTAAGACCATGGACCTTACAAGAAGAACAAGTTGCTTTAGAAAATTCAAAAGTCATTAATTCAATTTTCACAAGCGTGGATAAGGAGTAACTCAATTTGATATCTACATGTGAATTAGCAAAAGAAGCTTGGGACATCCTTAAAAATATTCATGAAGATACGAGTGTTGTTAGAACTTTTAAACTTCAAATATTAGCGCTTCAATTTAAAACCTTAAGAATGGGTGAAAATGAAATTATTGCTGAATTTAATGGAAAGTTGCACCATATTACAAATCAAGCTTTCCAATTGGGCAAAAAATATTCTAAAACTAAACTTGTAGGGAAAACTTTGTGTTCTTTGTACAAAAGGTTCACCCCTAAGGATGTTGCTATAGAGGAAGCAAGAGACGTAGATAATATTTTCTTTGATGAGTTTATAGGTTTATTATAAACATATGAGATGAACTTAAATCATTGTAAGAATGAAAAAGAGCTAACTTTTCAGTCAAAAAATAATCAAGTTAAATGTTGCGAGGTTGAGAACAACTTTCTATCCATGGTTAAGGAGCTTAAAAGACTATTGAAAAAAGGAAGTCAAGTAAACCTAAAAATTCGTCCATCAAGACCCTCAAAGATCATGATAAAAGTTTCAAAGAAATTGAAAAGCTCAAATCTCTAAGAAAAGGAATTCAATATTATGAATATGGTGGATTTGATCATATTTAAGAAGAGTGTGCCAACACTTTCAAGAAATAAGTCTATGAGTATGGCTTGGAGTGAAGATGACTAAAAAGAGTTATATGATGATAATGAAACAAACAACCATATGACATTCAACTCAATCAGCAAGATAGCACAAAATTTAGTTTACAATGTTGCAACATTAATAGCAACAACAAAAGATCAGTCAAAATATAGCAGCGGTTTCAACGAGTTATTGAAGAAGAGTTGGTATCTACTTATCAATTGACATGTGATAAATTGATTACTTTGCACTTAGAGAACAAAACATTGAAAGATAAAATAGAATCCTTGAAGAGAGATAAGGAGAAGCTGAAGAATGTCTTCAACAATCTAAAACAAAAGTGCAAAAGGTTTGAAGGGTCATACCATGAAGTTAAAAATAGAACAAATGAAGTTGATGCAGCACTCAATAAATTAAATTCTGGAAAAGTAAAATCGAAAAATGTACTATCCATGGGAAAATCAGTAAACGATCGAACTAGTTTAAGATTTTCAGAGCAGACTGAAAGTTGTCATGCTGAGAAGGAAATAAAGTTTATGAAAGAAACTACTCTAATTGTTGCCAACGCTGTTACAACATTAAATGAAACAAAACACAAAACGATGGCATAATTTCAAATAAATATGTAATTATTATTTCAAAATTGGTCATTTTATGTCGAGCTACTTCACACTATTGAAACACAATATGCAAGGAAGACATGTTGGTGTGAAAGTTGGAAGTAAAGATGGGAACAATGTTTCAAGTGAAGTTGAATGCAATGAGACAAAGAGTGATGCAAAATTTTCAATAATTGTTTTGAACAAAAATGCAATGATGAGCAGATCTAAGAAAAGGAAGAAGAGGAAAGTGAAAATATTCTGTAGTTTTTGCAAAAAAATTGAAACATCATAATGGAAAGTGCTTCACACAATTGAAGCATGTGCTGCAAGAAAAAGATATTGCATCTAGTGCCAACAGAAAGAAAGAGCAACAACGGTCAAGTTAGATAAATTTGGGTCAAAAAATGAGACCTCAGGTGCTTTATATTTCACGCATCTCCAAAAGATTGTTCTAATGATTCATGGCATATTGATAATAGAAGTAATCTTCCAAAAAACAAAAACTATGCATGCAAGTACATAAATTTTGGAGAATGTCAAAAAAGTCATATTTGAGCAAGAGCAAACAACATTTTATATGCTAAACATCACAATAAGGATCTGCTTATGATTCAAAATTGTTTGGATGGATGGTGGTTGGCAATCATGTTGGAATAGAAAACAAACGAAGGAACATAATTGCAACACCACACACAACAATGCATAGATATTTTGCAACAAGTACTGATGGTGCTGTTATACTTCTCATGGTAATGTTCCAACGAATGGAATTAGTTCCTTTCATTCATGAGATACGTTTAGTATTCCCTTTACATTTACTTGCCATTTGACACATGTGTGGCGCAAAAAAACAAAAAAGTTCAAAAAGAGGGAGAGTATGATTGTCTAACATAGGAGAAGTATTTTATTATTGATGTTATTACTTGGCAAACTGTTGGAAATTTACTAATGTTATCACTATTTTTTTGCTGATATTATCTTGATGGGAGCTTTGGATTGGTTGTGACACAAATGCATCGAAGAGAGAGATCGTTACCATAATTATGTTGGCACATTTGCATATAATTACTTTTATGTAATGTCCAATAGCATTTGATGTTTAGATAAATTTGGACTTTTGATAATTAAAGATGAGTTGGATGGATTGATTGGATATATATTGGAGACTAGCTATTTGATAAGAATTATGGCTGAATAGACTACTGTAGTGAAGATAAAATTCAAGAAAAATTGGAAGTCTTGAGTAGATAAGTTTGAAATAAAATGGGTTTAGGACTTCAACAACTCGACTGTTTTAGAAATCTACTGCATGTTGGAGACAATATTGTGACACTGTCTTGATGCTTATCTCTAGCCAACCTAATTGAAGTCAAATTGCTATCCATAAGAGTTTGGATGGAATATGGCACTTGCATTCTACAACTATAAAATGCTATCTATTCCAAATGTGGAGAGAAACTTGAAAAGACTTGAACTGCTAACTATGAGAGAGCTAGTGTTCCTAAGAGATATTTATATTCTTGTGAGTATTAGAATGTGTATAATATACAAATCGGTTGAGTGTTTGAGAGTTATGCCTAAAAGTAATTAAGTTAAAGACAAAATAAGAGTGTTTTGGTGACACTAACAAATCAAACTTATTAGGAAAAGATGTAGGATTTGTGTAAGAGGCATTAATGTTGTTCATATTATATTTTCATTATTCTTTAATTGTGATAGTAAAGTTATCCTGACATGGTGTCCACATATGTAAAAGTAAAGTTCTAAATTGCATTAACAAATTTAGTATTTTATATTTTATCTTTATTGTTGTGGTGTGTGTGTACTCATATCATTATTTCTATAGATTTTTCTAAACACTACTTACAATTCTACCACGTTTTTCATTGTTGATAACATTCAAAAGCATATTTTAACAGGTTTCTATTTTTAACTCATGCATTCATCTCATTTACATATGTACTGAATGACATTTAAACCTAACATTTCAAACTTACATAAAATGTTCGATAAGAAGCCATTGGGTCCTTTGAAGACGTCGGTATTTAAATAGTTGAGTGCGCACGCTTTTAACATTTACATGCGCCGACGTTAATGCCCAATGTCATAAAACTGTAAATTGAGACAGAATACTTTCCAGCCGCAATTTGGCTTCCCAATCAACATGCAACTCGTGCGTCATACCAAAATAGAAATAATAATAATAATTATAATCATCATCATCATCATAGATATGAATTCAACACATGTTTTCCAAAGCATCAAAATGGAAATTGCCCACTTAAATGTGATCAATTCAATTTGAAAATAATGGAAAATGATACATTATGGTCATACTGGGTTGGCTACTATTACTAATTAAAGTTGCCTTTTTTTTCCATGTTCATTGAGGATTACAGCTCAATCAAAAAAAAAAAGACTAATTAAGTGAAAACTACTGAATTAATCCTTTTTTCTTCTCTAATAATGACTATTTATAACTATGGTTTTTTTTGTTCTTCAGCAGTAACCAATACCAAGTGATAAACCAATGACTATTAATTAATAGAGTGAATAAAAAAAAGGTTTGAACCAGGAAGTTTCCACACGCTTGTATGCCCCACTGAAATTAGTAAATGTGGGTCTGAGTTAGCAAAATTAAAGTTGTCCAATTAAACTTTCCGGGTTGAATAGACCGAATCCCAAAAGGGTCTGGACCTACCCACTTTGATGTGGGTCTGCTGTCCAGTCACGGTTGCTAGATAATTGACTGCCGCCACCACACCATCAGCATCGTGCGGATCCACGTCTTCTGGCAGTTCACACTTAACACCCAAATTAATTTTCCGAAGGACTCGTATTTAGACATTGCATAATAAATCCCCATTTAAACCAATGAAACCTCTGCCTTTTTTTTTTTTTTTTCTCTATAATAATACAAAAAAAATATAACTACAATAGAAAGTGATGTTGAACTTGAAATGAATCACATGGGATTAAGATTTACATGCAACACTCAAATTTGAGTGTTTGGGCCCTTAGCAGGCCCTGAAAGTGTTTGGGCCCACATATGACCGTCCAAATCTAGCAGACCTGGTTGTCTTTTTCCGTGGCGGTCTCGCGGACAAACGTTTCTAAAGTCCACACAATATTTGACCTAGTTAAGGCTCCCTAGACAAAAAATTTTCCTCGTCAACCTTCGAATCGTGTAGGTTAATGGAAACTTGGTCTTAATACTTTATATATTACACAGTAAAAAAAAATGAAAAAGATTGCCGACTATGTAAAACGACAAGAATAAATAAAGAGAAGTCAGTCAGTGTGTGCCCGCGTGGTGATCTGGTTGTCAATATAAGTTAAGAGCCGAAGCATCAACTCTACATATGATATCTCCACCTCCTCAATCCCCCCTCCAGATCTCTCTCTCTCTCTCTCTCCACACACACACACACAGAGATAGATTGATAGACAGATCTCGTACATAACACACAGAAAACCCACAAACGAAACCTCAAGCCAGGATGTGCCAACAGACAACTCCCACAACAACCCTTACAACCGCATGGGATGATTCATCACGCCATCAACCAATCCCGAACATGTACACCCCGTTGATCCCCAAATGCCCGACACCCAATCAGGAGCAGCGCCAACCGCCAATACTCCAACCCACCAAACCCCACAAGCCCACCGCCACCCAGAGCTCCCTCGTCTTCCAAGAGGCCGTCTCACTGCTCAAAATAGCGTTCCCCATGATACTGACTAGCCTCCTTCTCTACTCCCGCTCCATGATTTCCATGCTCTTCCTCGGCGGCCTCGGCGACCTCGCCCTGGCCGGCGGCTCCCTGGCCATCGGGTTCGCCAACATCACCGGCTACTCCATCCTCTCCGGCCTGGCCATGGGAATGGAGCCCATTTGTGGACAGGCCTTCGGGGCTAAAAAGTACACCCTGCTCGGACTTTCCTTTCAGAGAACGGTGCTGCTTCTCCTCTGCACTTCTCTGCCCATTTCCCTTCTGTGGGTCAACATGAAAAGGATTCTGCTTTTCTGTGGTCAAGACGAAGGCATTGCGACGCAAGCTCAGGCGTATTTGACCTACTCGCTGCCCGACTTGTTCGCTCAATCTCTGTTGCATCCGTTGAGAATTTACCTCAGAACGCAGTCCATTACTCTGCCGCTAACCTTCTGTGCTGCTATCTCCATTCTTCTGCACATTCCCATCAACTATCTTCTCGTCTCGAAGCTCAGCTTAGGCATAAAGGGCGTGGCGCTAAGCGGCATCTGGACGAACTTCAACGTCGTCGTTTCGTTGGTCTTGTATATACTCTTCTTTGGAGTGTACAAAAAGACGTGGGGAGGGCTGTCGATGGAGTGCTTCAAAGGCTGGAAATCCCTCCTCAGTTTAGCCATTCCGAGCTGCGTTTCGGTCTGCCTCGAATGGTGGTGGTACGAGATAATGATCTTGCTCTGCGGGCTGTTGTCAAACCCCAAAGCCACGGTTGCGTCGATGGGGATATTAATACAAACCACTGCACTAATCTACATATTTCCGTCTTCTCTGAGCTTCAGCGTTTCGACGAGAGTAGGCAACGAGATAGGAGCCCGGAGGCCGGAAAAGGCGAGGCTCGCTGCCATCGTCGGGCTTTCCGGCAGCTTCCTGCTCGGCTTCTCGGCCCTGTTTTTTGCAGTGTCGGTGAGGAACATCTGGGCCACCATGTTCACTCTAGACAAGCAGATCATCGCGCTGACGTCCCTCGTTTTGCCCATCATCGGGCTCTGCGAGCTCGGGAACTGCCCGCAGACAACGGGCTGTGGAGCGCTGAGGGGCACGGCCCGTCCCAAAGTGGGAGCGAATATCAACCTGGGATGCTTCTACTTGGTGGGAATGCCGGTGGCCGTGGGCTTGGCTTTCTTCTACAAAATGGATTTCAAGGGGCTGTGGCTCGGGCTCCTGGCGGCGGAAGCGTCATGTATGGTGACAATGATGGTGGTTTTGGTGAGGACAGATTGGGAATTTGAGGCCCGGAGGGCAGAGGAGCTGACCGGGGGGTATCAAATTCTGGATGGAAACGTGGAACTTGATGAGAAAGAAGGTCAGTCGTGCAATAAAGCACGGAATAAAGGAGATAATTTGTGCTAATCTTTTTTTTTTCTTTTTAAAATATTTTTTGGTTACATCTGGTGTATATAGTATGCCATTTATGTTATGATCATACACGGGATTATTATTGAAATGTAAAGAGGTGCGATGGAAAGAAATCAATCGGAGCTCCTTGATGGGATTCAATGGTTCGAGTATGTTGATGATTGACGATGTAAATTTGCAGTGATTTTGAATCTATTAAAACACTAACTTCTATTCATCAAGATTTCAAATTGCACCCTCTAATTTAAAAAACTCATCGAATTGAGCACGTCAACCATGTTTTTTATATATAGTAATAGGGTCACTATTTCTGGTTTCATTTGATTTGGCGCCATAGGACTCAATGATTACACTTTATTATTAAACACTGTATTTTGATCCACCCTTTCAAAAGGGACATCACCTCTCACAATTCATAACATTTTTTATATCTCTGTTTTCAATTTTTACGTTGCTCTAAAATTTTCGTAACCTTTCTCCCAACAGAATTTACATCGAAATAAAGTCCAAGTAATTTGTCCCCAGTATTCTCTATATTTTTAGGAGGTCAGTACATGTAATTATGTAATGGAATATATACGAACCTTGTATTTGAAGAAAGAAATGGAATCTGTCTTGTTGGAATTAGAAACTTCTTGTCAAAAAAACTAATTACAAAGGTTCACTAAAAACAAATTAAAAAAAACAAGTCAAAGCTAAGATTACTGATTCTGTATAAATTTTGGGTTTGTTTATCAGGCCAAGTAGACTAATTAGAACAACGAATATATAAACTAATATCAGGATTCAAGAAATAATGCACATTAAAACCCTTAAATAGAAAATGTTGCCTTGGCCCATTCGAGGATCGTTTATATCATCACCATGGCAACAGAGATTCGATTCGTTTTCGAGAAATTCTAGAAAGAAATGATATATTTTAATGTCGAGAGGAAAGAAATGAGCCATGCACATATATATACATGTGCGTGTGTGTGGGTATGTAGTCTGTCCTTCGAGCATGTGACAGTCTTAGCAACATTCGATTGCCACAATGATTTATATAATTACTTTAAAATGGATATATTATGTACGTTTTAGGATGAAAATTGAATTTGATTGTGCAAGATTGATTCTACCAATGTTCACCATAAAAATAAAGCCCACCAGATTGCACGAAATCAACTTGCAAAAATTCACGTCTGATTCCATCTATGCCTCTGACAATGGAAGTAATGCAGCTTCTACACGTCAAAAAAGGATTCCGTTTTCCATTTTTAATTATTATTCGTAGTACTTGCTTTTAGAAAAAATAAAAAAGAAAACACAAATTATATTAATTATATACATATAATCTTTGTTGTTAAATTATGTTTGACAAGCACTCATGTTTCTCTCTTTATAATCCGTTCTTTAATTACACAAAGTCGAGAACCATTCCCCGAGATTTCTAAATATTATTGCCCTGTAATTATAACTAGTAATTGTTTAATTTAATTTATTTTTCATATTTATTAGTTTATTTAAATACTTATTTTATAACTATATAAAGAGTATTATAACCAAATCATAAAAATAAAAAATAAAAATAATTACAAAAAAAAAGATAACTTTGCTGATAAGTTGAAAAAGAATATACATATATATATATATATAAATTTATTTAATATAACTATTTAAGAGCCAAACTCTTAATATACAGTATAGATAGATTAAATTAAAATAATATGAAATAAAAGAAAATTGCTTAATTTATTTTATTTTTAGTATATATTTGTTTATTTAAATATTTACTTATGCAAAAAATGTTACAATTATAAGAAGAAGTAAAAAGAAAAAAAATAAAACATAATGATAAAAAATAATAAATTTGTCATTATTAAGCTGAGAAAGGACATGTCCAAATCAAAAATAACAGCTAATCAAGATATGGGAGTGTTTCCTAGGATTGGTTCTGCCTCCACAGTCCACACATCCTTATTGGTATCTAGGATCTTCTTAAATGTGTAATCTGAAAATTTTTGTCTTACCAAGGAAACCCAATATTTGTTTTCTTTTTTTTTTTTTTTTGTTTGGAGAATTGTTAGTTTACTGCTTCACACATCACACTCAGGTATTTAACTACATATAAATGAAAACAATTATTATAGTTCAATCAAGTTGAATTTTGCAGTTGCTGTAACCAAGCCACCATTATTTATTGGGATTCGAACAAGATGCGCTTAAACAAGAAAACGAATAAAAATAAAGATTCGTCATCAATACTAATTAATTTGATTCGAACCTGTTATTTAATTGAAAAGCCGATACCCTTTGTATAATTTGACGAGGGGATTTGAAAGCCTTGAACTGATAAAATCTGCCACGAAAGGTCATTATGTAGTCGACCCTTTATTAGGGCAGAAAGATTCATCGCAGAGACTTAGGCTGTGTTTGTTTTCGAATTAGGATGGAAAGAAAAATTTAAATGATTTGAGTGGATATGAATATTCAAAAGATTTGAATGGATAGGAAAATTATTTATATATATATATATATATATAATTTTAATATTTAATAATGATTGAATGATGTGATAATATCAAATTTATAGGATAATAAAAAATAAATATGAGTAGAAAAATTATAAGAATAGATGTTGATTTGATTATAAATAAGTATAATTATTAAAAATGTATTAGTTAGTTATAAAAGATAAGAAAGGGAAAATTTTAAATTTTAATTTAAGTAAAATTGATATAATAAGATGTTAGATTAGTAAGATTTTTAAGTGGTGATGAATAGTATAAAAAAGGAAAACTAACATAGCCTAATATTCCTTGGCATTAATAATGCAGAAAATGTAGATACTCTACGGCGTCACATCCATGATTCTTCTTCATTCTAAGTTTAATTAATTATTGTTAATTAATCTTTCTGGCGCAATCCGTCACATGCGTCTGGAAATAGTTTTGTTAAAAATTTTAATGAAGGAATAAAATGTATTAGTATACTTAAATATTAATGATCCACGTTTGACTGACATAGACTAAATTTTATATTTTGATAAAAAAATAAATTGATGAAGTAAAAATAATAATAAATGAGAATAAGACTGCACGTATGCGGCGCCGAATCTCTCATCTTTTTTTTTTTTTTTATTCATTCTATATTTTTTTAATTAATGTCTCTTCTCCTTTGTTTTATAACAAGATTTGGCGTAATAAAACTGATGCTTACTTAAGAGGTTACGTAAATGAGAGGGTTAGTTGATTAATAATTTCCCAAGTAAGTTTTAGTTATTTTATAGATTAATTGAAGGGGCACTCATAAACTTATTATAATAATTTGAAGGAATTTTCTTCAAAATTGTCATTATCTTAATGTGATGGGCTGTTGCACGTCAATGTGAACAAGGTATATTCACAATCGCTTTCTCGAATTAATTAGCAATTAAATACATTTGAAAATTTTTTTGTTATTTAAAATTTTACCAGGATGTAATATGAAGAACAAAATGCAGAATATAAACGTTGAACTTGATATCGATTGTGTTAATTTACATTTTCAAAATTTGAATTTTTTAAGTAGATTATACAAATTTGATTTGGCACAATCTTATAACTATTGCTTTTTTAAACATTGTTCGTCTGTTATATAGTGTAAAAGATTAAGTTGAGTGTGTTTATCTTACAATATTCACGTTAATCGTAAATAGATTGTGTGTGTTACATTATATTTTAAATATTTAATTGTTTTAGTTAATACCACAAATTTGGTTTAATGTGATCTAACAAATATATTTTCTTTAAATAATGTTGGACTCTTGTATGGTGTAGAAGATGACATTGATTGAGATGAGCTTAGAGTATGAAATTTGAATTCGGTATACATTGTGTAAATTTATATTGTAAACATTTGAATTTCTTTTTTCTTTTTAGTTGATAACAAAAATTCAATTTGATCCCATCAAACAAGTACTATGAATACTGTTTAATTTAAGTTATATAGTGTAAAAATTAAAAATTTTTAATTATTTTAAATTTACATATACTATCCACTCACACATCTGCACCCAAGAGAGAGTACCTCATCTACTAAGAATGGGACTCAAAATCATTAGGGAATCCTAAGCAAGTAAGGATAGTGCAAAAAATCAAGTTGAGTGGGCTTAAGTTTAGAATGTTTAGAATGAATTTGATATAGACTGCATTTACTTATATTTTAAGAATTTGAGTTTTTTGTAGTTGCCAAATTTATTGTGATACAAACTAACAAGTATATTGCAAGAAAGAAATCGAGTGACCTTAATTAGCATATAACTGTTAAATTTGACGCAAATTGTGTCAATTAATATTTTAGCTGAAAAATTATAGTTTGGTACCAACAAGCATTCCCTATATATTCAAATAATGTCAGAAACCAATAAAGGGCCCCTAAAAATGAAAAAAAAAAATGTTTATTTAGCTCCGTTTGTTAATGTTGAATTTAACATAGTGTGTAAAAAATAATTTAAAGATTTTGAACCTTTTTTAACATTGAATTTTATATAGATAATGTTAATTTTCTATCCTAAATATTTGAGTTTTTTTAGTCAAGAACAATTTAGTTTATTATAATGTAACAAGTATATCTTATTTAGATATTGTTTGACATTTTGCAAAAAAAAAATTGAGTGAGCTTAACTTAGAATATTTATGTCGAATTTGGTATAGATTTCGTTAGTGTATGTTAAGACGGTTGATTTTTAAAAAAAAAAAAATAGATGAGAATACGGACTCAGTTTATTTTAATTTATATTTTAATTGTGTAATGTTTTAGCTGAAAACGCAGATTTAATTTGATATAATCGAAGAAGTATTGCCTATATGTTTAAATAAGATCTGATTCTTATACACTGCCAAAAAAAAAAAAAAAACAGAGAGAGAGAGAAAGTTTAGCTTATGAAAATTGAATTTTATATAGATTGTGTTAAATTATATTTTTGAAGATGTTAAACGTTCTTCCAATACAAAGTACGGACTTGGTTCGATATAATTTAAGTGATGTCTATTTGAATAACGTTGGACTCTTATAAGGTGTAAGGGACCAATTGATCGATGAGTGAGCTTAATTAGCTTATTAATGTAAAATTTGATGCGATGTGTTAATTAGTGTATCTATTTGGGAGATGGGTTTTTGTTAAAATATGATGTTTAGTATAAGTTGTGTTAATATAGGTAATATGTTTGGTTATATAATTTTGATGTTTAGAAAATTTTAATTTATTTATAAATATGTCTAAAATATATAAAAATAATTATATAATGTGATAGTGTATATAGATTAGTTTATAGGGTATAAATATATATATAAATTTGAGTGTGTGTGTGTGTGTTGATTTGATTATTAATAGGTGTAATGATCGAAAAATAACTGGTTAATTATATATATAATAGAAAAAAATTTTGAATTTAAATTTAGATAAATGTTGGTTAAGTAGAATGTTTGGTTAGGTGAAGTTTAAAGAAAGGGAAGTGAAACTTGCCTTCCAATCATATCGTACTCTCTTATAAAGTGTAGAAAAAATATATATTACGAAACTCATTATCAATGTTGAGTTCATTATAGAGAGTTTTAATTAATACTCTAAAGATTTTAAACTTATTTTCTAGAAGAGTAAAATCAAAGAAATATTAGCTATTTAAATAATATTTAACTCTTATATAGAGGAAAAAACAAATTGAGTGAATTTAATTAACTTATTAATGTTGAATTTGATATAGATAACATTGATTTCTATTTTAAAGATTTGATTTTTTTTTAGTTAATAACAAACATTTTGATATAGATAACATTGATTTCTATTTTAAAGATTTGATTTTTTTTAGTTAATAACATACATTTAGTTTGCTAAAGAAGTGTTGCCTATTTAAATAATATTTAACTCCTTGCAAAAAAAAAAAAAAGAAAAAATCAATTTGACTGAGCTTAACAGAGAATTTTTATATTTTAATTTATGTTTAAAGAATTTGATTTTTTTTAAAGTAGAACACAAACTTAGTTTGATACAATTTAACAAGTCTATTGCCTATTTAAATAATGTTTGACATTTATATTATATAGTGCAAAAAAATAAAAAAGCCAAATTAATTAAGATTAGTTTATGAATTTTGAATTTGACATAGATCATATTAATTTATATTTTAAAGATTTAAAATTTTTTGGCTGACAACACAAACATAGATTGATATAATATAATAAGTATTGCCTAAATATTCAAATAATATTTGTCTCTTATAAGGCAAAAAACAAATTGATTGAACTTAACTTATGTTAAATTATATTTTTATATATTTTAAACTTTTTCCCCTATACAGATTACAAACTTGGAAAGATGTTGTCTATTTAAATAATATTTGACTCTTATATTGTGTAATAACAAATACAGTGAACTTAATTCGCTTATTAATGTTGAATTTGATAAAAAAAATGATGGTAATTTATATTTTCGAGATTTAAATTTTTAGAAGATAACAAGTATAGTTTGATGCAATCTGAGATATCTTTCCTATCTGACTCACATAAAGTGCAAAGAAAAAAAAAACCAATTGAGAACTTAGCTTAGTAATGTTGAATTTTATATAGAGTATGTTAATTTATACTTTAAAGATTTTTAACTTTTTTTTAGTAAGTATATTCTAACAAATATTGCCAATTATATTTAAATAATGTTTGCGAAAAACCAACAGAGTAAGCTTAATTTGCTCATTAGCACTGAATTTCGTATAGATAATGTTGATTAATTTTAAAGATTTGAGTTCTTTTCTTAGTTAATGACACAAATTTAGTTTGATACGATCTAACAAGTATTACCTGTTTAAATAATGTTTGACCTTTATATCTTGCCTATTTAAAAAACGTTTGACCTTTATATCTTGCCTATTTAAATAATGTTTGACATTTTAAAGATTTGAACTTTTTGTAGTGTAAAAAATCAAGTAGAATGAACTCATCTTAGAATATTCGCATCAAATTTGATGCAGATGATTTAAAGATTTTACTTTTTTAGTTGAGAAGGCAAACCTAGTTAATACAATCGAACAAGTATATTGTCCATTTGATTAATGTTTGACTCTTAGACATTGCAGAAAAGAGATTGGGTGAGCTTAATTTATATTTTATAGGATTAAGTTTTTTATTAACTAAGAACACAAAATTAGATTGACACAATCTAACCGATATTGCCTATATATTTAAATAATATTTGACTCTTACATAGTGCAAAAATCAAATTGAGTGAGCTTAGCATATTAGCGTTGAGTTTGAAATAGATCGTGTTAATTTGTTTTATTTTAAAGAAACTGAACATTCTTTCAGTTAAAAAGACAAACATGCTTAGATACTATCTAGGGTACATTGCTTATCATTATAAAATAATGTTTGACTCTTGTATAGTGCGTAAAAAGATATTAGATTATTAATCTAATACATATATATATATATATATATATATATTAAAATTTTAATTTTTTTTTTAAACTAAGAACACAAGCTTAATTAGATACAGTCTAACAAGTATTGCCTATATATATGAATGGTATTTCTCTCTTGTATGGTGAAAAAGATAAACTGAATCAGCTTAGCTGGTTAACACTGAAATACATATAGATTGTATTAGATTATATTTTGAAGATTAAAATTATTTGTAGTTGATAACAAAAATTTAGTTTGATACATTCTAAATTGTTTTATTCTTGTATAATGCAAAAAATAATTGAGTGACCTTACCTTTTTAAGATCGAATGTAATATTGGTGATCACGTTAGTTTATATTTTAAAGATTTTAAATTCTTTCTAGTTGAAAACACATTAGGTTAACAATGTTGAATTTAATACTGATCATATTAATTTGTATATTTAACATATATACTTTTGTGAACACAATCTTACCATTATCATGATATAAATGATGTTTGACTTCTATAACTTCTATAAAGAATAAAAATATCAAATTTAGTGAGCTTACATAGATTATTCATGTGGAATTTCACGTTACAAATGTACCCAATTTGAAGTTTGTTAGTTGACAACACATGAGGTGTGACACGATCTAACTATATTTATTCCCTACTAAAATAATGTTCGACTTTTATATAATATGTAAAAAATCAAGTTGAGTGAACTTAGCCAAAAATATTCCAATTGAATTCAATATAGATTGAGAAAGCTTAGTTGAATTTGATATTGACGAACATGTTAGTTTTTATTTTAATGAATTGAATTTTTTTAGTTGATAACACAAGTTTAGTTTGAAACAAGCTAACAAGAGTGGATTTTTAATAAAAGTTTGGCTCGTATATAGGGTAAACAAATAAATAAATAAATTGAGTGAGCTTAATTTGCTTATTGCAAACTTGACATTGATCACGTTTATTTAATTTGTAACTATTAGATTTTCCTTTTGGATGAGAACACAGATTTAGTTTTATATAATATAACAAATATACCCTATTTAATAATGTTTGGCTTTTATGAGGTGTAAAAATATTCAAGTTTAGTGAGTTTAGCTTAGGATATTCCAGGTAAATTTGACATAGGTTATGAAAATTTATATTTTAAAGATTTGAGTTTATTTAGTTGATAAAACAAATTTGTTTTGATGGAATCCAAAAATTATTGTGCTCATTTAGCTCATTTAAATAGTGTTTGACTTTTACATAGTGTCAAATATCAATTTGCCTTAACAGAGCTTAAAATATTCAGTTGGAATTTAATATAATTTGTGCTAATTTATATTTTAAAAAATTGATAATACTTCAAAAGTGAGTTCAACTTATTAACGTTGAACTCATATAGATTGCATCAATTTTACTTTTAAAAAATTGAATTTCTTTTGTAGGGAACACACGAACTTAGTTTGACACAATTTTAACAAGTACTTAAATAATGTCAGTCATTTAGATATTGCAAAAAACAATTTGAGATAACTTATTAACGCTGAACTTGATGTAAATCATGCTAATTTATATTCTAAAAATTTAAAATTTTTAGTTGAGAATGCAAACTTGGTTTGATATAATCTAACAAGTATTGTCCATTGAAATAATTTTTTGGCTTTTATACAATGCAAAGAGTAAGCTTAGCTTATTAAAAAATGTTTTGACATTTATTTTGTTGAGAGAACAAGTCTTGGTTTGATATAATCTTAACAAGTATTATCTATTTAAGTAACGTTTGACTTTCATATAGTTCAAAAACTCAAATTGAAAAAAACTTATTAATGTTGAACTTGATACAAACCCTGTCAAATAAAAATTTAATTGTTTTAGCTAACACAAACTTAGTTTGATACAATTTAACCTATATTTTCTACTTAAATAATGTTTGTCTTTTATATAGTGCAGAGGGTGACCTTATCAGCATTGAATTTCAGGTAGATTGTGTTAACTTAAATTTCAAAAATTGGAATTTTTGTTGTTGTTGTTGTTGAGAGCACAAACTTGGTTTCGTACAATCTTAACAAGCATAATGTTTAAATAAAATTTGACTTTTTTATAGTGCAGAAAAGAGAAATTGAGAAAACTTTTGAACATTCAACTTGATACAAATCGAGCTGATTCATATTTTTAAAATTTAATTTCTCCATAGAACATAAACATAGTTTGATACAATCTAACGATTATTGTCTATTTGTATAATGTTTGACTTTTACATTGTGCAAAGAGTGAGCTTAGCTTATCAGCGATGAATTTCATACATGTTGTGTTAATTTAAATTTAAAATTTTAAACAGTTTTCATTGAGAGCATAAATTTCGTTTGATACAATCTTAGCAAGTAGCACTTAAATAATTTTTGACTTTTACATAGCACCAAAAACGAAATTGAGAAACCTTATTAACATTGACTTTCGATATAAGTTATGCTCATTTATGTTGTAAAAATTTTAATTTTTTTTTGCTAAGAATACAAATTTAGTTTTAATACAATCTAATAAGTATTTCCAATTTAAATAATATTTGACTTTTACAATGCAAAGAATGAGCTTAGCTTATTTACGTTGAATTTGATGTGGATTTTGATGCTAATTTAATTTTTTATCAATTTAGTTTTTCATTAAGAACACAAACGTGATTTGATACATCTTTATAGTTGTTAATTATGTAAATAAGTTTTGACTTTTATATAGTGTAAAAAACAAATTGAGAAAACTTATTAGCATCGAATTTTATATAAATTGCTTTAATTTATCTTTAAAAATTTATGTTTTTTAGCTGAAAAAAGTAACTTAGTTTGACACAATCTAACAAGTCTTCCGTACTCAAAATAAACTTGACTTGTACATAAAAATGCATAGAAAAGGTAAGGACTAAGGTAGTGATTTCTTAGCTTAACCATTCACCAATGTCAAATGGACCTTTATGGCGGAGTTGACTTCAGCCAACTTGGTCAAAACTACAAAATGATTAATTATTTTATATTATTACTATGACAAAGCCGTCCAATTTGAATAATATATATGCGGCCCAATGAAACCGCCCATCAAATTATATTAGGTGCTTCATGTCACGCAACATGTTTCAAACTGGGATATGATTGATTATATGATGACACTGTTAGTTAAGCATTCATTAATCATCTTCACTAAGCCATGCTTAATTTAATTATTAGGACCATCGCAAGTTACCCTTTTGTTTGCCCATTGGGATTGTATTTTTCTAATATCCTTTCCAAGTCACCAACGATTATATTCTGAATTAGAATACTTGTGCATATTCCTAATTCGAATATAGTAGCTAGATACTTGTGTCAACCTCTCAATAATGCAATAAAAAAAATTATATGTTGTTAAGGAAGATAATAATTCACATACACGCGTATATACGTACTTCAACTCTATACATAAAAATATATATTGGCACAACTTACATGTCAAATGCAAAGAAAAAAAAAATTGTTATGAGAAATTAGAGATTTGGTTCTGGTGATTATGTAAAGTGACATAATAAGTAGGTTGATCAATTATCTTATCTATAAATTTCAAAATCTATGTATTTATAGAGATTCCTATTGCCTCCTGTTACTTTAGAAAAAAAAATTATTTTATTATGCATGACTTCTAAGTGCTTTAATTTTTGAATTTGGCATGCAGTTAATTCTCAAGAGCCATCAAGATTTATAAAATAACTTTCGAGAATAATAAATTTTTGTGGCAAAACTAATTTGAAATAAAAAATAATAGTTTTTCAAAAGAAAAAAAAATGGAAAGCATGTAATGGAAACTTATCTATGGAATCCTAATTTAAGGAAAATAATTGATTTTCTCCATTCCTCGAAACAGCAGAAGAGAAAATATTAGGACAATAGTTAGCCAAAATTAGAGCTAAAATCATGAATTAAATGGAGATAAGATTTTGTTCAAAACTCTGGGACACCCATAGGAGAGCATTAAAATTTATGAGTACTACTACAACTTTCATACTTTCAAAGATGTGTCTCAATTAATTCTAGCCAGTTCATTAATTAAAATCCAATCTGAAACTGAAAAGGCATTGATCTGCAAGTGGATCAAGAACCCTTCATGGAAGCAAACCATTTTTTTCATAATGCAGTTTCATAATTTTCCAATTATGCCAAAAGACACTAACTCACTATATCAAATTTTAAATTTTCTCAATTATTGTTTGAACTGTGGAATCATATGTATTTAAAATGGACCAACCAATTAACACAAAATCAACTACTTTTCTAACCAATAACCATTTGTATTGACCTGATTATTTAATTAAATAGAGTCCTTGAGGTATCATTCCAAGGCATCAAATAGATGTTAAATATTGGGAATGTAGGCTGACCCTCCCTTACTAGACCCCATAAGTCAGTCCCTTGCACATCTCTTTAATTACAAGTTTCCAAATTGTTATTAGTTGGCATTGCTCAAAAAAAAATTGATATTTTCCTAGTTGTTAAACTTTCATGCTTACACTTGATTTAATAATCAACAAGCATGAAGTTTAATCACACTTCATGCTTACACTTGAAGTATCAAGCATGAAGTTAACCGGCCAAGAGGTGTAATTATGAAGTATCAAGCATGAAGTTAACTTACACTTCATGCTTAATATCAATTTTTAAATATCAATAACAAGCATGAAGTTTAATTACATCTCATTTGATTTAATAATAAACAAGCATGAAGTGTAAGTACAAAAAAATTTCCTTTATTGCAAGTCATCTGCTGATATTCTCAAACTGTTACATATCATGCACATCCAAATGTCAAAGTGATGGATGTGTAATGCCACTAGCATTTTTCAATTAGAACCAATGAATTCAGGGATTTGGCTCAACTATACGTTGATAACCGTTATCTTCTTTCTTTTTATTTTGAAGCATTTTGTGAGTCAGGACTAATTAGCCTTTCATCTTCAAAGATCCCACATGTCTTGTGTGTCTGCAATAGTATTTAACGTTTTCATTCCAGATCAGAAGAAAGAGGTTGCTCAAGACAAAGTGTCATTAACGTGACACCAATGTATATGTGCTTGAAAAGAACCGGGCAAGAGGCCATGCAACCAATGCCCAAAAGTGAAATCCACACGTGTAAGAGATCAAGAATGAATCAAATTAGGATGAATAAGTCAGCTCAAAATAGGGCCACGCCCCACAAAAGCGTGCACATATAGGCTAGGGAGAATATAAAGTTCCCTAACCTTGCATAGTGGGTAACATTCATTTTTAAATAACCAATTTTTTAGAGATTGGACCGAGCTTCTGAAAAATTGCTCTATTTGCTAAATGTATAGTTGAAATATGTTGGCCTTTTAACATCAAAAATATCAATCCATGTACAGATAAAAAAGTTTCCATTTATTCATGAAAGTACCTCAACGGGGAGCAATAATGTGTGCATCTTTGTCAAACTATGTGATGTGAGGATGATGATTAATTCATGCAACCACCCTGATTAAGACTCATCAAATTAATTGTATTGTATTGTATTGATCCATACTCCATCAATAGATAAACTTCCCTATCAGCTAGCTAGCCAGCCTTGTGATGTAATCACGCGCGTGTCTACTTTCACGTTAAAGTCAAGAGGGATTGGTCCCTTTGCTTTTAATTACCGATTCAACAAAAAACCGAAAAAAAAAAAAACGAAAAAAGGAATCCAATCACAAGAATGGGGGCAGCCTGTCAATTACGCATCACAGTAAGGAAATCCCAAACGCACTTCAACAAAATAAAAATGATAATGAAAAGGTTGTATGCACACTTCGGAGGAGACAATAATTATTGGCAAAAATCATACATGCCTTGATGTGAATCAAATGGCCATCAATAAATTGATCGTCCACTAATTTGGGCTTCTGGATGACACCTAAAGACACTTCTCCTTTCCCCAGTTATTCTATTCTAATTTCTTCATCAGTACGCAGGGACGGCCAATTATTTTTCAGGATTTTTATTGTTTCTTGATGAATTCAAACAACGGTGGAAAAATTAAACACATTGCTTCATGAAATGGGAAAAAAAAATATTTTGTCACTGGTTTAGCTGTGCCCTTGATAATGTGAAGGAAGCAAGGGTCGTTGATTTATATTGACTGTATTTTTGTTCATATTATTGTGAGATCAAAAACAGTAAGCTGATTAAAAAAATAAGGTAATTATTAAACACTCAAATATTAGTTGTGGTCAAATATACATGCTGTCTAGTTTCGAGTTTTGAGGTACTGAGTTGGTGACAGACCTTAAAAGCCAAGTTAGAAACCAATAAAAGATATCTAACACATGAATATTGACAATATTATTCTGATAAATTATGTTGATGAAAGAACAATCAAATATTAATATTATTGACTAGAAGTACAATAATAAAATATTATCCTTAATTTCCATTCCAGCCTGCCACCAATCTAATCTCATTAATTGGCCGGCTTTGCAGCTTATTTTTGAATTTGCATTAAATAAAAAAAAAATCAACTAAAGTCGTCTTTATTGACAAAAACATTGTTGTAACATGTAAAGCATGACTTCCACAAAGAACTACCAGCAGGCCACTTTGGTTTATTATTTACGTGGTGGGTTTAAAATTTTATTTCACTTGCATTTAGTTCTTCTTTGTTGACACTTGCATTTAGTTCTTCTTTGTTGACTTTTTTTTTTCCTAACGCACAACAAAGCTTCACTAATATAAAAATTAATTCTGATTTCGAGGATCGGTTTGAGTTCATTCACTTCATCGAAATTGACAATTCAAGTATCAATTTTATTTTATTCTATTAATTACGGAGATCTTAAGGATAAGAAAAATATATATGAGACAAAGAACAGGCATGCATACAGTAAAAATGGGTGCGGGAGTGGTGGCGCCGGCGCCCTCTCCGGGAGGCAATAAGGCGGTGTTGGCTCTTCCGCCACGAAACACTGGACCCGAAATCCAGGATACGGAGGATTTGGTCAATGCTGCAGCCTGCGGGTATGTTCCATGCATTGTTAAGGATTACTATTTTAATTTATTCACAACAATCCCTCATGTTTGAAAATGCATATGACGTTAAAGAGTTTTAATAAGTAGCAACTTGAACCGATTATTAATTGAATTTGATTCAACTTAATTCTATAAAAGTCGAACTCAAGATCAAATTTGAGTCTGGTAATAAGGTGGAATTTGATCAAATATTAAATGTTCAAATTCGAACATGACAAAATGTAAAAGTATTTTTAAATTTAATTAAACGCGAGTTGAGTGGTATGATTTTTTAGCAATAACATTGGCCAGCATACAAAACCATGACCTAATGATGACTTTATGTGGATTCATCTAACTATATATTATGGATGTTAGAAAAGTTCGCTAAATAAAAAAATAAAATTTAAAAAGTGTAATAATTGAGTGCATGCATGTGTATTTTTTGAGGGTCCGAAATTGCAAAACAAACATTGCATAGCTTTGTTTAGATGCAAATTATGTTGGTAGAAAATGTATGAAAACTTATGAATAGTTTAAAAGTAAGACAAAAAAAAAATTATTTTATTGAATATTATTTTTGAAAAGATAAATTTTCATTGCATCCGAACATAGATGTAATTTGACTTCACACAAATACAGTGAATTTACAATTTATTAATTAATTTATAATAATAATAATAACAACAACAACAAAAACAACATTATTATTATTATTATTATTATTTTGTTTTTTGGTTGAATGCAAGCACCTTTGACGTGTGTGTAAAGAAATAATCTATGATTGTTTTCATTTTTAGGTGTGTGTTTTTATACATATTTTTTTTAAAAATTTTGAAAAAATAAAAGAAGAATATAGAGAAAATTAAAAGTGTCTTGATTATAATGTGAGTATCTTGAGTCCAAAAGTGAAAACAAACACACCTGTAAATGTAATTTGACTTCAAATGAATACAACGGAATTTCGAATTTAAACTTTCATTTTTGGATGCAAACACTTTTGAATGATCAAAAGTTGCTGTTGTGCATGAGTGACAATTGCCTAACCTCTTTTAACTTTAGGATCAACACCAACCAGAAGGCATGTATATGCATATACATTCACACACCCACGCACGCACAGAGATATATATATATATATATATATATATATATATAAAAACACGCACTTACGTGCATGCATGTCGTGTTGATCTTGGGATAAGAGAGGATAAGCTGAAATTAGGCATATTCATGATCTTCGCACTTATCCTAATCGGAGTGAAGAGTGACAGGTGTCCACTAGAATAAAATATCAACTATGCACGGAGTGAAGAGATGGTGTTGGGATTCTTGAGACAAACCATTTTCCGGATTTCCACCAATGGCCATGGTTCCCTCAAAGCTTTCTCGCACAAACCTTTATCTCGTGAATTGGACAAAATCTAATCAACTGTGTTTGAGTAAAAGTAAGATACGTCAACTCTCTGCTGCCAGCATCCGTGATTATGATAATGACAGTGACGTGCTTCTTTAGGGTTTGTAGAAATTGGTTCACTTCACGAGGAACTTTACTTTGTTTTATTTTTTTGGGGTTGTGGTGATGGATTTTTGTTTTAAATGTTTTCCTTCAAGTCACGCCTTTGCTTTTGCATCATGACTAGGCTTTTTTTTTTTTTTTTGGGGGGGGGTGTGGGCTGGCTGTGAAGGCATCCATTTGTATAATTACGAGCTACATGCATTCTTGATTCTACCTTTTGAAAACAACTGGCCTTAGCTCTTCTGTGGGCTGCATGAAACTAAATTTCTAATTGATGAATGAATTTGTAGGAAATGGATGCATAGAAATTTGAAGTTAATTATTCTTTTTAGATCCAGTGTTACTGAATCAAATTCAAATAGCAATTTGAGTTCTAAATTATAAGAATTCCACTCAATTTAATTTTTTAAGTTAAATTCAAAATCAATTTTGGGTTACGTGTTGGAGTTGCAAAAAAGAATCAAATTCGAAGGGAATCGAATAGTTTGATTAATTAACACTAATACATTGCTGACTTCAAGAATAAATAGTGTGGCAGAGTTTGTTAGAAGCCAATTTGGTGGTTATCTTTTTAAATTATACACATGTGTTTTTATCTACTTGCAAAATGTTTAATGATTATTAGTCTTCCAATTTCTCAAGTTCAAAGAGGAATTAAATATTTAACTTCAAACAAGCATTGCAATTTTGAGTTCATTTTTTCCTGTCAATATAAGAGCTGATTATATTATTACATGCCGGTCTCGACTCTAGATTTATTGATAAAAAAATTGGAAAGAGAAAAAAATGAAAAAGTGCTCAAAGAGCCTTTTTTTCCTCTCAAAAAAATCATGTTGCAAATGCAATCTATCCATCCTAATAGATTGGCCCCAAAAAAAGCTTATATTCCCTAACCCAAAGACCCTACCCAGATCCAATCAGGGACCTAATCTGGGTTGGGTCCTTAAAATCAAATATTGGGGTCTTGGGTGTTAGGATGAGACGATTTGGGCTTTCTGTAACATGATATTATATTCAATCCAAACCTACATAAAGGCATAAAGAAAATAAAAGCTTTGGATTATCTCATGTTTAGATCAACTTCGATAATCAGCTTGTGAATTATTATAACTAAGCAAAAACCTCTCCACAAAAGCTATAATATTTAGTATTTTATGGTGATTTTCAACTAATCAAATAATTATCTGAAAGACCTGCAGTTCTTGCTCCGGGATGGATGTTGGGTTCCTACTGAAAGTCCACCTCATTGCCATTGTCTCAAAAGGCTTTGATAAGATATCAATTGGGTCAGGTCAGGTTTTATTAGGTTGTGGCTATATGGTTTTGAAGTTTAATCTTCCTTGAACCATCACCTTCTGGCATCCAGTAATTCATAGCACAAAGCATATCACTTTATAAACCCCATTTTTCCTTGATCATTTTGCTGCTATGTTTGTACACACGAGGCATTATTTATCCCAATAGAAGCTTAAGCCATTGCTGGATCATCCTTGGAGAAAATAGCTTGAAACATGTCAAAGGATAATATTTTGTGGCAATACTCATTCCTTTCCTAGTCATTGAAATATCACAAGCGTTTATAGTCAGGAAACCCATCTAATTACCTGTACTTTTTGCAATAATCAATTTCTTAAGACAAATGATAAAGTTTAAATAACTTTTATCTGAATGTGTTATTTCAATTTTTTGTCTCTCTATTTTTGACTTTCTGAAGACGTTTTTAATTTATTACACAGTCTATTTTGATTCAAATTTCTTTTAGAACTAGAAATGCATTTTATACTTAGGACATTATTTTTATCAGTCTAGTTAGGATTCTCTGTAGATAGGAACTATTGTTTAGTTTGATATTTGCTTACAAGAAATTGGGTTTATTCTACTTCTATTCCTTCAGATGTAAACCGTGCCTCTCCTGGAAAAGGCAAGGGTATGATTAGATCAAACGACAATGCTGTCAGGAGACGCTTGGTGAGGGACTTTGGATCTAAAGAAATAGATTCTGAGTAGATGCAAATAGATTGGTTAGGGACTTTAAATCTACAGGAATAGATTATAAGCAGATACAAAATAGACTGGCCAGAGACAAGTAGGCTGGGCATGACGAAGCCCATAGGGTAACACACATGGTTGTCCTCGATGGATTTAAGGGGGGAGGGGGCCTCCACTTCAGTACCCATATATTACACACACACACATTGTTATGCGTATATTAACTATACTTGTAATAATACGTAATTGTACATTTATTCAACCCCTCCAAAAGTCCTATAATTGGTCCTCTCAAGAGTTAGACCGTAATGGTTGTACTACTTAGCTTTGGGCTAAAGACTGATGTTCGACTAAGCATGGTTAGACAGCTAATGGTGGAATACACCCAGACATATTTGTTCTATTATAGCCTGATATTCTTGAGAAAG
Organism: Avicennia marina; assembly: GCA_019155195.1. Lineage (NCBI taxonomy): Eukaryota > Viridiplantae > Streptophyta > Magnoliopsida > Lamiales > Acanthaceae > Avicennia > Avicennia marina. The sequence continues at coordinate 11,101,095 of CM032773.1, forward strand.
AGATCGGAATTAAGCAACTATAAATAGGCATTATAGGTTAAAAATAATTTATAAGTTTCACACACACACATTTATATATTGAGTTAATTCGTGGTCGTACCATATAAAATTACATAATTACCTTCATTTTTAATTTGTTTATTTCTTCTTTATTGGCTTTCAATCTTCTTTTTTAACTAACCGTTTTACTTCATATTTTCTCTCAAATTTTATTGCGTTTCAAACTCTTTCGGTAAATATTTTTTCATACTTTTAATTTTAAAAAATTTTATTTATATTATTTAAAATACAATTGTTTTATATTTTATTAACAAATTTTCACACACATGGGGTGTGTTATTTTCACTAGAGAGAGAGAGAGAGAGTGTGTGTGTGTGTGTGTGTGTGTATTGATTCTGGTTCTGAGAGTTTTCTTCTTATGTCTACATGTGAAGTCTCGTGTATTTTACATACAAAACTAGTGTTTATGTGTATTTTTAGGTTCCAACCTAATTCAATTCTCGTTACCTCATTACCTTTCTCTTTTTTTGTATTTGTCTGTGCAACAATTTCATTAGTATCATTCGTCACAATTAAGGTAGCATTGGAATAGGTTTCTCCCATTCATGAATTGAACTGCATGGCTGAAATCTACTTGATAAGTTTTTTTATTCCAAGGTGGCTATCCAATACCTTAGTGGAAGGATGGAGCCCATGAAGACAGAAATATAATGCTAGAATTGAACAAATTTGAAAATATATCACTGCTATCTTGGCCATTGGACAGAAGAATCCCTCTAAATCAAATCAAATTTTATGATTTGGTCGAGGAAAGGGATTAGCCCTTCATTGAGCCTTAGTCAATTTCAAAGCTCCATGGGAAAACTTTCCCCAGCTAGATGAAAAAATTTTGACAAGGTTTTCAATTTAGTGGTTGGTGTGCTTAGTCTTGAAAATAATTGTCCTCTAAAAAAATTGATAGGCCAAAATTACCTATTAAAAACATCTTAAACCCTATATGAAAGGTTATGTCCAATCAATTTGTAAAAAAGTGTAAAGTCTTGTTGCAGAATGAGCAAGTACTATGACAAAGTAGCATAGACATCCATGAAAATGTTCAATGGGTGCTTCTTGATTGAAGAAGAGGGGTGCTCATTCTGAACCAAAATTTTGGTATATCAAATTTGTATCGAATATCGAATTGAATTTTTTGATTTGGTTTAGTGTATTACTGAAATAGTTTCTATCACTTTGGTATTTCGGTTGCTAAATTTTCTTTAAAAATTCGAAAAAGAAAGAAAAAGAAAAGGAGGAATAACAAAATGATAAATTTTATAGAAAAAATAAAATTAAAATATTAATAAAAATGCAAATCATAGTAGCAAAATTATAATATTAATCAACATTTACATTTTTAATAGAAAAATAAAAATAAAATTCAATATTTAGTTTGGTACAGTATACTGAACCTAAATATTGTAACCAAACCAAAAATTGAAATTTCAAAAATTATCATATCGAATACCAAATCACAATGCTTAGATAGTTCTTAGTAGTAGTTAATGGTATGAGCATAATAAGAGAAATTGACATACACATTGAGTTGGTGTCACCAGTTGAGTTCATTTCACCTCTTGGCCATTGTGACATAGTGTTGTATTTATGTCAATATGATGGAGATTTAATAGTACATAGTTGGAATATGCTTTCATGAAGTTATCAAGATATAAAAATATAAAATGGAAAGATTATAAATAATTCATGTAGACTGATTGGGGTTACAGAGAATGAAATTACATTTAAGATATTTCGCGTATGCATGTAGAAATTAAAACAGAGAAAAATGAAGAATAAGAATAATTAATCTCTGTATATTTTTTATGTATATAAGAGTAACTTGGCTTCCAAATTTATAGTGAGAGACCTACAAAACATTTCAAAAATGTGAGATTCTATTTACCAAAAATGAAGCCAATTAAAACTAAGGACAATCAATCATAATTGGCCTATACAAAGAATGTAAATAATCTATACAAGGGAAAGGTATAAGTAAATATTTTGAAGATATTTAACATCTCCCTCAAACTCAAATAGGTATTGAAGATGATAACTCGAGCTTGGAAACAAGATCTTGAAAGCACTTTGGTGGATGTGACTTAGTAAAAATGTCTCAATTTGAAATTATGAAGGAGTAGCCTTGATATGTATGATGCATTTATGGAATTCTAGTGGGGAATCATGAAAAAAGTGGAGACCATGAAATAGGGTACCTCAGATATATTGAATTATCTAAAGAACAATAGAGAAATGCGTGGTGCAAGGTGCAAACATGAATTAGATGTGGGCTAGATTGAGTCACATGAGCTATTATATGGTGTGTGAGATGATTCTAAAAGAGAGATGTCAAGGAATAGAGGAATGATAAGGTCAAAGAAAAATTGACTAGGTGATTCATTAACTCGAAATTTTGAGACAGTCAAAAACATCTTATGTTGCCAAAAGGTGACATAATGAGAGATACGAAGTCGTTGTGACTAAGGATCCCAACATCTATCCCCTTTGTGTTCTTTGCCATATCCTAGGAAACAACACAATCTTGCTTGGGGTTCAAGTTTAGTGTACTCGTGAGATTGTAATAGAACAAAGAAAGTACAACTAAAGGCCTTTAGAGTTCGATAATTAGGGGCACAACTAGACAAGCCTTTATAGGAGATATATTATCTATGACAAAAGAGGCAACACAATTTATAGTGTAAACAATAGTAAGGGCTGCTTTGCCTTAAAAACTTTCTAGACATGATCAAGATATGAGGAGGGCTTCGATAGTATCAAGGATATATCTATATTTCCTTTCTACTTAACCATTTTGTTGAGAGGCACTGAAGCGTAACCTTTAAATAAGAGTACCTCATTGAGCAAGAAAGTTAGTGAAGGATTTACCTTTATATTCCTTGGCATTTTTAGTGTGAAATATTTTGATCTTATAGGAGAATTAAGTCTAAATCATTTTAGAAAAACTATAGTAAACAGTAAACAGTTCAAACCTATTTCGCATAAGATAAATCCCTGTATAATAAGAAAAATCATCGACAAAGATTACATAGTATTGTGAACCTTCTACAGTGTCACGAGGTGCAAGACTCCCAAATATCAGAGTGAATCAAATCAAACGGTGTAAAAGAATTTGAATCATAAGAAGAAAAAGGTAAGGCATTACTTTTAGAAAGTTGACAAGAAATACAATCAAACTTTTCAAGCTTAACATAGCCTAAAAAACCATTAGAAATTAAGGGTCCTAATTGAACATTAGAAAGATGACCAGGACAAGAGTGCCAAATATGAGAAGTGACAACTCTAGCAAGAAACTTTGATGAAAGGTATAGAGATATGAATTCAAATAATTGTCCAACCCCATGCTCTATCCTAAGGATCTTGCCTATTTGTGGATCCTACACAATACAACCATGGCATGAAAAAGAGTATTTAACACCAAATTTACATAATTGCCTAATAGAAATGAAATTCAAAGAAAGTTTAGGAACAAGGAAAGTATTAAGGAAGGATATTTTCGATGTTTGAACAATGCCTATGCTTTGAACATGCGTAGTGGAGTTATCAACAGTGTGAACAATATATGGAATAGACAATGTTTGTGATGAGGCAAAAATGCAAGTATCAGATGCCATTTTGTTACAACATGCAGAATTAAAATACCATACAGTTGAGGTACCTGATGTGATAGATAGGAGATGTATTCTCTATTAGACCCTTTTGTGGCGGCAACAATGGTAGAAAAGGAATTACCATTTCCAGAGTTCGTGTATTCGTTTTCTACATTCAACAATATGATGACCAATTTTTTGTAGTAGTTGCAGAATACCTTGTGAGATTTCTTAACCAAATTTTAGGAGTCTAATTGGTAGAAAGGACGACAGCAGTTGATGGGACAAATTTTTTAATGCAAAGTGCATTGAGCCTGTTTTCTTCTGTGATGAGTTCCTTGACCACAATGTCAAGGTTTGGTAGGAAACCTCGATGGAGAAGTGAGCTACAAAGGATTCAAATTCATCCCGCAAAATTATCAACAGATGAAAAATATGTTGACGGTCCTAGAGATTAGCATATATAGTAGCTACATCAGTGCTAGACCATGTAGGATCTCCAGGTGCTATTTGATCATAAAGTTCTTGCAGTTCAGACATATAGCTATGATTGTTTGGCTAGGTTGTTGTTGCATATGATGTCTTCTATACATCTGAAACTGTTTAACATCATCAGAAACTGAATAACATTACTTTAAGAAATTCCAGACCTCTTGGGTAGTGTCAAAGCATCGAAAATCAAGTTTGATCACTTTGGCACAGGTGTTTTAGAACCATATAAGGATCTGATAATTCATTACATCCCTAGAAACTAAATGCTCTACAAAAGCATCCTCTGCTTCATCTTTCTTTTGTATAGGTTTAGATATTTCTCTAGTAACAATTCAACACAGGAGTCTTCTTTTAAGAAAGTTGCACATTTTCTCAACCCAAAATTTATAGTTTGATCTATTAAAAGTGACATTGATTGGATTGAAAATGTATTATGGAAGTTTAGAGGCATCCATAATCTAAAGGGGTAAAATCTATCCATAAACGCAGAATTTGATAAATTTGAACTCAAAAATGAGTTTAGAATGTCTAAAAACTTAGGAACCAATCTAATATACAAATAACCCAGGAAAAAATGCATCAAACTAGTTGGTCAAAGTAGTAGTCAAACAAAATGAGCTAAATCAATTGATGTGGATTTATACAACACATGACACAACAAAAAGTAAACACGTGTCACTAAAGTGGATGATGATGTGTCAGATATGAAGCCCACTGATGACATGGTAATAGCATGTGGATGACGTGTTAACTGAATCGGAAAATGACATTAAAGTTGATGGGGTTGATAGCAAGGCTACACATGGCAATATATGTTGGCGTGTAGGGCTTATGTAGGCTATCTTGTACCTTAGGCCTGAGCAGAACGCAAAAAATAACCAAAATCAGGTCTGTAACTTCTCATGGAATGTGCGGGTGCATGGAAGGCTTTTTGGGATCTTAGTTTTTGCCATTATGATTGTTAAAACAAGAGAAGTCTTTTGGTATCAACCAAAAAAATGATTTAACAAGTAGATTGATGGTAGCAAAGGATTAAATAGAACTTAGTGAAGCTACCCTTTTTACAAAGAGGGGCTCCGGTACAATGTAGAAAATTAAAATAGAGAAAAATGAAGAATAAGAATAATTATCCCCTTATATTTTCTATGTGTATACAAGAATAACTTGGCTCTAGAATTTATAGTGGGAAGCTTACACAATATTCCAAAAATATGAGATTCTACCTACTAAAAATGAAGCCACTTAAGACTAATTACATTCAAACAAGACTAATCACAATAAATCATAATCAACCTATACAAGAATATAAATAATCTATACAAAGGAAAGGTATAAGAAAATATTATGAAAATATTTGACAATGCAAACAAAGAGAATTACATGTAGGATCATGGAATTCATGTATTTTGGTGTTATATTGTACTCTGGTTTTTAACAAAACTTAAGGACAAGTTCTTTAAGAGGAGGGTCTAATGTGAAATTCATGTTCCAATTTGTCACATAAATCATTTTGATTCTTATTTATTTGGGCTTAGAACTATATCTTATAATCTGATATTCTTTTACATAAGTTGGATTTTTTCTTACGCTGCTTGAAAACTTGATCCGAACCCAATCCAAAATTAACAAGTTTTGGGTCCAACTTTTGGTGGTTCAAATCAAAATTAGGTCAGACCTAAAAACCCAAAACAATAAACGGGCCAATTTTGAATTGATCCACTAAATGACCTTTGAATATATTTTAAATAATTTAATAAATATTAATATAAGTATAAAAAATAACTAAATAAAATTAAATAGTAAAATTGTAAATATTTAAAACATTAAGCCTTAATTTTAATTAAAAAAATATTTTTTTTGGGCGAGTTGGCGGGTCAAATTTGGGTAACTTGCAAAATTGGTAAGTTAGGTTTGACTCAAATTTTTTAACCTGCAAAAATAATCAGGTCGGTTTTAGATAAATAGGTCGAGTGTAATACCTAAATCTCAACCCGACCCACCAACCCTATTTATGAGGCATGGACAATTTACATTTTACACTTATCTCATTTTCACCACCATTCGATGACGACAAGACATAAGCCCAAGCGAATCGCAATGTCACAAACCATCCACATCAACAAAACGTTCCAATCAACCATCACCCTCGTCAGAACAGAGGGGAGGCCATATTATAGTTATTATGTTAGATGCTCGTACAACTGAAAGAAGTCAGCACTGCATGGAGGGCCTCGAACACATAATGACCGCCACGTTTATTTCAATGAGTATAAATATTGCTTTAGTTCTAAACATAAATTACATATGCTCATTCGTTACTTAAATATGATCCTTATATACGTATACATTTTACATTGTTGCAATACATGGAAAAAATTAACGAATTGTATAAAGTTCATTATATTTGTATATTACAATGAATTATGGATCTGTTATACCAAGATCCCATTAGATCAAAAATAAGAACGGTTTCAACTTTTCTAAGTTTGATCTTTCCAACTTGATGTTTTTGGCTTTGCCAATAATTAAATTAACAACAAAGAAGCATATTTTCTTACTTATTATGAACAATACACGCCAATTTGGTTTTGTATCATTACTTCTATGCAATGATAGTGTTGATAACTAGTGTATTTTTATTTTTACATGTTTCCATAGAATAAATTTACATGGGACCCAATGGAGAGCATAACAATATAGCTAGACTTTAAGAAAAATGTCGTACATTTAATACATAAACACTTGTACCAAGTTTTCAATATAAAAGTTGAGTAGATCCCGTAAGAGAAGTGGGATGATATGTTAGGCAAATGAATAGAAGATACATACCGAGCAATATGTAAGAAAAGCTGGGCTAACCGAGCAGTTGACAACACATCTGCATCCACCATTTATCGTAGTTACTCGATTTGAGTCACTCCATACTATGAACAAATGGTAATTAATGAGTTTTGTAGTGTTTACTTATAGTTATGTTTTCATTCACCATTTATACGTATTTAGTTATATTCGTGTAATACATCTCTGTGTAAATGATTTCAAATTTTAATTAATTATTCAAGAAGTGACACTAGAAAGGACGCAGACTCCCCTTAAGCTTTACTCTAGAGTATGAACGAATGCAGCTGAGGAATGGATCGACTCTCATGTACAGCCATAAAGGGCAAGGACAACTATTAAAACATATTTTATTGACTACAATGTCATATATCACATTAATGGTTCCACAATTTTGTAGGAAATGATATAAATATTGCAATAAGACTAAAACGCTATCAAAGACCTAGAGGGGTTACAAGTTAGAGAGTGGGATTATATTTAATCCACCAATAGTAACATAATTGTCTTCAATGCATTTGATGAATCCAAAAAGGACCAGTCGCCAAGAATGGAATCAAAGGCTATGTCTTGTAGAAGTTAATTTATTTCCTAAAAGACATAGCTTCTGATCCTTAGTTGCTATGTCTTTGTCTTTTAGGTAATCATTCATGGAAGAGAAAGATGTCGAAATAAATGATTACAAGATAAGATTTATACAAATAGAGATGAAATTAAATATATTTATGCAACTTATTGTTAGGAATTTGGATATCAACTTCTTAAATAACGATAAAGATGAGAAAGATAATGAGGATATTGATAGCTAGATGTATTTCTTATTTGCCCAACATCTTGCAATTCCTATGAATTGTTATGTTTGAAATGATTGGAATTGTATAGACGAGAACAAATTGTGTATTTATATTGAAACTTTCGATGCGTATCAATATTAAAAATGTTACATGTTAACATTTTTATTTATTTCTCTCAAAATAAGCAAGTTGCACACATGAGGTGTATGTATAAAGCTGGCAAGGAAATGTATAAAATTTAATAAAATTATTTGTAAAATTTGTAAAAAAATTACTTTAAAACTATCCCAAATATATATCAAAACATTCACTGAAAAATCTATCCTAAAGCTATACAAGAAAAATTGTATCAAAACACTGTCTTCAAGCTATGTCAAAAAAACCATTAACATGCCATACCCAAACAATCATCCCAAAATCGAGCCAAAATACATGTTTCAAAGCCTATCAAATATATCATCCTAAATTCGTATCAAATTACTTATTCTAAAGTCGGTGCCAAATCTCTATGTCTCAAATTCATGCCATTTCTACTCGTAGTAAATTAATGCCGAATATATGTCCCAAAATTGTGCTAACTTACCCGTGTCAAAGTCAATCCAAGATTTTACAACGCGGTCAACCGTCTCAAATGTACGTCCAATTCGAGAATTTTCTGGTAGCGCTTGTTTAAACAGTACATCATTAATTGCCTCTAACATAATGTTGGATTGGTAGATGTTTCGTAAGAGAAACCACACACACACATACATATATATATATATATATATGTTCTTGCTTTAAATGACGACACTTTTTCTCCGCTATCCCCTCTTTTTTTGCCCTTTTTATTTTACTCAACACAATCCCGCGTACAAAGTACAACATTAATGAGCTTTTCTTTATTGTCTTTTGTTTCTAGAATGGCTTTTGCCTAAAAAAAATTGCAATTAGTACCTCGTGTAATAAAGTTAAATGTTCAAACAGAAAATTATGACAAAGGCTAAATAAATCGAATAGACTTAAATTCAAAGGGAAATTCATAATATTTAGAGGGCCATTATTTATGCCCCCCCATAATATGAAATTTTTAATTTATTTGGTCCATCATGGCTAGCTCATACTCAATGCATAGAAAATTCAGTTTTCCTACCGCTTACCTAATTCGAAGGAAATTAAATTCCAGGCAGAAACAACCCACACAACAGAACACATACAGACATCTCCTTCACTCTTCACAAGGAATGATTTATTAGTTTCCCTTTTTTTAATAAGCGATTTGTTAAGCAAAAATTATAATAATAATAATAATATAGTATTTCAAAACCTAAAAGCCTAGAGACCTCAATTTTGGCCCTTTGCTAATTCCACAAAGACATACGACAATTTGTTAATCTTTTATCAACAAAATTTGATAAATTATTCATCATTTTAACTGTAGGTATCCATTATCAATAATGCTTCCTGGCAAGGTTCTTCACTTTGTTAGAAATCATAGTTTTGGGTTGAAAAAAGTCACACCTAAATGCATAGGTTGTTCTGAGTTACAATTTAATCAAAATGTCCGTTCTTGAAATATACAACCCTAACGAAGTTTACTAAACATAGTAATTCTGCACCCCTCAAGGTGAAATCATCACTTTTTGAGATCCAAAAGAACTAATCTCGGTTTCTATGATTAAACTGACACAATTTCATCATCATATTTGTGACAGATCTGTGTTTGTGTCATTTGAGTGGATGAGTTATTCCCATCACTCATATCCATCCAGGCTGGCCCATGTTCTCTTTTGTCCCTATGTTCCCTAAGCTGGAAGCAAGGCATAAAAGATTTAATCATTCTTACTCTCAATAATTGCCGTCATTAATACCCCAGGAGCCCACAAAAGGAGGATTGACCTGCCTTAGGTAACCATAGGCAGAATATCTTACAAAAAGCTTTAGATCCTTCAGCAATTGAGCATTTGCCATTTGCCCTTGTTCTCACTTCTAAAATGAATTTCATTTCCATCAACAAGAACCCCGATGTTCCTAAATGCATAATCTACACAAAATGTTTGTAACATAGACTCATTTCAATAGGGGGAGGAATGAAGAAAAGTACGAATATTAATGAAATTAATATCTGGGTAACCACATTTATTGCACAAGTGAATGCCACATGAAATGGGACGTTGACAAATCTCTAACTACAGAAAAGAATGGAGAAAAAGATAACCAAACCAACTCAGTAAACAGATACGAATTTTACATAAAATTTTGTTTGCAATACCTACTCAAAGCAAATCCCATGTGTAGCTAGGCTGTGCTGGATGGACCGTGCCTGTTGCTGCTGAGGACGTCGAAGGGGCTCCCCGTGCTGGCGTAGAATCAAACGTCTCCCACTGTGTGGTTATCACGACAGGAGCGCCTGAGGCTGAACGCCTCGATGGCTGCTGCTGTTGCTTTGGCGAGTCGATTGAGGAATTCCCAAATGAATGCCTGCCTTCTTGTTGTTCGTTTGAATACCTGTGAGGGTGAACGGGCGAAGACACGTGCCCGTTTGAATACTTACGCTGCTGGTGAGGTTGAGTAGGCATCGCCTGGCCTCCGTTGTTTGTTGGCATTGAGTTCTTGATCTTCAACGCATCCAGAGTCTCAACATACTTCTGCACTCTTTTCACCTTCCAAATTGGAACCACATGAAATTCACAAATTGGACTAATGACAACACTTTTCTTTCTAAATCCGAATTCGAGTCAGATGCTTACCTGCATTTTCCTCTGTAGTTTGACATCACCATCGGCAGTGATGCCATCCAATTTAAGCAACTGATTCATCAACAACTCAATCAGGTTCACCACATCCTTTTCTGCCACTCTTCCACCTTTAGAAATTACAGATTCAAGTCCGGATACCTAACCAAACAATATATATATAACATCAATTTCTCTTCAAATCTACACAGCCTTGAGTAGAATTCAGCAAGTTAACCACTTAAAAAAAGGTAAGGAAAGGAGTGTAGGAATTACCTGTCCAGCAAGCCTATCCACCTCCAAGCTGATTTCTGATATGGATTTTGAAGCCTTTTCCATTTTAGCGTTTTTCTTCATCTCCAAGTAGCGCTTCTCTTGGCTAATCGGATCCTCCTGAAGCACGACTTTAGATTTGTCCTTCACTCCCGCAGTGTCCAGAAATGCTTTGGAATCCCTCTCCTTACCCTTGTAAAATAGCTTCTGATCCTCGTGGTGCAAACCCGTCGGCCCAGTCAGCATCTTCTTCAACTCCCCTGAAATTTCATAAACAAATATTCAAAATAAATAAATAAATAAATACATAAAAACAAGAATCCCAATTACACGTTGAATTACCGAAGGTTGCCTGTGAGCTGATGTGAATTTCACGATAAATGGAGCCGTACTTGACGCGCACGCGAATGGTCGGCGGCGGCTGCCGGTTCTGGTCCGCCTCCGTCCGCTTCTGGACCAACATTCCACCGGGCCGAAGCTCCCACTCTTTCTGGCCGCCGCCGCCCGAATCGCCACCATTGGTTTGTGGCGGAAGGGAATCATTCCTAGTCCTCATTCGCATCATTTTCGATTATCAAACGACACGAAAACCTCCCTGGCGCCTAGTTAAATCACCGCCAACAAAGGGTTGAAATTTTGCGAAGATTTAGAATTCGGCAGACATTGACTCCGAGTTGATCTGGAGTTGAGTCATACAAAATCCCATCTAAAAAATGAGACCAAAAAAATCAAAAGAGAATAAAAATTTCAAGGTGATTTTACAGACTTCTGAATCTCAGCATTACACGAATACGACGTCGTACCCACGCGTCCCTGCCAAGAATCCGTGTCTTGATTCATACAACAGCGCCGGTAACCGTTCTCTAACGGCAGGAAATAGCTACATAGAACTGAATGGATTTACTTCTTTTTCTTCAACCTTAAACCTCAATAGGAAAAAAACAGAGGATCGCCGGCCAATGGCTTCCGGTGGAAGGAATCCAACAGCGTTGATTGAAGCTAAAATCGCGAAAAAGAGACACAATTTTCAGATCTCTTACAGTAGGCGCCGAAATGCAGTAACAATCATCCGTCGCGTGAAATCTGCCAAGAATACTGAGCCTACAAGCCTTGGGAAGCCAATCTGCCAGTTGGGAATAAGCCGTGCAAATCAATGTCTGCTGAGAGGGCTGAAAAAAAAATTAAACTCACATCGAACTGAATTTCTTCTTCTGCTTGGCTACAGAAAGAAAGATAGATGAAAGAAAATTGTCTGGACAGCGAACAGAACAAAACATTGAGCCCGGACTATTACACACCATACATACATACACAAACACACGCGCGCACACACACACACACATACACACATATATATATATATATGCATCTATAAATTAATATTTGTGTAATAAAATTCAGAAGACTACCAAACAAAGCCGCCAGACGCTTCTGTTCAAAGGGTTGCGATTAAGCAAAGGAAGAATCCACAGTCAATAACCACACTGTAACGTTAAAATTTCACGTCACATGCCTTTTCTGACACAGGTGGTGGACTCTTTTTCCCACATGGGCATTCTTGTGCGTCCCCTGACTGACCGTGAGATGAAGCAGAAGGGGAGGGCACTTTGGGAATTTCTCGGCGATAATAATAATTGTCTTGTGCTAATTATGATTGAGAGTGGGCCCACAGTGCAAGGGTGAAAAAAGGACAAATGTCTATTAGACGGTAATGAAGCAACAATGACTGGTAACAGCCGGTGGGGAATCTTAATCAGCCGGTCGCATGCTGCCGTCTTTCGTCCCACAGATTTTCTTTTCACTTTTTTTTTTTCCTATTTTCTTTCCTTACAAGCACTGTCTTGCCGTTTTTACATTTTTACCTATAGTTTTCGGCTCTGCTTTAACCAACTCCGGAAAGGAGTTACCCCGTCGGGGGCAAATCCGTCATTCAACATCACAACCTTCTGAAACAAGTAATTTACCGAGAATTGGTTGCATTAAAGTTTACGTGCAGCATCAGCCAACTGGACGGTCAGCAGCTCATTACGTCACAACCCCTCCATGCACACGTGTCCGTGAACAGTACCGAGCCCGCCGGTGTACGGGTGTGGTTGCGTCTGTAGCCTCTCAATCTCCACCGACACTTTTGAACCGTAGGATTGGCTTAGCGGACACGTGGTTGGTCTTTGACTGTCAATGGGGAAGCACATCCAGCGGGTACGTGCTCCGATAGATACTGTGCGACCCAATTTTCGTGAGCAAATAAAAGAAGGCGCGGCCGCTGTACATGTTGAGTATGACAAGGATTAATTAATTATATCATATTAGTTAAGGAATTTATTAATTTCCTAACAAAAATTTAAGCTCTGGAATATTTTATATGGGCAGACACTGTGCGGACACCATTGGATGGCACACTGGAGTTTCAACAAATGTTTATCTATCGATTTTATGAATAAGAATATTTTTTTTGGTTATTAAATAATATACATGTGTGTGTGTGTGTGTGTGTGTTGTACAGACTTTATATTTCAACATTATTAATTGGGCTACTACCAGACTTGAAATCAAAAATCCTGGTCAAGAATATTTTCCCATCTCAATATTTTTTGGATGTAAATAATATCTAACGGATAGGATTTTTTGGATGGACGATAATTAACTGCATTTGTTTATTTCTTTGAATCATTGTAGTTAAATTCAAATTCCAAGTTTGCCAAGTAATATTTTGAATCACAATTTTCATTTACTTATGGTTGAAATTCTCTTAAAATTGATTCAAAATTAATTAACAATTATTATTACAATATATGAAGATCCATTTTGATGGGATTGTAGATAATCAAAATTTTATATTTTGATGACGAAAATGTAATCATTCTCGCTTATATAATTTGGGTGGATGTGTGATTTCATGTTATCCTTGCAGACTCCAAATTTCTTAATCAGATTGTAAATAAATATTACACGATAATTTTATGTTCCACAAATCATAACAAACTTAAAAACTAAATAAATTTGATATCTTTCAAGACAAACAATTTCGTGTCACGTATTGTTAATTAAGCAAACATACAAAGACAACAGCTTTATATGATGTGAGTAGAACGTGTCACAACTTGCTTGATTTTAGTTCAAGTACAATCATTTAGGCCTAACTCACCAAGCTATTATGGTGAAAAATCTATTTCTTAGAATAAAAAAACATGCATAATCACCCCACTGACAAACCAGACAAATTAAGAATATGACGTCCTAATGATGGCAAACTCTGGAAATTAACAATGATTAGGCGATAAATTAACGTATTATGTAATCATTTCAAATAACAACGAAGTTAATATTACAAAATTAAGCTGCGTAACTATTAGCACTTTATGGCCCCCTTCATGGCATGTACGTGATCATGAGCACTCCATTTCAAAAGATTTTTTTTTTTTTTTTTTTTTGTTTGAGAAAAAGTGAGTAGAAGTTAAAAAGAAATTGGCATAAATGAAATATAAAAAGAAAGATATCGTGCGTGAATAAAGGGATATTTGTGAGAAAATAATGATTACCATGTGGCGATATGTAGTTATTTATAAAAAAAAATAGCAGTGATGTGACAGTTTAGTATTTATATATATATATATATGTATATGTATGTAATAGTGGTTATAAAAAATTGTATAATTATTAGTGATGTTATTATTATTTATTTTATTAATATTATTGAAGATCTTGTTGTTATTATTATTGTTATTATATTATTATTAGAATTATTATTAATGTAATATTATTATTATTTCGTTGTTGTTTTTTTGTTATTATTAATATTTTTGCTAAATATTCATATTATTAATATTCTTGTTGTTATTATTACTAATATTATTATCATTATTATTATTATTACTACTAATATTGCAATTAGTGTTTTTAATCAGAATGGTATTATCGGTATTATTTTTACAATTATTCTCATTATTATTGACTTTGCGGTTATAATAATGATTATTAGTAGTATTAATATTATTATTTAATGATTAAACCTATTATTAAACTATATCAAACCAAACAAAATTACCATTAGATATTATTATATTTGTTAATACAAATCAAAAGAACCCTGTCGTCGTTCAACTTCGCTCCCACTGGCAAGGGCGTCCCTCGCCGGCCGATGCCCGGGACAATCAACCAACAAAAATTGCAAAAATTTTCGAAAACAAAAGGGCAAGAAATGCACCAGAAACAATCTTCAGAAACCCAAAACAGCAACACAATATCACGCTTTGGGATCAGAGTTACCAACAACCAAAAAATGGAGGGACATATCAAGGACGCCATGGCTGTAAACCACGGAGCTTGATACAACAGTGATTCTTCCCTCCTTTACCAGAAAACACTATGAGCACACAAGTAACATCATAGTCCAAAAAAGCCAACAAACCCAATCAGTATCTCAAACACTTCACTGTGAAGGGAATCATAGTTAAGAAGACGACAGTGGAGCCACAATCGGAGGAGCAGTGAGCAGGAGCAACACCGCGGTCGGGCCACCTCCACTCATCTCTACCACCACCGGAAAACCCTCTGTTCAGCCATGGAAGGACGCTGGAAACCTTTGCCATCCGCGGTTTGAGGGTAAGCAGTCGCAAAGCAAACTGTGCTCCTGCCGTACAATGTCTCCACGGCAAATCCCTCAACACCGCCTACCGCCAACGCCATAGCGCCGAAACGGGAACGGGGAATCTCACGAAATAAAGGGCGAAAGATAAAGGAGCCCAACAAATGGGTCTTATTTCGTAGATCTCCACGTGGGCGACAATTAGGTGGTGAAATCCCACAAGTTTCCGGCGTTTTCCGAAGGTGACAGACGGTGAGAGGAGTAAAGGGAGAAGATGAGTTGAGAGTGTGAGAGAGAGGTTGGGTTGGGGAAAGGGTGTTGTCGGGAAAGAAAAATGTGAGGTAAGAATCTCAGAGACTATTTGTGAGATAATGACTAAATAAATGGTTATGTTATCTCAAATATATTTTCCACAGAAATGGGAAAATGAGAACCAATTAGCCATCCAATTGATGGCTGTATGTTTTATTCCAGCCTCGTTTTTTCTCTATTATCTCCATTTCTAGAAATATTTTTCTGCCCTAATTAACCCCAAAAATGTCCCACTATGCCCTCACATTTGCCTCTAAACAAGAAGACAAAAACACCTAATCCATGGAACCCAAGAAATAATTGAACCATAAGGGCAAACTTATCCCACATGCCCTCACATTTCCCTCTAAACAAGAAGACAAAAACACCTAATCCATGGAGCCCAATAAATAATTGAACCATAAGGGCAAACTCATCCTATACGTTGTTTGGCAAAAATTGGAAGACCAACGTGCCAATTCTCAGCAGCCATGGTTGAATTGAGCTGCAAGCTCCATCCCACACGCTATAAATCTAACAAATATGTCTGAAGAATTCCACACATTTCATGCTTTATGCAACCCTCTCATAGCAATATGAAGCTAAACAATATTACTCAAACGTGCCTATGTACATGTATAATTTTGGTCCCTTTTGTTGCAGGAAAAAAAAGTTAAGGGTGTATTTAAATTGATGGATTCAAAGAATAGATTTTAAATTTATAATAATATATCCATCATATTTGTTTAGATAATAATTAATTTTTAAATTATAAATTTAGTGAATAAGATAAATTTTAAATTCTTTTTAATTGAAATCCATCCATGTAAGTTCTTTGTCCTAATCCAAATCTTCTCATTTAAACAGGCCCTAGGGTCTTTTGGACAGCTTTCTTTGTGCGTTGTGGGAAAAAGGTCGTCATTAATGGGGCGGCAAAGGGAGTTGGTGGGGGTGGAAGTGACTGGTGCAGTTTGATTATTATCTCGTTCCTTCTTGTTCGGTAAGATACAGGAAAGGATCTTATTATTATAATTATCATAATTTTGATCCTTTATATAGTTTACCAGTTCTAAGTTTCAATCCATATCTTTGGATATAATTTTTCATCCATCTAAATGATTTGTGTGGAATTAAAAATGTAATGATTGAAATAAGTGATTTGTTGGACAAAAATGAAACCGGATATAGCCTAAGTTTAACGGGAAAAATGACGAAGTCATCAGCCTCTTTCCTCCATGTAACTGAGCCATATTTAATTACTTTGATAGTTGCATATTTTACGATAAAAAATACGAGTATATTGAACGACATAATGTTAACAAACATCATTTTAATTGTTTAAAGTCAGTTGTCATTGTTGCTGCAATTGCTTAGGACACAAGGGAATGACATAAATAATAATAAGACTAATGAAATAAGATAGAAATAAAATAAATAAATAAATAGAATGACTATTATGGGAGGTATTCTATAATTAGTATGTTTAAGAAATGAGAAAAGAATATAATTATTATTTAGAATTTTATTCTTATAATTGGTAAATAAAAGTGAGGGTATAAATATTATAAATTTTTTTATAATAATAATAAAATTATTCTTAAATGATATTTTTATGTGTAATTGTATATTACAAATTTAATAGATAATTATATTTTTCAATATTGAAATTAATTGAAAAATAAAATCTTTTAATGAAAAAAAGACTTCCACACAAAAATAGAATCATTTATTTATCAATCTAAAAATATCATTATTTTTTCTCATAATATAGAGTTTTAATATTTTTTTAAAAAAAAGTTGATATAAAATAATAAATAAGGACGAAACAATCTTGTCATTCACAACAGAAGATCAAAAGAAATTATAATTGTAGTAGATATATTTTTGTATTGGCACATAATTTTTATAAAAGCCGCATGTATGTTTGTTTGATTGTATACATATTATTTACATTACTTGTAAAATAAAAGATAAAGAATAAAATTTAAAATAGAAAAAATCATAATAAATTAAAATTGAAGTACAACATTGACAAAAAAATATAATAAATTAAAATTTAAAGACACTCAATGTCTATGCATATACATAAAATAATAATAATAATAATAATAATTTTTACATGTAAATTTTATACCATTTGTATAACTCATAACTTGATAAAAACGAAAAATAATTGAGATATAGAAATCTAGAATAAATATGAACTTAGAAAAGTAAATGAAATAAATAAAAATTGTGAGAGTATAGTAAAATATATATATATATATATAATTAAAGTTATTTTAGTAATTATATATTGACAACTATAGTATATTGTAGAAAAATGATTTCGTCAAATAAAAGTATGAGTATATTCTTAATAGATAAATAATATATAAACCTATGATGTTGAAAGAGAATAGATATTCCTATACTATTAGGAATCAATATTTCTCCAAGAATGGTTATTCTCATGTAAAAACTATATTAGCTTTGTGACTTAAAATAAAATTAGAAATACTTATTCCATTATCAAGTTATTCCTACATACAAGTCATGCCCTATGTTTGTATATCTCTCACCATCTTTAAAAGACAAACCACCTATTTTTTGGCCTTATTGCACAAGAGTTTCAGAAGGACTCTAATACTTCTTTAGTTCATATAAATCTTTTGCAATCTATTTTTTAATGGTCATATTGAAATAAAGTAAATTTTTCTAAATGATACTTGTTTTGTAAGAAAAAATTTAGAGTACAAATAAAATCTTATAAGTAGACATTTCTAGATAGATGATATTTTAAAAGATATTTCTTGATTACAAATATTTTATAATAGATATTTCTAGAAAGTGATTAAACTACTTAGATGTTTGGATGGAGTTTTAGAAAATGAATTATAGCAATTGGACCAATTAAATCATCATCATCTATTACATGAGATAATAGTATAAATAACTTTATATCTTCATTCACTCGTAACCAAGACATCAAGAAATAAAATTCAAGAGTTCCCTCTAGATATCTCTACAACCAAAACTCGTATCTTTTCAACACCCATTCAAATTATTCAAAATACTTTCAAGTATCCATTAAGATTCTATCTTTCCAACTATAACTCTTCACTTAATTTTTCAACTTCTTAACTATCAGAAATGTTAGTATATGATTCATAAGTGCTCTCTACCATTAGAATCTCTATCAAAAAACAATATCTTACACTACAAGAAAACTCTAAATTGGCAAGGAGTAAAATTGCTTGCAAATTAATGAGATTTGTTGGTAATTTAAATTAGTAACAAATTTTTTATTATAATTCAAGCGCCAATTACATGCAATTTATTAATTATATGAAAAGTTATGAAAACGATAAATAATTTATATACATATTGAAAATTCAACTTTAATAGGTTCATAAGTTTAATATTACATATATTTTTTAAAATTATTTTGACAAAAATAAAATAAGTATTGAAAATTTAAATGCAAAGCACGTTTAATTTATTAGTGCAACAAAAAATAAAAGTATATTGGTCAACGAAAATGGTAATAAACATCATTTTAATTGTCCTAAAATGGGTGGCAGTTGCCAATTTTTGCTGTAATTGCTCAGACGAAACTAAGAAAATAATATAAAACACTGGAATGTATGGGTATATCTCTCAACATCTTTAAAAGACCCCCGCCCCCCCCCCCCCCCCCCCCCCCACCCACTTTCTTGGCTTTTTCGTAGGAGTATCTAAAGGACTCTCTTCTTCTTTGGTGCAGATATATCTTTTGCTGGCTCATTTTTGGTGGCCATGTTAGAATTAAGGGCACTTTTCGAGAAGATGCACATCTTATAAGAAAAAGCTAGGCTATGAATAAAATTTTATTAGTAGGCATTTCTAAATAAATGATATAAATATTTCTAGGTTAGAAATATTTTATGGTAGATATTTATGATTTCCAAAAAGTGAAAAAAAAAAATATTTTGATATTTTGATGAAGAGCTCTACGGAATGAATTATAGCCCTTAAATCAAACAAATCACCATCATCCACTACACAAGGTGATTAGTATAAATACCCTTGTATTTGTTCATTCATAACCAAGCTATCAAGAAATAAAATTGAAGAGTCCTCTCCAAATTGTCCACTCTAGACGGAAGCTTATTTAGGCTCACCATAATTTGATCAAATTGAAAACAAAAGAACAAAGGTTTCTATTTCTTTACAAATAAGATACTCATGCAATAATACTACAAACGACTTAAAAAATCACCTTCACGACTACCAAAAATTTAAAAACACGTAGCGTGCAAATCCTACAAATTTAAAAATAAGTTGGCGAAAAGGAGAAGAAACACGATCGAGAAACCTATGGAAGAACAAAAATGCAATTAACCAACTTGCAAGAATTGCGAGAATCAAAGATGAACACAAAAGGGTTTCTCATGATTAATATTAATCTATTTAAAATGATTACAAAAGGTAAATCAGTTCTCATGCAATAACAACCAAAAATTTTAAATCATCATTTTTACAACCACAAAAATTTAAAATCTTCATTCCCAACAACTTTAACGTAGTTGCACAATTGGAAGATCATCCATGAGGCAGGGCATGTGTCAAAAATACGATTTAAGTGAGATTGGAGAACACACCGCGAGCAATTGAATCACATAAATTCCTACATGATCTCATCTCGTTTTCCCATTCCTCGTAATCACAGTACAGTCTCTCTCCCTTCCTAATGTCTCTTATTTCTTGGAAAGAAAATGTACATTTGGCATTTGAAATGGTCAATAAACTTGGTTTATGAAACTTGCTTGCTTGTGATGTCTAGGTTAAGTATATTTTCAGTTAGTCATGTACTCATCAAATATCATTACCACACACAGAAGCCAATGTCTGGAATCCAGCATTAAAATAAACATATTTAGTAGAGAAATCACCGTCTGGACCAGTTTCTCTCCCTTGATACATAAAAAGTAAGAGAAAAACAAGATAAGCTTTGAAAAGATACATATAATCATTGAACTTTGTGTTTTATTATGGAAAATTTGTAATCAAACAAAACCAAAGGTTTGTGACTTTGTGTCACTTTACAACAATCTATTTCAACTCTGTCCCCAGATGTTTACTTTCTTTAAGGGGAAAAAGTGATGCATGAGGTGATTTTTCACATTCTCAAATTAGGGAATTGGTAAACGCTCTTTTTTTGTTGTGACAAAAACTAATCCCACATCCAAACGCCTTTCTTCATTTTTTTTTATTTTTTTTACGTTTTCTTATTTTAAAGGTTAATTAAAGAGATAATAGAAAATTGTTATAATTGTTGTGTGTGTGTGTGTGTATTTAGGGACTGGAGATAGGAAAAGTGTAGCAAATTAGATATCTGTTATTTTTTTTCACGTTTTCTTATTTTAAAGGGAAAATAAAAAAATAGTCGGAAATTTTTCAAAACTGTGTGTGTGTTTATAGACTGGATAAAGAAAAAATGTAGAGAGTTGAACAATGGCGTGATTGGATTTGAGCTTTATTTTCAAACCCTTCTTTTCAACTTTGAGAAAAAGGTGAAATAAGAATTTTCTTATAATGTGAAATATGTAGATGCCTGTTATTTCATATGTGGTTATTTAGGCTATGTTTGTTACCAATTTTAAATCTTCCATCATCCCATCAAACTCCACAAAATCGAATATCTAACTCAACAAAATTTTTATCCAAATTGAAATTTAAAATTTTTCTTTCTTAGATATATGGCTAGTTGTTTATTTTTCAATTTTTGAGCCTATTCACATAATTTTTATCTAAATTCAAATTCAAATTTTTTCCTTTCTTAATATATAGCTAATTATTTATTTTTAATCATTACATTTATTCACAATCAAGTCAATATCTATATATACACACATACACTTACATATATATGTGTTTGTATATATGTTTATACCATAAAAACTAATCAAAGCTCCTATATACTATTATATCATTCAATCATTATTACACACACACAAATTCGAATAGATTAAATTTTTATTGTATCAAAATCTTACGACTAAACAAATATTCGACCCAACACAATTTACACCAAACATCATTAGCACCAAAACACACCTGCCAAACACAGTCTTAGTTTAAAAAAAAATAAAATATAATGATTACAATAACGTAACACATATTATTATTTATGAAAAGATATATTAACATGGCTAGGAAAGATGAAACGTATTCTGAAGAAAAATAGGAATAGAGGGGAGAAGATTTTTGTTGAAATAACCTGAGACAAAATTAAACAAGTGTGTCTCCAAATTATCTCAAAAAGTAGAGATTACTGGAAAATAGATTCCATCCAATCTAAAGTTTCAAAAGTCTGTGAAGGGGCAAAATAGTCACTCCAAAACAAATATATAGTAAGTTACAAGCAACTACTGATATTTTCTTTTTTTCCTTTTATTTTTGTTTTTTACCTGCAGCCAATTTATTTGCAGTTGAGATCTCTATTTGTGGATGAGTAATTTAATACCTTGTTACGTAAGGAGTGGAATGTTGTGAATACCAACGTTGATAATTAAGAATTAAATAACTAGGACAAATAGATAAATTACAAACAGATGTTTCAAAGTTGTTTTAAATCACATGAAGTATTTACAGTATAGTAAATCTACACTTCTGCAAGATGAGATGATGGTGACAAAATGTTCATTATTTACTCTTTTTAATTTTTTTTATTCTTTCTTTCTATTTTTATTTTATTATTATCAAAATTTATCAAAAATAAGGAAATTGCTATAAATTGAATTCAATTGCAAAGACTATATTTTTTTATTTTCACTTGTAATAAAAATATACTAAAATATGTTTGGTATATTTTATCTGTTATCTTCATTTCTTTTGACGTATTTTTATACCCTAATTAACCCCAAACATGCCCCAATATGTTCCCACGTTGCCCTCCAAACAAGAAGACACAAACACCTTATCCATGGAACCCAAGAAATAATTGAACCATAAGGGCAGGCTTATCCTATACATTGTTTGGCATATATTGGAAGAACCACCAAATTCTCAGCAGCCATGGCTGCGTTGAGCTGCAAGCTCCTTCCCACAGCATATAAACCCAAGAAATATGTCAGAAGAATTCCTTACATTTCATGCTCGACGCAGCCCCCTCAGAGCAATATTAAGGTAACAATATTCCTCAAATGTCCCTATATCTATGTGTAATTTTGGTCCCTTCTTGTCCCAGGAAAAAACTAAGGGCTTTTTTCCCTTTTTGACTTTTCTTCATGTGTTATGGGAAAGAGGTGATCATAAATGGGGCAGCAAAGGAAATTGGTAGGGCAGCTGTGGTTGCTGTGACAAAGGCAAGGGGGATGGAAGTGGCTGGTGCGGTTGATTCTCACCTTGTTGGAGAAGACATAGGAAAGGTTCTTGTTGTTATAATTATCACAATTTTAATCCTTATTACAGTTTATTGGTTCGTAATTTACTTGGGTTTCATAATTTTTGAGACATTATTTTAGGTTTGTGACATGGAAGAGGCTTTGGAAATACCTATAATAAATGACCTCACCATGCTCCTAGGTTCCATATCTCAGGTGACATTTTCCTGTCAAGAATTTTTCAGTGTCAATTTGCCTAATGCTTTGCAATAGCCTTCAACAATTACTCGTGAACCAAATTCTTCGACAATAACTTACAATATTTGTATGGAAACCTATGGGCAGTCAAAATCAAATGCAGTTGTGGTGGACTTCACAGACCCCACAACAGTTTATGACAATGTCAAACAGGTTATACACACAATTTAGTGCTTAATTTATTGCACTAATTATTATTACAGGTGTAGTTAATCCTTCTCATTTGCCTTGTTTCTTCGAATCCTCACAATCAGGCAACAGCATTTGGAATGAAAAGTGTGGTTTACGTACCTCGCATCAAAAGGGACATTGTTTCAGCATTATCATTATTATGTGAAAAGGCCAGCATGGTGAGCACAGGGTGAGACATCACATCAAAACCATTGCATGTATAGTTCCTGTTGGTCTACGTACATTTCAGTAATATTTATAGTCATCCTTCTTCTTCTTTCAAGTACCATCATTTATTGCATAGATAATTAATGCGTGTATTTTTTTTGTATTGTAATAATATTGGAGTGGAATTGATTGTTGTAGGGCTGTGTAGTAGCACCAACTCTTTCCATTGGATCCATACTCCTTCAGCAAGCTGCTATTACAGCCTCTTTTCACTACAACAATGTGGAGATTGTGGAATCTAGACCTAATGCGGCAGCCGTAAGTCTATTTCAACTACACATGCAGGCATGGTATCTTGCAACTTTAATTTCACCGATCTATTGAAGCAGAAATCACTGAAAACATAAAGAAAAAAGTATCACCATTATCAATTCAAGCAATTAAAGAAGAGATAGCAATTGGACAGGTAATTGGAATTCAATTTACTTCCATGGAACAGGAATTTCCATCACAGGATGCAATACAGATAGCAAACAATGTCACCAACCTTGGTCAAATGTACAATAGGGAAGACATTTCAACAGACATTCCGGTATGAAAGAAGCTAATGTAAACTTAGTCATCTTCGATATAGCTTGTCCTTACTACTGAAATGGTAAGGACCACAACTAACAGGTTCTTGAGAACTAACATGTCACTTTGCACCGCCATCGCTCATTTTGCGCATTACTAGGCAAGGGGTCAAGTTCTGGGGGAAGATGGAGTGAGAGTGCACAGTTTGGTTCTTCCTGGCCTCCCATCGAGCACAACGGTCTATTTTTCCCGAACAGGCGAGGTGAGCATGTCTAGAACACTTCATTCTGTTCCACAAGAGAAGCTAGGATAACAGATATTCTGCTGGTTTATATACTCAAAATATAATCTCCATTGGACAGGTTTACACCCTGAAACATGACATCACAGATGTGCAATCTCTCATGCCAGGACTAATTCTGGCCATCAGAAAAGTAGTGCGCCTTAAGGTAATTGAACAAAATAAATTTTCATTTTGCTGTTCTTCCTAGAAAAGTTTGTTTTATTCCTGAGGAAATTTTAACTGTCCGTTGGCAGAATTTGGTGTATGGTTTGGAGAAGTTCTTGTAGAAAACAAGCATTGATGAGCTTCATCACATTGCACCTGAAATATGATTTCTATGTTGGAAGGAGGCCAATTTTAACCTACAACATGAGGGAAAAAGATTAGGTGGATACATTGGCTTGGAGAAAATATTTCTTGTAACAGTCTTTTTAAGGAAAGACACGGATATGTTTTTTTTCTCTAATGATCATTAGCAACTATGAAATTCCAGGAGAGAGTGCTGTTTAGTGATACATTTTAAGAGTCTAATTTTCAGAAGGTCTCAATCGCCCTGCAAAATTTCGTAAACTGATTCCATGCAAAATGACAATAAATGAATGTTCATTCTCTCTCCTACTTTTATTGTTTATTATTTTCTTTTTCTCCTCTTAATTGTTTTGGGTTGGGGTGGATTGTTCTGAGAGGTTAATTGAATTCAGCTTGATTTTTTTTTCCTATGGAAGCTTAATCAATGATCAAAAAATGAAACAATTTATGTCAAAATGAAATGATATGAAAAAGATAAAGGCCTGCAGATGCATAGACAATGAATCATCAAGAGCAGTAATCTTCTGCAAGACATAAATATCAGGTCGCACCCCTACCTCTAAATTTGTTGGCAATGGCAGCTATCCATGCTTTGTCTTTATCAGTATATGCGTAATTGATGCTAGAAGCCAACAGGACATACCCTTTGCTCTTCTCTGTTTGACTGGAGCTTAATTCTGGAGCTTCCAGTATGGGTTGCACAAGGACAGAACTAGTCCCGTCAGGAAACATTTTCTTCAGTTCGGGTTCTAACTTGTTCATCCATTCCACAAAAAGTAACACATCAGAATTGTAGTAGCATTTGAAACCATATTTCCCAGGCTAAAATCAGTGGAAGAGTAAAAAAAATGGAACTTATGAATTAGTAATTTTGATTTTCCACTAAAATTGACGTAAGAAAAATAAGGAAGACAAGTAAAAATCTTCACAAATTATTCTGTAGCAATCAGAATTTCACTGTTAGCCAATGAAAACAAATGTGGAGTTTTTGATCTTATCTATGATATTTCGAAAATTGCTGGTCAACTAGTGTTAGGTTTCACACAAGACAAAGGTAAACTATAAACTTGAATTTAAACTGGAACTAAATCACAAACTTAATAGAAAATAAATATAAAGCAAAACACAATCCTTGCCGAATATTATTGATGTGCACATATTTTTGGCTAGGATTATGGCCCAATCAGGCCACGCAGATCGTAAATGAAAATCTTATGTCTAGTATGCCTGGAAGCTCAGCCAATTGCTATCAGATTACTTTAATCGGATAAATTTTACTGCCAGATCATGAAGAAGTATAGTTCATTCATTAAAAATTTGATGGCATTAACAAAATATAGGCACAAGGATATTTGACCGCACATAGGAAGAAAAGCCAATGAAGTTCAGAAGATTTGGCAGGGGTGAAAGGTTGAGATTCAGGTGTTCTGTCAAGAATGGAAGCTTGTGCAGGATAATGGAAGGACAAAGGTTAGACAAGACCAATCCACTATTCTTATCCAGTAGTTATTTAAATCTGGCATTAGAGATGGATGGATACATTTTTGTTCATGAGTTCGCTGACTGTCAGGGAGGAAGATTCACTTTAGTTTCTATTGTTTGGGGACTTCAATTGTGATTTTCAGCAAGAAGTTTGCCACTGTGTTTGCTTTCATTCTACTGAAATCAAAACCCACACTTCAATCACTGTCTTTTAAATTTTGTCCCTTCCTCTCTCTCAGTTCCACACAAAAGAAAAGCACACTCAAAAAACCAACACAAGAACATGAATTCAAACACGCCCTGTGTCTTATGTAATTTATTATTCTCATCAGGCATCATGGTTGATTCACAATGATCAAGCAGTGCATTCCAGTTGATTTGCCATCAACCATCAAGGTTGATCCACGATTGTGAAGTTGCACATCCCACTTGATATTAGAAAAGGCAAAAATCCCCATCACCCACTCGACCCCTGTCTCCAGTTTCCTTGAATTAGATGTGCCGAAGGTAGTTTGTTGTACATACAAACATATGTAAGAAAATTACTTCTAATTTACAGTAGTAAGTGATTAAACTCATACCTGTAAACTGTTGGAAGTACATAGTATCCATCAGGTTGGAGAATCCAATCCTTTGAATCTGCTCCCTGAACCAATTGGGAATATCTGCTTTTGATAAATCTTCGGGTGTATTCCAATAGCCGCGGACACACAATGAATCGTCAACTGACACGAGCTACAACCTTTAGAGAGTTAGAACCCCTAGAAAGAACTGCTCGTATAGTTATATGCTATGTTACTTATTATTGAGCATTTAATCTTCCAGCTTAAGTATCAGTGCACAATCGTTGAGGGCTCAAGGCAGAAACAAACCACTGATATGGAGTTTGTATTACGCAACAGGACGTATGTTCCCCAAGCCAAATCTTCTTTAATGTTCTCCGCAATACCCTGCGAGATGACAAAGATTTGCTCCACGCCTTCAGGAATACTTTTCTGAACAGTTGGAGAAGCCCCCTGCACAGCCAACTAAAAGCATTATATGGACTGCTATTGCATCCAAAAACCCCAATCTCCAATTCTACGCCTACATGGCAATACAACTTATAATTGTTACTTGTGCTACTGATACAAACTCAAGATTTAACATTTCTTCCAAAAAAATTTTGCTTTCTCAGTATCATAGTATACAACTACCATGTTGCAAAGTGCTTTGCCTACACATTAAGTTCGAATATTAACTGATACAATCCAGCAGCAGCCTTTCAGGCATTTGCACAAAATTCCAACCATCAGTGTACATCAAACAGGATACGCAAAATAGTTTACAACAATCCCTTAGCTTTAGCGCACAGCATTCCAGATCATTATTACTAAACTTGCAAATTAAAAAAATTTTAAGCCAGTACACTATTTTGTTCCAAAAAGCTCAAACAGACCAAAGCGATTACCTTGAGAAATCTTCCCATGTATGGAACAACTACAGAAAATGCAGCCAGATAAAGCCCTAATGCCTCCGTTCTCTGCAAAATACCAAGAAAACACAAGTATTAAAATCAAAGTACAATTAAGTAAATTAACACACTTTAAAACAGGCTCACACAAGGAAAACAACAATTCAAGAAACCCATTTCATCTCAGAACTCAACAGCGCAAACAAACAAGAAATTATGAAAGCAATTAAAGAAAACAGATTACGAGCTGAGTTGCAGTAATAGACGATGAATCCGAGCCCAGAAAATGATTCGCCACTAAAAGCGCCCCAAATGCATACCCAATGTATCTTGGCAAGTAAGATTCGTCCAATCCAGGTATCCCTATCCGGAAAACAATAGAAAATCTTCTACAATTAGTTAAAAACGCACGTAACTGAAGTAATTAAATGATTAAACGCGAACGCACCTAGAGTGAAGCGAAGAACTGAGAAGTTAAGCTGTTGTTGCTGTTGCGGAGTATTCTTCTGAGAGCAACGAATTCTCGCGACAGACGATGGTTTTTTAGTAGCGAATTTCGAGGGAAAGTTGAATTTGACGCGAGATGTTAACGAAATTGAAGGATTCGGGGAGATGGTGGCAGTACAGCTGCTACAGCTCATTCTTGCTTGTGCCGCTTGAGATTCTAGAGGCTAGTAGAAGCTTCAAGAGCTTTTAGAAGCTGCAACACCGGTTTCTGCTCAATTTTAGACAAAAGCAGGCTAGAATTCAGAGCTAGGAGAGGGATTGCCGTTGTGTAGAATCTAATCCGGTCTTCATTGCCTTATCGTAAAAATTAATATTCCAACTTTACCCTTGCCAACGTACGCTGTCGCTACCGCCACCTGCGGCCACCTTCGCCGCAGCAACCGTCGCCATTTTCGCCCTCTCTCCCTCCGGCAGCCACAAACCACCACCACAAATATTTAAATTCACAGATCCATATATACTAAGACAATGGAAACAACGCATCGTGTCTCCCTATTGTTAATCTCGGGTGATCCACGCTTTCTTGCAAGAATATGTTACAGATCTTAGCGGATGAAATGCTGTTCACTTCAAAGGGACCAGAGTGAGAGAGAGAGAAGAGTGGATTCCTCCGCAACTCTTCTCACATGGCAATAACGCTTCCAGATGCATGCATGCGTCAGCTCTTCCAGTTTTGTTTCCCAGTGCCCCATTTCAGGCATGAGAAAATCCGTCAGCATTCACCAAAGTCGCTTATCATCTTCAGATGAAACAGTAACAATTCCCAGTCCCGTTGGCAAAGGCGTCAACTAGCGAAAAACCTACTGTTCAGAGACAACGGATACCTGGGTTCTTTCGCTTTGAAGAAGTTCTCGAGCTGTTTCTGAAATCCCATGGCCAGCGATGCTACTCCATCAGTATCATCTCAGCTAACGCTGTTGAGGCATACCTTTAGAATGACGAACAATAACGGCCACCTGCTGTTAATTGTCACACCCAACAATGGTTTGTAACGATAGGTCATGTTTGTGACTTATTTTTCAATTCAAAATTATCGCATCATAGTTTCACATTATCTAATATATAATTCAACAAAATATATATTTAAATTTAAATTTATATATATTTTTTATATAACTAATTAATTATTTTAAAATTATTATACTAATTAATAATCAATTTAATATCTATACATTTATATATATATCACATATATATTTACATCTTTTTTATTTGTATATTAAAAAATAATTATTATCCTTATATACGATTATATCATTTAATTATTATTATATATTTTATACATATATTCAAACAAATCATATTATTTATTTCATTAAAATATTTTTTTCTAAACATACTATTTATATCAATATAATTCAAAACAAACATTATTTCTAATTAAACATTCCTTCTAAATATATTATTCATTTCAATATAAATTATTTTCCAAACATAGCCTATGATTATTATCTCAGCTAACACTGTTGAGCTGTTTAGCGTACCTTTAGAATGAGGAACAATAATGGCTACCTGTTGTTAGTTGTCCCAGCCAACAATGGAATATCTATGTTTGGGAGCGGGATTTCATTAAGTATGATATCTGTTTAATATATTTAGAATTAATATTTTAATAAAATAAATATTATAATTTATTAAAATATATATATATATATTATAATAATAAAATAATATGATAATTTATAGGAATAGTAATTATATTATAGTATTTAAATAATTATAAATATGTATAGGTATTAATTTGATGATAAATAAGTGTAATGATCAAAAAATAATTAATTAATTATATATATGAGATGGAAAAATTTTGAATTTAAATTTGAATGATGTTGTTAATTTATATATTTAGTAGTGTCAAATTTAATAAAATATTTTATAATTGAAAGTGGGGTTGCAAACATAACCATACTGTTTTTGAGTACTTTGGCATACTTAACAACTATAGTATGCGATTTTGTTCGAGTATATTAGGTTAACTTTTCCAACTTCTATTGTAATTTAGTATAATTAAAAATTATACTTTTATTTTTTTAATATTTCAAAAGCATCTTCCCTATCTTTGGATATGTTTACATTTTTCTTTTTTCTATTTAGATAAAAGTTAATGATGCGATCAAAAAAATTAATTAAATTTTTAATTTACACTTGATTTTTATTTTTGAATGTTTGTACCGAACGATGCTTTTAATGATATAACTATTTAAAAACATTTTGTTTGTAATAAATTAATATTTTAAACCAATCAATTATAAATTTTAGTATTTGAGTCTGCATTTTTTATTTTTAACCAAAAGCTAGTATTTAAGTACTATAACAATAACACAAAAATGGTTAAGCTTTTTTATGATATCACCTATTTTTATTCAATGTTTTAATAGAAAAAGAATTATGTAAATAGTTCAAATACAAAAGGAGATTTAGTGGGTATAAATTGCAATTATACGAACTCTAAAATGAAATTGGTGCAATTAACGCTAAATATTAAGCTGAATATTCTCTTTAATATGTCTTTGTGATGATTACAGATTTTAACGTGTGACTAGTCATGTGGAGATCATATGATCCATGTGTTTGTCATTGTTGTGGAACTTTTTTTCTATAATTTTTTTAAATAAATATAAATCTTCACCATCTAGTGTAATGGAAATATTTCATTTTATTATCATTACCATTACCATTGTCCAAACAAGTGATAATGAGAGAAGAAATAATGAACCAAGTGTAGGTCCTTCGATTTGCCCATACTTAGTTGTTTCCATTTCTTTTCTTTTCTTTTTTTTTTTTTGACAAAGGGGAAATTATAATTTTATTTGTATAAGTATTCTTAGCAGCATACAGTATATATTTATGTTTTATTAATAAGTTAATAAGATTTTCTAATTACACGAATTCAATTTTTTCAATTATCTTTATTTGAAATTCTTTTTGTATTTTTATCCTTTTGTAGCTCACATTAATTTTAAATGATTATTCTTAATTGTATTTTTCTTCCAGTTTTTTTCTTTGCAAATCCTTTTAAACTTTCTTTATTTTCTTATTTTAGATATTTTTATACTTTCAATTTTAAATAATTGTTATATTTATTTAAAATAAAATAAATTTATATTTTGTAAATAAATTTGTACACTCATAGTGTGTGCCACTTTTATTGGTTATAATATTTTCAATTCTAATATTGGAACAAGAAAAAAAAACTAGTATGATGATTACAGAATAAAAATGGTGTATTAGTATTCAAGTTAATGAACAAAAGCATGATTTCTAACCGGATCGACAATAATTTGAAAGAAATTAAAGTAACCTGAAAGAAAATAAAAATAATAAAAGTTAAAATAAATCATCTTTGCTCTCGAAATAAAATTACCTTTAAACAACATAGTAATGGACAAATTTCTCAATGTTTCTCAAATTTCTTTTAACGTAGAAGATGTTATTTTTTGTAGAAATGATAATTATTATAGTTAAAATCTGGATCTAAGTTGCAAGAGACACATTCCCCACCAAACAAGATTGTTTAAAAGGGATCTTTGATGTTATTGGATGGACTTGATTAAATTTTGGTGGGCTTTGGGTATTCTATAATCAAATATTGCTAATGCTTATAGATCACCAAGGAATGAGAAAAGGCATAAAATTTTGGAGGGATTTTATGGCTAAGAGAATTAGGCTTACAAAAGTAGTAGTACAAGATATAACTTTTTAGAGGAAGGGCTTGTTACTTCTATCACTAGCTTATTTAAAGTTAAAATATTATATTTGAATTTTGTTTGCATTTTTTTACTATTCATCTTTCACACTTTTTATGGTCTTGAATCTTCTTTATGTAACATTCACTTCAAAAGTCTTTGTAGACTCTTGAAAATCCTACAAGTTATTAAATATGTTTTAAATCTTTACATGATCTTGAATGATATTGAACAATTTATTGTCACTTCATCTTTTTTCTAAAAAGTAAAGTCTTCTTATACTTTGACTTTGTTTGAATAATTGATGTCCTTTAACTGTTTGTCGTTCTTTGAAAATTACATCGTTCTTTATCTATAGAATTATTGAAATTATAAATTAAATGAGTATTGATAATTACAGATTTTAACGCGTGACTAGTCACGTGAAGATCATATGATCCATATATTTGTCATTGTCATGGAACTTTTTTTTCTATAATTTTTTAAATAAATATAAATCTTCTTCATCAAGTGTAATGGAAACAATTCATTTTATTATCATTATCATTACCATTGGTCAAACAAGTGATAACGACTGAAGAAATAATGACCCAAGTGTAGATCCTTTGATTTGCCCATACTTAGGTGCTTCCATTTTTTTCTTTTTCTTTTTCTTTTTCTTTTTTTTGCGAAAGCAAAATTATAATTTTATTTGTATAAGTATTATTAGCAACATACGTTATCTATCTATAATATATTATATTAGTAAGTTAACAAGATTTTTTGGTTACACAAATTCAATTTACACAATTACCTTTATTAAATTTCTCTTCACATTTTTATCCTTTTATAGCTCACTTTTTATTTTAAATTATTATTTTTAATCGTACTATCTGCCATTTGTTCTTTTCAAATATTTTTAAAATTTCATTATATTCTTATTTTAAATATTTTATATACTTTCAATTTTAAATATTTTTAATTTTTATTTAAAATAAAATAAATTTATATTTTATAAATAAATTTGCACATTTTACTAGTTATGATATTTTTCATTTTTAATACAGGAACAAGAACAAAAACTAGTGTTATGATTATAAAATTCAAATAGTGTATTAACATTCAAGTTGATAAACAAAAGCATGAATTCGTACGGGATCAACAATAATTTCAAAGAAAATAACGATACCAAAAGTCAAAATGAATCATATTTTCGGTGAAGTAAAATTACCTTTAAACAGCAAAATAATTGGCTATTTTCTCAATCTTTCTCAAATTTCTTTTGATGTAGAAGATTGGATTTTTGCAAGAGTGATAATTAATGTAGTAGAAATTTGGATCAAGTTGGAAAATATACTTTTCCCACCAATCAAGATTGTTTAAAAGGAGTTTTAGATGTTGTTGGATGTATTTGATGAAATTTTGGTGAGCTTTAGGTATTTTATATTCAAATAATTCTAACTCGTATTAATCACAGGCAAATGTGAAAGACATAAAATTTTGAAGGATTTTATTGCCAAAAGAATTATAAACTTACAAAGGTAGGAGTACAAGATACAAGTAGGAAAAGCTTGTCTCTTCACTTCTATCACTAGCCCACTTATAATTGAAATATTATATTTAAATTTATATTACGTTACTATTTGAATTTAATTTACATTTCATTTGCTATTTTTCCCTGACACTCCACGTAATCTTAAGTTTTTTTTTTTTTTTAATTTCATGTTTATTTCAAAAGTATTTATAGGCTCTTGAGAATCATGTAGTTAGTGAAAAGGTTTTGAATCTTTACATGCTATTGAATTATCTTGAATAACTTTCTGTCATTTCAATCCTTTTTTGTAAAGTCTTCTCATGTTTGGACTTTGCTTGAATAATTAATATCATTTACTTGAATTATTATTATTCTTTAAGAATTTTGCCATTGTTCATCTGTAAAATTATTGAAATCATAATTTAAAAAGGTCCCGATAATTACAAATTTTAATGTGACACTAGTTATGTGGAAATCATGTTATTAACATATTGTTAATTATTGTGGAACTTTTTTCCTGTAAAAATTTTGCTAATAAATATAAATCTTCACCATCTGCTGTGATGGAAACGATTCATTTTATTATCATTATCATTACCATTATTTGAACAAGTGATTATGAGAAAAGAAATAATGATCCAACTGCAGGTCCTTCGATTTGCCCATACATAGGTGTTCCCATTTTTTTTTTTTTTTAACGAAAGGGTAACTATAATTTTATTTGTATAAGTATTGTTGCATCATACATTATCAATTTATATTATATTAGCTAGATAATAAGACATTTTGGTTACACAAATTCAATTTACACAATTACCTTTATTTAAAATTCTTTTCAAATTTTTGATCCTTTCATAGCTCACTTTTATTTTAAAGTATTATTTTAAATGGATTTTCTTACAAATTTTTTTTAAAAAAAATCCTTTTTAACTTTCTTTATTTTCTTATTCTAAATACTTTTTATACTTTCAATTTAAATTTTCATTTAAAATAAAATAAATTCATATTTTTAAAATAAATTTGCTCGATATTTTCATTTCTAGTATGGGGACAAGAACAAAAACTAGTGTCATGATTATCAAAATAAAACAATTAATATTCAAAGTTAATAATATAAACATGATTCGTAGGTTATATTTCGAACCAATTTTTGAATATGTCAATTTCATTGAGTTCTTTAAATACCTATGCCTAAAAATTTTAATAATCAAAATTATTATTATTGTTGTTTCTTAAATATTTTTTGGGATCTTCTTCTTTACTCTTGACCAAGCATTTATTTGGCAAAAATAAAAAAATGACCTTTCTATGCCTGGTTTATAAACAAACCCAACTAGTAACAAGTAACTCAAACCAAGTACAGTATTTGGTTCTTGCATGAACAAGCGTAGTATTAAAAGACTTGGTTGGGGTGACGATTTATCAATTTTATAATAGTTAATGAAGAGACCATTCCCCAGTTGATACACTGAAAGCAAATTATCTTGTACATTACTATGCTTTAAGCAACCAACAAAAGTTGAATGTTTGGACCAATGAGGTGAGTTGAATTGAAAAGCAGAAAAATCTATTCAAATTCAAGTCTTAATATTCCTACTCCAATTGGATGGTATAATTTTCTGGTTGGTGCTACCATAACTAGACTTTTCTATTTGTTTCTTTTATGGTTAACTTGATTGAAGAACTTGACAACTAACCACTTTTCAAATTTTATGATTTGACCTAAATCTATCAAGATTAGTTTAACTTTAGCATTGTTTGAACATTGTGAAAACTTTTTAAAATTAGAAGTGTTTGTGAGTAGATGTTGAAGTAACAACTCATCTTCGATAGTTATCCAAACTCGACTTAATTCAATGTTATAAAAGAATCCAAAGTTTAAATTTGACTCGAGTTACGAGATTGGGTCTGAAAAATTTTTAAAGTTCAAATTTAAACTCAATAAGAAACAAAAATATTTTAAAATTTAACTGTATCCATACATTCATCTACACACACATGCACGTAACTAAAGAAAGTGGAATATGGTGTCTATCTATATGAACTGAATTGAATGCGAAGGAAATGAAGGTAAAGACCCATGTGTTTTAAAATTGGATGCAAAAGAAAGTGTTTAAATGAATTTATAAATTCTTTAAAATATACATCGAGAGTCATTTGATAAGAAGGGGTTAGAGAAATCTTGAACCCAATTCTTTTGAAAGTTTTTAAATTACTTAAAAGTATTTGACAAATATTTTAGTAAAGTAGTTTATAAGCTTCTAAAATATGATTTTTAGAATTTATAAATTTCTTAAAAATAAGTTGGAGAATAAGTCAATTTCTCTTAACTTATTTTTCAAATATTTTATAAGCTACTTCATTGTATATATTAAAAATAATATTATTGTATTTAATTACAAGTTATTTAATGATATTTAGTTTATTTATTATTATTATTAAATTAAAAAATTATAATTATAAAATTTAACAAAATTTTATAAAATAATCTTATTAATTCCACCCAAATATTTTATTATATTATTTTTAAAATAAAATATATAAATTTATAAATTTTAAAAATATCTTATAAATTACACGATCTAGTAATTTATTAATAATAAGTTCACCAAAACGCCCGCCAAACACCCATTCCTTTGAGTTGGCGAAGACTCTATGGAGTAGGTTAATTGAGTGTAGCTAAATTATTTTTGCGTAGCTCTCAAATTCAGCTTAGCTTCTTAAAGGGCGAGCCAAAATAATGGAGCGAATAAAATCGACCGCCAGTGTCGTGTCTTAGGGAAGATGAAGGCCTCCACTCAATAATACTACGGCATGTTTGGTTGTTGATTTGAAAAGTCTTAAAATAACGAAGATTTTAATTAGGAATGACAATTTTTGAATTGACCTGAAAATTCAATCCAAATCGGATTTAAAATTAGCAAGTTTGGGTTAAGTCTTTGCTGGTTCAAGTCAAAATCTAGTTGGACTAGTGAATTCAAAAAAAATAAATGGGTCAATTTTTTATTACCTAACAAGTTGATCTGTGAATCCATAAATATATTTTAAATAATTTAATAAATATTTATATAAATATAAAAAACTAATTCCATAAAATTAAATAAAATTATGGATAATACTTTCCTAATCTAGTATGATAAAAATTTAGAACTATTCATTAATCAAACTTTAGTATACAAAATATATTTTGTCAATACTTAATTATTATAAAAGAAAAATAATTTTTATATTAATGGGTTGACTTGTCATATTCAAATAACCAGGGAAAATTTGTGAGTCGAATTTGGGTTAGAAAAAATCTGACATGTGGATATATAAAATTATATGTTATAAATATGTAATTATAAGTGTGTGATCGACAATAATTTATTTGTAAATAAATATAATGACGGATAAAAAATTAATTGATTATAAATGTAAGTAATTTAAAAATTTTAATTTGAACTTGAAGAGCAATATCGTAGTGTGATGTATTTAGTTGGTAAAAATTTATATAAGTTGAAAATAGTCCCAAATGAGGTTAGAAAGAAAGACCAGCGCAGTTGTTAGAAAATTGTATGTAAAGGAAACTAACATTATTGTTTGATTGAAATTGTCTTGCAAAGCCCCAAATCACATTTTAATGATCCACCATTGTCAGTATATTATTGTAGATGGATAATTTCAATTTTTGAATCCTAACTCTGTAAAATTTTTATCCTAACAGAATATACAGTTTCAAATATATTATCCATTAAAATAATACCTTTTCATCTCTTTTTTTCCCTTACATCTACACTGTTCTTATATTGTTGTGCGAATTTTATTTTTCCAACAATGTTTACATCCAAACAAAGCCTTAATATTTTGAACATTGAAAATTGTGAACCTAGTAAAACTAGGATGCAACCTAACGCAGGGGATAACTCCTTCCAGCAATCCACCGAGACCTACTTCTCTCTATCTCCAGCTTCCAATCTGACCGAGCCACGTAGCCCATCAAACTCAACGACGTCGTGTCGCCACCGTTGATCCTGCACCGACTCAACACCCCAACCGATCAACGACACGTGTCAGTAGACCCACAGCTGTATCAGAGGTTATTTGCAATTCTCCACTGGCTATAGCCGGTGGATCCCTTGGACTCCCGCTAGTTATATAAACACCGATCAGAAGAAGTGGTAGGATTCCTTTTTCCTCTTTTTCAGCAAGTTTCTTTCCAATTTCCCCCTCTTTTTCCAGGTTTGCATATACTGATCTTTATTCCCTCTTTGTTCTTCAAATTAAATGTGTAATTAGGAGAAATTTTTCAAAATTTCTGTTTGAAGTGGTCTTTTCAAGGGAAAAAGCTTTAATTTTTTTTACCTATTCTGGCATTAGTGGCAATTGTAAGTTTTTTATCTTTGATTGTAATTAATGAGGTTTTAGGATGATTTCTATGGGAACTTAATTTGATTATGTTCACTGCAAATTACCCTTCTGCGCGGGAGTTTACTTAATTAAAGTGAATTTCAGTTTGATCGCCTTGATTTTATTATTTGAGATATTGGGAGGATGCGATCGAGTACGCCTTCTTCGTTAATCTCGTTATTTGTGTATTGTAGATTGTTTGGTTCATCAGTTGCTGCCTTTGCTTTTAGCACATAGTTGCTAAAGATTTGTTCTTTATTGAATATTCGTTTAATCTTAGTGGTTGTGAATTAGGGTTTTGTGTGACTGGTATTGTGGGTTTCGATAAGAATTTTGCTTTGAGGGCATTTTTCTTTGTGACTTGCTGTCCCCGTCTTGTTTTATTTTCTTCACTTGCTTTAGATGTTAGTTTATTTGCTCTAATCTGCTGCTGATATTTCTGCTTGTGTGATTCCTGGCAGAATCCTAGCAGACGCCTTCTTGGATTATTTTATATCAGCTTTATATGCAAGGCGCTGGTGGAAAGTAGACATATTTTTGTTTTGATTGGACTTGGGATATTTAGTTCAAAGGGGATGTGTACGGAGCAAGGCTTTCCCTTGGTGTAGTCAGCTCAAGTCTCGTCTTCTGTTCATTAGCTTGTAATCATTGAAGGGCTGGCGGAGTCTGTCATTTGGATCCCAGCTGCTGAGCACCACTGCCCCCAATGGTACCTTCTCGGGTGGTAGGGGGAATGCCACAATCATCTTCAAGTTCAGGTATATTTTTTCATGGGGATGGACAATCCCAGATTGCTGGAAATTCTCAGCTGAGTTCAAATTTTGGGAACTCTTTACATTCAAGACCTGGACATGCACGCACCAACATGGGTCCACTTTCAGGAGATGTTAGCAATGCAGCCTTAAATAGTGTGGTGAGCTCTGCTCCTAGTGTTGGTGCAAGTTCTTTGGTCACTGATGCCAACTCAGGACTTTCAGGAGGTCCCCATCTGCAGAGGAATGCTAGTTTTAACACAGATTCTTACATCCGCTTGCCTACATCACCCATGTCATTCACGTCTAATAATATTACCTTATCTGGCTCTTCCGTAATGGATGGATCCTCAATTGTGCAGCAAAGCTCCAATCAAGACCCACAGGTGCAGCAGAGTCAGCAGAATCTGGGAGGTTCAAGTGCCACATCTTTGCCTACATTACGAAATGGGCAAGTTCATCATCCTACTGGTCCAAGGGGCCCTAATACTGTAATTCAAGACCCAACTTCCATATCTCAGCTGCAAAAGAAACCCCGCTTGGATATCAAGCAGGAAGATATTTTACAACAGCAAGTTTTGCAACAGCTGTTGCATAGACAGGACCCTATGCACTTACAGAACTCCAACCCTCAGTTTCAGGCTCTTATTCAACAACAGAGACTAAGGCGGCAGCAGCAGCAGCAACAGCAGCAGCGAGAACAGCAGCTTCTTCAGTCTATGTCACCAATGCAACGAGTTCATTTATTACACCAACAACAGCAGCAGCAGCAGCAGTTAAGACAGCAGCTTGTACAGCAGGGAATGCAGTCTGCATCTGGAATGAAACGCCCCTATGATGGGGGTGTATGCTCAAGACGACTAATGCAGTACCTCTTTCACCAGAGACAGCGGCCTGCAGTGAGTAATCCAGTAGCATCTCCCATGGTCTTGCAACTTATGTTTTATTATCATACTGTACTTTCATTTGATACACATTGATCATGCACCTGACTTGTTTTTCTTACTTATCTTTTGCTTGTTCCTGTGTAAGTTTGAAGCCTTTTTTGAACACCTTGTGATCTTGTACTTTGATCTTGCTAGGAAAATACTATTGCCTATTGGAGAAAATTTGTGGCCGAGTATTACTCTCCACGTGCAAAGAAGATGTGGTGTCTGTCCTCGTATGATAATGTTGGGCATCATTCACTAGGGGTATTCCCTCAAGCAGCAGTGGTAATATTCATGGGTCACAGCTCAGTTTACTAAATATTTGTACTATTTGCTTGTTCTTTGACTTATAAAGAAGCACAATGATTGTTGTTTATATGAACCAATGCCAATTCATGAATTTTTAGTACCCTTTCACTGTTTTTACATGAAATTTGCCCTAAGTTATCATATGTCAAATGCATGACTTGTAATTGTATTGTTGTTGTTTCCATTATTTCAGGATGCGTGGCAGTGTGGCATTTGTTCAAAATCAGGAAGGGGATTTGGTGAGATTTGTCTGACATTATAAGTTGTGTTGCCCACTCTTTTACTCTTGTAGTCATTAATCAGTTCCTTTTTATGTGGAACAGTCTACTTGTTGATCAAAGCTGTAAAAAAATGACCTAGGCTATTTACTGTTTCTGTAGATACTGATTAGTAATCCCTGGAAAAATTGATTAATGTGGCCGGAAGTCTCAGCCTCGTATGTGCACATACATGCGTGACCTGCCCATTGCATGGGGTTGTCTAACTCATTGTTTTGATCTTGACCAGAATTCCACTATGGGATGTGAATTGAGTTGATAAGCACTTGGAAAAAATTAAAAGCATTAAATAGATCATTTACTTGATTAGAGAATTTCATTAATCAATGATGCATTTGTTTTACTTGTTAAGTTTTAGAAATTAGAGGATTTCTGGATGATTAATCTGCTGAGGTACTCTGTTGAGAAATTGTGTTTGATTTCACATTTCCCCTTTACAAGCTTATGAGTCTTCAAAATGTGGAGCATGACTAATGAATTTTAGGTGTGGATTCTTTGAATGATTAAAATTTTTGAAATGGAAAATGTCTTAAGTGTGATAGAGATAGAGATAAAGTTCTTCCTGAATTTTCTCAAAAAAGCATCAAAAAATCTTATTCGTTGGGTTAAGGAAATATAACTCCACAACCTGTGCTGATTTTTTCCCAATCAACCACACCTTATATATCTAAATTATAGTGTCACTGATGTAACTTACTGTATTTGTAAATTAACTGGAGATGAGGAAAATTTCACAAAAATCTTTTGCATTTGTATTTCCATCTGGTTCCTTGTTTTGCAGTGCCATTAAAAATAGCAGTTCTGTCTCTAATTATTTGACTTCTACTCCTTAACTTGTTAATGTTGATATTTTTTTGTTGTTTTTGATTTACGATTGTTGCTATTTGCTACAGTTTTTCTTTTCTTTTTTTTTAATTTCTTCTTTTGATGTTTGGGGGGGGGGGGTTTGATTCACAATTCTGGTAATTTTCTCCAAAATTTTTATGAACAATGTACCATGTACTCTGAGAAAGGGTTAAGGATCTAAGCTGGCACCAAGTCCTAAACTTGAATTGTGAATATAAACAACAGTAGCTGAACAACATATGGTGTGACTATGGTATTAAATTTCTGTCTAAATCTAGAAATTTCAGCCAAAATTTTGGGTTTCCAAAACATTCGAAATGAAATTCAAATTTTAGATTATTTTTGTAGATATTTCGTCAAGAATTCAATAACTTCATGGAATTTCTCAAAATTCTTATATGTTGTTAAAAGTTTATATATCCAGTAAGATATGATTTCAAGTAGTAAATTGATAAAATGTTTTTAACACTTACAATTAGTTTAACTTAGAGGATAATTTGAACGAATATTTGTTTTTTGAGAAATGAAACATTAATTAATGGACACTTCAAATAGGAAAAATCACTAATAAAATTAAGACATCAGTTAAGATATATAATCAGTACAAAAATCTTGAGAAATGTTATTTGTTTGAAGTTTTCAATTAGATATATAATATATTCTGATTAGCTATGTAGTTCATTTATAATCATCTAAATTGTTGTGATAGTGATAGTGACTTTGATTTTGATTGGCTATGTTGGGATGTTGATTTTGATGGGGTAAAAATGTGTGTTTTAGGTGTGAACATTTAGAAATGGTATGATAAATGTGAGAGACTGAGAGGGAGAATTATTTTCAAGGTTGGTATGGTCAGAGTGAGTATATCTAGATAGGGTGAAAATTGTTGAAAAAGCATGACCAAACACCATGTATGATATATATTTCTATGTATATACATGTGTATAAATGTTATATACTTTGTTTTTATAAATGTTTTATAGGATTTAATTTGTGTTTTGCCACCAAATTGTGTTAACTATTTTTCTTTATCTTGACATATGTTAATTATACTTTTTGATAGAACTTGCTATATTTTCATCTTACATATATGATTTATGTTTAAAAGTTGCATAAAATCTTGTTAATGTAGAATAATCCAAGTTTCTTTAAAATGTACATTTATTTTTATGTATTTTTATGGTTTTTCTAGAATGAGAACATAAATTGATTTGGATATAGTCGAAATTTCCATCAAATTTTCTTTAATCTGACAGCTTGAAAATATATATCAAAATCATATTTGAATGCATTTGGAGTGGCTGAGCTTGCATTTCTGCAAGAAATTGAAAATATTTTTACTTCTATCTCGGTTTTATGTTTAAACAATTGCGAATGAGATTTAATTGAGCTTAAGTGCTTGATATGTTATTTTATGAGTTAAAGCTTACAAACCTAAACTTCAGCCAATTTGAAAAATCAGCGAGTGTTAAAAAAGGATTCAACTTTGGAGCTCAAAGAGCTTTTAGCAGTCTTTAACCAAACGTGAGTTGCTTAAGTACCTTCTGCTTCCCAGGTTGAACCTTGTATATATCAGTAAGGCCTAAATATTGCTCTGAACACGTTTTACTTCTTCTGTGGTTTTAACAGAGGCAACTTTTGAAGTTCTCCCACGACTTAAAGAAATCAAATTTGGTAGTGGTGTTATTGACGAGCTTCTGTTTCTGGACTTGCCTCGTGAATCTCGATGCCCTTCAGGAATGATGATACTGGAGTATGCAAAGGCAGTTCAAGAAAGTGTCTATGACCAACTTCGTGTGCTTCGCGAGGGTAAACTTCGTATCATTTTCACCCCTGATCTTAAGGTAACTGTGAAGATCTATTCACTTGAAAGCATAGCAATGAGTGGTGCACAGCCCAACATGGCTCACAGCACTTTGGGGCAGGGCAATGGGGTAGCCTTGTAGAAGCATAGCACAAAATTACATAAGTAAAAGTATGTTTATACTATTAGCAACTCTCTGGAAAATAAAAATAGAGAAATATACAAGTATTTCAACTCCTTATTGCAATATGAATACTATGTTTAACTCAAGTTTTAGTATTTAAAACTGATTCCAACATAATTCAGCCTCTAACTTCAAATATTTATTTCATAATGTCAAAAAATTATACTAGAAGTATGAAAAATTATCTTAAATAGTTTCTGACTTGAAAATTTTAGAAAGAAAAATAAAGCGAGTGCACTCACCTTAAACCATGGTGTGCCTTTGACAGCTATGTTTTAAAGTATTCTCATATATATCTACTCATATATTTGGTGTTTTAACACTTTCTGGTGTCTGTAGATATTATCTTGGGAATTTTGTGCAAGGCGCCATGAAGAGCTTCTTCCTCGCAGATTGGTTGCACCACAGGTAGACCTGTCGGCTAAATTTTCCTCGATCATTTAGCCTCTATGAGGGGTGCAATTTTTGAAGGATGTCATCCTTTCCAATCTGCATTTAACTTTAGTTATGTGATTGCACTTTAAAATTCTAATCAAGTATTCATCACTAAACTTCCTTGCGGAGTTTTATTAAAGATTTAATTGATCTATCAGAATTATACATATATTTTACTTGTGCAAACTTGGTAACCCTATTTCATAATGAGCTTTGCAGCCGTAAAATTAATTTCCTGGCTTGCTGCCCTGTCCAATATGTGTTTTGTGGTATAGATGTTGACTGAGTTTGTTGAATGAAATTTTAACGGTGGACCTACTTATTGTTTGAAATTTTGAATAACTGTCAACGTTGCTAACCCTCCAGCAGACTTCACTAGACTGCACTACCAAATTAAGCATTTGATGTGAATTCTTTTTTTCGTTGTAGATGAATCTTCAATGGTAGGTTTTGGGTTAGACTCGGTATAGAATAAACCGTGTCAGTAAACATAGAATTTAAACACTGCATTTGATGGCCTAGGATGTGACATATTTACCAAGTGTTAATTAAAATAGAATTCACAC
This sequence comes from Avicennia marina, assembly GCA_019155195.1. Taxonomy (NCBI): domain Eukaryota; kingdom Viridiplantae; phylum Streptophyta; class Magnoliopsida; order Lamiales; family Acanthaceae; genus Avicennia; species Avicennia marina. The sequence goes on from CM032773.1 coordinate 11,144,964, forward strand.
TCCTCAAGATACAGTAAGAGGTTAGTGTACAAATATATATGGTAACCTACAAAATAGGAAAAATATGTTTGCATGGTAATTCTAACGGCATGATAGTCTAGTTGGCTGATAGAGCGGATTTTTGTACTGCAGGTGAATCAATTACTGCAGGTCGCACAAAAATGCCAGAGCACAATATCTGAAAGCGGACCTGAAGGTGTTTCTCAACCAGATGTACAGGCAAACAGTGTAATGTGAGTGAAAATGTCAATTCTGTTGTTCTGGATTTTCTCTCTTAGTTTTTATAAAATAATATTCAACATTGGGTTTTGCCTGATGCATTATGTTATGATCTTGTGGCTAATTGTGCTTTAAAGTCAGTGGGATTTTCTCACTTGATCAATACCTAATCTGGAAGATATGAGAACAAGCCCGCCATGAATCACTTTTATCTCTTTATGTAATTAGGAAAAAGATGAAAAGATTAATTTCATATGTTATCATTAAACAATTTCTGGTCACCCAAACTTCCGTTCTCATGCCTGTAAGTTAAGTAGGAAAGAGTCCCAACACTTGATTGTTAGTACTAAGAGTCTAGTAGAGACTTCATTCACTGATGTGCCCTTTAGTCACATCCGTCGACATGATATTATTGACTAAAAAATTCTATAAGTAATTGGGAATGTACTCTTATGTTATATTTGTTGGGTAATTTGCTCGGTAATGGAATATGAACTTAAGCTCATTCTATCATAATTCTCTCCATAAAGTTTAGTGCAGACTCTTAAAACTTGAGTATTTGCTTCTCCTTTGCTTTATTGTTTTTGCTTCATCCTGACCTAGTTTACTCTTTTTGGACTAATATTGCACTTGCAAGAATTGAATCAAGTGTTTCTGCCATCGATTCACCATGGCTACAAATTATATACTTAAGCTGCCTGGCTTAATCTGGGTTGGTTTTCTTACTTACCTACCTCAGGATCTGGATTGGGCCATGCTTGCCTTGCCTTTACCTTGTTTGGCTAGCCTTTAACAATTAAGTGGCAAATACAGCGAAGATAAAACCTCCTGCTTGACTCCTTCCCCCAGCAACAAGAAGAAAGAAAAAATGATCGAATGATCTTGATTCATATATTTCAGAAATTGGCTGTATTTGTTTGATACTTGTTATATCTTCTTTAGATTACTTGTTTGACCATATATGGTCTCGATATAACCTACCACTGTTTTCATGTGCATCTATTTCGTTTCAGGGTCGTAACAGCTGGTCGTCAGCTTGTTAGAAGTTTGGAGTTACAGTCACTGAATGATTTAGGCTTTTCGAAAAGATATGTGCGGTGCCTACAGGCATGTCTCAGTCATTAGTCCCAATTTTAAAGCTCATTGATTGTTTCCCCAAGGTTTCTCATGTTTTCTGTTAATAGATAGCTGAGGTGGTCAACAGCATGAAAGACCTGATGGATTTCTGCAAAGAACAAAAAACTGGCCCTATTGGTAATGGGGCCTTGCCATCTTCTTTTTCCCCTTACTTCCATTCATTGTTGTTTTGTTTCTTATGACTGTCAAAAGAACTCAAAGAACATAGTAAATCCGTTGGCATATGATTCTCCAGTACCCAACTTCAATTTTGTTATGATGTATATATTCCACTTAATACCCAATTTTTATATTTTAAGCACATACAAGAATGTCTGCATGTTCATGTTCAGTTCGGAATTTTAAATCACTCATTTTGCAGATGGCTTGAAGAACTTTCCCCAACGTGTACCTACACCAAAGGTTGAGATGCAAGAAATGGAGCAGGTCAGTGGCCCGCAGGCTCCACCAACTGATCAGAACACACTCAACAAGCTAATGGCGTTGCATGCTGGGCTCAATAGCCCAATGAACAATAACCAAAATATGGTAGCTCGGGGAGCATTGGCTGGCTCAGCACAGGCTGCTCTTGCTTTGACTACCTTCCAGAATCGGATGATGATACAAAACTCGATGAATTCAACCCATAATAGTTCACTCAAGCAGGAGCCATCTTCTCCTTTCAGAACTTCCAGCCAGGCTCCAGCAGCTCCAGGGCCTTCAGGTATTTTGCCAGGGACCATACAGAATGCACCAGCCAGCGGGTTTTCTAGTGGCCAAACTTTACATCAGCAGTCACCGAGTGGGAACAGTGCATCGCAGCAAAATGTATCTGTGCCCACCCCGGACAACCAAGCATTACAACAACAAATGATGCAGCAGTTGCTGCAAGATATGAGAAATAAGAGCAACGGAACAGCTGTTCCTCAGCATTCCGGTTCTGTGCAAAATCAAGGTGGAAACACATCTAATGATGGTCTTGGCTTTAGGAGTTCCCCAGCAACTACGGCAACTGGAAGTGGGACAGGAAATGTAGCTGGACAACCTCCAAGCAGAAGCAACAGTTTTAAAGCTGCACCCAACGTTGAACCTGTTGCTCCTGTTGGCAACACTGGATTCAACCAAAAAGCATCAGATTTGCCACAGAATCTTCATTTAGCGGACGAGTTTGTCTCAGACGTTGCTCATGAGTTTGCTGAAAATGGTTTCTTTTGATGGGAAAATGTGCTTCAGCTGGAGGCATGACTAACATAGTTTGTGACTTTGTTCTGGCATCATAAACCTATGTTAAAAGGAATGAAAGCTGAGTGGTCTTTGTATAGGCAGTTTGATTACATTGTTGCAATTGCTTTCTTTTCTTCTTTATAATTATTATGGAGCCTCTGGGATGTTCTGTAGTTGCATTAGTTGTTTGTTTTAATGTGTGTATTTCCACCACTGACTCTTATTGCAAATGTAATCTATTGACATGAATATAGGCTCATCTTCCTTGTGGCACTGAAATTGCTGCTTGCACCCTGTTACTCCTGATAGAATAGGACAGGACTGTCCTTGTCGTGAATGTGAGCTGCTCTTCCCAGAAATCTGGAATGTTGCACAAGCAATTTGTGAGGTTCAAGTTTTATCCACGGACCTACTTTACTATATCTTTGGCTGTCTCTGGGCAAACTGTACTGGGCGATTGATTCCATCAACTATAGCCCTCTTCAGAGGTAATGGACCTATGACGGCATACACTTAAAACATATGCTGAAGCTACGTTTGTTTTCAAATTCTCATAAGTATTTTTATTTTAAAAATTATGTAAAAATAAAAATTTAAAAAATAAAATAATTAATGTGTATTTGTAAATTTCAAAATTTGAAAACAAACGCGGCCTTAAATTTGATTTTAGACCAAAAATGCCTTGAACTGCCAAACCCGTGCGTCTTTTTCCGAGATGCTTCGTTGTAATGCATTTATCCAAAAATAAATAAAGAAAAACTAGTAATAGGCATGCCCACTAGCAAAATTTATATGAATTAAACTAGCTAACTAATTGTGACATTTTATTTGGAATAAAATTAGTAAAATTAATTTAAAGCTAAAGGTGTAAAAAGCAAAACAAAATAAAAAATAAAGATTGAATTTTTGAAGTTTTAAAATATGAGAAAAACATAAAATTACATATTAAAAAGATGGAAAATGAAAGAAAAATAAAATATTGTCAAATAATAGCATTATAATAATTTAACATTTCGCAATCAATTTCATATCCTCAAATATATAATGTAGAATATGGACTAAATAAAAGAAAATTTGTAAAAAAAAAAAAGAAAGAACAATTAAAATTGATAAGTGAAAAAATAAATAAAAATTGAAGAGATAAAATATATAAAGAGTCAAGATAGTTTAGTAATTATACATCGTGCAAACAAACTTTCTTAATTTATTAATATATAACTATATATTATAAGAGAAGGGTGATATCAAAACATAAAAGTAATGATATATTAATATTTGTATTTGAGTGTTTTAAGCCTTATAATTAAAAACAATTCAATAAATTTATTAATTAAAGATAAATAAAAATTTACTTGTGCAACCAAATTATCCTGAACTCTTAATATTATAGCATAAATTAAAAGTATCCAATCAATGACTGTTAATCAACACAAGGCCTTTACAACTGATAATAGTCGTTGACAGCACACCATGCACTGTTGATCGGATTTGGTGTGCCCTGACCATTGTTTTTAAAATTGGACCAAATCAGTCGATTTGACTGGTTCGATCGAGAATTGATCAATTTTCTAATCTAATCAATGGATAATTTTCTAATCTATTCAATGGATAAAAACTGATAGAATTCAAAACTAATGTAAACGGATTCAAAATTGATAATAGCTAATAGAATTCAAAACTAATGTGAACTGATCCAAAATCAACAAAAGCTGACCAAAAAATTAATCAAATTAGTTTAACTTCCAAAAATTAACAAAACATTAAACGAAATTTGGGAATTTTTTGAAAAAAAAAAAAATAATCACAATTTTTCTCCAATTTTTTTTTTAATCTCTGACTCCTCAACATCCATCAGAGCATATAATTATTTATTTTAACTTTTGTTTTTAAAATTTTTTACATATTTATTTTTCTAATCAAATCTTTGAAAATTCAATTATTATATGTCTAAATTAAAATTGTTCATATTTTGCAAGACTACTTTCTAAATTTTATACTTCTAATTATTTTGAATTCAATAAGTTCATAAAATTTGTGTAATATCTTTTAATTTTAATTACACTAATAAATTTTTAACATTAAATTGAAAGTCTTTCGTTTAGTATATCATTAAATTGAATTATATTTATTTTATAAAATTAATTTAATAGTATTATATGCGCGCACGCGCACACACACACACATATATGTATAATATTATATAATTATATAATTTAGAATAAAGTCAAACTAGCTATCCAATTAGTTATTCGATTCAATCATTGACCCAATTTGAAAAACATTAGCATTGACAACCATGCACCTCAGATCAAAAGGGCTTCTACAACGCATTAGAACTGAGTCAAGTAACATGAACACGGAACATGCTGCTTCCCATGGTCATCAACCATTGGGCATCCCTTATTAGATTAGGAGGAACTTAAATGTGTTCTGAAAATTAAGCAACCATATGCAAGCACCTGAGCATTTTGAAAGCAGCAAGAACATTAATCAGGAAATTCCAACCAAAACACCTGAAGATACACTTGCAGATGGAGAGAAGGGTCTGGCGAAAAAGAGTACATAATCAACAGAAAAATCAGTCTATGCCAACACCGTTACCTCAAATTGCAAAAACAAAGGAAGTGATTCGTCTTGCGCATGCTTACCATGTTTGTGTCAATCGCTCTTGCTTAAAACATATCGTCTGAATATTGAATGATTTGTTATAATAACATTAGAATTTCCATAACTGGTAGATACAAGCCTTCTACCTAAAAGCTGCTGCTTCATCCTTGAAATGATTCAACAGATCATCAACGCTCCTGAGATTAGCATCATTATTGTCCCTGACTCGCACAGCCACCTGGCCACATAGAAGTTCATAAGAGAAAGAGCAAATATTGTGCAGCAGATGAGACAAGCATATGACGAACATAATGCAGAAGTATTCAACAACCATAATCGACATATAACAAGAATCCAAAACATAATCAGATTAGTTGCAATATGAGCATCATATGCACATAGCACCAATACCTGACTAGAACCATAACCTTTTCGACGTCCTCTTATAAGGGGCTAGTTTGCATTGCCATTTCTCAACATCTTAGCACTGTATATGAAATTTTTATACCAAAACTATAGCAAAAAGGAACGCTGCCACAAGCATTACATAGTTGTCGAGAAAAGTATTTCTCTAACTGATAATTCCTAATTTTTCTCTGATGTCACAAGCCCGCATTTACATTCCTCAAAATTTTCAGCACAGCCAACACTGCTTACTATCTATCAATACCTGTGACAAAAGGTGGCCAACAAGTACTATAAAATAACAGGAGGTTGCCCCAATATACATATCAATATCTCAGAGCTAAAAGTACCATCAACCAGGGAAGCAGATGAATGGCAAAGCAAGATAATCAGTACCAGCCAAAGTTTCTTCCAGCCATTGACTTATTGAAAATCACAGGCATAGGTATAAGAGCATTGTTAGGACAACGGCAATCCTATTCAAGTCTAAAATGAATGAGTGGTTCTTTTAGCAAATCTACATTCGTATATATGTGGATATGAATGTCCTTAATTGATCAAGGAACACTTTTAGTATATACCATGCAACAGTTCCATGCATAAAAACACAGTTCGTGTGGAAGGTTTGTCAACAGAAGCAGCAGACCAAACAATGATGCCACATGGAAACGTAAGAATCAATACACTCCTTATAAAGAGCATATTGCATTTAACTGTAAGGTAGATGTCACCTGTCCAGTTCCAACTTCTTTCTCTCCAACAACCAATATATAGTTGTACTGTGCCAATTGAGCTTCTCGCACCTACAAGCATCCAAAACCCACCAGTGAGTTCCAAAATCATCAGAACATATAGAGAAGCTCCTAAAATAAGAATTCTGAAGAGTGTTAACAGGCAGATCACAATATTAGGTCAAACAGGTCAACTTCTAGATTTCTTGCAAAGCTCTTGCTTGTCATGAAATTTTAGCTTGTGGATAGCCAAAAAAGTTCCTGCTGGTTTCCCAGGTAAAGAATCAAGGAGCGTTTCACAAGAAACGAATAACACTCATGTGAATTAACATGATGAATATGTAACCAAGGAACAAAATCTGCTACTTTACAAAGGCCAAATTCTATAGCGACTTCAACTGGGGGCCAGCGGGCTCAGATTTCAGACACCAAGTGACAATGTCATTGACTTTCAACCACATAAGCCCTGTAATTTTGGAGGCCAAGAAAAGATTGCTTTTTCAAAACTTAGATCGTGGATGAAAACTCCAAAATCTCATATGATTCAGTAACTATTCTGCCAGGAAACCTTTTAATTGGGTGCAATGCCTCCTACAAATGCACATGAAGCTAAACAACTAATTATAAGGGCACCAGGCAAAAATTAATGGATTGATTTATAGATATTTCCTCAAATACAAGATTGAGCAATGATGCAATATCCATGGTGGATGATGAAGACAGCATGTAGCAACATCGCACCTTTTTATTAATTGTTCTGTCAGTTGTATCAACATCAACATGAAACCCAGCATCATGTATGCGATCCCGTACCTACATTCATTAATAAAGTGATTATCAGGAAAGAAACAACTAGATCAGAAAGATAATCAGGAGGAAATTGTTAATAGATCAGATAGTACAGATACATACACACAAACATGTATAAAGCTATCCTCCATTTTAAATTTTTCATAATATTATCAAGGCTGATAATAGAGAGATGATCATGACCAGGAAGCAATGCCATGAAACATGGTTATTAATGGCACACAGTGCACTACAGTGCAAAAGCTTTTTCTAGTGAAGGCACATGGCCTGTAGCAAGGAATGGTATGTGTCTTATCCAAGCATGATGCAAATTTACATAAATAAATAAAACACTTAACTACCAGTGATTCTCAACCCCCTCCAAAAAATGGAAACAATAACAGCAAATTACAATATAAATTCTTCATTTCAATTTATACTTAGCCTGCAACGTTGCAACGTTATATTGAAATCAAGATATCAAGCAATTTCAGCAGGAAAAAGTAAGGGGTAGAAATGACTGAAACACAAAAAAAAGGAACGAAAAAGAAATACAAGAGACTAGAACATGAAAAAATAATGGGATAAAGAAGAAGAGAAAAGATAGGAAAAGAATGCATAAAATAGAAGATAATCACGAAAATTAGGCAAACCCTTGAAGAGGAAACAATAGAGAAGGAAGAAAGAGCTGTGTTGGGCATTAGGACTATCTTATTTACGTTGATTTTTGTTGTTCAAGAAAAAAGTATAAAAAGAGAATGGTGTCTTTTGTAAAGAATTAGCCTATGGTGGGATGACAATGAGACCACATCTTACGAGCCTTTTACATGTCATAAAAGGCAAGCAAACAAAAGAACAAATTATAATCTGCATATCATGCAATGCAGCACAAATAAAAGAAACTAAATACCCAATCTAAATACTCTTAATACATTCACAAGTAATGCAGCCAACTCACTAGCCCTTAACTGCAACAAATACATTTGCCATCCACTCTCAGTCTCATGAACAGATAATGGCATTTCTCAACCCAATAAAAGTTGACATATTTTGGGCAAAATTAATGAAGAAACAGGATCATGTATAATGGGCAAAGACATTAGCAGTTGACCTGCAGTGCATATGGCTGGGATTTGTCAGAGACAGGGCAAACTATTGCCTGGCGCGGACTAAGCCAAAATGGCCATTTCCCCTTGTAATGCTCCAAAAGTATTGCAAACATTCTTTCAATGGAACCAAAAACAGCTCTATGTATCATGACAGGTTTCTCCCTTTTAGTTTCATCTTCTGCTGAGTAAGTCAAGTTGAAACGAGCAGGTTGTTGGAAGTCCAGCTGAGACAGTAAAGCACTTTATAAATGATTGATATTTTCAAGAAAAATACAATTTTTTATGTACTCGAGCAAAATACTCTCATAACTGGCACTCAAGGCATCATAAGGCTCATCAACATAGTTTTTCCAAAAGATAACGTCCCTTACCAACCTTGAAAATTCATTCACAGAAAAGTTTCAATAAGGAAGACACGCACCCTTTCAAACTTCATAATATTCCAATAAAAAATGCACCAGCATGTAATCAACCTTTCTATCAATATCTTGAGGATTTTAGCTTCTGACATGATCATCTTCTAGGAAACTGTCCATTTCCCAGTTTATTAATTGTTTTGCCTGTCCTTTTCTTTTCTTTTTTTCATTTCCTGAGGGACATGCGTTTGTTCATGTGAACATTAGCCCTTCTATCATTCTCCATGATTTTCAATTTTTATTTTTATTGTAAATTTCAAAAACCATTTTCAACATCGAGTACTTCATTCTAATTTATACACCCATGGGAGGCACCTTAGTGGTTTGCCAGCCCATTCTTGGACCTGAGGTCTTGGGTTCACATCCATTAGGTGGGAGGGGGGGGGGGGGTTATCAAAAACTTACACACGCATGGCTTGGGGCATACACTAGGCTATTAGGGAAGTAATGCTGCACAGTGCATTCACTTATTAATTCACTCATGCTAAAATACAAGGAAGGCCGTAATTAAATAAACCTGCAACGTTGCACACTGAAATTTTCTTCTCATTGCATCAGACACACTGATGTCAATCTTTGGCCCATAAAATGCTCCATCACCTTCATTAATCTAATAAAAGGATATGTAATCAGTTTATAACCAACTGAGCCTACAATTATGAATATATAAGCATATTTCCTAATGAAAATCCATTGCTTTAAGAATGGAGAAATATAACCATTTAACAGTAAATATGAACTTGCATGAGTAACTAACCTCCCAAGGCTTGCCAAACTCATTTAGTGCATCTGCAAGTGCAGCTTCAGCCTTTTCCCACGTCTGTAAGTCACCAAGGTATTTCTCTGGTCTCTGCAACACATGAAAAAGTGGTGGAAGTCAATATCCACAAGGTTTTACCAGAAAGACGTCTACATAAAGTAGTGGCATATGACCTTACAATCAACCATATGAATTTTTTTTGTTCAATCTCTTCTATACATTTGTCTTCGTATGCTAATCTTTTTTTTCTGGGTGTGTTTGTGAGCAATAGAGAAATTAGAAACATTAACATACGTGGATTGCTTTAAGAAATATCATGCATATACTAGTTGGTGCCAGTGCACAAATTATTAAAATATTTTTAACTCGTCAATGCTCAATATGCAAAAAGATCAAAAGAGAAAAATATTTACTCTAAAAGGAGCTAAAACTCCATACCGTGGATAACTTCAGCTCGAAAGTGAAGCCAAATACTTTGTAAACATAATTGACAAATTCCAATGCCCCCATAACTTCATCTTTAATCTGTGAAATGCAAGATAACATCAAGAAAATTTTTCAGGAATCAAAAACTCCAGAATCGAAACAGAAATTGATCTTACTTGAGACTCCCTGCAGAAGATATGAGCATCATCCTGCACCAGGACCATAGTGTTAGATGATCTTGGCCTCAACCAGTTACAGACCAAAAGCACATGCTTGTACTTATAAAGTACTATGGTATAATGCTTCTCTGAGCTACATCATCGAGCCATTTAAAAGTAAAAATACAACAAAAGGTAATAATCCAATGACCCCATTGGCTATTAGGAGTAGTTTATAAAGAAAAGAAACTTTTACATCGGATATACAACATGGATGCGGTTTATAGAATGATGAACAATTCTTAACTACTCTTCCACCAACACATAGTACACTCTAAGTATACCTGTTGAAATCTCCTCACACGAGTCAAACCAGTAAGTGCACCACTTGCCTCATTCCGATGCAGGACACCAAAATCTGCCAGGCGAAGTGGAAGTTCTGCAAAATGGCATTGCATGTCAACTTTTGTCTCATTAAAAAATGAACTGCCAGTAAGAACCCCTAGCAAATGTTAGAACAGTACAAGTGTTCTATTGCAAGTCAATGCATTGTTGTATGTCTAAGATGCAAATGGAACATACAGTTAGACAGAGGTATTTCTTTTTCACAAAAGAAAATAACTTTTTGCCATAAAATAATTAAGAAGGTTACAATTTCTCAAAACACGATGAATAAAATGCAGAAAATTGATAATCAAACACTGGAGAAAGAAGACAATCACCAAAAAGAGAAGAAAATGACCCTAATTTCACCTATTGAAGGGAACCCTGCATCAATCATTCAGCATTCAAAAATAAAATACTAGGCACCAGACGGCACACTTTAATCATCTCAAGTACAAGGCTGATGGCACGTCTATGCTAAACAAGAAGAGATGTGAGACATAAAAATAAAAAATTGGCTCACCCCTATATGAACGAACTCTATGATCAAATATTAAACAATGGCCGGGACAGTTCATTGGCTTGAGTCCAAATTCTTGTTTCTCTACCTGCAATAGAATCCATAAATACCATTTCATCAAATTTATCAGACAAATCAGACAAATACAAACAAAAGTTGAGCATCTGTATAGTTTGCAGCATGGCTAGATGATTCAAACCTCAAACACAAACATATTCTCCTTGTAGTTTGCAGCATGGCCAGATGTCTCCCATAGCTGCATGTTGTACATATTTGGAGTCCACACCTATCAAAACCAAACAACAGGCAATTATGAAGTCCTACACTCATATAAAATATTCATGGGCTGCCTTTATGACAAGTATATTAGTCTTACCTCTTCATAACCTCTTTTCCAGTACTGATTTCGTATAAATTCAAGCAACTTGTTGCAAACTCGAACACCATGAGGTAGGAAGAAACAACTTCCCGGGCTAAATAGCACATTGGATATTTAATTAGAATTATGAATTAAGCAGACAAATTTAAGCTCAAACTCTTACCTTAGGGGGTGAAAAAAGAAAAGCTCTTGCTTCTTGGTCAGTTCTCTATGGTCATATTTCTTAGCTTCTTCCAGCATGGCCTTGTATTCCTGCAAGGTATTAAGCATATCAGGTTCGCTGACAATGCTTAAACACATGTATCACCACTTGCAATGCTCCATCAACATGGCCTAACAGGGAAATTGGGAAAAATAGAAAGCACGAACAGATCATAACCTTTAAACGTTTTTGATCAGGATAAGATATCCCATACACTCTTTGCAGGCTTTCACGATCTTTATTCCCACGCCAATATGCAGATGAGGCCTAATTTTACAAAATACAAAGAAATGAAGTGTTGCATTGAATGCAAATCCTTGCTGCCAGTGGAGAGCACTGGCATGTGTTACCTTCAAACAGGCAAATGCTTTCACAAAAGATGTATTTGGTATGTGGGGTCCACGACAAAGATCAACCAAAGGACCACATCTGTAGACCGTGATAGTTTTATCCTCAGGTAAGTCCCTAATTATTTCAACCTAATAAAAACATGGATGATGGATAGTTAAGAAGTCGGGAGAGAGAATCAAAAGAGGAATAGACATATGAACATATAGGTGTGTGCATTTCCATTGCATTGAAGATTAAAAATGACACGTAAATTTATTGACCTTAAACTGATTATCTGAGAACATGTCAAGGGCTTGTTCCCTTGTAACTTCAACGCGCTCAAAAGGTTGTTTTTCCTGATACAAGGAACAGCAATAGAATACTGAATATAGAGCTGAAAAATTAAAAACAAAGCACACTGGCATCCACAAAAGGAAAGAGTGAGACACAGCCTTATATGGTCATTCATAAATCTCAAACCTTTAAAGGTAAAGCAACAAGGCAGACAAATTTAATTATATCAAACTTAAGAGAATAAAAAGATCCATACATCAACTGCTTTTTTTGCAGCTGCTTCAATCTGTTTAAAGTGATCATCATTCAGTCCCAGATCGCCATAAAATGCATCATAATAAAATCCCTGCAAATAATAAAGTCAGTTCAAGAGTCCTACAAAACAAAAGAGAGTTCTTTTTCACACTTCTGATCATTGGTGACCGAAAGTCTAGTTAAGCCTGATAGGAAATAAGATATTCAAATAAAAATAGGGAATTGCAGATCCCATGACTATTCATCTATTGTTTTTTCATGCAAATAAAATTGGAGGAAAGAAAACTCAGCAAAACTAAAGAGTACGGTTTCGATATTTCTCATGCACTTAGCGGCTTTCAATTTTGGAAATATTCTCAAATTGTAAAAGCAACTGAAATTGAAACCCATGGTTGAACCAATTAAGATATAAAGATATAAAGTAATCCATCAAGCAAAAAAACTCAAAAATTCACCTCGCCTCTCGTGGTGCATGGTCCAATGCATAACCGGCACCCATATGCCTGCTCCAAGGACTGGGAAAAAGCAAAGCCCATCAAATCACCAATCACACTTCGTATCAGACAAAATTACCACTCTTATAATCATTTACCTCCCCAAGAATGTGCGCACTCGAATGCCAAAAAGTATCACGGCCTTCGTCAGTATCAAAGGTAAACAGTTCAAGCTTGCAGTCGCCTTCCAGAGGTCGGTTCATATCCCACAAAACCCCGTTCACCTTCGCAATCAACGCGTTCGACGCCAAGCTCTTCGATATCTCCTTCGCGACATCGTGTGGCGTCGTGTTCCATTTCTTGCCGTCCTTCACTTTTCCATCCGGCAAAGTAATCCTATTTCCCAGAAATTAAAGAAAAATTAGATTTTTAACGGAAAAAAACGAAAGAATCTACAAACGAAAGAGAATAGGTAAGGACAATTACTGAATTGGATTGGCAGAAAGCGCGAGCCTAGTGAGGTTTTGCTGATTCTGGATAGATTCGAAATGTGCAATGCGTTTGGGGATGACGGATTGGAGATACGCTTCATCTTTGGCGAAGGCTGGTGAAGCAGATTTCAGATTAGGCTTAGCCTTAACGTCAGCAGCGGAGCCTCCCATTTGAAAGGTGTAGCAGCAGCAAAGAGAGAAGTACGGCGGAGGAGAACGGCGGACGTATAAAGGGAAGCGCCACAAGGTGTGTGCTAGCATAAAGATGGTGGGCAACGATGACAGGGATTTCTCCCTCTCGGGCTTTTTCAATGCGACGTCGTTTTAAGTTTACTTTATCTTTTACCTCGCTCGCCAAGCACTAATTTTGACCGAGCAATTAGCTATTCAGAATGACAATAATGCACACGCTACATTGTTAAATTGCCCGCTCTATCCCATGACAAACTGTAATGACATTCTCAACATAAAATTTCAAGAGAATTTCACAAAAACATTTCCCACAAATTAGTCATCCTTTACAAACACAAACCATCTAGCTATTCAGTTCAACTCACCAGGCATGACAGGTGATCAACAGCAACATGGAAAATAAAAGAAAATTTCATGATTGGATGAGCCTAAAAGAAATCTATGTCACTTGTGAAGCGTGCAACTAATCAAGCGACTCGGTATTAGAATCAACATCGTCCATTGCCAAAGGTCCGGCCGTGCGGAAGGCATTCAGGATCATCTGCTCCCAAGTCCTCAGGCTCTCACTGAACCTGTGAAAACGAGATCGGCCACTTGACTCAGCTTCCAACAATTCGGAAGGTGACAAGCTGAAGCTACGTTCTGGGTTGTACTTCAGCACGCACTTTCCACACTCGTCGATCATTTCTACATCAAATGCAGGAGAGAGCGGTCTACCAACAACTTGAACATGGGTGATGCTGTGACACATTAAAAGTACCTTTAGAAACGGAAATGCTAGTTAGTCCTTAAATTTTTCTGGTTATCACACTAGCGTCTAGTTCCCAATGCAATCCCAGGTACTAATGCAGCCGTTTTCGTTGACAGATTGTTGAGAAAACAAAGGATGGTAGCAGCTCACCATATATAGTATAGTCCATCCATTTCTTGTGTTTGAACCCTGCCCAAGAGCTCCAGTTTCAGGATTCCTCCTATGCAAAAAACTGGTTCCGGCAGTGCAAACTTTTGCAAGCAATTCTCCTAAATTCCATCAATGAATCATCTGAGCGTTCCTTACGCATGTTATCGAAGAAGAAGAAGAAGAAAAAACTTGAAAGAAATAGATGCTGCGTTGCAACAACTACCATTCGGTTTTTGATGCTAAAGCATGGTAAACTCCATAAGCATATAGTTGCACTACGACAAAATCATGCAAGATTTTTCATCTAAACTCTAGAAGGCCACACAAATTTATCCAAGTTGAAGAGCGCAGTGTGAATATAGAGCCACAAAAAAACAATGTAATCATCAAAAGATTTTTCCTGATAATTTACAGCAGAAGCAATAAGAATCATACTTAATACATCTCCAAGAAACTCACTTGAGCCATTGGAAATTCTGGAGAACTATACGTCCATACAAAGTTGTCATCAGAAAAGTCCTGAACATTCACAATTTCATCTCCATCATCACTTTCTACCTCCAAAGGAACCTTGGGATAGCCCATTTGAACCCTCAGAGCCTTGGCAGAATATATAGGGAAGCCAAATTGAAAATATGCTGATCCAAAATAATTTTTAACATTAGATGGAGGAACAAAATAACAAAGAATTAATAGCAGGAAATGGTTAGAAACAACCTTGAAATGGATGCACATGAACTTCAGTGATCAGGCACAGCCGGGAAGCCAATTTAAAAATCAATGTCTCTGGAGCACCAGGATTACTTGCACCCTTACTTGACCAATAGGATGCCCTGTGGTAGAGTCTATCACTTGGTTCCAGAGTATTCTTGACGCTTTCTTCCGGATAATTATCCGTACTTGATGCAAATATAGCATCTGATATGCAATTTTCTCTAGTAAAAGTAGTTAGATCCCTACTCAAGGATGAATACACTCTATGTTCCCTCTGCAGACAAGCCCATTCAGCAGAATCCTCAATCCTGGTTACCCCAGGTTCAACCATGTTCTTATCTTCCGTTACATGTGCAAAGCTCGAAACTTCAGGAAACTTCCTCAGACAAAGTTTCTTACATAGACCATTAGCAATCACTGCATGAGACTCGAATTCAGTATAGGAACATAACAATGTGGGAAACCTTAGTTCTCCTATATTAACATCATATAAAAGTAATTATACACCATACTCCTGCACAGCAGCCCCATCAACGAGAGACAGGATATAGTCGGTAAACATGCTTAATCATTTGTTGCAATCAATTTCACAATTCCATAGTCCACTGAATTAGACGTTCCGCATTGTGTAAACAGGTATTTAGTTTTTTAATCCCGCGTTCTTGGACACTGCAGTTCTCAGATCACTACAGTTATTATGTAACATTAATTCCCCCTTCCGGCCAACTAAACGCAAAACACCAGTTCCTACTGTTCAAAGAGTCAAACTTACACATAAATCGAACTAAAAACGTCACCCAGCTCTCTCAAAGAACAATGGACATGAAATCGATACTCACAGGCATCAAACTTTCTAAAGAGAGCACTCTGCATAAAACAAAAATTCACGTTTCATTCAAGAAACTTGATAGTGAACACAGAACAAACGAACGAACGAACGAACGAACGGAACGGCCACGACTGAGGTGAGTAGACTCGCCTAATTGGCGCCAAGAACTCGAAACGGCACTCGTGCGAACAAGATCGGAAGACTCCTCCAAACACATGAGAATCTTCAGCGATATGTCCTCTCCGAGCCAGCGTACAAAATCCCCGCTACCATCCATGTCCCTGCACTGTTTCTGCCCTCGTTATCCAAATCTAAGCAGATAGCGCAAACCGAACCAAAAACTAGCGGAAAAAATAAAGGCACGATTAAGAAAACAACCTCTCTAAACTAAACCACCAAACACCGCACACAGCAAAAGGAAAATTTAATTAACTTGCACGAGATCATTATTTCAAGAAAATCGATCGAAAATCAACACGACCATACAAAAACAAAGACGGCAACTACAACAAATCAAACTCCAAAACCCCTCGGTTCAATTTAGCAACAACGTCCGAGAAAAAAATGAATTAGACAGTGAGGGATATTTAACCTTCTACAAGCTGGATGAAAACCAGGTGCCGACAAGCCGGAGATACCCTACAGTTCCTGTTTAGTTGTGTCCCAGACGACGACGAGACGAGAGAACGAAGCAAGCCACGACGCTGAAGGCATTTGATAAATGGACAGTGAGGATTTTTGGTAGTGGATAATAAGAACTGGACACGTGTCATGCATTGGGAGCGTCACGACGAGGACAAATGCGTATTACATATTTTTTTTCAATTTTGATGCAAACTTAGATGTGATTTTGAAGATACAGAGTTTTATTAGTCCTCTAAATGTTGAAAAAGAGAGTGAAAGAAGAGACACATTGGATAGGCTTTGGTTGAATGCATTGGAATTTAAAGATAGAGACTATGAGAGACAACAAGAAAATTATTTTAATAGAAGAATATATTTTAATGGATGCAACTTTACATTCAAATGAACAACTCACCGGCTCTCACAGGGTCCCACTTATCTCCCATACATTATGTCAACATCGTACCATTTTTAAAGTTGATATTCACGAAATTTGCATCCTTTATATTCACACCCATGCACATTGTAATTCGATTGAGTTTGATTTATCCCAAGCATATAAATATATGCATCCACTTCCATCTCCAGATCGCTTAAATGGGGCTCTTTTCTAGACAACATATTAAGTTAAACTCTAATATTAAAAATATTACTGTCTAATTCATTTCCATAATATTGACGGTATTGGTAACACATATGCTAGTGCAACACCATTTTTAAAAATTGATATCCACACAGTTCACGCCTTGGAAGCAAAAGATTATTTTGCACCAAAAAGCAATCCACACACTATGTTTAACCACAAAATTCAATCACCTTATATTCATTAAACAAGACAGATTAAACCCAAATGAACCCTTTTGTAATCCAAAAAGAAATAAAGTACAATAGTGTAGTATTGAATTGAAATCCATTAAAACTTTCTTCATCCATGCATTACGTTCCGAACATTGTGCTGGCAAATAGAATAATCATCTTAAGACTGTATATGCTAAGGTAACATGGATTTATTAGTCGAGATAAGACTCCAATGGCTTGGGTCCTCTACTTCTCAACCTGGCATAAGTCTCCTTGTCACTCAAAGCCTTAGGGTATTCGTTACCCGACAGCAGCTTCACAAGAATTTTGGCGATTATCAGACAATTTGGATTTCCTTACAACATCAGACGTAGAAGCACAAGTTATAAATCTAAATAGGAGAGAGCTGAAGATTGAGAAAAAAAGGCAGATTCATTAGTTTTAAAATTTTTAATTTGTTAGTTGGTGTGCCTATCAAGACCCTAATTAAAAACCAATGCGTGAAGAAATGGATAAATAGTAAAATATTCGATGATAGGAGGCTATAATTAGAAGCATGGGCTATTTATTAAGGTAGATGTTCACTTTGGTCGATGAAATAAGATAAATTATTTTATCTACTTTAATCACATATTTATTTTGATTGGTATAAAATTACGAAATTGTAAGATAAATATATTTGTATAAGAATGATGATTAAATAATCAAGATGTTGAGAATTGCTTATATATTATTTAAATTAATATTATAACTTTATATTATTAATTGAATAATCTTCGTACTAAAGTTATAATAAAAAAAGTATAATCATATCAAACAGTCAAACTTATTAAATATAATTGTTAATAATTAATTAATCAATATAAATTGTTGTATCACTCAAAGTAATCATTAGATTATAATCCTATCAAAACAAGTAAACAAGTCCTAAGGGTATGGAGCACACTGTAGGGATGAGCAACCAACGCAATACTTCTACAATAAGATCAGCATTAACAATAGCTTGGATATAGGACATGTTTGGAAGATGGATTTTAGTCGGAGATAATGTTTGGTAACAATGCCGATATACGAGAATTCTTCGACTACTCCCTCTAACAAATAGGGAAAAAAAAGATCTTTTGGCTATAGATGAGGAGTTGATCAGTGACTCTTGGCATGAAATATTCATGAAAATAGCTTCTTTGCAGGTTTTCACATTCACAAAACGTACCCGTAATTCTCTTAATCACTGTTTACTTTTTTCATAATTGGACTTGATATGTCATTTTACCTAATTTAATCAAATGTTTTCTTTACGAATGATCAAGGCCCCTGATGAAGCATAGGTCAATCCATATTGGATGTAAAGTACGTCAAATTGTTGGATTGTGATAGCTCAAACAGAAGAGATAAAATAATTCAAAAGATGGGCAGCCCAGCATTAAGTAATATTATGATCAGTATTATTTAGTTCATATTACTAAACATAATATTAAGTAACCCTAAAATTAATATATTCTTATTATTTTAGAGCCTTAACACCATCATTAAAGTGAATATAACTTTATAATATCATGCATATCATGCCTAACAACTATGGCCTTCCCCATTCAAGAATGACTCGATACCCTCCACCATGTATTTTTGATAAGCCAGCATTCATATGTAGATATAGGAGGATCTGTTTGGGAAGTACGAAATTCCTTCAGCATCTCTTTATTTGAAAATAATTCTTGATGTAAAAATACAGAACCAATGGCTAATCTGCGTATAGAAGAAGAGCAAAAAGTCTTGCTTGGTTAAGCTGCAAGTCAAAATCTATAAATATGCTCCTCAAGCAAGGAAAAAAAAAATCCATATATAATTAAATGATCGTTCAGTCAAGCATTCATTGATTATATTACATAGAGAACATTATATATAAAACAATTGTAACTTCCTCTGTGTGTGTGTGTGTGTGTGTCAATAAGTAAAGTAAGGTGCTATGAATGGGCATCTAATTCCAACTTGATCAGTGACAAACTTAAATTGTCAATGAGAAAGTTCTCTTCCAAATTCATATAATCTATCCCACCACTTTGCAATTTCAAAATTACATGGGCAAATGGATGAATACTCAAATACTAAATAGTATAGTCGACAAAGTCAAAAATTAAGTCTTGGGCAAAATAATGTGAAAAATTCATTCCATAAGTTGGACTTGCAGTTGATCCAATGGACCTATGCCATTTAAAGTAGCCAGGCAAATAGAATGTACGGCCCAGATCAAAGATTCCCTGGATCTAATTGAAATTCTTCGTCAACCCACTGTAATAAAGTCAACAGATCCCAGATCCATGAAGAACATGCATCTAAAATTCAACAATAATGCTCGTAAAATAAATATCCAAATAAAAATTTTGATAAATAATTAAGGATTTATTTGCATTTTAAGAATAGCATAGTTGAAAAGGGGGGCATGATCCAAGAAAGTACTGAGCTGTACAAATTATTAAATTATGCAAGATCCAAAAATAATCAACCTTAATTTTTTATTCTTGCATTGGAAAGTAAACGATTTCAATGACGGACAGAGATATTAAAAGTTTTATTACGAAGGATTACAGCTAATGGTCAACTTACACTTCCAAAAATAATTTAATAGCCCTAGCTAATTAAGTGATGCCTTGGAGGCTACTTTATATACCCGATATATATTAAGAGAATAAGATTTCTTTGGTATGCATAAAACAAAATTATATAATTATCCTTATATTATTTTTGATTTTTCCTTTTCTTCTAACTGACTATATATATATATATATATATATATATATATATATATTCTTCAATTTGCTCTACTTTCAAATTATTTTTGGCCCTTTAATTCGGTTCGCATTCAGTACCTTTTGTTCAATTTGGCAAAATTATCCTTTTTTGATATTGTTTTTGTTTTCCTTTTGTTTTATTTTTCTATTTACAATACTTTTTCCATTAGTGTAGAAATTAATATATATACTACAAATAAAATAAACTGAGTTATTTTAACTTTATATTATATAGATGTAAACACACAAGTTTGCTAAAATCACTAATCATATATAATATATTAAGCATATCGATACTTGACCAATTTTGACCAAAATTCTGAATTCTCAAAATTTTCGAAATTATTTATTAGTAAAAATTTGATAATTGATTTATTTAAATTAAACATATATATGATGATTAGTTTTTGTAGCTTCCTTTTTGTGTTTCAATTTATTTAGGTTAGGTTTTGATATAGATGATCATATTTTTTATTTTCGGTAAAAATAATAAAGTGGTTGCATTTTTAGGATAATTAATTAGTGCGACTTAACTTCCCTTTTCTGTTTTATTTGGTTAATTTATTTAAATATAAACATATGACAGAATTATTGGTTATGCTTGTTTAAGTTTTTAGGTGTATTTTTTTTGAGTGTATTTTTTTGAAAAGTGTGTAAAAATAAGATGGAGAAATAGATAAAATTTAAAATATGTAATGATTGTAATGTCTATTTTTGAGGGGCATAAAGCAAAAAAAAAAAAAAAAAAAAACCATAGCCATTGATTCTTGCAATTCATGTTTTGTGTCATATTTATAATAGAAGATTAGTAAAATTAGAATATTACAATAATTATGTTCCATAATTTTGTTATGTTTTATTATGTTTTGATTCACTTAGAATAAATCTTTTTGTAGAATAATTTCTTTTGATTAATTTGATTTAAGATTTTTGCTAAATGATATCTGGTTAATTTACATTGTGTTTGTAGATTCCTTTTTGGGTTTCAATTTATTTAGCTCAGGTTTTGATATAGTTTGTCATATTTTTTATTTTCGGTAAAAAATAATAGATTGGCTTTTTTTTTGGATGATTAATTTGTGCAACTTTATTGTCCTTTTGTGTTTTAATACGTTTATTGTGGAATAATTAATTTCTACAATTTTCTTTTATGCCATGTTAAATGATGGAAGATTGCAATATATCTAAAGTATATATATTTTAGATCAATTTCATGAAATTTTCTATTTTTATTTTAATTTATTCAAAATAATTACTTTATGCAACCGGAACATAATACAAATGAAAACTTTTCCATTTTTGTTTTAGTTTATTTTGTTTTTTATGTTTTGATTCACCTAGAGCAAATATTTTTGTTGAATAATTACTCTATGCAATTTTTCTTTTTATTAATTTGATTTACGAATTTTTTCTAAAAGACATTTGGTTAATTAATTTAAACTTAACATAGTTTTTGTAGCTTCCTTTTGGTGTTTCAATTTATTTAGGTTAGGTTTTGATCAATACAATAAATTGGCTCTATTTTTAGGATAATTAATTAGTGCAAATTTATTTTCCTTTTGTGTTTAGTTTATTTAGTGTAAGTTCATTGTGGAATATTTAATTTCTACAATTTCCTTCTTACGTCATGATAATAAAGGATGGAATATCACAATTCATATAGGGTCTATTCGTTTTAGATCAATTTTATAAAATTTCCCATTTTTATTTTAATTTTTTCAAAAATATTACTTTATGCAACTGGTCCATAATACCAAAGGAAAATAAAACAATTTTCCATTTTTATTTTAATTCATTCTCGTGTCTTATTTAAAATAATTTCAATCCCTTACAAAATAGTGCATATCTCAATATTGCTATTGTAGTAAAATTTCACATACATCCTGTCAATACACTTTTGCTGTTATTCCTGCAACTTGAGCATATTTCAATCCTTTTCCACCCAGTTCTTTTCTTTATTTTTTAATTTCAAAATTTTCAATCACGTTGACATATATTTATTTCTATAATTTAATTTTATTTATTGTTCTAATTTCTTTCGCCAGGAATTACCGCACTTATCCAAGAAGTTTTTCTTTTCTTTTTTCTTTTTTGCTTATTTTCTTTAATCTTTTATTCTCCATTGACTTTTTAGATATTTGTATTTGATTTATAATTTAATTTTCTTTATTGTTCCCACATTCTTCATCCAAGTAATATTTGTCCATATGTAATTTTTCTTTTCTTATCATAAATGCATGTGTCATGTTTGTTTTGATTTTTACGTGTGTTTACTTTTAGGTGTATTTGAATTTGAGCATGTATATATGTATTATATAATAATACTACGTCCAATTTTTTTTTAGTCAAAATTTTACTATCAAATATAATTTTATAATCAATAAAATTTAACTTTTATCTCCCATCAAAACAATCAAACATTGCTTTTCTTCATGAGTTATTAATTAATAGCCCAAATCCTCGATTGGGATTGGGAATTAATAACTCACTGCCCCAGTACTGATGAAATTGGATTAAATGAAATGCATTTTATGAATCTTCTTCGCATTGAGGATTGGCTTCTCAATTTTTTTTTTTATTAATTGTTAACAATATTAAAATCACGTATGGTTAATGATGCTATTTATCCTATTTCGAGTAATTATTAAGCAATTCGTAGAACGAAACTTGATAAGCGCTATAACAAGAAATTTGGACCCAGTTTAGTTGTCTTAGATGCATGATTAAATTATCTATTATATTTAATTACATAATAAGAAGAAATCACATGTTTGTTAGTAATCATAAGGAGTAGCGAATGATAAATTCACGTGCAATGCCTCGAAATATGAAGTTATTAGGTCGTGCATGAAATTAATTAATTTGTAACCATGAAGTAACGCACAAGAAATTGCATCTTGCACACTGTCTAGGGATTTAAATTTGTTATATATTTTCCGGAAATTTATCTTAGAATGGAAAATTAATGACAGAAGTTTGAATAACAGGGTTTACAACGTCGAGGCTATGCATTATAGATTGGATTGGAATAAATAATAGTCATAATGATAATAATAATCAGTAACAACAACAAAAACAACAATGATAATTAATTAATTTTTTAATAAAATATTAGCCCTTAAAGTATACTCATTAATCATATACAAAAAGGCTTAAATAAAATTAAAATATAAGATAAATTAATAATTATAGTTGTATTGTAGTAAATTACAATGACAACTCATTAATTAATATTTATATTATTAACATTTGAAAAGATATTTTATAAGATATTTTAAGAGATATTTTAAGAAACATCTTAAATGACCAAGACCATACTATAATGGTATAGAGTCTGGTTTAGAAATTTCTAAAAAATCTACTGTAATTTTAAAATTGGATTTTGAAAATCCAATTTTGGTTTACTATTTTTCTAATAAAATTAGATTTTGAGAATCCAATGTAATTTAATTATTTCGAAACGTGTATGATTTAAAAAAGTTTTTTTCCAAATTCAACTTTATGTATAAATATTGTTTTTTTTATTGTATAATACTCAAAATTGAACTTCCAATGTAAATTTTCAAGTTCATCTTTTAGAAACCATTTAAATAATATGATCTACACATATATACATATATAATAAATAATATATGCAATTGATAAATTTAATGATATGCAATTTAGTCAATTACTCGATAACTATAACACAATTTCAAATATTGATGTATTACTATAAATTCATTTGGTGAAAATAATAAGGGAAAGGAACAGGTACACAATAAACGGAGTAGGCCCCTTTCGTATGATAACAATTTCTTTTGAGCAAACAAATCGGTAAACATTCAAATTAATGCAGTCCTTTTGTTTGACCAAATTGTCACATATGATTACTGTGTGAACACATATAATTATCAGTTTTGAAATTAAGGTCATGCTAATTCCAAATAATATGATGGGATAAATTGAATTTGTTAAAATTAATTACTCACATGTCCTATTTATTGAATTGAGTTGATGATATGCTAAGAATTTAGTATAAAAATGCAAGATGGCAAAATAGGGTTTATGACAAGGTTAGAGTGCTAGACGTTGAAGATTTTCTCATATATTATTTAGATACCAAGATTATAATAAATAAATAAATACAGACACACACACACACACACCATCTATTACTCATAAGATTATAGTAATTGTCATTTATTGTACTTACAATAAAGAAAATATAAACTGTCTGTCCATTATCTATTTTTTTATTTTCAAAATTTGCCTTTCCTCCATCATCTCCAACAAAAATTTATTTATTTTATTTCTCTTCATTTAGTTTTTTTTTAAATTTGTTTCTTAATTCTTATTTCTTTTAATAATTCGAGACATTACTTTCTTGTCCATAATTAATCAGATACAATGTAAGAACTCATCATCTCATTCCTTAATTACCATGTCATGAACATTAATGTGGTAATAAATTATGAATACCTGTTATTATTACCTACTTAATTAATCCTTCTTTTCCATCTTTCCTCTTTAAAATCCATTGCCAACCCTCCCTTTATTACCCCTACCCCCCCCCCCCTCCCCAACATACATGTTTGTCCAACTTGATTCTTAACTTGTCTCCCTCAACACCTTCTCTGATCTCCAACAAGCAAGAATCTAATCTCCCAATAACAGCCTCGAACTCCTGCCTGAATCTGTATGCGGTGAAGTTTCTGAACCGATTGAGAGGTCATCGTCGCCGCCGTCGATGGGGAATCCAAGCCCGCTGCCGCCGTCCTACTACACTCCAGTCTCCAAACCCACGCCGCCCGCCGCCGCCTCGTTCTTCAAGAAGCCCAACCTGCATTCATTAGCCGTCCTAACCATCCTTTGCTCCCTCTCGTACCTCCTCGGCGCCTGGCAGCACGGCGGATCCATCTCCTCCACGTCCAGCCTCGGCGCCACCATCTCCTGCATCTCCCCCAACCAAACCACAACCAAACAACCCCACTCCAACGACACCCCCCAACTAGACTTCGCTGCCCACCACACAGGGGACGACGCAACCCCCTCCAACGCCAGCGCCCAATCCTACCCACCCTGCGACGTCAAATACAGCGAGTACACCCCATGCGAGGACCCGGAGAGGTCGCTGAAATTCGACAGGGACAGGCTGATATACAGAGAGAGGCACTGCCCGGAGAGGAACGAACTGCTGAAGTGCAGGATTCCGGCGCCGTACGGGTACAAGAACCCTTTCAGGTGGCCGCTGAGCAGGGACCTCGCCTGGTACGCCAACGTGCCGCACAAGGAGCTGACGGTGGAGAAAGCGGTTCAGAACTGGATCCGGTTCGAGGGAGACCGCTTCAGGTTCCCCGGTGGCGGCACCATGTTCCCTAACGGCGCCGATGCTTACATTGACGACATTGGCAAGTTGATTAATCTGAAAGATAGTTCTATTAGGACTGCCATTGATACAGGCTGTGGGGTAATTAATCTCTTTTCCTTTTTTACTTATGTTTTTTTTCTCTCTCTTTTAATAATAATAAAAAAATAATATTTTATGTTCAGGTTTCTTGCAATGGTTTCCTTCATAGTTGAAATCTTTGAGGCTATGTTTGGATTCAAATTTGCAACAAATTTTCTCATATCTGCCACTGTGCATACTGCCTAATAAAGTAATACTTTTTGTTTCTTTATTTCTCTTAGTTTTATATTATTATTAAAGTTTTACAGAATTCTTTTACGCAACATAATTTGCACCCAAACACAGCCTAAGAAACTATCATGAATGAGTAAAACATTTTGATACGACGAAAAATATGTGGTACAGTGGCTAGCTTTGGAGAAAGTAGGTTAATTTTTGGGGGCATAATTGCATTGTTTAACCGTGTGGCTGTCAGTGCCCTTTATTTAATGAAATTTAATTATGGTTAGATTTCGAGGATTTGTACTGAATTGATGCAATATAATCCGTCCAAGATTTCTAGTTTGTTTTTTGGACAAACGCGGGTGATTTGGGACAAGATTTGGGTCATTGAAAAACAAGATTGGGGTGATGGGGGAAAATGAATGGCAAAAATTGATGTGGAAGTAATTGCCATATTTGGCTAGATTTACTTTACACACGTATGGGGAAGTGAGTCTTGACTTTGGACAAAATAGACACGTTCTGGACCGTCTCTGGATTCGTTTCTTGTACTTTGCCTCAAGAAGTTGAATAAAATTGTGATAAATATTATAATTTCAATATTTAATAAAATTTTTACATTTAATTGTGACACTTGTCACAATCTTAAGCACCTTGCATATTCAAATGCACCCACG
This sequence comes from Avicennia marina, assembly GCA_019155195.1. Taxonomy (NCBI): domain Eukaryota; kingdom Viridiplantae; phylum Streptophyta; class Magnoliopsida; order Lamiales; family Acanthaceae; genus Avicennia; species Avicennia marina. The sequence goes on from CM032773.1 coordinate 11,171,348, forward strand.
GAATCAAGCACCCTTCTTTTATGGTTCACACTTTGGCAGCCACGGAGCTGCTTTTCTCCCCGCACGCGCATATGTGGCTTCAAACCCAAGTCCCACCCTCAGCAACGATTACTTATGAACATGTTTTTTCAAGTGGGATTTATTTCTTTTATGCAAATGATTTGTTTGTTTGGCCTGGTTTCCCTTGGAAAACACAGGAAGAGATGATGATAGTCATGTGTTACTCCATCGACCTAATTTATGCTGTCGTAAACTCATAGGTTGCCAGTTGGGGCGCTTATCTTTCATCACGAGACATCCTTGCCATGTCTTTTGCACCAAGGGACACACACGAAGCACAGGTGCAGTTTGCTCTGGAGCGAGGAGTCCCAGCTCTGATTGGTGTCATTGCCTCCAAGAGGCTCCCCTACCCGTCCAGGGCTTTCGACGTGGCTCACTGCTCCCGTTGCCTCATCCCATGGGGCCAGTATGGTACAATCTCCTTCCAACCTTACACTTTACATCATTTCATGAAGTGTTGCCGCCTCTTGCTCTTCAATCCGGTGACCCTTTTGGCGGGCTTGTCGAACAGATGGCGCGTACTTGATTGAAGTGGACCGTGTGTTGAGGCCGGGTGGATATTGGATCCTCTCCGGTCCGCCCATCAACTGGAAGAAACATTGGCGAGGGTGGCAGAGGACAAAGGAGGACTTGAACGCCGAGCAGCTGCAGATTGAGAACGTGACGAGGAGTTTGTGCTGGAAGAAGCTGGTTGAGAAGGATGACATCTCTATATGGCAAAAGCCAGTCAATCACTTGAAGTGCAACAGGTTCAGGAGAGCTGTTAAGAACCCTCCATTTTGTCCTGCCCACGACCCTGACAAGGCCTGGTTTGTGATCATCAACTGACTACTCAGCTTGGAGGTTCATAATCAGTTAATCACCATAGTTTTGGCAAGTCCTGATCTAACTATTCTTGCAGGTACACGGACTTGGAAACCTGTCTGACCCCCTTGCCTGAAGTGACTAAGAATGAAGAGGTTGCTGGAGGCGAGCTGGAGAAATGGCCTAAAAGGTTGAACGCCATACCTCCAAGGATTAGTGAGGGAGCCATTGATGGAGTCACCCCTGAAACCTTTCAGCAGGACATGGAATTGTGGAAGAAGAGAGTATCTTATTATAAGAGCGTTAATAGCCTACTTGGCCAGGCGGGCAGATACCGTAATGTCCTAGACATGAATGCATTCTTGGGTGGATTTGCTGCTAATTTGATTGACGATCCTCTTTGGGTGATGAACATGGTCCCTGTTGAAGCTAAGGTCAACACATTAGGCGTTATCTATGAACGAGGATTGATTGGAACGTATCAGAGCTGGTATATGAAGCCTGTCCTAATTCTTCTTCTTTGACATTTTCTTGCCTTAACTAATCCATTGATCTGATTCTCCCACGCAAATGGTGTCAATTATTCGGGTGCAGGTGTGAGGCAATGTCAACATACCCTAGAACATACGATCTCATTCATGCTGATTCGGTGTTTACACTCTACAAGGATAGGTAAATTCTGCGGTCCACTCCACTGTTTTTGCATCCAAAAGGGATGATAGAACTTGTGCCCAAGTCTGCTGCTTTTCTTGATATCTTCTTGTGCTCCCTCCAGGTGTGAAATGGAGGACATCATGTTAGAAATGGACAGGATTTTAAGGCCTGAAGGAGGCCTGATAATCAGGGATGATGTAGACTTGTTAGTGAAGGTGAAGGGAATAGCAGATGCATTGAATTGGCAGAGTCATATTGTGGATCATGAGGATGGTCCATTGCAGAGGGAAAAGCTCTTTTTGGCTGTCAAATTGTATTGGACAGCACCAGCCTCTGCTGACCAGTCTAATTAGACATAAAATGTTTTCTTCTTTCATGATGTCTTCATTTCTTTTAGGCCGAAAAAAATTGTTCTTTTTACCTCAGTTAGCAAAGCAGAAACATGAGGTGTTCTTTTGTGAGAAAGTCCAAGTCACAGAAGAATGGATCACATAAATTCGGCTGATGCATGGTATATTTTAAAACTTTAAATTTTGTTATGGTACAGTTGTTCTTTCTCTTGATCCAAAACCAGACCTTGGGGTGATGGATTGCCAACCCATCAAGCTTTATGGATTTCAATTGTTGCATTGAACTATGTGTTGGAGAGTGGAAGAATTGATGAGTGTTTTTTCGAAAAACTCAATTCAATTTATGGCATTTATAATGTTGACATGAATCTAATCTATTTTAATCAAGTTTTTTAATAGTTTATAATCGTGTTTTGGTTAGCTTATTATAAGTTCCTAGTATTGCTATTTTTTCATAATAGAGTTTATAATTTTTAAAAATAATATATTTATAACTTATAAGCGATGTAAAGTAAGTTGACTATTTTCAACTTATTTTTAAATATTTTATATGTTATTTTATTTTACATATCAAAAATAATTTAAATATCTTTAAATTATATTTTATTAATAGTATTTAAGTTATTTTTATTATTATTTCGTCAAAAACATTATAAGTAACTATATTTATAAATTTCAATAATATTTTATACACTTTTTAGTTTACATGAAAAAAGCATCGTATAACATAAATAAATATTATATTTAGTAATTACATAATTTATTATTTATTGATTATTATATTATTTTTTCTTAATATTTTACAAAATATCATATCATTATAAATTTAGATATTATTTGTTACTAAATATGTGTCATCCTTTATTCAAATTTGCATATTAGACAGGTTACCATGTTACTTAATTATATTTTTAATATTTTTATTGAAATTACTATATGAATGCATTCATTTTGGATTTTTTTTTAGATGTGATTTCAATTTGACAAAAATTATAACATTTTACTTGCAAGGTATATTATCTTATTGAATAATATATATTTGCTGCTTTTCATTCAAACTATAGTTTACTTCCTTAGGAAATATGCTTTGTATTTAGATATGTTAAATTAATATCTATAATAAGGATCATGATTTGTATGTGGTAAAATTTTTTAATTATTTTTGTATTTCAACACATTAGTTTATTTTATATTTTTTTTTCAATTATAATTTCAAAATTGGTATGCAATTATATCATAATCTATCAATCCTTCTTTAATATTTATGTGCTAATGTTTAAGTTTTTTTTTTTAATTTAGTCAAATTAATTTTATTTTATTTTAATTTTATATCTATAATATATTAGTATTATTAATTATATCATATTTTATAGCAAATGAAGTGAATCACATAAATATTAAATTTGATTACTTATCATTATATTTGTTGTATGTTTATGAATTTTCATATTTATAACAATATTTTTTTAAATTTTCTTTCTGTAACATGTCATTTTATTTCTCAAAAATATAAATTTATTTTTATATTTTCATTGAGTTTTCATAATATTATATTTAGATTAATCTATTAAAAAGTTCAAACAAAAAAGTATATTTTATCCTTACAATCAAAAGTTTCATATTTTAGTAATTGTTTTTCTATTTTTGTAGTATTATATTACAATTAATTAAATTTAAAATAAAATTAATTTATATCAAATAAATATCACGTGTTTAAAAAATTATAGTCAAATTTCACACAATTAAAATAATTTAAAACATACTGTTTATTTTTATTCTGGTAGTCGTATTTGATAATAATATATTTTATTATTTATTTGAAATTTTAACTTGCTGCAACATTATTTATATCACCATTTATTTTATTTTTTATAATTTTCTTTGATTGATATTTATTTATATGATTTTTTATATATTAATTTATTTTATATTAATTGAGTGGTATAGTTTTAAGTTAGTGTTCTCTAAAAATGTATTATTATTTATTTAAAAAACAATTAAGTACTTCATATATTCATTGTATAGATAATTGATAATTATTGCAATTAAGTAAGTAGTTTAGATAATTTAGATTCTATTAATTTTTTATTTTAATTCATATATAAATAACCATACAAAAAGTTTACATAAATTAGAATTTTTTTAGTATTCAACTGCAAAAAGTTTTAATTCATATATAAATAATTATACAAAAAGTTTAGATAAAAACGCATGCTTATGGATTTTCAAATTTACAACATTATTTCATAAAATTTTATTTTTTTAAGCATATCAATTTATTTCTAATACTATAAATTTACTTTCTATATTTTATATGTATTTTAATAATATTAATTCAAATGAGATCTATTAATAAATTTCAAATAAATAATGTCTTGTATTCTTACATCCTAAAGTTTCACATTTAATAATTGTTATCAAGTCTCTGTAGTATAAATAAATAAACTTTAAGATAATAAATATATATAGTTAATAAAATTTATATACAAATTTTGCACAATTAAATTATTTGTAAAACATTTTCTATTTATTGTTAAGTGATATTGCTATGAACAAGTGTCTTCCAATAAATTTATTATTATTTAATTAAAAATAATTAAACACTTTATATATAATACAAATAACTAATATTCATAATAACTACTCAAGTAGTATTTTAAGTAGTATTTTATTTTTACCTAACCAACCTTATTTAAGTAATATATATATTTCACAAAGTGCCAAAAATACATAATAAGATTTATACTTTTACGAGTAATATAGAAACACAAGAATCAATAGTTCATAATTCACATGATAATGGTTTTCTTTAAATTTCATAAAGATTAGTACAAGACAAGTATGTATTAGTTTTATGTATAGAAATTAAAATTTTAAAGTAACAATATTCCTTCTATACCTTTCTAATTTTTTCTTTTATTTATTATTAATTTTTTCATTATGTCTTATCATTATGAATTTTACTTAATATTTTTATTAAATATGTATTGTCTTTTGTTAAAATAATCATGTTGCAGATGTTACATATTAAAGTTTATAATATTTGTACAGTAATTACCGCATGAATGTATTAATTTGGATTTTTTATAAACAATTTCCATTTGACAATAGTTATGGCATTTTACTTGCAAAGGCTTATTATTTACTTATTTAATATGAATTTGTCTAGTTTTTCTTTCAAAATATATATTATTTCTTTCAAAAATATACTTTCTATTTTGACATTTTAAATAAATATCCATAATATAAATCATTATTTTTATGTAGTGTAATTATTTAATTATTTTTATATTTCGATACATTAGTTTATCTCATATTTTATCATAGATTATATTTTCAAAATTGGTGTGCAATTATATTATAAATTATCGTCAACCCAACTGGATAAACTTATCATTACACATAATTCTTTAATTAAATATTTATGAACTAAAATTTCTGTTTATTTTTTTTAATTTTGTAACATTGATTTATTATGTAATATTTTATATTTTTTATACATTACTAATTACTGCATAACATAAATATTAAATTTGACTATTTCTTTCAATATTTTTTTGCATATCTATGTGACTGAGATTCTGATTTTTTTATTTTTTTTAACACATTAATTTATTATATATATATATATTAATTAATTAATTAGGTTATATAGTTATGAGTTAATTTCCTCTAACAAATTTATTGTTATTTAATTAAAAACAATTAAGCTCTCCATATGCAAGTATACAATTAATAATTATAATAACTAATAAGTAGTTTAGATAATTTAGAATTCTATAAATTTTTTAATTTTAATTAATTTATGAATTACAAAAGAAGAACTTTATATAATTTAGAATTCTATCATTATTTAAATACTTAAATCTTTATATTTTAAATAGAATTTCAGTTTTACTTAACTAACTTTATTTTTACTACATACGAGTATTTAATCAAGGATAAAGATGTAATTTAACAATTAGCCAAAAACACTAAGATGAATACATATTTTTGTACAGTAGTAGAAAGATTTTTATTATAAAATCTATAAGTTTATAAATTCTACAAACGAATTTGTAGACTCTTAAGAATAACCCTACCCCAAACACCCTCTCAATGTTTCCATTTTAACATTTTCAATTCTTTCTTTTTAATGTTTTCGTCTCTACTCTTCAAGTTAAATATAATATCTTAATAAAATCTCCAATTCAACTTGAATTATTAAATCGACACAACTAGACTAGTAGATTAAGAAGTCAACCGGCAAAAACTACTCGAATACATGTGCAGACAGTCAAATTGTCAACGGACACCCAATAGAGTCCAAACAGTCAAATAGTCATGGGTTATAGGTATTCGTGGTCGTAGATTATGTTATAGAGAAAATTACGCACATACATGTGATAGCCCATCAGACAGTAAATGCTTGTACACATCATAGTTGACTAGAAGCAATGGCATGAACACAATCAACCAAAAATTACACTTTACTAAACCATCAACGAGTCAACAAGAAAGTGATTTTGATAGATTAGTCATCGATTGCACCACAAAGACAACCGTTGGGCAAGGCATTGCAGCTTTATTGGAATATTGAAGAATTGAATGTGTTTTTTCTAATGAAGAAATCATAGGCTACATTTGCTTCTCAATTAGGTCGGAGATTTTGTAGGGTACTCAAAATTATGTTCGGTGGTAAGATGCAAGAGGGAAGAAACTTTTAAAATGATTTGAATTTGAGTGTGTGTGTGTAATATGCACTGATAATCAGATAGTATGATAAAATATGAGTTTATAAAATATAAATGTATATGAACGTGAGATTATACGCGCACATATAGATTAATGTTTTTAAAATCAAATTGATGTTCAAATTGAAAAATTTATGGATCATTGGCTCGATTAGTTGAATTATTAAAAGAATTGATTATTTTAAATTATATAATATTATATATATTATTATAAAAATAATTTACTAAATAAATATAATCTAATTTAACAATATACTAAAAAAAATGAGTTTTGAATGCAATGTTAAAAATTAAATAATTTAATTAAAATAAAAATTTATTACACAAATTAAAAAACATATTAAATTCAAAATGATTAAAAGTATAAAATTGAAAAATTAGTTTTGAAAAATAAGCGGATTAATTAATATGACCAATTTTAATTTTAAGATAAATAATTAATTTTTCAAAAAAATTACTAGAAAAGTAAAAGGATAAAAATTACTAGAAACAAAAGTCCAAAAAAATATTGTATATTTAATTAATGTTGAGGAGTTGTAAATGTAAGAAATTTTTTTTTTTTTGAAAAAAGAGTGAAAATTGTTTTTTAATTTTTTCAAAAAAATTGCTAAAATTTTCTCTCTTTTTTTTTCAAAATTTTTGGATAAAACTAGTTTAATTAGTTTTTTAACTATTTTGACCGGTTCACGGCAATTTTGTGCATTTTTGACTTTCATACGTAAATTGAATCGGAAAACCAACTAGTATTTCATCGAACCGGTTGAACCAATTGATTTGATCTGGTTTTTAAAACAATGATATAAATCTGTTGTTTTACTTGTGAATATATATACTAATTGAAAAATAATTACATAGTTAAATATGTAATAAAAGAAAATGTCTCAATTTAAAGTTAAATTAAAATTTGTGTGATAAGATGTTTTGATTGATAAAAATTTGAGTGAGTGTGAATAATGAAAAATGGGAAAACGAACAAAGTCATATCAATTTATAGGTTAAAGCAAAGCAAAAATACCAAATATGGTGTTGATATAGCTGTAATCACACATATACAATAGAACATAAAAGCCATCTACTGCAATCCGGCATCCTTATTATCTTAGTATTGCTATCCTAATTTTTCCAACATCGTACCTTCTCACTGTTGAATTCAGAAAACCAGATTCACGAATAATGTTGTTGAATTTTGTTTCATAATTGCCCTCCTAATTTATCAACAATTTCGTGTCAAAAGAAGTTGGTGCCAAAGCACAAATGTGATGACACCAACTTGGCAATTAGGTCACTCATGCTAAATATTAACCAACTCCCTCCATCTGATAACTATAAATTGGAACTGATCATCTGTAGACATGCACCACATCTACAAGAAAACGTAAAGTCATAGGCAAGTAGAAATTTCTAAGGAATGGCTGCAATGAAGTCTGTTCTACCTCTATCAATGCTGATTATGCTGGTGCTGATCACTCAGTCACAGGCACAAACTTGCTCTTCTTCACTGGCCAGCCTGAATGCTTGCGCGCCCTTCGTGGTGCCCGGCGCCAGCAGCCCTAGCCCCGAGTGCTGCAGCGCCCTCCAGGCGGTGAACCACGACTGTCTTTGCAGCACGTTGAGGATCGCCTCCCAAATGCCCGCCCAGTGCAACCTCCCTCCCCTCACTTGCGCCGGTACGTAGTCTTACTACACTCTTAAAGTTGTACCAACACTCAAGCATAGCCTAATATATCAGATATTGATCACTTTCCATATCTGATAGTTGAACATTTTTTGCCCTTGGTTGCAGCAAACTGAGGTGGATCTACTGCAGATTGCCAATAATGCCAGGAATTTATTAGTGCCTATAAATGTTTTTCTTGTCTGAGGTGTTCACTGTCCTCAATCCTGATGTGCAGTTACTGCATTTCCATGTAATGCAGGGTTAGGGAAGAGGGAATACCGTGAGGGAATAATAAAGAGAGGCTGGGTTTCCATGCTCGACAGAATAAGCATTGAACACTGTTTATGTGCCTAATTAATTTGCATAATGTTGCTGAATCCTGGAAATGAAAGCTAATATAATACTGTTTTTAGTCTTGTGGGTAATTTATATATTAGAATCAGAGGAAGTGATGTCACTGAAATTAATCTATCATATTGGTTGGATCAGATGAGATATAAAACCCTTTATTAATTTGTTGAAATCACCAACACAAACGACAAACCTATAAACAATATCTAAAGCAAAAAATAAGCTCAAATGTTGAGCCCCACTCTGTATTTCAATGCCACACGAATCGTGACATAATAAATTGATGTAGGTTTCAAAGAGAAGGAAAATACGTATATACGTGTGTGTGCATGTGAGCAGTGTAAGCGATAAGAGACAACAGATACTGACACAGATTTGTTCCTCAGTAAGGTTGGGTCCTCATGCTTGGGGGGTGTGTTTTTGTTGTTGTCCCTTTGTACACTGACCACGAGAAATTGGTAATTCAATGTAGTACCATCAAGATCATATATAAAAGTTACGATCTTTCTAGCTTTTTATCTCCAGAATAATGAAAGTGATTCACAGCAATCACGGGAAAAATCAAACAAACTGATCATTCATTGTCTTACTTTTGGTTGGGCTAAGATGTAAATATAGATTAGATCTGCCATCATTTTAAAGCTCAACGTAATCTTCAGCTAAGGGTAATTTGTTCCTTTTGGGATTACCAGTACAAATATGTAGTTTGAAAAAGGAAAACGGACAATCTCTTCTTCTTTGGAAGAGAAAAAACGAAATTGGTTCGTGAGATGATAATAATTGACTTTTTTTTTTTTCTGTGGAATCATTTTCCAATGGTGACCAAAGACTTCTTAGAAGAACATACTCAAAACATTTCACGAAAATCACCACCGCAGAGTAATAAAGCCATTAAGAGAGAGAGAGATAGACTAAATACGCATCTTTTATTGTGCCGATATTTTGAGGTAAAATATTGCAGTGGTGAATTCCTTATGATTCTTGTTAGTTTTGCCAGTCTACCTACAATTAACATTAAACTTGTCAATTAGCTGTCGGAGTTAGGGTGGCAATGAGATGAGGTTACAAATTGGGAACTTGGGTTGAAACACGAATACTCATGAAAGGTTTCCAATCTAATCTAGACTAGTTTATTTTTTGGAATATCTTGAATCAAACCAATAAATTTTTAATTTTAACATATTAATTTTGTGTTGGGTTTGAATTATGTATTCGGGTCGTGTAAGAAATTGTAATTTATGAATAACAATTAAAATGGGTCAATCTAAACTTATTAATTTTATGTTAAGTTCGAATTATATTGAAAATTCACCCCTAATCTGCATAGAATTGATACTATACTATATTCATGATGTACTTAAATTTTTGTATATGTATCAAACACAAGATTTAAGTTAATCATGCAATAGCTCATCTTGTAATAGTTACCAATTTGGGTAACATTTCGTTAAACCAAATAAGTTATTACACTGGTGTCCCCAATTGCCACTTAGAATATAATTGAATCCAGTTTAAATATTAATGAGTTTAATAGCTACTTAAATTCGACTTGATCATGCTTGAATTTAAATGAAGTGGTGATAGAGATTGCTAAATCAGAGCACCGGCATTACTCCTAACCGATTGCAGCTTTCATTTCAACATCATCCCAACATCAAATGTCCTAGTAAAAATTACACACACTATGGGTGTATAATTTTTTTTTTAATTTTTAAATTTTTATATTATAAATAATAAAAAATTGTTTAAAATTAAAAAAGTATAAAGATTAATAATAAAATAAAGAAATGTCAAAAGTATTTACCAAAAAAGAAATTTTGAAATAAAATACAAATAAACATAATAGATTAAAAGAAAATATATAGAAAACAAAAATTAAAATAAAGAAATTATGCGATTTTATATTATATAAAAATAATTATTAACTAAAACAAGAAAATAGAGGAAGATTAAGAAGATATAAAAATTCCAAAAAACAATTAAGTGAAAACATGAACATAAATTATAAGTCAAATAAAAAGAGACAAAGAAAACGATACCAAAAAAAAATTAACATAAGAATAATTTCAAAAATTCACTTTAAACAACCACAAATTCTTGTTAAAATAATAATACAGTATTTCCAACACAATCAAATGAATTCACAAAAATAGTACAGTCTCTCTCTCTCTCTCTCTCTCTCTCTCTCTGTATATATATATATATGTACTTCCTCACGGGCGGTTGCACTTGTACGGGCAAAAACTATCAGAAAAAAAGATTAATTATTTGATCTGCATATTGCATGAGGGCATACTTGGTGGGCTCCGATGCACTTAGTTGCTGAATGACGACTTGTAAGCCCCAGCAAGGAAGGGCTTGCAATTTACTTTGTTTTGCCTCTCACAAGATGATAGTTTATGAGCCTCAAGAGTCGTGTTTTCATGCACCAAGCGAGCAGTTTTGTCTTCTGTCCTCACTACTTCATTCACTGTCTCATGGGCAGCTGTCCGAAGACATGATTCTCCAGCATCTTGGCTCTGAATAATCAACATATTAAGGAGGGATTGGACAATTTCTTGGAAGCAAGGTGTCTGTCAAGGGTGATGTTGAGTCCACATCCTCATATAACCTTGGGCAAGAAGAAGGTTTCAATTTCATTACAAGTAGTCTTTCTTATCGGTACTCATGCAATTATCCGATCCAAAACTTCTTATTAGAGTTTAGGATAATACAAACACCAGAAATTCAAAAACATATATTCATAATTATGCAAAAAATAATTGAGCTGATCATAGAATGCCCCGCGTCCAAAATATTATTGAAGAGTAAAATTGATTTATTCTTTTCAGAAAGTAGAGCTATTAGCAACTACAATCACCTACACAAAATTCATGCATTTATCACTGTTAATTATTTTGTCAAGCGTATTAGAGAAGGATGGTTTTCCATGCTTGCCAGAATAAGCATTGAGCACTGTTTACGTGCCTAATTAATTCGCATAATGTTGCTGAATCCTGAAAACTAATTTAAACTAATATAATTCCACTGTACCAAGCCTCATGGCTCGTTTATATTTTAGGATCAGATGAAGTGATGCCACTGATGAAATTTATTAATCATATTGGTTAAAGTGGATGGATCAGTGTCAGATATCTAGCCCCACTTTACATTTCACTGTTTCACATGAATCATTACATAACAAATGAATATAGCTTCCAAAGAGAAGAAATGTGTGTGTGTAAGGCAAAAGAGCCAACGGATGCAGACTGAGATTTTGTTTATCTACGCTGGGTCAATCTTGCATGAGAGATGCAATATTGTTGTTGTCCGTTTGTACACTGACAACAAGAAATCGGCAATTCAATATAACACCAAACAACATCAAATACGAGAATTCCGAGCTTTCAAGCCCTTTGTCTGCTGAATAGTAAGAATCAACCAGACTAATCAGTGTCCGATTTTGTTTGGGCTGAAAAGCAACATACATTTAGGGTTTAGGACTCTCGTCCTTTTAAAGCCCGGAGTAATCATCAGCTGAGGTTTCTTTGTTTCTTTTGGGCTTAGGGGCACAAAAAATTTAGAAAAAGGAGAATGAATATTCTCTTCTCCTGTTGAAGAGAGAAAAAAATCATAATAATAAGGATTTGGTTCGTGAAAAAATGATGATAATTGACTATTTATTATTTTGTGGAGTCATTTTCCTATGGGAACCGAAAGGCCTGCTTCTTACAATTGACATACTCAACATTTCAGGAAAATCACCACCACAAAGCAATAAATATTAAGAAAGAACACCAAATCCGAATCTTTTATTTTGCCGACATCCTGAGGTAAAATATTGTCGGGGCGAATACTTTTCATGACTATCGACTCCCGTCAGTCTTACCACTTCACCTACGATTAACGGTCAATTTGTCGATTAGTTGCCGGAAAATAAGGGTGGCAGTCTGGTTTAGGTTACAAGTTATGATACGGAAATTTTAGACAACTCTTCCAACCTAAAATTACACCAATTTATTTTTGCATTCACCAAATTCAACCTAGTTATAACCGATATCCACAAACGTGCAATCCGAACATATTACTTTTGTGTTAGTTTCAAATGTGTTCGTATCATATCAAATATTTTAATCTTGAATACAGCAATTTTAATCGACCCATTGATTCAAATATTTTAATCTTGAATACAGCAATTTGAATCGACCCATTGATTTCGAGGTTGATTGGAGTACTACAAAATTTTGACTTAAACTCACAAAAATTCAATATAAATCTATTAAATTTTAATTGTGTCAACAATTGATACCCTCAGTCAAAATGAAATTGATAATAAATTCTGCACAAGATACACTTCAAATTTTGCATAGTAGACACAAGATTTAGCTACTTAATGCACAAACTAGGAACAAATTTGGGAAACGTTTCATTCAGCCAAACAAGCCATTGCCCCTGTTGAATCACTATTTAGAGTATAATTGAGATAATAATTGAGATAAGTTAGAGTAGCAATTTGAGTTTAATAATTATTAAAAATCAACTCGATCACACTTGAGTTTGCATCAATTTTACAAGCATCGAGGCTAATCACAATCACGAGATCCTGGATATAAAAAATCCCTAAGCTACTCCAAAAGCAGACAACTTTTCCATTGGAAATGTCACAAGCTACCACTTGGCCAAAGTGACATCATAATTTGACCAAAGATCAATATAATGGTTTATATACGTATAATTTGTTTAAGTTATTGTAATAGTTCATTGAGAGGGAGTACATATATAATATTATTGATAGTAAATGAGAAGTGGAAAACAAAAGATTAAATTTTTTTTTGGTCTGATCAGAAAATTTGGACCAAAAGTCTTCTTACCTGTCAATTGTCGTCTACTGTCAATTGTCGTCTACTTTAAACCCTCGGGTCCCAACCCCAACCACCACCAGAGCTCCACCCCGCGTCATCCCCACCCGCCACCTCCTCGCGCGTCTTTTCAAACACGCCATTAAAAGCTCCCATACACGAAATGTCGGAGCCGTCTCAACTACGCGTCAACTCGTCGACAATGAGGCATGGGTAGGACCAGCAAGTGGCTCCGCTCGCTTTTTCTGAGCTCCAAAAAGCCTTCGCCGGACTCTTCTTCCTCGGCGCCGGCGAGGGAGAGGAAGAAGACCAAGCGGGCTCTGTCGAAATCCGCTGGTGATAGGTTCAAGAACGAAGATTATTTGGTCAGCCCATGCGTCGAGAGCCAGCTGGATGCCAACAAGCATGCGATAACGGTGGCCGCAGCGACTGCCGCGGTCGCGGAGGCGGCTCTTGCTGCGGCCCAGGCGGCAGCTGAGGTGGTTAGGTTGACCAGCGATAGTGGGAGCGGGAGGAACGACGCGGCCTTTGTTAGCGGCGAACGGCGGCGCGTGCTCGCGGCAGTCAAGATTCAGTCGGCTTTCCGGGCGTATTTGGTTAGTAATTTACTTTTATTAGTTATTAGTATGTGAAAGCAATTTCTTTTTTAATTCAAAATTTCCGTATTAGTAATTCGTGAGTTGTGAAAGCTGTTTTTGCCCTCGTGAATTTTAAGCAAAGCATGTTCTTAATTCCTTCTTAATTTTTAATTTCTTCATACGGTTTTTGCTATTTCGTTTACTATGTTTAATATGAATTAAAGAGAAGCAATGTGAATAGCAATAATACTTTGGGAATTGGGACTTTGACAACCCATCTCGTCTTTCTTGGAATTCTGGATTTTCTTGCATATGGTTGCAACAAATTGTTGATTTTCCGTATTCCTACTTCATATGTAATGTTTATGGGACTAAAGTGCACCATGTTTGTGGCTTTGATACCTCACTAGCAAGTTGCTGATACATGGATGGATACAGAGACGTGTGTGTTAAGTCCCCCACTCCAACCTTCGTTTCTGGCTTTGGTTCATTGTCTGTGAACAATCAGTTATGGGCTTGTTCCCCTTGCTGGTAACTTTACAACCTTTTGCCCCAATCAAGACTTGCTTTTGCCATTGTACCTAGTTCAAAAGTTCTTTTTTCCTCTTAGTGGTGGGGTTAAGGTAATTAGCAGCCTCGTTATAGGAGATTAACTTGCTTAATAACGTAGACATTAAGCTTATCTCTTTCTGCAAGCACTAGTTATATGATAGACTATTAGTAAAATATTAGAACTTGGCTGAATTGAAAAGAGGAATCAAAGTGATGGAATATGCTGAACTAGTTAAGAGTTTGAAGTGAACAGTCACTGAAAAGTGCATGTGACTGCCCACTTAAATGGACTAATGATGTCTAATGGGGAATGCTACTTCCCTTTATTGAACTTTTAGCTGGCTGTCTGACACTTTATATCTTTGGAAATCTATGCATGTGAACCTCATACTAAAGCGATTTGGGAAAAGGCTAAGAATGGCAAGCGGCATGTCTTGTCCTTGAGCATAGTTTATTCTTTTCTGTGCTTGCTTTCTTTGTTTCTGTAAATGACATCCACAAGTCTCTTATGACCATCTAGTTCAGAGGGTTAAAGGCAATAATTTGTTGATTGTTATGAGATGTAATTATTTTGCACCCCATACTTTGATTTTGAAATTTGTTCTATTCACTGATTAAATTGGTTTCTCAATAAGACTTCTGTTGTTTGTCTATGAATGTAAGAAAGAAGGGATATAATTCTTGTGGGGTGTATTGTAGGCTAGGAGGGCACTAAGGGCGCTCAAGGGACTTGTCAAGCTTCAAGCCCTGGTTAGAGGCCACATTGTCCGAAAGCAAAGTGCAGATATGCTCCGTCGCATGCAGGCAATGGCTCGGATCCAGGCTCGAGCCTCTGCACACCGCTGTTATGCATCTGAGCCTTCTAAAGCCAACATCAAATATTGTAACTCTGGTCATCCAGTGAGTTTAGTTATCTCTTGATTCAATTGGCTGTCGTTCTTAAATTTACAGAAATCTAATTTGAACCGTGGTTGATAGTATTTTCTTGCATTCACTCACCACAGGGCGTTGCAAATCGGAGAAACTACAATCAGCATTCGAGCAATGTCAAACAGGGTGGATCCACCCTCAAGGTAACTATTATCTATCATGGCCCTTCTAGTGAGTGGCTTTTCATGTTATGCATTTGTCAAGATCCATATTGGAAAGAAATCAAGATTCAAAATCCAGAACTTGTATGTTTTCTTCACCATTCTGATGAATAACTTAGAGGGAGTTTGGGTGAGCTTCAAAACATCCGAGAGCTTGTATGCTCCTCACACAAGGGTTTATAATTATTTTCACATGCTTTATAAAAATATATTAGTTATTCTCAACTTCACATGTTCTTTAAAAATAAATTAGTTATTCTTAATATATTTTCATATATTATAAAAGATACTTCATTCTAATGATCTTGTCGAACAGCTTATTAGCTTATCTTTAAGATGAGATTTCTGAGTTTACATGTTCGAAAAATATCTTATTAAAAAATAAGGTTTAGCCAAACACACTCTTAGGCTTGACGTCGGTGGATTCCGTTTGTAAGAACCTGGCGTGGTTTCTTTTGTCCGGTGTGTCTTTAATACAAAGCCAACTACAATCAGTGAGTATTAAAGGTGTCTTGTGCTTTATTGTCAAATGCAGCAATACAATTCCAGATCACATAACAGCTACCACCTATCTTCCAATTGGTTAGATCACTGGATGGATCAATACGTATGTAACAACCGGCATGGCGATGATGAAAGAAGTGACAAAATACTTGAAATAGACACATGGAATCCTCGCCAGACTAGAAGAAACGATAGAAAAACTCCCACTTCCCAGTATTTTTCAGCATGGACTGACACCGGACACGAACCTTCAAAACTCACCTCTTTGTCAAGACACTCAGCCAAGCTTCAGAAGCCAAATCCAAGTGTATCTTCCGAGGAAATCTCATCTGTAATATCAGCAAATTTTCCACCTGAAGGAGATCAATGTGCAGTGTGGACAGCTGAGAACAGCCCAAGAGTGCATTCTGCTTCATCTAGACCTACTAGCAAACAAAGACGGCCTTTCACTCCCACTAGAAGTGAGTGCTCTAGGAGCTTGTTCGGCGATTACTTCGGCCACCCCAATTACATGGCATATACAGAGTCATCCCGGGCTAAAGTCAGATCTCAGAGCGCACCCAAGCAGAGAATGCAGTTAGAGGAACTCAGATTGAGTCGCAGTCAGTGTGAACCAGACGCCGTTTCAGAGGACTTCGCCCTACCGGCCAACTTTTACCGGCACTCTGGGCAGCTAAAGAGGCGAGGGACTCATGGCTCTAGGGATTTTAGTTCCACCTATGCTTACAGGCTTTAGCTACAGACTTGTGTGTTGATAGTTCGCATTCTGGCTCTAGATTGACATGCACTTTGTGGTACCAGAAAGACATTGCTGATGCCCTGATGCTGTGGCAAGCACTAAGAATAACAGTGCATGTGAAGTGTGGACGTTTTCTCTTTCCCTCGTGTTGTGTGCTGTTTGAGGCAAATCAACTGTGTAAAAATGTTTAGACAGACCTAAATTCAGCTGCTTCAATATTCAATCGACCATCATAAATGATTAAAGAGGTCATCAGCCAACCCTTTGTGTAGCAGGTAAACTTAACAAAATGCTGACATGAAGCTATGATTGAGGAAAGAAATTTCATTGGTATAGAAATGTCTGTTGGAAAATGACACACTAATAAACAAATTCACTGAACAAACTTGTAACTAAAGCAACCAATATCAAACTAGAACTTGCATTTACACATAAGCCATAAAAATATGAACCAAACTCACAGCTCGAGACCCCAAAGGTTTTAGGTCATTTAAGTTCCATCACACTTCCATTTGGAAGTTGGAACACAACTCGCGTATCGACACCAGTGGCAATGATCATATCCATTCACTCCCCGGAACAGCATCACCAGTCCTACGGTAAACCTGCATTTGAGTAGAGGTTGCCATTAATGAATTCACAGTTTTAATTATGAAGATAAATAAAGATATTGACCACGTTATATGATTGATTGGCAATGAACACGCACCCTGCAATCAGCAGCACCAGAGAAACCAACCACAGCACATACTGGTAAGTTTTATATTTGAACTTTACACGAGCGGCAGCTGGGAGATTGTGGCGTTCTAGCCACCCAAACTGAGGTCGTGGCAGCAGGATAAAGCCAAGGAGAAACCCGGTCAGAAATCCTCCGATGTGGGCAAAGTTATCAACATAAGGAAGCATTCCAACAGCTAAATTAATCAGAAACATCAGCAAAAGTGTCAACAGTGCTGCCACCTGCAAAACATAAGAAGGTTGAATCAAATGGACACAGAAAGTCCTCCCAAGTTTGCAGATTGTGTCTGAAATTTTACAAATTTTAACCAGTTGAAAATGCATCCCATATCTGAGAATGCAAGGCCCAATAAAGATCACAGACCTTGCTTGTGTACATAGACCAGTTGGTAGTTAACTCCGAAAGCATGGCTCCGAGAAGTCCAAACAATGCACCAGAAGCACCGACAGAAATTCTCTTTTGTATAAATAAGGAGGATAGCACACTCCCACCAAATCCGGACAACAGATAAATTACACCTATGCGCACTGCCAGAGAGACAACAAATTTGACAAGATAAACTGTGTGAGCATTTTATGAAGGACCGTGAGAAATCATCAGCATAAAGACAGTGTCAATAGCCAGCTACAATACAGAAGTGATAGCACTTACTGAAGCCAAAATGTTGCTCAAGGCGAATACCAATGAACACAAGACTCAGCATATTTGCAAGCAAATGTATGACACCAGCATGTAACCAGATGCACGAGATAAGCCTCCAGCCTTGGTGTTGATGCACCACCTTGGCCCAGTTAAGAGCTCCCAGCCTCTCTAATCTTCAATAGCACAAAAACAGAGGTTGTAGATCAAAGAAAATCATCAAATATTGTAGTCTATTAAGAACAAATTTTCTGGTTTTACAAGCTTACTAACAAAAGAATGTTCACATCATTAGACGTAGACTAAATAAAGCAATTATCAAGTCCAGATTCCTTCAATAATGTGAGATTAAATGATGCCCCACTTCATCTAAAACCAGCAGTTTTTGCAAAAGAAATTCTAGAAGGAAAGCATACATTCTACCAGCAAATGCATGCAGCCCAACTAGATACTAATAAGTAGTATGTTGTTTCAGTAAATATATTAATGCTGAAACTGGCGATGATTTTGTTCAATGTCAATAGTTAAATAAATGATCATTTGTAATGCTTGTGAGTCCTTACATACACAATACATGGTGTTTGGTTAATTGTACAGCAAAAAGTGTTCTACTTGTTTATTGGCTCCGGTTGCCCGGTCTTTAATTGCCGGCTTTAGAATCTTACAGGCAATGAAGTTTATTCCAACATTGATTCAACAAATTATTCAGATTACGAGTCGATGAATCTATTTATGACATACGTAACAATTTTAGCAATAGAGTAGAAACATCAGCACCGCCCAAGAGATCTAATAATTTTCAGGACACGGAAAACTGACAAGGAAGAAGAAAAGACAGTCTCGGATTTATGGAATTTGTTTCTGGAAACAGAAACAGAACGAGAGCCAAGAGGTATGCCCAGTGAAGAACAAATAATTTTCCATAAAAGAAGCACTGTGAAAAAAGATTTGCATAATATAGACAAAAGGCAGGCAGCAAAACCTGAATTCTCACAACACATCAAAGAACAGGCATTAAGAACAAGCGATGGTGCACAGTTTTTTGCCCACTAAAACAGGAAACAGACTCCAGTGCATATACAACACAAGCTTAAACTCAAGATTCGATTTTTGAGCCTGGAAATTCCCAACTCACAGCAAAGAACAAAATACAATACAAGACCCTAAAGCAGGTTGCTAACAAGAAACATATCCTGGACCAATTCACCCAAAAATTACCTAAGAAACCAGCCAAGTATCCACACAACAAAATACAGTGAAGACAAAACGAAACCCAAAATTCAGTCAAGAGAAACACAAAGGACATTTGAAAAGCCTGATCCTCACGTGGAAGAAGAAGGCCCAAACAGAGGATTCTCCCTCAGAGGCTGGAAAGAAAACCGCCCAAGAAACTTCGCCACACACTTATCATCACCATACCCATATTCAAACCTCCTGTTCTTGATGCGCTTCGGGCAGTTGTTCACATACATCACCACCACAAACATCGCAATGTTAGCAACCACAAACACCGGAATCAGCCACGATATCCAGTTCCTATCCCTCTCTCGAACCGCATACTCGCTTGCTGCTGATGAGTGGTTGCTCTTCTCGTCCCGGCTTTCAACGTCTTCCCCCGGCATGGCTGATTGTCCTTCACTCCCTTTCAAAACAAGTTTCAACTGAAAGCCCTCAATTTATCTTGTGGGCTTGTTAATAATGGGTTTTGTGGGATGAGAGAACGTGCAGTTGGGACAGAAAAAACAGGGAAGGAGCTGTTGTGCCCTTTAGCAGTCAGTTTTGATCACCTGCGCCTAAATCCACAACCTTCTCAACAACCAAAACTTCATACCAACGCCACGTATACTCATACATGGGGTGCGGATCAGAAAGTGGTCCCGTAGTGGGCATTTATTGGGCGTTCCATGTACAGATGGCGATAGAGATGACGGGATTTTGGTAAGAGGGGAAATTATTATAGGACAACGGAGGTTACCTTTTTTTCAGTGAGAGAAAAAACGGACCACTTTCCAACATTCTGACTCCTTTTCACAGATTAAGTTTGGCATATTTGCCTGCTTGAACTAATTCAAGAATGGTAAGAAAGACTGTTACTTCTGTTAGTATTGTCCAATGTTAGAAGTGGAAACCGGATGTGGTCCAAAGATTACGTGACTTGATTAGTGTTCTAGCTTGCAAGAAACGTAACCTGGCGCCAAATTAGGGAAACCCGGGTTGAGATTTTTGTGGTGGGTTTTGATCTTCCATTGATGTGCTGAAGAACAAATTCTACCTAACGAGAAAGCACAAGAAAGGAGCAATTTTTTGCTTCTTTTCCATTCAATTATTCAGAGCATTGGCTATTTATCACAATTTTAGCATGATGCAATAATGCGTGTGAAGCACAACAGTAACGTTGTTACTGAGGTTGCATTTACGAATGGTAAGGATTATCAAAAAACACACACCAACAAAATGAACAAATAGAACATGAGAATTGTTAACGAGATGTACTCCCACAATCAATAGAATTTGATCAAAAGTAGATTTTGATGGGATCAAACGACTCTTTATATACCTTTACCTTTGGAGGCTCAAAGCGAAGGCCTATTCACCCCTATATCTCCACTGACTAAAGGTCTTATTTTATACCAACTTAAGATATGCTTGTCCAACTCTATGTATTAAGATCGGTAATCATTCGTCTGACAAAATTTCACCATCTAAAATAATGAATACTGAACACAAAAGTGAATGACTTTCATAAACACTTACAAATCCATTATTTCCCTAAATATTCTAGTATATAAGGATAGTAATTGGGGCGGGTGTCAACAAAGAGATAAAGCAGGGGTTGGGGAGAAGTTTTTGACAACTAGACAAGGGGTGAGACCCACCCTCGTCCCGTTGCTATCTGTTGAATGCATTAAAACTTCTCCACACTTTGTTGTCAATCTAAACTATCTTTTTAAGTTCAATACTTACTACTAGTAAGTTTTGTACAAACAAAGTTGTTATCTAGATTTTTAATATGGGTATTTAATAATCAAGAATTATAACACTTTCACAACTATTAATGTCTAGAATAACTACTATTTAAAAGGAACAAATACATATTGTCTATTTTAAGAAGACTGTTTTAGCAACTACAAATTTGGTTGCAAATAAAATTAAACTAATATTGTTACACTAATTCCAACACCCAGTAAAAATTTTAGATAAATTGAAACTCTTTAATACGTATCTAATAAAAAATTGTATTGATCCAAACTTCTTCTATTGCATGGGCCCTTCGAACTCTTTAACACTGCCAAGAACTCTTTAACACTGTCAACTCTTCATGCTCTTTATCCAATAATGAACTCGGCTTAAAATCAGTTATCGATGCACAATAACTAGTTTGTGACATTTGCACGCCTACGTCTTCATGTCTCAGTGGGTTTAAAACTTTATCATGAACTTGAAATTTTGCATGCAGATCGTGCACAAATGGGTTAACCACACAATATAGATGACAGTGTTTGTATGTGTGCGAGACAGTGTCCGGAGGGTTAAAATTGAGTCACAAGCACAGCGACGAAGATGTATTACTTTATTGACTAAAGAACACGGCCAAGAACTACATCAAATGAAGGCATGCATGCTGACAACAGAACCTACCTGACCCTCAAGAGGTAGTCTTTTTCCTAAACCGTAACAAAATCATTAGTTTCAGTGGTGGGGCCCCTAATTCAACCTCTATGAATTGGTGGGGGTGGGGGGGGGGGGCGCGGGGTGTCTTCAATTTTTAAAAGAGAACCAATTACCTAATTACCAACAAAGTTTAATAAAAGCAATTATTGTTGTAATGATTATGCCAACTTTAAAGTTTTCATCTTAATATGCATTGTAACTCTTTGGGATGGATGGAAGTGGTTGGGACTCGCAATGCCATTGAAAAGGACAATGTATAATCGAAATAAGGTGTTAATAGCAAGGTAAATCGATTGAATTAGTATAGAATATTGATCTAAATTTTTAATTCAGTTTGATTTTAATTTTTTAGTTCGATTTACCAATTTTTTTGTTTTATATCACATTTTTCTTACTTTAGAGTTTATAGTTATGTACATATATATATATATAAGAATTGATTTTTATTTTCACTTTTTAAAAATTTTATATCATTAATTTACATTTATTAAATAAAAATATATTATTATAATGAATCTTTTAAAGATTAAAAAATAAATTAAAATAATAACATATTAAAATAAATATACATCATATTTATTAATAATATGTGCGTTTAAAAATTTTAATTTTTTATTACGAATTTTGTAACTTTTTACTTTTAAATAAAATTTATTTGCCAAAATACTTTATCTAGATGCAAATTGACAAAAAGTTTAGGGTCCATGCAGAGAGAGATAAGAATGATTATTTTATTAAATAATGTTTTAGAAAGTGTAAATTTTATTATGGGGAAAATTTAGCCAAAATTTCGCCCAAAAGGTTTTATTGGAAAATTTTGATAGATTGTTGGATCCGACTTACAATTTCTGTTATAAATAGTACTATTTTCGAGAGATGGAATGTTTGACGTAATTTATGTTGAAATAAGTAACAAATATTTTAATAAAATAAATAATATAATAATAATTAAATAATATAATAATATATATAGATAATGATTATGTTTTATATATGAATAAAAAATATAAATTTATATATCATATATGTAAATATTAATTTAATTATTTGTGAATATAATTATTAAAAAATAGTTTTCTGCCATTACACCTGCATTCGTACGATCTGACCAGTGAGTGTGACAGAGATATACGTGGCTAATCCAAATGAGTGGATCAGGTACTGATTCTAGAATCTGTCCAACCTTATTTACCTATTTGTTTATTTTTGCGCATGCGATGTCAACATTGTTCTTCTGTGTCGTAACGAAAACGATTGAAGAGTGAAGAGTAATTGCATACTGCCATTTAAGGACAAAGTCCATAGCTTACTTCATGAGAATAAGTTTTGAGGCTCCTAATTGCTTTGGCTATGTCTGTTTCCTAATTAGGATGAAGGAAGAACATTCAGATGGTGTGAGCATGACAAGAGATAAAAATTATGTTCAATTTATAAGATTTTAGTGGATTAAAAAATTATTTTTAAATATATTTATTATGTAATAATAATTGAACGATGTGATTGTATATAATTTTATTGATAATAAAGAAATAAATATAAGTAGAAAAATTATCGAAATATATATTAATTTGATTGTGAATTAATATATTAATTGAGAATGGGTCAATATGTTTAAATAATTTTATCACATTTGTTGAGTTGGATTATTTTATAAAACTTTTTGTTAAATAATATTGTGCCTGTTTTTATCGTGGACTTTTATCACTTAACGTAAACATACACGAATTTTATGATTTAATAACGAGTTCTTATTTAATTAAGAATTTTAATCGATCTAAATAAATATTTGATTGGTTTGATAAAATAATATATCCTATATTATTACTCAAAATAAACATGCCCATATAATATATAATAATAATTATATAATGTAATAATATATATAGATAATAATTGTATTTTCGAGTATGTGTGTATATATCAATGCAAGTATATGCGTGTATATATAAATATTAATTTTATTTTAAATAGATATAATAATTGAATTTTTACAGGATGAAAAAAAATGTAATATTAGGAAACAATCATTGACTTTGGGTATTAAACCTCAAGGATAATTAAATATTGAAGCGATCAAAGCTGATTTCATTTTTAACATTATATTCATTATTTCTTCTCTTTGCTCTACTTATATATACTTACAAACCTTAAAAGTCTCGTACTCTATTTGCGTGTAAATTTATTTACAATTTATATAATTATTATATTTAAAACATCAAAAAACATAATTATCTAAGTCAACAGTGTTCAAAATTATTTAAAATCATAAAATGAAGAAGTATTTGAAAAAAGGAAAGCATTTGAGAGAAATACAAATAAACGTAACAAGTTGAAAGAAAAGAGAAAAGGCAAGAAAGAAAAGAATAGAATAATAAAAATTTTAAGATAAGGGTAATTGTGTAATTCATTGTTATGCAACTAAAAAGCTTTACTAACTTAATAATATAGTGTGTGTATGCGTGTGAGAGAGAGAGTATTTCTCCGTATACATTCTTAATCAAAATGCTTATTTTTATTAACAAACGAAGTTGCTTGGGTGAAAAACAACTGCCATGTTTGGTTGCAATACTGGAGCAGCCCAAAATCAAATTTTGTGGAACTCTTCGGCCCAAAAACCTACATACTGGAAATAGTTAACATAATAAATCAAACCCATTAAATGTTAAACAAAAAAATACCAATTAGAAAAAACACGGAACAAAAAGAAAAAAAAAAAACGCATCCAAACATAGAGGACATTTATTCAAAACTTAAATCCTTTATAGTATGTTTGGTTCATGGAATTTTATAGGGAAAGGAAAAGAAAACATGAAAGAAAAATATTTTTTATGTTTGGTTAGTAAAGAAAATAGTAAAGAAAGAAAAATCAGAAAGAAAAATCAGTATAAGAAAGGAAAATCAACTCTCCTCATAAAAACGAGAGGAAAATGAAGGAAAAGTCTCACTCGCTCGCTCCCTCTTCTTGGGAAAAATCGATGTCTTTGGTTTACTAGACTAGTTTTATGATGATTTAAATGAAGGATTTAATTGCTATTTTGGTTGTCAGAGAAAAATCTGTTGGAATAATTTCCAATTTGTTAGTGGTTCGTAAAAAATTTATTTTGTTCTTTGTTTTCTTTGACAACCAAACAAACTGTGAAATTTTTTATTTATTTTAATATCTTTTCCTTTGTTCTTGCGTTTTCCTTTTCTTCCTATAATCCATGAACCAAACATACTGTTAGTAACATGAAACTAATGAAATTCCGACTTATCTAAACTGCTTATATAATTAATTATAAATTAAGTAAAATTAAGAAAATCTACATAACTCTAAGTTATCTAAACTAATTATGCTGTTATATATAATTATCAATCTTTTACTAGTGATATGGAAACTTCATCCATACTGAATCCATTAATTAAGGTATAGAATGCCAAATGCAATAACACAGGCCTAATTGTGTCAAACCATTAGACTAGGAAAATATTTTTAATTTTTACGTGCATTTTTTATTTGTATTTTTAAAAAATTGTAAAAATTAAAATTAAAATTAAAAAATGTATATATTATTTTGATTCAAATGAAACAAAATGTGTAAGAAACATGTGCCTTTGTACTAAAAACAGAATATCTTCTCATAAAGATAAAAAAGAGATTTTCCTCTATACAATTCTCCAATGTAATTAATGATTTCGTGGAAGTAAGCGATTGGTTGAACCATATAAATCATTGTCCCACTTTTAATTCATTTTATTACATTCCTTTTTTTGTGAATGATTTGCGGTTAATGCAGTCCCGGAATGGCTTACACTGCAACCGTGGGGGCACTCGTGATGCTACACCAATCTCGTGCATAAGACATTATTTGAACAATTTTTCACTTTCTACTTAATTCTAATTATTAAAATTCATATTTATAGGTATTCTGAGGGTCCCAAGGATGATTTCATGAGTTTTAATCATGTTAAATTCAATTATTAATGTTTCTAGAATTTTTTGAATGATTCAAAACAAATTTAAGAAATCTAAATACTTTATCAATACGTGATTCGCATGACTTCTTATACATATACTACGAATTTCACAACACATACATCAATGATTCCATGTGTACCCTACCCAAAAATCATTATTCATGTGCCGATAACATGTGTATTAATATTTCATATGTATGTATATGATAAAACATAAAATTCGAAAAATGTACCTCGAATTTTTTTGGGTTTGGGTAGTTGAAAATTCTCTTTACTTCTCTGAATAGTCGTCTAGTTTCTAGGGTGTGTAAATGAGTGTTCTCACTCTTAAATTCGCTTATATATACTAGGGTTATTAAGAGTCATGAGAGAGATCAAATTCTTGTATCTTAAGACCTCCAAAATTCCTTTATGTAATTATTATTATTATTGTAACTGATTTTTACCCTAGCCTAATTTTCTTATTTTAAGCTCTTGACATAGCATGATTCTTCTAATAATATGTTTATTGTTTGGCAAATTTTTGGTTGTCATGTAATATCCATTTGCCACCTTAATTATATTTAATAAGTTCAGCCACTTTTTACACGAAAATGTAATAAAAATAATGGAAATAATTTGTTGTTATTCTAATATGAAATATAAGTTCATAATTGTTTATTAGTAATACCCAAAATTTTTAGAGTACTACAAAATCAAAATTGCTTACCAAAATTTCAAAACAAAAGTATTCATGTTAATAATTTTTAATACAAATATTATATTTAAAATAAATAAAATTTCCAATACAAAGATTTGAATAAAAATAAATATTTGACAAAAATTTTAATTAAATTGATATCAATAAGATACTATAGACGAAGTTAGGAAAAAGCACAAATTAAAAACTAACAATCCATAGATAAAAAATATATATATTATATTAAAAATTTTATACAAGAATTATCATGAGCCCATCATAGCACGAAGAAGTCATCACAATTACAAGTCAAGAGTCTTCAGTCAAGTCATTTTAGATTACGACAAATGCCACAATTTTAGTAGTTAACTAATTTTTTTTATTTTGTTAATATTTATCACAATTTTAAACATAAAATGCAAATAGATCAAAAGCATTTTCGAATAGACGAATGTTGCTAGCTAGACCAACTACAAGAGTGTGTTAAAAAGCGAAAGAAGTTTTTGGTAGCATATATGTAAGAAACATTCGAGAAGAAATAGAACCAAGCATCGATGTTGGAGTCTTGGTGACCAAAGACGTGGCTTGTGTCAATATGGTTCAAATAGGACCTTACCTAGTGAAAGGCCAAGCTTGGAAAGTAAGTGATTACAAATTTCAAACTTTGGATTAGAGTTTGGGATTGATCATAAAAATTTAAATCGACAATATAGAAAGTGTTAGGCCATAAATTGGCATCAAAATTGATCAAAGATGTTCCATATTAAATCAGACCTACACCTCCTGTATTTCATTCTTTAATTATCCTCACTTGGATTGTTGTTGGCATCAATCAAGTTCGCAAAATTTCAACTAAATAAATTATTTAAGAAGAACGAGATTGAAAATACAATATATAAATGTAGATGTGTAAGGAACCGTTTTTTTTTTAGCAGGATATAAAATCAATATGAGGAAAAAATTGATCGATAAATCATTATATAATGTTTTTACTTAATATGTTTGAAAAATTAATTTATTGATTTTTAAAATTTTCCTTTAAACTCTAAGTTGTATGGATTATGATATCTAATAACAAGTTGGCAAGTTGCCTAATATATGGATCATAAACCGAGGAACTTCAATAAAAAAGAAAAAAAAATGCATTATAAATTCAAAGAGAGAATACATAAAATATAGAGGGTCACGTAAAAATAATTGAAATTGTGAATTATTTATTTATGGAATATCTACTTTTCAATACGTGTTTAAAGCAAATTTTCTGAAATTCAAAGAAAGAAAATATATAATTAGTTACTATATAATATTGTTATAAAATATATCAAGACATCATTTTTTAATTTGTGCAATATGTCCAATTAAATTTTGGAATGGAAAGTTATCTAAATATAATTAACTAGTTACTTTTTAAGGGGATTAATAAATTTCAAAAACTTGAAAATTCAAGCAGAATTTCAAAGATACACACACACACACACACACACACACACAAATACATATATAAATAGAGAGAGAGAGAGAGAGAGAGAGAGTATTGACTGAAAATAATAAAAATATTATTCCTTTATTTATGAAATATTTTTATTTTGATTGAGCTAACAGCACTTTTACCTAAATCTAAAGGCGAAATCTATATAATCCATTATTATATGATATTTTTATCTAATATTTGGAGACATAATCTTTTGACTTATGGAACGCATTCTTTCAAACTTCCGAGCTACATGAATCAGTTCCAAGTTACAAAAATATAATAGGGTAAACAAATATTATTCAAAATTAAAAAATTCAAGATTTTTAGAATTCAACAACTTTGTCAAAATTAGCATTTGGGATTAATGGAACCATTTCTATAATATATATTATATCATGTGATGAAATGAAAAATTAAAGCACTGTATTGATAATATTGGCATATACATGCTCAAATCTATATATTTAAGTTAATTAAAATTTAATTTGAATAATCTAACTATAGAGCGTCTTAATAAAAATAGAAAAAAAATTGATAGAATGAACATTCCTATGTGAACTAGTTTGCTATTAAATAAATAACAAATGTTTAGTTCAAAGTTAATTATTTTTAAAATAGAAGATATAGAAAATATTTAAAAGGAAGAAGTATATCCTGTATGGATTATATTAAAAAAATAAACTAAAAATTTATATTTATTTTTTTTATGAAAATAAAACGGACAATTGTTTGACTAATTGATTTTAATTCGACATCATGCTTTTATATCTCTTTTACTGGTGGAAAAATCAATATAAAGAGATGATTTATATGGTGAAACCTCATATAGCATTTTAAATTCTTGATTTATGCTACATTTTTTAAAACTCCGAGTGGTATGGAACATGATATCTAAAAATTAGTAGGCGAATTATCATAATATCTGAATCATAAATTAATAGAATTTAATAATGATAATAATGCAGCTAAATAAGTAAGAAAATGCATTATTAATTTAAAGACAAAATATCGATCTCCCTATCTATTTATAAAGGAGACGGCCCTTAGTGTAGTTATTTTTGGTCACAAAATTTAATTATTAAACTAATCGCACTTCTATTTGTATTTTCTTCCCTCTTTTTTCTTAATTCATTTACTTTCTTTTTATCATTTATTTTATATATAACTTATTTATTTCTATTTTATTTTTATAAATTTTAAAATATTTCTTTAAATTTTATAATTTTTATTCATACTATTAAAATGAAAAACAAAATAATTCAAAATTTACTATAGTACTGTTATCCGTTTTTTATTTTGTGTCACTTATTTCTCCTATCTCTATCAACATAATTTTATAATAAATAATATTATATAATATTTGATAAATATGCATATATGAGTGGGTGATTTTTGTTAGATTATAGATTATAAAAACTAAACCACATGTACAATGTATTTACAAATATTTATACAATAAAATTAAATAATTACTGCCATAATAATTTATATTTTAAATTTTAAACACCCACGCATCAAGTTTGCAGAAATTATTGATATCAATAAGGAGGATTGCTTGAAAATATTTTAATCTTAATTTATTCATTTATGGAATATTTTCTTTTCCACATATGTTGAGAGCAATTTTGAAATGGAGAGTTTCCATAATTGACCAATTACATTCTTTTAAGAGTTAAAAAAAATTATGCAGAAACTCAGACAGAATACATACATACACACATATGTGTGTGTGTGTGTGTGTAAGAAGAGGATCAACTGAAAATAATAAAACAACGCATTTTATTTAATTATGAAATATTTTCATTTTAATATGAGCCAAAAGCTATTTTACCTGAAAAAATTATATAATCAATCACTACATAATATTTTTTACCTAGAATATTTGAATACACAACTTATTGATTTATGGAATATTTTCTTTTAAACTTTGAGTTAATTACATGAATTAGTGGCAAGCTGTTAAAATAAAACTTACCATATAAATAGTTCGCAAAATAAATTTTCAAAATTTTTAGAATTCATTTTTGGTCAAAATTAGCAATTGGAATTAATGAACCCGTTGTTTTTATAACACATTATATCGACAAGATGAAATGAAAACGTGAGCACAATATTGGCAATATTGACATAATGCTTAAAATCTATACACAATAACTGAAATTTAATATGTATAATATAACTATAGAACATCATAATATAACAAAAATTAAAGTAGAATTATATTAGTAGTATGGGCATTTTCATTTGGGCTAATTCACTATCGAAAAATGACGAAATATTTTGTTTAAAGTCAAACATTTTTAAAAATAATAGATATTGGAAAATAAATAGCAGTAGTAGTGTATTCTAGAAGGATGATATTAAAGAAACAATGGGAAAACTTTAAATTGAGTTTCTTATGAAATCAAATGAACAGGTCTCGAATGATTTTAATTTTATTTAGTGCTCACACATAATTATTTTTTATTATATTATAATGGAAATGGGACAAATAATATATACAATGCAGTTTGGATTCAAAAGTAGACACACTAAATAATAAGAACAAAAATTAATGTATTTGTTATGTGATTAAAATATTATTAACGGTTTCTTAAATTCAAACAAAAAATTTGAAATAAACAGATTATTAAAGTTATTTTTACAAACAGTAGAGTGATTTTTGTATTTAAAGGCATAAAGCAAAAGTTTAAAAATGAAAAATAACTAGACACACTAAACATTATTCATTTGGTCATTATTTATTAAAATATAAAATTTGAGAACTTCAACATACTTCGAAATATGAAAAATATTAAATTTTGAAAGAATCCCCAATTCCCTTACCTTTACTTAAAAAATACATTTATTATTAAAAGTACTGTAATATGACCAGTCTAATCGTTAACATTTAAAATTATTATTTTAATTAATTTTTATTTAACGGGTTGATCTAATTTCCCTAGTAAGACATTAACATTAATCTGCCAAATGATAATCATAATAAAATAGAAATACAATTCAATATTTGAAAAAAACCAAATATAATAAAACAATTAAAATTAAAATACAGTAACAATTAAATTTGAAGATAAGAAAACAACTTAATTTTAAGAATTAAAAAATAAAAAAAGTACAAATTAAATAACTTGATTAAATGATCTTGTGTTTTTTAAAAATACATATAAAAAACTTTAAATTATATATTAACTTGCTATATATAAAAATAGATCAACAAGTCTCAGTTTATACATACATCTAGTTAATAAATAATGAAATTATGTAATTAATAAATATAATATTTACTTCTACATAGATGTCCTTGAACATTCCAAGCATTAATTTTCTTTAAGTATATATATAATTATGTATATTCCAAAATTTATGAAAACGTCCCAGACGACATAATTGAGACACCTTCAAATCTCTTGAAGTTCTGCAATGCAAATTTTGGAGCTTTAGTAGGTGTCTTCCAATTATAAGGTGGCGTTTTAACACAACAAGATTCTAAATGCAACATGAATTAAGTGGGCTGTCACCGCTGGGAGTATAAATAAATGCAAAAGATGTCCCATCAATAATTAACAGTTGCATCATTACAAACATCAACTAATTAGTCTGAATTAATTCCAACCAAGTTAGAGGCATGCACGCATGCACTCCTTGTATATTGGGATTGATCACGTCAACTTTCTAGGCATTATTGTTGTCATCATCCTTAATCCATTTCAATTAGGAGGAAAATTATAAAGTGCCAAAAATTAAGCTTTTCTTATTAAAATTCATTTTTTATGGTCGAGAAATGACCACATCTAGTACTGGTCGGATGATTTAGACAATATGTCCAAATGTTTTTTTTGAAGCATGGAAGGATTAGAAGCACAATCACTAAAATGTATATTAAAACGCAATCATATTTATTGCCCGAAAACAATGGTTATATTTGTTTATGTTTTTAAGTGTGAGTTTTTTTTGTGTGTTTTTTTTTTTTAAATGTGTAAAAGTAAGAGATAAAAAGAGATAAAATTTAAAATATGTAATAATTATATTATGTATTTTTTAAGTGGGCATGAAGCAAAACAAACGTCACCAATGTCTCTCCTGTTATACATAATGTGTATAAGACACTGGCACCAACTATATATGGATCATGAATGTTCATAGTCTCTTCTTGACAGGTTCTTGTAAATACAGATAAAGCCAAGCTTCCTGTAATAGCAGTCCAGGCAGGCAAGTGTCGATGGCTTCACCTTCACTAGGTTGTGGAAAAAGTACATTATGCATTTGGAGTTGGCAAAACAGGAACCTGAGTTGACGTTAGACAACCAATCAACCCAGCTTATGTAATAATTCTCAGCTAATGATTCACTAATTAATCAGCACAAACTACTCCAATAAATGAAAGAAATGCAACTCAGAGAAATTAAACAACACCATCAGTTCATAATTACCCCTTCATTATATTATTTCCATCCTGTCATCAATGTTTTCCATTACCATCAGAACTTCAAAGCATGAACTCAAAAATCGGCATGCTTATGCGACACATTTTAATTTATGATTATTGGATATACGATGGGACATATTGAGAGTTCTTTAAAAAAAATCAAATGATCACTCCTATCCAATTATGAGTGGAGTAAATGTTAAAGGGGTAGGCAATGACAGGATTTTTTCATCCTTGATTCTTTGTCGAGTTCTAACATATAAATTAGGGTTTCCATTGAATTAGATACTCCAAGGAAGCAGCGAAGAAATTCCAACAAAAAGTCAACTGCCGATGAATTTTTAAACCTAAAGAACCTTTATTATATTTTTCAAAATCCCTAATTATTGGAAATGTTACGTGTTTGACATTGAGAACACTTAACCGGTCTAGAACACCACGCATCAAGTGCAAATGTGAAATACATGCACTTAATCTCAAAATCTCTAATTAAATGGAAATGTTACGTGTTTGGCATTGAGAACACTTAACCGGTCTA
The DNA here is from genome assembly GCA_019155195.1 of Avicennia marina. Lineage (NCBI taxonomy): Eukaryota > Viridiplantae > Streptophyta > Magnoliopsida > Lamiales > Acanthaceae > Avicennia > Avicennia marina. The sequence goes on from CM032773.1 coordinate 11,204,383, forward strand.
GAACACTAGGCATCAAATGTACTATATACACACTTGATCTCATCAAGGCATGTGTGATGTGTCTAATAAATAAAAAAAATATAATTGACTGTGTTCGAAAATTATGAAATATGTCTTAGATTTAGGCATCCAATGCATTCCCAAGTACCTATTTTATATGCCCACTTAGCTTAACCAACCTTTCCATGATAGTAAATAATGTGTGTGTGTGTGTGTGTCTATATATATTAAATGGGACAGATATATCATCGAGACATTGGTTCTATTAATTAGCTTTAGTGTTGAAATCTCAATTGATATCAACATTAAAGGGTGGCAGGTGATTATGAAGTTAATGCTCGTAGATCCCATCATTATTTCTATTCTAAAATTGTCTATGTAATATTTACTATGCTCCTAGGCGTTTAAAGGGATTGTTTGATTTCAATTTTTTCCTTTAATATATATTTTATTCTTTTTGAGATAAATTACTTGATTTCACTTATTAGATCATAATATTTTTATTTTCCAAAACACGTTTGCCACTCAAAAAAATATTAAACCATCAACATAATTACACAGTTTATAAATACTGTAACACATATCTCAATTTTCACATCAATCAAATGTATCTGTCATTGTATCAATTTTTCAACGCACACACGCATCCGTCACATTCTTCGATTATATATACTCATTTTTTTTATCAAATAATGTTTCACGTGACATTATTTTATTACCAAAAACATCCACCAGATCACGAAAGTGTTTTCATGCACAAACATTCCTCAACCCGAGTGTTACGGTTTTCAAAGACCTCTTTACTGTCACAATAAAAAAAAATCGCAAATATCTTTATATATGGAAATCTAAACTCGAATATTAATGCATGCGATTTGTTATGTAAAAAAAAAAAACTTTATCTAAACTAGCACAAAGGCGAAATAATCGTAATTGATTCATTCACTATTTTGCGTGCATAGTATTCATTGTTAAATGCAAAATAATCTGGAAAATTCTTTATGCTTAGCAATATATTGACTTGCCATATTCATAAAGTTAAATAAACATATATTTTACACGCAAATTTATATTGCCTTTTACATCCACAAAAAAATCATACGAATATTTTTATAAGCGTAATAAATTTTAATAATTGTTTGTCAGTTTTAAACATTTATTTAGATACAAATCACGGTGAGAAAAAATTAAGATGAAAAATTATGAATAATGTAAAAATAAGAATAAAAGTGATAAAAATAACTATTTTATTGAGTAATATGTTTGAAAATATAAATTTTAATTGGTTAAAAATATTTTTAATTTGCATCCGAACATAGCCAAAATATTTTCTGCATCATATATTCAAAAAATGGCAAAAGAGAATCCGTCAAATAGTAATAAATAAATTAATGAAGTTAACTCCACGCGCAAAATCGAGAGCGTGGGGAAAGGGGGTTCGGACAGAGCATACCCTCTCTTCTGTAATAGCGGACCCCACCTTCTGACCTATTGACACTGTTACTATATATATTATTTATTATTATTTGCTATTTTCCCTATTTTTCTGCACTTTTTAATCCCATTTCCTGTACCATTTCCAAGTTTCAATTTTCAATATCCACACACCAAATTAAATCTCAACGCCCCTTCTCTCGTTCTTTGAATTTTATATTCTTTTCGCTTCCATTGGGGGTTTCGATTTCTCCCAAACACTCAGTCCTGAAAAGGGCTTCTGGTAAAACTAAAGAAAAAAGGGAAGAGAAAGAAATAATTCCTTGACTCTCGGTGTGCCATTGGAGTCACAGTAAGTCAGCTCTTAACCTGTCAAAGACCCATTTTTTATTGCCCATAAATTGCTAAAGTTCGAGGAATAAGAAGACAGCAAGTCCGAGAGTTTCTGGATTTGTATTTGTCTGATTGCTTTCCCCTGTTTTGATTAACTGCTGCTACTGTGAAGTCGCAGCATTGGACTTTGGTGGTCTAAATTTCTCGTATACATAAGCAAATACAGTAAAAGGCTTGTCCATTTTATACGTGCTTTATTGCTTTTGTTTGCCCTTTCCACACATCCATTCGATGATTTGAGGATCAAGAAACTGGGAAAAGTTCAAAAAGGTCGTATGCAATAAGAACGAGGGAAAAAGGCCAAATTGTAGAAAGGGTCTTTTTCTCAGACAGAAAGAAGATTATCTGTGTGTTTCTAGGCACACTGTTTATATTTTAAAAAGCCCTTTTCTTTTCTGCTTTTTAGGGTGACGGCTAAATAGTCAAACCCAAGTATTTGGTTTTATTATAAGAGTAAAAAAGATGAGGGCTTTGAAAGAAGGGGGGGCCTGGCGATGGTTGTGACTTGTGAGAGAGTATAGTAAGGAAGTTCAGTAGTCATTTACCAACTCGGTTTGATTGTTCTTAAATTTTATGCGGTTTGGGTTGGTGAAGGAGGTTCATCTCTTCGCCGTGTATTGAGTATCCAAATTCTTGAAAGGCAAATAAGAACAGTGAATGCTTGTGCCGCTAGGAGTTAGGACTTTGCGTGTGCTATTATTACCTTTTATTACTCCATAAATTTCTCTCTGGAGAAGCCTGGAGGAAGAGAACCCATTTTACTTCTATCTGGAGGGTTTGTAGAGAGAGAAAAATTGAGTCTTGAGCAATTTTTTGTGAGAGTAAAAGGTGGTGTTATCTCTTCTTCTTCACATCTCATTTTGTCCTCTCTTCTAGATGAGTTTTGGGGCCTTTTGTGGTAAGGGCATTCGGGGTGTTGGTGACCCTAGTTGTAGTGGAAAAATGGTGGCTGATGGTTTGTGTTCCTACAATATCATGTCAGCTGGTGCTACGTCTGTGTCTCAGCCTGTGCACATGTTCCATTCATCTCATTCTCAACCTTTGCACGGCAATCCGCCCCTCTCTCTTGCCCTTGTAATGCGCTCTCTCTCTCTCTCTCTCTCTGTGCAAACTTGTATGCAAACCAGCTTTTATCTTCTATCATTGTTGTCTTCCCTTTTGATATGATTGTGTAATTCATCGTTGTTTGCTTTGTAATTTGAGTAACATGTGGGGGTTTTGTGAAGCAGCCCAAGATGGAGAATCTTGGGGACATGAGCCTAATGGGGGGAAGTTATGACAGCGGTCTAATTGGAAGGGCAAGGGAGGATGAGTTTGATAGCAGGTCTGGCAGTGACAACTTTGAAGCTGCATCCGGGGAGGATCTGAACAATGAAAATAAATCATCCAAAAGGAAAAAATACCATAGACACACTGCGTACCAAATTCAAGAGCTTGAAGCGTATTACTCTTTTCTTCCTCCTGTATTAGTGGTTATGTTGCTTTGAGTAATACTAACTGAAAAGGAAGCTTCATTACATACTGAGGTTCGTTGTTTGCTTAGTTCTTTCAAGGAGAATCCGCATCCCGACGAGAAAGAAAGACTAGAACTTGGCAAGAGACTGGGCTTGGAGGGCAGGCAGGTCAAATTTTGGTTTCAGAATAGAAGAACTCAAATGAAGGTAATTTACTTAAATTGTAAGCTCTTTTTAAGCTAATATCCCATTTATTTTTATGTTGAAATTTGCTTTATGAATACCGTACTGATCTAGTTGTGATGATTAAGACTCAACTAGAGCGTCATGAAAATTCAATTCTAAAACAAGAAAACGACAAGCTCCGCATTGAGAATATGGCCATGAAAGAGGCGATGAGAAATCCAATATGCGAAAATTGTGGTAGCCCAGCCATTCTTGGAGAAGTGCCGATGGAGCAGCACCATCTTATGATTGAGAATGCAAGGCTGAAGGATGAACTCAGTCGACTTGGCATCCTGGCAGACAAATTCTTGATTAGGAGTTCCGGTTCCTTGTCCGAAAACTTGAAATTGGATCTTGATGTAGGAAGAAATGGCTTTGGTGGTTTGAACTCTACAGATCCCGCATTGCCTTTAGGACTTGACTTTGGCAATAGGGTGTCAAATGCTTTTCCTGTGATGCCTCCAAATGGACCTTCGATGCGTATGACGAATACTGATGCCGCATTTGACAAATCCTTATTTTTAGAGCTCGCATTGGTTGCAATGGATGAGCTGATGAAGTTAGCCCAGCTTGATGGCCCTCTTTGGTTCAGACGCTTGGAAGGAAGTGGGCAATCCTTGAATATTGAGGAGTACACACAAACATTTTCGCCTTGCATTGGTGTGAGGCCCAGTAATTTTGTAACTGAAGCAACAAGAGCTACTGGTACCATAATCATCAACAGCACAACACTTGTGGAAGCATTGATGGATGTGGTAATTTCTTCAATTGCAGCCATAAATTCAATTAGCCTGTGATTTACAGTTCATCTCCTATTCAATTGGATGTTCCTCCAAGAATAATGCCTATGAAGCACCTACTTAAACCAGCCATGAGTTTGGATCTCCACCCCTAGGAAAATGTTATGTGTTAAATTCAATTAGCCTATGATTTACTGTTCATATCCTATTCAATTGGATGTTCCTCCAAGAATAATGCCATTGATAAAATCTGTTTCTTAGCTCTCGATATTATGAAGCGCCTACTTAAACCAGGCATGAGTTTGGATCTCCACCCCTGGGAATTTGTTATGTGTTTTAATCCCATAAATTTCTCATGTACTTTCCATGCAGGATCAATGGACAGAAATGTTTCCGTTGAACGTTGGGAGGGCTTCCACTCTTGATGTGATCTCCCCTGGAATGGTTGGAAACAGAAATGGTGCACTGCAACTGGTATAGTATTCTAACTTCACCAAGCCAGAAAAAAAATTGGATACAGAAAAACTGAAGTCACTTCTATCAAATTTGTCCGCCAGATGCAAGCTGAGTTCCAAATTCTTTCACCTATGGTCCCTGTCCGCCAAGTGAAGTTCATTCGCTTCTGCAAGCAGCATAGAGAGGACACATGGGCTGTGGTTGATGTTTCCGTGGACACCTTGTTCCATGCTATGAGTGGAAACTCTGCATTGAGTTGTAGGAGGCTCCCTTCGGGTTGCGTTGTGCAAGATATGCCAAATGGCTGTTCAAAGGTAAAAGTAAACAGTGAATTGTTGAAAAAATGTGTCCGTGTTTGAACATTACCTTAATTAACCTGCTTGCCTTAAGGTTGGTTTGGAGATTGTGCTGTTTAACATGTGTAACTGCAGGCAGTAATTTGAATGTCGACATGCTTGACTATGATTATGACCTTGATGTGCTTTACTATAAAAAACTTGTATTTGAACTTAGTGCAAAGGATTTTATGCAGGCTTTAGTTGTTTGTTTCCAGTCTACACATGAAATAGATGGAGGACATTTACAATATTATTTCCATGGTGGTTCTCATTTTCCCCAGAATAAAACCTGTATCAATTATTACACTGTTAAATTTTCTCTCTTACTGTTCGGGACAATTACATCCCAAGCCAACTGTAGTTAAGTATGTACAATTTTTATTTACAATAATGGCCTTGAAGCTTAAAACTTTTGTTTGATAAAGTTAAAGATGCAATGCTTCTCTCTCTCCACATCCCATATATGTGTATGTATGTATATTATATATCATGTCCATAATATGTGTATGTATGTCCTCTTGAGTGATGAAATATAATATCAATGTATGTTTATGTCCTTTAGTGTAAGCGATTAGTATCTGTTCACAGTTGATACTTGTTGCTAGATCCCATTTAGGACTTATGGGAATGTTTGTTTTAGTTTTTGTTTTTTTGGTATATATTTTTAGGTGTATTTTTATTATAAATTGTGTAAAAGTAAGAGAGAATGAAAATTTGAAAAGCGTAATGATTATATTATATGTTTTTGGGTTGACAATGTGTAAACAAACATAGCCATGAGTATTTTGAGTCTGCACAGAAGTCTCTTTCTGTTACTCTTCTTGATAATCTTTCTTGTTCAAATGTAAAATTTCGTCATTTCAATGCAAGTAAATAGAGAGGAAGTTGACAAAGCTTAGAGACCAGTCTTAGTTTTAGTCTCCTTGATTTGCAATGTCTCTCTTTTATATGATGAAATGTTTTGACTTAAAACATGAATATCAGGTGACCTGGATCGAGCACACAGAATATGACGAGAGTATCATCCATCATTTATACAGGCCATTGCTCAGGTCTGGAATAGCCTTTGGTGCACAAAAGTGGGTTGCCAACCTACAAAGGCAATGTGAACTTTTCGCTGCCATGTCCTCAATGGCCTCCAGTGGAGATCAGTCAGGTGCGTCATTATACGCTTTACTTCAACGCAGCCACGAATGTCACTTTGATGCTCATATTTTTCCATGTTTTCCAGTGCTTCCTCCGAGTGGCAAAATCAGCTTTATAAAGCTGGCACAGCGCATGACCCGCACCTTCTGTACCGGTGTTTGCTCCACCGTGCACTGTTGGGAAGTGGTCCAAAACGCTGAAAATACCAAGTTGACCATGCGGAAGAGCATCGGTAACTCTGGAGAGCCACCTGGCGTCATCTTGAGCGCCACGACGACCGTTTGGATGCCCGTATCGCCCCAGCATCTGCTTGGTTTCTTACAGAACGAAAACACCAGGGAACACTGGGATGTCTTGTCGCAAGAGGGTCCTATGCAACAAGTACTGCACATTCCCAAGGGCCAGGATCATGGCAACAGCACCTGTCTCCTTCGTACCAGTGTGAGTCGTCGTGCAATTTGTTTAACTAACTCTGCCTGCCCTGGGATTCAATTTCTTATAATTTTCTGAGCTTCAACTTGCAGGCTGTACCCTCCAACGCGAACCAGGGCAACGTACTGATCTTGCAAGATGCATGCACAGACGCCTCGGGATCGCTCATAGTCCATGCTGCAGTCGACGCTGCAGCAATGAACCTGGCTATGAGTGGCGGCGATTCTTCCACTGTGGCAATCTTGCCCTCCGGATTTGCTATTGCACCAGATTGTTTTCCTAACTCTAACAGACATGACAACGGCAGTGAAGGCCATCTGGGAGGAGGAGGCAGCAGCGGCTCACTGCTGACCTTAGGGTTCCAAATACTGGTCAACAGTCAGCCTGCGGCCAAGCTAACGATGGAGTCCGTGGAGACCGTGAAGTCGCTCATCGCACGTACGCTTCAGGGTATCAAAGCCGGCCTTCAGTGCGACTGATGCACCGTTGATCTGGGTAACTCTTTTATCTTTTTGACAAGCGCAAACCTTTTTTGACCGTGCATGAAGTTGGTACAAGAAAGATATGCGTATTGAGTAATAAGGGTTTGTTAGAGATGGCATGCAGTTGTTGTCATGGACTTGAGTCAAGAACGAACCTTTTGGTGGATGCTTTCTGTGGTTGCTCCAAGTGAAGGGTTTGTGGTTCGGGTATTGACTCAAGGGACCTGCAAGAAAACAAGGTTGTCTCCCTGTAATTTAGTTGTGTTTTGTTGTCTGAAGCAAGATAAATGTGGTGGCTTGTTTACATACATACATACATGCATATATATATATATATATATATATATGAAGATTTGAACAACTCTTTTAGTATAAAATGTAAACGGTAAGAACTAAGTTTAGTACTTGATTATTATTATTGTGCTTTTAAGTAAGGTGTCAATTTTTGATTTGACTCGGATTTAACTTGAAATTAGTAAGATTAAGTTAAGTCTTTGGTCGAAGCCACAAATTTGAAAAGATAAATAGTTTAATTTTAAGTTATTTGATAGATGACTTGTGAACGTATATTAAATAATTTAATAAATATTTATATAAATATAAAAAATTAATTAAATAAAATTAAATGATACAGTTAATAATGTTCTTCCTAATTTAATATGACTGAAATTTTAAAATTTGTTATTAATCAGATTTTGCCATGTAAAATATTTTTTGATAATATTTATTCACTGAAAAGGAAAATCAATTTTTATTTTTGTTGGCAGTTTGGCGAGTCGAGTTTAATTCAAATTTTTTAAAGTTTAATTCAAATTTTTTTAAAAATGATGTAATTTGAAATTAAAATGTAATAATTTTTTCTTTGGTTATAATGAATAAAATTATATATATAATTATAATCATGATACATTTTTTGCTAAGTTTAAAAATGATTTATTAGATATTGAGGGTTAAGAACAGTGTACAGCGCTTAATGCATATACTTCCACAGGCAGTGGTATTTTGGTAAAATAATATGCATTTATACTCATTTCACAATATGACATACTCGATGCACACTTTCTACGACATTTTCAAGGCTTTTATAAGTTATAAACTTGCATTTTTTCATATTAATTAATTATTCATGAATATTTATTCCTTTGAAAAATGGAAGAACATATTCTTGAAATACTCTTGAACTTGATATAAACGAGTGGAAATAGAAACTCTCAAAGGTCAAATGAGTTTAATAATAATAAAAAAAAAAAACCTCATCTTGATTCCAAGCAAATTCATGTTCGTGATCAAAACTTATTTGTTCATAACAATAATCAAATTCTACTTGATAAATACAATTTAGCCCAAGTAATTATTTCAAATTTCAGAATGTGAGAGACAAGAACCAAACACAACTTTATATTCACCAAGCAAACATTCTACTACAACACCAAACATTTGTCTTGATATGAAGATTTCGTATGATTTACTTTTGTCAGTAAAACTAAATAAACAAGAAAATTATGAAGCATTTGTTTTGATGAAGATTTAACATGATTTTATTTTTATCAGTTAAACTAAATAAAGGAAACATAATAACGCATTACATTGTAATAGTGCACTGATTAAGCAAGGAAAGTATTAAGCATTTGATTTGATGAAGATTTAGTATAATTTTGTTTATAAGTTAAACTAATAAAGAAAACGTAATATTGGATTATAAAATTTGAACTTGATACTTCCAAATTCAACCACACCAATAGATCAAATGTTAATTATAATACTGAATATATTTGAATATGTTTTTAAATCAAATGAGTTGAGATACTCATCAAATGTTGAATTTAAATAATTCGTACTCGAAGTCAATTGTAGTAGTAAAAGTTATAAATTAAAAAATTATTATATTTTAAGTAATGTAAATAAAATCATTTAAAAATTAAAGTATAAAAGTATTCACAATAAAAATAACGAAGCATCAAAGTAATTTGAAATTAAAAAAATTTTTTGAAAGAAAATATAAATTAAAAAGCGATAAAAGAAATAAAAAAAATTAGAGTGAAGGTAATTACATAATTTTAAAGCATGCAATTACAAAACCTTATTAACTTAATAATATGATATTAGTAAGCAGAGCACTGTCAATGCCTGTGCAAATAAAAATTGAATATAATAATAATGTTAGTAACATACCAACAAAATTTCATTAAATTACATGGCAAAAATTTAATCCTCAGTTACTTTTTTTTAAAAAAAAAAAACTGGAGCATGCATAAATGCTAGTAGTATAGAAACATGCATAGGTTTTGCATCTGTTCAGGATGTCCAAGGGGCACCATTGCAAATTCACAGAACATGAAGCCTCGAAGCGAATAAACGACTATATGGGACTTAATGATGTGTTTGAACAATGAAAAATTGAATAAAAAATAGAGAGAGAACTTATTTCTTGATGACCAATTCTGACAATTTTTTTTTTTCTTTTTCTGGTAAATCTCAAATCTTCTTTTCGAATGGAAATTGCAGTCGCAGACAGGTCTAGTTTTCGTATTAAATCGAATCAAACCAATTCTTTAGATAAAATCGTTTCTCAAGGCTAAATTACATTCTTGACCCCTTCATTTATCTACAATCCAGAACTCAAGCCTCTAGTTTGAAGTTTTCGAAAAATACCTTATTTACGTAAGTAGATATGGTGAGGTTAAGGATTTTTGGAGATTCAAAAGGGGGGTTAGTGGGAAATGGCAACATGTTCTGTATTTTTGCAAATAAGCCTTTAGTTGTGGTCGGAAAAGATTTGAAAATGGTGGTGAAAATGTTCGAGAAAATTGATTAGGAGATATGCAATAATGAAAATTTGGAAGAATCAAGAATGGCAATGCATTTGGTAAACTTTCCATTGAATTACAATTATACCCATATTTTTTGAAAGATTTGCTATAATTACGTCCATAGTTATTTAGGGGTTTAAAAGAATAGCTTGATAGTAAATTTGTAATTCTACTTTGAGAATGCTAAAGTAGTTTCTATTGGCCTTTCAGCCATAATAATATACCATACTATAGATGGATAAAAACAAATCAAATTACTTGAGTTTGACTCAAGTTTGAGGGTACTCAAACCCGAGTCAGAGTTTTGAGTGGAGATGGGTTGACTCAGCTCGAGTCCTGGCCCTTATTGCATCAATGGTGCTGTTTAGATATGCGAAAAATTATATTACAACCCACAATACTCTTATAAATTCCGATTTCCCCCCAAAAATGTTCCTAATTTGTATCAGAACCCCTCCACCTTCCCTCATATTCCACTTCCTCCTAAAAATCAAAACCAGAACCCCTAAATCCAAAATCTAAAATCTCCCAAAAATGCGATCTTTCATTTCGTACGCGTCTAAGGCATTCGCCTCCAAAACTCTATACCGATCCATGTCGCAATCTACATCCATACCCAAGAAACAAGTGCGAGTTCGAGACCATGGCTACGACGACTACATGGAGATCGAAAAAAAGGTCCGTAAAGTCCTCAAATTTCAAGAGCTCATACTCTCACAACCCAACAATATGCTTTCCATTTCACGCCTCGACCCTCTCTCCCGCCGATTGGGATTCAAGCAATTCGAAGCCGGCAGGTTCATTCTTAAATTTCCGCATGTTTTTGAGGTGTTCGAACACCCCGTGCAGAGAATTCTTTATTGCCGGCTATCCCGGAGGGCAGTTTCCCAGATTGAGCAAGAAAACGAAGCGCTTTTGCGGCAAATACCCGATGCCGTGACCCGTTTGAGAAAACTATTGATGTTGTCAAATACGGGCCGGGTCAGGTTAGAGCACGTGCGCATTGCTCGGAAAGAGTTTGGGCTGCCGGATGATTTTGAGTACTCGGTCATTTTGAAGCACCCGCAATTTTTCCGATTATTTGATGCTGATGAAACTAGGAATAAGTACATTGAAATGGTGGAGAGGGATAGCAGTTTAGGTGTTTGCGAAATTGACCGAGTGAGGGAAAGGGAGTACAGAAAGAAGGGTATTGATGCAGAAGATATTCGGTTTTGGTTTGTTGTGAATTTTCCGCCTGGCTTTAAGCTTGGGAAGTATTACAAGATTGCGGTTTGGAAGTGGCAGAGGGTGCCATATTGGTCTCCATACGAGGATGTTTCTGGTTACGATTTGAGATCATTGGAAGCACAAAAGAGGATGGAGAAGAGGGCGGTAGCGATGATTCATGAGCTCTTGTCGCTGACAGTGGAGAAGAAGATGACGTTGGAGAGGATTGCCCATTTCAGGATGGCAATGAATTTGCCTAAGAAGTTGAAGGAGTTCTTGTTACAGCATCAGGGGATCTTTTACATTTCGACGAGGGGGAATCATGGGAAGTTGCACACTGTTTTCCTGAGGGAGGCGTATAAGAAGGGGGAATTGGTGGAGCCAAACGAGTTGTATTTGGCGAGGAGGAAGTTGGCCCAACTGGTGTTGGTGAGTCCTAGGAAAGCAAGAATGGATAAAGAGTTGGTTAATTATAGAAGGGATGTGCTGGAGGATGACATGAAGAGTGCTCAAAGTGATTATATTGAGGCGGGCCTTGAAGAGAAAGAGAATGATGAAAAAGACTGGGTAGCTGGAGATGAATCAGATGATGATGAGGATCTTAGCAGGGCTTCTGCGTGTCTGGATGAGGATGACAGTTCTGATGAAAGTGATGTGGAGTCTTGTACAACGGAATGATGAAGTTACTCTAGATTACCGTCGCTTACCAGAACGTCCCAAATGCTGTAACTCATGACATCTCAGGGCTCCTAAGTCCCAACCCTTCCACAAGGAGTCAAGATTCATGGAGGCTTTGTCGCTGAAAGAGTCTTAACTCATCGAGTAACCCTTCTCACGTGCAAAGGGTTCCTTTTTCTTGGTAGTTACTCTTCCTGATTGCGTGGTGTGTCGTCTATTGGAGCCTCATTTCATAGATTGACATGCTGTAGGAATGGAGGATCAGCATTGATAGAATGTACTTGTCACGTGACTATAGATTCTTGATTGGAGAAACATTCACAGAGAATAACTCATCTTCTGTACTGGTAGATGAAGCTTCGATATCTTGATAGTAGACAGTTTTGGGTTTGCATGAGGTCTACGTTGAACTGCGACCGGAGACTGCAATATATCTCACCAATATAAAGGAATGCAGCATTAGTTAAGGCGATCTGTTGACGGTCTTGTCGTTGCCGATTGTTGAGGGAATCACATGGGAGTACATTTGCCATAGAAGATTTATGAATTCAAGATGTGAATCTGGTGCCTAATTTGGTTCCACAGTAAGTTTTTGTTCTGATTATCTCACTTGTCATTGGCAGAAAATCCAGTCTATTTCCCTGCAAATGATGGTTTGGTAATTCAGTTCCAATTAGGACATGTTTTAGCCATTTTAATGATCTGAAGATTGTGTCTTCAAAGAATGCACTGAATACCTCTCAGCTGGTGGTGTGGTGCAGGTTAGTTCATTCATTAGCTGTCCTCCTGTAATTTCAGTCGGTGATGGAAGAACTGATTTAGTGGTGCCCACAAGTCATTTTTGAACCGACAATCATATTAATCAAAATCATTAGCATTAATGATTCTGGCATTGTGCACTATTGACAATCATAGATACCCTAAACTCAGATTGACACATCAGAAGTTGATGGTGTCCTGATTAATCAAGTCTAAACATCCACTTTATTGAGTAGTTTTATGTGATTAACTTTTGCTGTGAGATAATATATGAGTCAATGATTATTATTCAATGAATGTTGAAAGTTTCTTTCCACTAACACCAAAATTGTCACAAGTCTCTTTCGTAGGTCACCCTGGGTCGATTAGTAACTGTATCGATTACGATTACGATGATAATTATGATTTGACGATAAGTAGTCCCTTTATCGATTACGATTACGATGATAATTATGATATGACGATAATTAGTAACTGTATCGATTACGATTAACGGAATTTTTTATTTTAGTGATCGGCCCTTGTACGTGTTTGTAGTCCTAAAAATCTGAAATTAATTTTTAGTAATTTATTTTTGAATCAATATCAGCACTTGAGTTATTAATTTTAACATATTGTCTTTTACAAATAAACTATATGTGCTTTGCCTCTCAGAATGAATTTTTAATTAAGATTTATAATTAAAATATTAAATGATTAATTTTTAATTTTAGTGCAATTTTTTTCATTTTTATATTATTTTATTGGAAAAATTCAACATTTTCATAGATTTATTTGCAACCCATATCCATTTATTTAATAATAACTAATACTTAGACATTAAAATATAATCGTGGACTTGTCATGTAAAATATTACTAAGCTTTTACTTGTTTATCTCAAAGTATTATGTATTGTTTTTACCAAAATATATTTATCCATTGTACTGACAAAATCAGAGTTATCGTAAAGATTGAATTATTGTTAATTTTTTTTGCTTAAAACTAATTAAAAATCTTACAATATTTTTCTATTACAAGAATTAATGAAAATATGCTAAACGGTTATATTTTTTGATACAAAATAGTATTATTTATTGTATAAACACTAATGAAATGCATAAGAATTACGAAGAAATTAAAAAAGAATCAAATTTCTCAAATAGAAAAAAAAATAATGAAAATGTGACTTGAAAATTACAAATTGATCATTTGATATTTTAATTTTAAATTTTGATTGATCATTTACTTGGTAGGAAAGTGATTCCATTACCTTGATTTGAGAGGGCAAAGTACATATAATACATTATTGAAAGATTATATGTGGAAACTAATAATTTTAGGTGAAGTGCCATTTACCCTTTAATTTGGCATCCACATCAGAAATTTTACGTTGTTCAATTGTAAATAAAGATACTTTGGAAAATTAGGCAAAGAAAGCTTTACAATAAAAACATTTTTTTTTTCTAAACTTTTGAAAAAACAATTATATTTGTCAAGTGATTCTTTAGGAAGACGCAATAAAGTAGTCCCAACTGCCGACGCTTGTCTCTTTTGCTTAAAGAAGATATCTATTCATAACAAAGAAATAAAAATGAAAACAGAGAGAGAGAGAGAGAGAGAGAGAGAGAGAGAGAGAGAGAGGTGTGTTTGGCAAGAACAATGAAATGGGCAATTATGCCCACTTGCCCCCACTTCATCATTGCCCTTCACACATAATTACACCCAACATTTTCTGTAAATTAGGATAATTACAAATTATATTTCTTTTTCTTTTAATATTACAAATTCCCTCTATGTTTCGTATTTTTTATAAATTTTTTCTATTAAAATTTTAGATCAAAACTAATGATGCTATCAAAAAATATAATTAATTTTTAATTTACACTTGTTCTTTAATTCTAAAATTTTGGTACTTTTTCACAAATATATTAAATTTAAAGATATTTTTATAATAAATTATCATTTTAAACAATCAACTATAATTATTAGTCTATGAGTCTATTTTTCAATTTTTAACCAAAAATTAGAATTCAGATGCCGTAATCAAAAAATTAGTCCAACTTTTCTACGACATCATCAATTTATATAAAAAATTCTAATAGAAGAAAGAAAGATATAATTATTTCAAACATGGAAGGGACGTTGCCTAATATCAAAAGGAATTATTACTTGTGATTTTGCTAACTCACGATAGATGTTGTTTTTATTAACCCCAACAGTTATTAATGAACCATATATTTTATGACAGTGTGTGTGTGTGTGTGTGTATAAAAGACAGGTTTCTGTATGCATCAGTCCTAATTTAAAAATCCTAACACTAATATCCACCAATAATAATCATGTAATTAATGTAGTGTGATTTTTTTTTTTTTTCTGATTCTTACAGAAATAAAAGGTAGCAGTGCATTGAGAGGAAACAGACATTCACAGATGATGATTAAGATCCCATTTTTCCTTTCTATATGTTTGTCCCATTCATCAATTCTATTAATTTATTTTTTATCTGTACAAATTAAAGCAAGAAAAGGAAAAGTTATAACAGTCATTGAATTAACAAAAATGAAAATCTTAAGGGCCATTTTAGTTCCACCCAATAATGTATTTTAAATCAATGGGGCGTGGAAATTTTAAATATCCATTCATCTCCTAAAAATTATGTTATATAAATAGCCACTAAGTAATAATAAAAGATGAAGTTGTCTTTTCCTGTGAAGAAGAACAGCAATAAGAATTTGATAACTACTTGAATTCGTTTCAAATTAATTTTGTAAATGGTAAATTCAAACTCAATTTTCTGTCGAGTAATGAAATTAAATTCAAAAAAGTTTCTAAAGTTTGAGTTTAAACTTAATAAGATTAAATTTTTTTGAACCTAATTAAATTTGAGTGCGGTAAGCGACTGACAACATCATTCTATTAAATATATTAACTGAAATGAATAAATGATTTGTCCATAAAAAATTTGAAAATATTAAATATTAACGACGAACTATTAATAAATATTGGCTATTTTTAGCTTTTTGTTTTATTTTCTTGTAATACAACTCCAAATAATTGGAAATTGTCAAAAATTGTAAAGAAAGGAATCAATGGCGGACGCCAATAAGTTGGCCAGCTACAGAGTTCAAAGCAAACAATGTATAAAAATGGACAGATGCATCCAAAATTTTCAGTAATAATAAGATAAACGTAAACATCAAAAAACATCCTTCAAAACTATGTTCAATAAAATGAAGACAAGAGGGATGACTAAAGAAAGCAGGAAAGTTGTGTTGAAGTTGCACCCGCGCCCCTCTTTTTCTTCCCCACGGTAGCTTCCTCAAAGTAAGGCATCTTCGGCTTTTAAACAAAGAAAAAACACACTAACATAATCCCAAACAACTTTGGAAAATGCTATAACAAAGTGTGCTTTCAAGAAAGTACTTTGTACTACTGCCTTTGTAATAAAAAATGGGCATTTTATGAAGTGCTTTGAGCAATTTCATGGCATTTCGTGGTTGTGTCAGAAAATCATCTTCGTTCTCGAAGTATCTGTTGCCTAGGATTAGCTTTTTGGCGTTGGTTGAAAAAAGTTTCAGGGATATTTTTCTCATATGCATATGAGAAAACTGAGATATTTTTTTTTTACCCTCAATAATCTCAATGTGAAATTCTCCTATTTATAGCTGGGAGTCATCTTTTTTCCATTTTCTTCCAACTTTATTGAAGATTTTGTTAACCGACTCTTGACCTATTTACCTTGTATACGTATATATGTATATATACGATAATATTTCCAGATTTCAGTTCTCGTACTTCAAGTTCAGTTAATCCATAAATACATACATAATCTATAAAAAGATTTAAAGCAAGTAGAAAGAAGCTATTTTGGCAGGAAGACAGGAGGCAAAAAAAAAAGAATGGGGAATTCATTTGGGTGCTCTGCCTCGGGGGAGAGATTGGTGTCAGCTGCCAGAGATGGAGATTTTGTAGGGGTAAAGATGTTGTTGGATTGTAATCCGTGCCTTGCTAAGTACTCAACTTTTGGTGGCCTGAATTCTCCTCTTCACTTTGCAGCTGCCAAAGGCCACAATGAGGTACAGAGGAAAACCTAATTTTTCCATGCTTTGGTTAATCTTTTTCCCTTTTTAAAATCCTATTATTTTTTCCCTTTATGTAATGATTTCTTTTGTGCGGTGTTTCTGTCCCAATTTGTGGGTTTTGGAAGTGGCCCTGATTTGTGGAAGTTTGGATTTAGATTGTGGCATTGTTGCTGGAGAATGGAGCTGATGTGAACTCAAGAAATTATTGTGGGCTGGTACAAGGATTTGTCTATCCTTCTTCTATGATTCTGAAGCTTGTGTCTTTTTGTAGAATATTGTTCAGTTTTGCTCTGGGGCCTGAGTTGGTTTGTCTTCACGTTTCTGGAGAAATGATGGACAAATTTTAGTCATATATTAAGACGTTGCTATTTAAATTGGAGATGAACTCACTTGAATTTTGACTGTTTGAATGGGTTTCAGGATAGCATTATTGGAAATCTTTTCTCTGATCAACAGATCATGATTTGATTTTTGTTAAATTTAAATGATGTTAATTGCTTGTTCAGACAGCACTGATGCAGGCGTGTCGATATGGGCACTGGGAAGTTGTGCAAACTCTTCTGCTTTTCAGATGCAATGTGAGTTTAACTTTAAATACCTTCTCTCTTTTAATCACTTTACCTATTTTCTGTATTGGGCTAATTTAGAAAGTTCTGTAGAATAGTTTAGTATTTGATTTTCACATTCAGTTGCAATTTAATGGATTGTTGGTTCAGATGTTATTTCGAACTTTTTGTCTTTAAATTAAGGAATTTTTAAATTACTTTTTGAGGGTCCTGTTCCTGGTGCAATCCAGGTTACTAGAGCGGATTATCTGAGTGGGAGAACGGCTCTTCATTTTGCGGCTGTCAATGGACATGTGCGATGTATGAGATTAGTGGTTGCTGATTTTGTTCCAAGTGGTCCATATGAATCTCTAAATGCACAAACAATAAGCGACAGATGCAATGGTTCTAATATTAAAAACAGGTATGATGGAGGCTTGTAGTTTTTGGTTTGGCAGCATATGTTCTAGCTTTCTTTAAAATCGTACAAGGTTCCAAGATTGGAGTTGAGCATTGGCAGTCATGTTAGTTTGCTTCTTTATTCTATTTTAGTTAGCTTTCATTGTTAGACTGCATAAAGTTGAAGCAGTTTGACTGAACAAATAGCATGTTTGAGTTTACAGATCGAGAAGCTTCGTCACGTTTAGGGCTGGTTTCAGTCTGTCGGAGAAGAGGAAAGCAGTCCAGAAAATTTTCAGATTAATGAATATCCGAATGGATGGGACCATTATAATTTGATGAGTGTATTGATAAAAGATCCATGCTTTCATCTTTTATCTTACTTCATGGTGGGAACATTACTCTTGGCGATTAGAAAACTTTAAATAGAATAAGATTTTATTCCACTCACACAATATAACCGAGCTTACAAAATTTCGAGGATTTTTTGCCAGAACTCTGGTTTGTCAGGTTCTTACATGAGAAGCTGATACATAGAGCTTGCTGCCTAGATCTTTTATTTAAAAGCATGAACACAGAGCTAAAAGCATGAACCCTTACCTCATTGCTTATTATGCATTTTCCTTCTTCCACTCCAGTGCTCTCTCCAAGCTTGTGAACAAAGCTGCTGACGGTGGAATTACAGCTCTTCATGTGGCTGCCCTGAATGGATACTTTGATTGTGTGCAGCTCCTACTTGACCTTCAGGCAAATACATCAGCTGTTACATTCCATTATGGAACAACTATGGATTTGATAGGTATGTGGTTTACTTAAATGTGGATCATATCTCTTTAGGGAAATCACTTGAAGCAATCTTGAACTTTTGTAGGGACTGGAAGCACTCCTCTGCATTATGCAGCTTGTGGAGGAAATTTGAAATGCTGCCAGGTGATGATTACATTATGTTCACTAGCTTTTGGATTTTGCCAAGAACTCATTAAGGGAATGTGCTTTTGATTGCACATTTATGTTTCTGATACTTTCTGCTTCTGCAGATCCTTCTTGCAAGAGGTGCTAGTCGTATATCATTAAACTGCAACGGGTAATGTTCTGTAAATATATTCTTTTAAACTTCGATTATATACCTATCCTCATGCGGGCAACATGTGATGAATGTCTGTTCCATTTCAGATGGCTTCCTCTTGATGTTGCAAGAACTTGGGGGCGTCATTGGCTTGAGCCTCTGCTGGAGCCTAATTCTGATCAGCCAACCCCAACTTTTCCACCTTCTAAATATTTATCATTGCCACTCATGAGCATTTTAAATATAGCAAGGTAAGATGTAATAGATTTTTAACTGTAGCTTCACCTAGCTTCACCTCATCATGATGTATAATAAATGTTACTTACACATTGAAATAGTATATATTAAATTTCATTCAAATATGAAATAACAAATGTGATTGATTGTCTAACTGTTCTTTTTCTATTATGTATTTAGGTAGTCATATTTTTTCCTCTTTGGTCTACTGTCGTTGAAAATTCTGGGTGCTTTGCTGCAGAGACTGTGATTTGCGCCTCTCATCTAGTGCTTCTGACGATGCTGATATTTGTGCTGTTTGCTTGGAGAGAGCATGTAGTGTAGCTGCCGAAGGTGCGCACTATCCCTTTCCCTGTGGACATTCCTTATGTACCATTGCAACTCAGTGATATCCCGGATGCTTTTTCATCTGCTTGATTTATAGGTACTCAAATGTGTTTATTCTTGTTCATCCCTGTACCATATTAATTATTAGATTGCAGCATCATAGCTTTCAGCACAGACTTATATATGTTTATATTAGAAGACCTGTTACAGTTAGAGTCAATTACTAGAAGTCATCCAAGGAAAAAAAATGAGTGCAATATGAACGTACCGCGAAGTTTGAGTCTTGAATTTGCATTTCTACCATCAGATCTCATTCCATCGGGATGAGGAATGAATGAAGACTTATCAGCACCTAAGCCGTGAATGTAGGGAAGGCCATTTGGTCAGTTTCAAGGATCCTGACAAGTTCTGTTGTTGGAGTCTTTGAAATAATACTTGTCATGTATGTTACTGTTTGTTGAAAAGTTCTGGAGTTACGTGTCCAAAAATTGTAGCAATAATGTGAGCTTTAATTAGTTCTGACCTTCATATATTAATCTCAAGCTGTCATGAATGCATTGGATGGAACCGTGTGATTTATGGAAGATTTGAAATCTAAATAGCTTGTCTGTGGAAAGTACAAATATACATGATTCATGTAATAAGTATGGTCGATCTTTGTACAACACCAACATTGAGACATTATTGCGGTAATTGGTAATATGATTTTGACTTCCCTTCCCTGTGTTAATGAATGATAAATCCAAGCACGGACTTTGATTCTGTATGCTGATCCAAGAAAATTTTACTTTCAGGGTGTGAACATGAACTCTGTGTCAGATGTGCTCTGTACCTCTGTTCAACCAGCAACATTCCTTCAGAATCATCAATACCTCACGGTTCCATCCCCTGTCCTCTTTGCCGGCATGGCATTGTGTCTTTCATCGAGTTGCCTGGTTCTTCAGCAAAGGAAATCAAGTTACCTTTACCACTTGGCTTATGCACACCGTGCATGCTTCACCCCAGGGAACAAGATACATCTGAAACTGCTCTTTCAACGAGAAAGAATCATGCGGATTCTGTTTCCTCAGATATACTTTGCCCAGTCACTTGCAGCCCATTTCCTTCTGCTGTCCCATTGTGCACCTGCAATGGAGGACCTTGTCCTAAGTTCGTTTCTGGAGAAAGTGAACCACGGGAAGAGTCTCCTCGTCACTCACAATCCATATCAAGCGAGCAGGTAAAAATGGAAGGAATGAGGTTGGAGAAAACTACCTGTCCTGGCATGTTTTGGCGTAGAAGCAGCTGCAGCAGGGAGCAGCAGTGCAATGCTGAAATCAATCCATGATTGATTCCAGAGAAGGTTAAATCCTTACTTTTCTGGGCACAAGAATATCATCTGTATAGCTAGTTAGATTTAAGCCTCACAACTCTATGATCTGAATGTTTCAGAAGTGGATTTGCTTGCTTCTGTTTCGATTCCTTGGGAGTCGATCAACTGAGTCTGGTGCGGGTTGATAACTTCTTGATCTGTTTCAAGGGTCTCTCTTTTCTTTCTTGTTCTTTACCACTATTTTTTTATTACTACTTCCAGAATGCATTAAAGATCTGGGGGAGCTTGTAATATTCTGTATGTAAGGAAAGTGATTGATTACAGCAGACACCAATGTAATATATAAGTTTTTATGATGAAAAAAAAAATGAAATGTCGTTCCTGTGACATATGTGCCAAATTCTTGTATGAGACAATAGAGATTGTCTTCAGTCTGCTGGATCAGATTGTGAGCTATTCTGCCCGTGATTATTGTTGAGGTGAGTTCAAGAAAGATCATTGATGATTTCTTATCTGTGACTTCCTCTGGATGGTGTTTAGTTTTCCAATTCCAAGTGCTGTAACTTTTTTAGAGTTTCAGATTAAGCAAAGAGAGATGAAGTTTAGAAGCAAAAGGATAATGATTAATTAGCTACTGATAAGGATATTTGTTAATGTTTTCAACGCTTAGAAGCAACAGATGATTGCAGACAAGCAAACTTCAACAGCAACAATACTTAAATGTGACCCCTGATATCAGGGGACCACAGGACAACCCGAGTACAATCCAGCCGAACAACCTTAATTCTTGTACTAGTACTAATTTCCTAATAACATCAGAACCTTAATCAAACCTAAAAAGGGGTGGTGGGACCCCATCAGTTTCCAAACCCTAGTAAAGGGTTTTATTCAGAAAGCACCTTCACAGCAAACAATCCAGGAGACCGGAGCTGTACCGTCCAGTACAGAGAACAACATGCTAATAAATAATTGATCCATGACAAAAGGTAAAGATCATCCGCTATGGCTTCTTGTTTTGGGTTTTCATCTTCTCCTGCAGGCAGTCTCTCTTTGCGCATTGAAGTACACCGCGGCCACTGGCAATCCCAAGCCATTCTCTTCGGCAAACCTTCTGGTGTTGAAATGGTCCCTTGAAGCCGGTGGCACAACAGATTGCCTTGCCTCCTGCTTGAACAAGATGAACACGTAGCGGTGGATGCCGATGACCGGTTTTGGAGACTCATAGCTCACAATCTCTCTCCCTGGTGCAGGAAAGTGAACATACTATTTAACTGAGGCTAATTTATTTTGTATATGAATTTTAGGTTAAGCGTGTCTCTGTGATCAAGAACCTACCAAAAGATGCATCAGTGGTGCCTGGAATGTCTGTGACTATCCTGAAAATCAGATCAAATCACATGATTTAGATCTCACAGCTAAACACATAAATGTTATCCTTAGGTTAAGCTGATATATTAGCACAAACCAGTGGACATGTTCCCTCAAGTATGGATCACTAGGGCCTGGAACATCAGGATCAGTCATCACCTTCAAGGCATGCAAATACGATCAATAGTAGGGAAAAACACAGACACAGACACAGACACACACACACACACACAGAGAAAGAATGAAACAGAAGAATGCTGCTATGTTTTAGTGGGAGTTACAAGAGTGTAGGCGGCTCTCATCTCTTCTCCACCTATGTCGACCCGTGGTTTAGCCGTAATGATAGAAGGCATGAGCTCATGGCCATTGGAAACCTGCTTGTTGCAATTGTAGGTCACACTAAATTTGACAGATGGGATGAAGTTGTCGACAACTTCTCCTATAACTCTCCCTACGGACAGTGGCTCTATTTGCCTCGACATTCTACGAAGAAACTCTGGAAAGAATCAAGAAGAGAATGTAATGACAATACTCTCTGGCCTTATAGGGAAAATGAGTTCTTGTCACTTGTAGGTGTGCGATTGATTGCAGGAATTCTGAGGGCTTTTTATAGAGGGAACAAAGAAAGGGGCATGGAGGGCTTGGATTGCAAGTTTAAAAGATCCTTGAGAATCTTTGCATGCAATAAAATGAAATTTGTCCGTATGCGGAAGAAAACATGTTGGAAAAAACTTTGCAACTGAGATGTCCCCTTCGGGATGGAAAGATAATTAAACCACTAAAGCTTTTTAGAGATGGAGGCCTGATTAATATTTCTCGGAAGAGAACCAAGAATTCAGTCCAAAAGGGAAAATTGTATATATTCACACTTATTATTTTCAATGGAGCTTATCTACAGTTTTTGAGTTATAATTAGTCAGGAAATCAATTCAAGCACAATGGCTTTTGGTAAGAATGAACATGATTAACATCTTGAATAAAGATTGCTTAACAGTTGGTAATTAGATTCATCTCATCACGGCATACCCTTGGGACATGTTACTGGTGGTGACCCATTGTGTCAGTCGCTTTTGTTGACCTTCCAGTTAGGGTTTCCAGTTTGCCATTTGCTCAAGAAATCCTATTATAATGTAAACACTGTCATTGGGTTATTGGGTGGAAGAGAATTTAGAATATCAACTTTTTCCTCACTTTAATATAATATCTTGGGGCAAATGGGAATTCAGCTTTTGACGTGGTTCTCTATATACAATACACACTAGAAAGGCAAAATATATATATATTATCAACAAAGCTTGGGAAGGCATAAGTTAATTCAATCAAGGAGGATCAATTAGAGAAATGCCACTTATGCTTTCTAGGATGCCTATGCCAGATTTGGTAAGAGTAATCCATGGACATTGTTTGTCGTGTGACCCAACCTTTAAGTAATATATCTTTTGTATTTGTCTCATTTGGAAAACCGATCCTCTCATTATAAAAATGCTCATGAAATTAGGGTTTTTGTCCACTCATTTGTGTTGGAAGTTGAGTCAGATATGATAGAAATTCATTAAATTATATGTGTTAGATTTGAAAAATTCGTATCATACTGAAAAGATCAATGGTGTGTGATATGACATGATTATATAGATTTATTTTCAATATATAACACTTTGTATCTTATTTATTGTAATGCATTTGTAAGGGAGAATAATATTTGGTTCAACTTTTTGGTGTATTTATTTGTGACCGTAAGATTAAATGGTTGAGCCAACAATTCTTATCGGCCAAGAGGTACAATCCATTTTGTCAAATGCATAAAATTCATGTTTCCATTCAACCTCAAACAACCACAAACACTCATGACCTTTGGGTCCAGTACTTGGATGATTATTGCTGTGGAGGACAAATGGAACTCAGCATGTGTCAAATGGAGGAGATTCCACGTGGCATATTATTTGAGCTGTATGAGAATCTACTGTGGCCAACACTCTTAAGGGCTGTCCTCTGTTCTTCGCCAATGGTTTGAGCAGAAGTGGTGAGTGGGCCCTTATCTCCAAATACCAAAAACATACAAAAACAAATAACTAAAATGGATACAAATAGTTGTCACATCAAGGGAGAGTTTACGTCACACCAAAACTAGCTTTAGAGTGTGTTTGCATTTGCTTATTAGTAGCTTTGATCGGGAATTAGATAAAACCGTAATAGGATTAAGTTTTAATGATTATTTTGAATAATAATTTACTTATAAGATAATTTAATAACATATTTATTAAATTAAATTGCTTGATATGATTATTTTTATTTTTTTAAAGTATCTTTACTCTATTTTTTTTTCCCAAAAAACTATGTATCTTTTTGTTTATTACTTCTTCACAAATAAATGTATGTAATAATATGAATTATATAATTCTATTTAATATTTATTCAAAAAAATTAAATTATTGTTAGTTATATTTATTTTTCTACACTTATTAATCTTAAAAAATTATATTTAATTTTAAATATTATAAAAAAATATTGAAAATAATTATATTGAGGGACAAAAATGTCTTTTAATAAAACATCAAATGGACCAATTAATTAGGATTATTTTATCACATCTAGTAAGTTAGATTATTTATCCAAAATTTTGATAATTTAATACCGAACTCATGGTTTGTCATATATCCTTATCCCTTTAAACAAACTACTAATTAGTATGAATAAATTTATTAATCGGGTTAAATTCTAATTACACGCCTGCGTGAATTAATAATTTGCAAACGTGGGTCCTCATAAGGATGGATGGAATATTAAATGGTTCAAGTCCATCTTGGTGCATGCGGACCAACTTCATGTTTATGATTGCACACGTGGGTCTTCTATTACCGTCTAAATAAATCAAGACCATTATTCATGAACAAAAACTATTGGCCGAAGAGCAGAGTCCAACCATACTATGGAGTGTTGTCCAAAGCAAAGAGCAACCCTAGTGTGGAGTACCCTCCATGAACTTATGTGTAAGCAAGTATAGGATTGGACTTGACACTATATCTTAATCCAAACTCATAAGAATATAAGTTATACAAGTTAAGTATATATATCTAATTATATGCAAGTTAGATTTCCATTCATCTTTCAAGGTGAGATAAATTTATTCTGATTTTTTTCTTCTTAAACTCATAGTTATTGTCAATACTTCCAACCTACATATCCTCCATTGGAGGGTTTAATGCAAAACTATATTATTGTTACTGGGCAAAATAACAAGGGCTAAGTTTGGGAGGGGGATTTTGTTGAGAGATGACGTTTGGTGGATTGTGTTTGGGAGGGGGATCTTGTTGAGAGATGATGTTTGGTGGATTGTGTTGGAATACGTAATATATTTAAAATGATTGTTTTCATGTTATAAATAATATAATTCATTTAAATTTGAATATTAAATATGTATGAAATATATAATAATGATTGAATAATATGATAGTGTATAGGGATAATAATTATTTTTTAGGATATAAGTATATATAAAAGTGAGAGTAAGTATGTGTGTATATGTTGATTTGATTAAAAACAATAATAATTTGGGTTATATTTATTTTATAATTATCCACCACATAAAAATATAAATTCAATTATTACTCTTCTTTTTAATCGTTTATCTTTCTTACTTTTACATAATATTTAATATAAAATTATTTTAAAATATAAACTAAAACTTAAAAACAAATAAAGTTTTGAATTTAATTTTGAAAAAAAAATTTATGACATAAAATGTTTGGCTAAAAAGGGTGAAAGGTGGCTATCAAACATAGGCAAGAGACTGTAAATGAATAAATGCATACACAATTTATAAATCAAAGAATCTATAAATCAAAGGAAAATCGGGTGGGCTGGAAGCATAGGGTTCCACTGTTTGGATGACACGTCCAAAAGCCAGAAAAAGTGAAAATAGCATTTTCCAACATTCTTCTCTCACACACACATACATGCATGCATGCATGCATACATATATATATATATATATATTCCTATATTGTATAAATAAATTCCAATTCCCAATATTCTTTAGCATGGGCAGAGGACACGCACGTTTCAATTCAACAGTTTGGAATATATACTCGTGGAATCCGACATGCATGACTGCGGACGGGGGCTTCAAGCACGATTCATGAATGGAGGAAAGCCTGTGAGATTTTTATATAGAAAGGGAGGTGAACTCCGACAAGGGTCTCACTTCACGATGTCGACGATTCATTAGGAAGAAAAAAATGAAAATTCATCTCAATGTTTTGAAAACCCAACCGCTGATTTAATTGTATCAATTATAAAATCGTTTTATCTTTAAAAAAACCACTTAAAATGGCAGTTCAACAAGACAAACGGTAATAATTCATTAAAATTAATTGGTATAAATTCATGTATGGGTAGATCTTTGTAGGGAAATTCAAGAATTTTGAAAGGGGGTTTATTTGAATATATGTATAAAATATATATGATAATGATTTGAATGATAAGATAGTATATAAAAATAATTATTAAATTTTATGGAATAAAAAAATAAATGTGAATATATGCGCATATAGATGTTGATTTGATTGTTAAAAAGTGGAATGATTAGAAAATAATTAATTAATTATATATATAAGAGACAAAAAATTGAATTTAAATTTGAATAAAAAATTTATTGAGTAGTATATTTAGTACTTTAATATTTTTGAGATTCTTTAGAAGTGAAAGGTGGCTTCTTCTAAATGTTTAAATACTGAGGTCAGTATTAAAATTTTTTATGGCCCTCATAGATTTTTACACGTATTTTGACTAAATATTATAAAAAATATTATTTTGTTAACCATTTACATGTTTTTTTAATTATTTTCTTAAGATTTATTATTTTTGTTCTTATGGCATACTTACTATTCTAATGTATTGTATTCGATTATTAAAAAAAATAGAGCAAATTCTTAAACAGAAAATTCAAGCATTTCTAAATATTTATTATTTTATGTATTATTAATATATGACATAAATATGTCATCACTATTCAATTAGGATAGAATCAACTATTAAGGGCGTGACCTGAAACCAAGCCAGATGATTTTTGATTCCACAAGAGGCCCCAATTTAAAACATTGCCTCAACTACAAGATTAATAATAAATGAGATCTGCTAACTGACTGGTAAGAAGAAGTGGGTGTATCATAATTATTAACAATAAAATAAACAAATAAATGGTTAATAAATAAGTTAGTCAAGAAGAATTATGGCAGTCTAAAATGCTCATGTGCAGATGTTAATTGCATCAAAAGTGTCAAAACCGTATTCCTCTTTATTTCATGGCTTTATTTGGATTTATATTATGGTAGAGAGGAAATTTGAGTAAAAATACAAAAGAATATTTTATTAGATAATATATTTGAAAATTTAAATTTCGTTGAGAAAAAAAATATCCATAATTTACTCTCAAGACGATCAAAATCAGTTATTGGGCTGCATTGAAAGAGTCTAAACTACATATTCTTTTAGGACAGCCCATTGATAGGACATTGCCCAACTCTTTCATCCATTTGTTTGAAGGCTACGTTTGAATGCCTGATTTGGTAGGAAAGGAAGTTTGACTATAAAATTTAAAAATAATATAAAAGTAAAAAGGAAAAAACAGGTAAAAATTGATAATGTCGATTGATAGCATATCTTGAAGTGTGTCTTTTAATGGGATAAAAATTTTTGAAAATTGATATCCAAACATAGCCTTATAGGACAATGTTATCGAAATTACACAAAGCCCAAAACTTGATTTAAATCAAATGGAAATTAGAGGGGGCATAAAAGTAATTTTCAGAACTGTAGGGATATAGAGCAATATTGGCAATCCAAACAACTCTTGCACAGTTGATCAGTCTCTCAGTGGTAAACATCTACCTAAATGTTTGAACCTATTTTTCAATATTCCTTGTTTTTTCTAAACGCATAATTTAACAAAAAAAAAATTAATTTTAAATTAAACTTTTCTTAAATTATATTTATAATTAATAAATTAATTTTTAATTAATACACTTATTTACAATCAATTTAATATCTATATCTATATATATACATATGCATTGACATTTATATATATATATATCTTAAAAATAATAATTATTTCTATATATTATTAAATTATCTAATTATTATAATATATTTTTATATATTTTAAAATAAATTAAAAATTTTAAATATTAAAATTTTATTATCAAATATATTATTTATTTTAATAGAATTTACACCAAACACAACTTTTAATCATCAATAGCTGTAAATACAAATCAAAAACAGTCACATCAGAATCTCTTGCCAGCTCCTCAAAATGGTACTGGTTTCAGAGTATCACCTAAACCCCTTTAACCACTTCCACTTTTTGCAAATCTTAACCTTCTGCAAGTTTTACCTTTCAAAGCCACAATGAAAGCCCTTTATTTAATTAATGCTATTTTTGCTAACTTCAGAGCAGAAGTGAAGTGGCACAACTCATTATTGCCATCACTCCCTTTCCATTTAATAGCCACTAACACCATTTTGAAGTCCAAATTCTGAATAGGCACTGTTTGTTTTCATCCTCCTCTTATTCTTATTCTTTTTTTTTTTTCTCATTTTTTATAAATGTTTTTTTTTGGAGTGAATAAATTTTTGAAATGGAATATGGAAGGCAAGTTTTATTTGATACTCAGCATGTTAGATGTATACTTGTGTTCAAGAATATGTTTGTGCACTAGAGGAAGAACACAAATTTCTTTACTTTTAGACACTAATATCTAATTGATCAATTATTGACTAATCTTGTTTGGGCTCATCTGGTGAAACTAAATTCTTGTTTGGTTTCACTTTTTAGATTTCAAATTGTAATACTTTTTAAATTTTTACTTAAAACTTATATTTTTATACAATTTTTAGATAAAAAAAAAAAAAAAGAAGACAAAAATGCTCGTCTGTGCATTAGAGGAAGAAGACAGCACACATATTTCTTTATTATTGCACACCAATATCAATTTGATCAATCGTTAACTGATCTTGTTTGGACTATAGTCAAAGTAATAAATATGCTAATCATGTGATTACATATTCTTATCAGAAATATTTATGGGGTTTTAAAGTACATATTGTATTATTGAATAAGTGTTTTTTTTCTTTTAGTTAATTGTATTTCACTAAACTAGGGAAGACTGAACACTGTTTTTCTCACAGGGTCTTCACATCACATATTTAACCAAACCAACAAATCAATGATAAAATCAAAAACAAAGCATAGTTAGGGACAAAAACAACAAATAATGTTGGCCATCATCTGATGCAAAGATAAGACGGGGGACTAAACCTTAGGGAAACAAAATAAACAAAGGGATAATCAAGTTTATTAATTTCACCAAAACGCAAAAGCCAAAAGGGTAATAGGAAAAAAAAATCTGAAGAAGCATATGTTGGTTTCTTGGTCAGAGACAGCTGAAATCTGGGGCTCTTTTCAGGCCCACATAGCATACAAAGCATTGCAATGACTCTGCAGTCCCATCAGATATCTTTTTCCCTGTTAGCTACACAGAGTATTCCTGCAATTACAAATTTGCCCCTTTGCCCACACCCCTAAATTCACTATATTTTGATTAAATAAAGTATTCTTTCTTCATGATCTAAATATCTTACCGACATGAATTTTATTTTTCTTTTATTCTTTTTGTTAGTGTTGTTTGACTGGATGCATGAATGAATTTTAAGAGTTTCTTAATTAGATGCATCAATCGATTTTTTTACAGAGTGAAGAGATCGTGTGTAGATATTTATTTATATGGGGAAAGAAAATATAGTTATGCCACTTAATTAGGTAACAAAATAAAAGGAAGATGCGTGAACTTAGTTAATCCTCGTTAAAAGGAATTGACCAGATGACAAAATATTATTTTCCAAAAACTAACACTTAGTAATATTACACAACACAATATTTACCCATAACTCCATCTTATAATAAAACTACAATAAAACCAATTGCCACAAACGTTTGACCAAATTATTTCAGCATTGATTGTTTGCCTATTTGTCATTGACAACACCCCTATTTATATTAGCACTTATTATGGCATTCAATATCAATAAAATACATTCATAACTTGAAAAAAAAAATTATCTATTTTAACTCGTTAACAATAAGCTTTAGGCATTGAATCTTACAAAAAGAAAACCTTACATGAATTGCTACAAATAAAACTGGAACCAAACAAGCAACCTCTTGTATATTATTTAGGCAAGGAAAATTGCAATAACTTTTTTCATCACTTCACTTTTTTCTCTTTTATGCAAATTTATCCAAACCTTTTATCACATATAATGAAAATAAATAAATTCATGCACGTATGTTCCCAGGGGCTTTATGGTCAAAACACATACTGACCCAAGGATCGATGTCATCATGAAAACTAAGACTGATGTAGGAAGTCTGACAAGCTCCTAGCCTCTCGCTTTCGTTTTCTTTTGAAAGTGCTTTACTCAGATAGGGGGACCCCGCCCCCCGCCCCAACATGACCCGAAACGACGCCGTCTCTACACCTTCAATCTCCCCCCTGCCCTTTCAACTGCACGGAGACAAGACAATAAAATATTCCTAAAAAGATAAGAAAAAGAGGAGTTGGAATTGTGTACCTTTGTCACCCCCTTCTTGTTCCCAACAAACTGTACGTCCTCGCTTCCCTCCCTCTCATCCCCCATACTCAATTCTCAAGAAATCACTACGGTGTCCTTCTCTCTCCATTGTTGTGCTCTCAGAAATACATTACCAATGCCGCACCACATGAAATATTTGACCCAAAGATTCCATTTTTAAGCTTGTTCGTCTTTCTTATCAGTCTGCCCATATTTGCTGCTTGTCTTTGGGCGAAAAAAAAAAAAAAGAAAAGAAAAGAAAAAAATGGCTTTTAGGGTACTGCATTGCTTCTTCATTGTGTTCCTGTTGTGTTTTTTCTCCTCAAATGCCCTGTTGGAGCAGAAATTAGGAAACCCTGACACGGAGAATTTGCTGTCCTTCAAGAGCTCCCTTGAGAACCCTGAAATTCTGGTCTCATGGAACTCTTCCACCTCGCATTGCAACTGGACCGGTGTGCTTTGCAACGAAGACCAAGTCACCTCACTCGTTCTGTCGGGTCACACCCTCACTGACCAGCTGAGGGGTCCTCTCTCCGCTTCCCTCTTCTCTGTCACCAGCCTCGTTGTTCTTGATCTTTCCTCTAACCAGTTGTATGGAGAAATTTCACCAGAAATAGCGTCGCTGGTTAGCCTGGCAATCTTGGACTTGGGCGGTAATCGCCTGAAGGGTGAGCTGCCGAGCCAACTCGGTGGGTTGTCTAATCTGCGGACGCTTAGACTCGGGCCTAATTTCTTCACCGGAAAAATCCCGCCAGAGCTGGGAAACTTGGTAAAGCTCGAATCTTTTGACCTGTCAGGGAATTCTCTCTCCGGGAGCGTCCCTCCCCAGATGGGGAACTTGACTCGGCTTCAGGTTTTGGCTCTTGGTAATAATTTTCTTACTGGCTCTTTTCCTTGGAATGTCTTCACGAAGCTCGAAGCTTTGTCTTCGTTTGACGTTTCAAACAACTCCCTTTCTGGAAAAATATCGCCTGATATTGGAAACGCCACCTCCCTCACGGAGGTTTATATTGGAGAGAATCATTTCTCCGGCGAGTTTCCGGCGGAGATTGGGCAGCTGTGGAATCTTGAGATTCTGTCGGCCCCGTCTTGTTTGTTAAATGGCCCTTTACCCGACACGTTCTCAGGGCAGAAATCTCTGAGCAAACTTGACCTTTCTTACAACCCGTTGCGGTGTTCAATCCCGAAAGGCATAGGAGAGATGCGAAATTTGACTGTGTTGAATCTTATTTATGCTGAGCTCAATGGCAGCATTCCATCCGAGATTGGGAAATGCAGGAACTTGAATGTGTTGCTGCTTTCATTCAATTCTCTGTCAGGGGTTTTACCTGAGGAGCTTTCTGAGTTGTCTTTGATGACATTTTCTGCTGAGAAGAATCAGCTTGCTGGCCCGTTGCCTTCTTGGCTTGGAAAATGGACTCAGGTTGATTCCATATTGCTTTCGGACAATCGTTTTACTGGGAAAATTCCGCCTGAGATTGGGAATTGTTCAATGCTGAGTCACATTAGCTTGGGCAGTAACATGCTAACTGGTGAGATTCCTAAAGAGCTCTGCAATGCTGTTTTGCTTGCAGAGGTTGAGCTTGATCATAATATGCTCTTTGGGAATATTGAAGAAACTTTTGTCAAGTGTAAAAATTTGACTCAGTTAGTTCTGCTGGATAATCAGATCACTGGCTCTATTCCAGAATATTTTTTTGAGCTACCTATAATGGTTCTTGAGTTGGATTCTAATAACTTCACCGGTTCTGTTCCAGTCAGCCTTTGGAGTTCATTAACTTTGATTGAATTTTCTGCTGCAAATAACCAGTTGGAGGGTTCTCTTCCTGTGGAGATTGGCAACGCTGCTTCACTAGAGAGCGTCATGCTTTCTAATAATCGTATTATCGGTAGAATGCCCAAAGAGATTGGGAAGCTGAGTTCTCTCTCCGTGTTGAACTTGAACTCAAATTTTCTTGAAGGGAGCATTCCAGCTGAGCTTGGGAAATGCACTGTACTTACGACGTTGGATTTGGGGAACAACAGGCTTAATAGTACCATTCCGGAGGAACTTGCTGACTTGCCACAGTTACAATGCCTTGTTCTTTCATATAATGACCTGTCTGGGGAGATTCCTTCCAAAGTTCCCAAGTATTTCCATCAGGATTCTGTTATTCCTGAGTCTATCTATCTTCAGCATCATGGAATTTATGATCTTTCACACAACAGGTTGACTGGCTTGATCCCTGAGGTGCTGGGAAGCTGTGTTGTTCTGGTGGATCTTTTACTCAGCAACAATCTACTTTCTGGGGAGATACCAAGATCCTTGGCACGGTTACCGAATCTGACGACTTTAGATTTGTCTGAAAACTTGCTTACTGGTGGCATTCCTCGTGAATTCGGCAATTCGGTCAAGTTACAGGGATTCTATCTTGGGAATAACCAGCTTACCGGCAGCATTCCAGATACCCTTGGTCAATTAAGTGGCCTGGTGAAACTTAATCTGTCTTTTAATATGTTATCTGGTTCGATTCCGCCCAGCTTTGGCGGCCTGAATGGTCTTACCCATTTGGACTTGAGTTCTAATATGCTAAGCGGTGGGCTTCCTGCACCGCTGACTGGAATGACAAATCTGGTTGGCTTTTATGCTCAGCAGAATAAGCTCTCGGGTCATGTAGATGAGCTATTCAAGAATTCCATGATTTGGAGAATTGAAATTGTGAACTTAAGTAGAAATTCCCTTGTTGGTGACTTGCCGAGATCGTTGGGCAATATGTCCTATTTGACAGTCTTGGATCTCCATGGAAATAGTTTTACTGCGGAAGTTCCACCTGAGCTTGGAAATCTTGCACAGCTTGAGTATCTTGATGTCTCTGCAAACATGCTAGATGGAGAAATTCCAAATGAAGTCTGTGGTCTTACCAATCTTGTATTCTTGAATCTTGCAGAAAACAGGCTGCGGGGTCAAATCCCAAGAGATGGCATTTGCAGGAACCTGACAAGAGCTGAAATAGCCGGAAACAAGGACTTGTGTGGTGGAGTTGTGGGATTGAGTTGCCCTTTGAAAAACCTCGGCAGAAAGTCACCCCTACTAAATGTCTGGGGAGTGGCATCGGTTTTGGTAGGAGTGACGTTGATAACCCTCAGTGGTTTTATACTGCACAGGATTTGGGCTAATAGAAGCAGCAGGAATGATCCTGAGGACATTGTTGACAGCAAGTTGAATAGCTCTGATGATCAGAATCTGTCATTCTTGAGTAGCAGCAAATCAAAGGAGCCACTGAGCATCAACATTGCTATGTTTGAGCAGCCACTCCTCAAATTGACCTTGGATGACATACTTGAGGCCACGAACAATTTCTGCAAGGCAAACATAATTGGTGATGGTGGTTTTGGAACTGTGTACAAAGCCACATTGCCCGATGGGAAGATAGTTGCAGTAAAGAAGCTGAGCCAAGCCAAAGCACAGGGCCAGAGGGAGTTTTTAGCAGAGATGGAAACTCTGGGAAAGGTGGAACATCCGAACCTCGTTCCCTTGCTTGGCTACTGCTCTTATGGTGAGGAGAAAGTGCTCGTATACGAGTACATGGCCAATGGAAGCTTGGATCACTGGCTGAGAAACCGTTCTGGGACCCTTGACGTCTTAGATTGGACCAAACGTTTCAAAATCGTCATTGGTGCTGCTCGTGGCTTGGCTTTTCTGCATCACGGGTTCATTCCACACATAATCCACCGTGACATCAAGGCGAGCAATATCCTGCTGAACGAAGATTTTGAACCCAAGGTAGCTGATTTCGGGTTAGCAAGATTGATCAGTGCCTGTGAAACTCATGTGAGCACTGATATTGCTGGCACTTTCGGGTATATCCCTCCTGAATACGGACAGAGCTGGAAATCCACAACGAGGGGGGATGTGTACAGTTTCGGTGTCATTCTGCTCGAATTGTTAACCAGGAAAGAGCCAACGGGACCTGACTTCAAAGACATTGAGGGTGGTAACTTAGTCGGATGGGTTTTCCAGAAGATCAAGAATGGTCATGCTGTGGATGTGCTTGATCCCACCATTCTTGATGCAGATTCAAAGCAGATGATGCTTCAGACATTGCATATTGCTGTGATCTGTTTGTCTGAAAACCCTGCACACAGGCCCACTATGCTCAACGTTTTGAAATTCTTGAAAGGGATCGAAGATGAGTAGGACACAAGACTTTCTGGGCATTTTAGGTACCTTTTTAAATAAAATACGTCCGTTGTAATTATAAGAAGCTCAAGGCATAGCAGTGGCACTCTGCAAACCTTAATCAACAAAATGACCATCTATGTTGCTGCACATGTGGCAATAGTTCGGCCTACTAAATTTACTTTCTGTTGCTGTAATGTTGCATTTAGTATTTGAATCTGGGGCCACGCGCTTAATCTCTCTTTTTAGACATTCTTACACAGCTTTTCTAGTGCAAACCACTGACTATATTGCTAGAGACTATTAACCATCGCCCCCTTTTCCGCAGGTGGCGGAGCCCACATGGTAAATTGTAATTGCAATAAATTGGCGTTGATTTCTCTAGTTTGGTTGGGGAAAAGTGGGGTTGTCTTGAAGATGTGTGTCCACTCCCAGATCTTCAAGCATTTCCTATTTGTCAGTTTTTGGAAATTGGAAACTAGAAATATCAATGAAAAGATTTGCCACGGTTTAGGGACAATCTCAATTCTCATCAACGTCGGTAGTTGGAAACTCCAGGCATTAGCATGAGTTGGGTGACAAATCAATTGCCACTAGGGGTCATTGGAAATCGAATCAAACCATACTATGTCAAATATTAAATATTTAAGTGCCACGGATAATAATTCGAGTACAATTAATCTTGAAAATATGTTATTACTACTCAACTAGATGACATTCCGTACCACCCTCGAGCTTTTGTGAGTTAGCCCTGCTGCTAAAAGCCATCAGTAGCAATTCAACTCTGTTAAAGAGATTAAATTTTATAATTTGGAGTACAACATTTAATTTAAGTTGTATTTGAATGTCAATTTTAGATAATATCATATCAAAATACAATTTTTTCATTAATTAAGTTGAATAAATTGAATTAGAGTTGTCTTAGAATTAATTGATATAAAAAAATAAATTTCAAATTCATAATAATAAATTCACTATACTTATTTGAATAATATATTTTCAAAACCTTAAATTTTCTTTTAAACTAAAATTTTATTAATTTAAATAGATTTAAAATTCTTTCTTCCAATCTCTACTCCTTCCATCAAATACGAGATCGAAATAAATCTTCACATCCCATAAGCACAATCGCCATAGAGAAAAGTCGATTCATAACCAATTGCAAATCCCCAACCATGCAAAAGGTAAAATTCTAATTAACTAGTTAGACACATTCCGCTTTCTACAATTTATTAAATTATATTAAAATAAAATAAAATTAAAAACAAAAGGACACCACTAAAGAACCGTCTTGAAAATGGTCTTCTTCGCAGAAGGTTGTCGAGACACGTGACCCTATTTCGCACGTGCTCCCCCTTTAGACCCTCAGAACCTTCTTCTGGCTTCTACGCTACTCTGGTCAATGATCCCCACCGTCCCACCCAACGCCCGTCAATTACACACCCTCTGATTTCTCGAGTTGCTCCGCATTAGCCACGACGACCCTGGATCATCACCGCTGTTATCTTGATCCGTCGGCTCGGGTTTGACATCCGTCTCCGGCTGCTGCAGCTGCAAATCAACGTCGTGCTCCGCCCAACAACCTTCGTCTTCCCTCCCGCGCTTCGTGCCTATGGGCACTCCGAACAATCTGGCGCTTATCTCCTCCGCCGCCGATCTTATACTGCTTTCTTCTCCGCCGTTCGTCGCCGCCGCCACGACGGCGGTTTGCATTTCTTCGCAGAATCTCGTCATTGGCAGTAGATCTAACGGCGTCACGGAGTTCTCCGCCGACTGAAATTTACAGCTCTGCGCTTGGTGGTCGATGAAGCCGTTGTTTTTGTTGTTGCTCGCGTAGTTTGACATTAACGCGTGGATATTGCTGCATAAACTCTTCATTTGGCTCAACTCTCTGTTGAGCTGCACGTTCTCTTTCCTCAGCCTCTCGTTTTCCCCGATCAGCTCCGCCGTGCTGCCGCTGATCTCGGGAACCATGGCGGGTGAATTGGAGGAAGAAAGCACTTGCTCTTCACCGGAGTCCGACGGAGACACCGTCCTGGGTGCAGCGGCAGGACTTGGATGCGCCGCCACCGCTGCAGACGGCGCAGCCACCGCCGCTTGCGACGGCGTCGCGACTTTCCGGCGCTGAATATCGCACAAAAGCTTTCGCTCCCCTCTTCGGAAGCATTCATTCGAAAATTCCCACCGATCAGGCACTACCTTCCTAAATCCCTAAAAAAGTCACAAAACCAACTAACCAGGACAAAATTTTCCGACAAAACTCATACAAAAAAACAAAAAGCACCAAAATTTCTGATAAATCAAAGGATTGAATTACCGAAACTTACGTAAGTGTTGAGTTGTCGAACGAAACTAGAGAAATTATTGTGCTTAAAATACTTGGGTAGCAAATCTCTAGCAAACTCCGTCGGATTCCAGACGATGAACGCAGATCCGTCTTCATTCCATGAGATGACGTCGTCGACGGAGTGGTCATCCACAAGCTGATAAGTTTTGGTCAAAAACGGCGTCGGGAGAGCCCTCGGCGCATCGCCGGCCGTCGCTTCATCCCCACCGTTCCGAACCACTGGTGGCGGAGCCATAGCCCTCACCTACAGCAAACAAAAATTCCCCAATTGCAACGAATCCACATCAAGAAAATACGCAAACAAAATCACAAAAGCCAAAAGTTACACACACAAGCACTAATCCAGCTGAAAAATCCCCGCAGAGATCTAATCGAGAGAGAGAGAGAGAGAGGGAGTGAGGGAGGGAGCGGAGAGTATAATAATAGCTATTCTAGAAGGTTCTGACCATGAATAAATACGTTTAGAGAAAAGGAGGGCAAATTTTTGAAGGGTAGGGAGAAAACTGGGGAAAGGGGAGAGAAAGGAAAGCGCCAGAAGGTTCGGTGGGGTATGCGGACGTGGCGGCGGCAGTATTTATCGGCGTAGGCGAACAGCTAAATCACTTCTCGAGTAATCGAGACAATCGTCGTGTTAACGATTCTTAAAAAGCGTGTTTTGAAAGCCAATTAATTCAAGTGAGAATTTTTTAAGGGTTTGTGGGTTGATATTTGTTGTGTAAGAAATATCTATAGACTCCATCCCTTTACTTTGTGAAGGTCAAATAGAATCAGAAAGGAAATAATTAATGCTACTTGGAAATCCAATGTGGACGATTTGTATAATTCAATTAGAGATTGGATAGCCAGTGTTTCACACAAGAAAAAATCAAGAAAAAAAGAGGCTTTCTTTGTGTTTTAAATTTTTGTTTCTCTCTTTTTTTCTTTTTTGTGATTATGCCAATCCGATTTTATAAATGGGAAAAAATCTTAAATTCGATTTGGTGAATTTTATCACTTCTACTGGGTACGATCTTGATTTATCGTCCTTGAACAATAAATGATTTTTTCTGGGTGCAATCCTAGAAGAGAAAGTAAAGAATTTGATAGGTTACGTCTCAAAAGAATTATATGGTATGAGTATGAGGATATGTATGAGTTGACTGAAAAAATATTACAATTACGTTAATTGAAAAGGGATCACACTTTGCAATTTTATTTTATTTTTTTAATAAATTGAATTGGATTGGTTCAGATTTTCTCACAATGATGTGATTTGGTCTTACAGCGTGGGATTTTATAACCCAAAGATTTAAGTAAATGAAAATATCAAATTCAAATGTTGCTCAAATCTAAATTGATCGTGTAGTAATTGATTTTTATCCATCCAAATAAATGTGTCACTGATTTGAGTTTTGGCCAATCAGCTCAATTACTTTTTATGCAAATGTAATATCAAACCATTTACACAATGTTTGGTTGAAGGTCTTCAAGGAGGACAAGGAAATGCTTAGAGAAAGAAAGAAAATTAAAGAAATTCAAATTCTCATATTTTGTTTGGTTGAAAGATTTTATTGAGAAAAAGAAAAGTTTAAAAAGGAAGAAATAGCATTAACAAAAAATTATTTAAAAATGAAGAAATTGATGTGAAAGACAGAAATGAGAATTTAATTAGTTTTCTCTCTAATTTTACTCATCGTTTTGTAAGGAATATGGAATTTTCTTTCTTATATTACAATTTTCTTCTAAATTAGTAAAAGATTTTCTTCATCAATGAAACAATCAAATATATTTTATCTTCTATAAAAGTTTCTAATCCCCTCTAAAATTTAAGAACCAAACATACTGTTAATTGTTTAGTTTCAAAAGGATTTTACTAATGAATATAATTATACTGCTAAGTTCTCTGATTTGGATGGATTAGCACGTGTTTAAATAATTGTCCTTGAAGATACTGGTCAAAGTTAATATTAACACATCAAAATTATTTCATAAGTAAAGAAAATACATATTCGGAATTATTATAATGGCCTAAGGAAAAAGGAAATTATAAAATTTAAAAACAAGTAATCGAATGTTTGTTTCATATTTTTGAGTCCCCAAAACTATAGTATGTTTTCTTATATAAATATTTATGAATAGTGTAAAATCATAAATTCGTATGCTTAGTCTTTTTGTGTATTATTATACTAGTAATAAAGGTTATAGTTTATGTGCGGGTTTTATGAATTACACGAATAAATAAATGAATAATATTTAATACAAATATTTATATCATTCATAATTTATGAAATGACAAAAGAAATAAAATTTTTATAAAACATATAAACTATTAAAGTTGAGTGAAGCGAATAATATGAATGAAAATTGAGGAACAAAACTTCAAAAAAAAAAAAAACATGAATATTTAATGATATTGTAGTAATTATATGTTGTGCAACTAAATTTCCCTACGCCCAATAATATCTATTATAGATGGATAATAAATTAATGATATGATAATATATAAATATTAATTAGTTTTTATTGGGTGTGTGTGCGTGTGTGAATAAATTTATATGTAGAGGAAATTATTTGGACATGAGTAATAATTAAATTTCGAATACTTGTATATGAATATAAGAAAGAAAAGTCATTTTTAAAATGATGTATGTTTGAGAATTATTTTTGTGCATGTGATTTTGGGAAGAATGAGGCAAAATGCAAATCAAACTTAGCCTTTTGTGAATAATGTAAATAATAATAAGTGTATGTTTCAATTTATTTATTTGTGTGTACATATAAATATACACATAATGATTGAATTTTATAATACTATACATGCTTTTTGAGCAATAATTAATTTTTGAAGTATAAATATACAAATGTGAATATAAACATATGATTAAATATTGATTTGATTTTAAAAAATCATTTCAAAGATGTTGTATGCTTGAGAATTATTTTATATAGCATGTATTTGAGAAGAGAGGGAATGCAATATGCAAATCAAGCACAACTTGTTTGTATTTTTTGTGAATAATTATTAGTATAAAAACTATAAGCATATATTATAATTCATTTATTTTTTTTGTATCTATAATATTTCATAATGATTAAATTGTGTAACAGCATATAAGGGTATTGATTAGCTTTTTAGGTATAATTATCAATAAATGTTAATTATATATGTGTGTCAAAGTGTATACATCATAATATAAATTTCAATAAATATGATTATTGATTATTGAATATTTAAGAAATAAAATATTAGGGGGACACGTTTAAAAATTTAAACAAATGAAGTAAGTTTATGTGTGGATGTAAATTGAAGTGTGGGTGAAAACGTGTGATTTCAACTCAAAAAATTACAAAATAATATTAAAGTAAGATAAAAAAAAAAGGAGGGATAAGAGTTATTTTTTTATAAGAACTATATATATTTTAATAGAATGAAAACTATCAAAATGGACAACTAAACATACGTGACTTTCGTCCCACATTAATCGAGAAAAAATTATTAGTGCTTGCAGTGAACTTATACTAGATTTACAACACAATTACGAGGGCATGAATGGATTTAGAAGGGAAGAATGTGACTCATCTTATATTAATTGGAAAAAAAAAATTGAATCAACTTATTAAATAAGCCGATTTTGTTAAGTGACTAATTATTTAATGACAAATTAGAGACTGTGACACATAATCACTAGTGGAAGTAAACCGGATAAGCTCATCGAAGTAGTGCTTCAAGTCCACATACCACAAGCATAAATGGTACTAACAAACGAAAATCTTTCATCATTTGTGTCACTATCTATTCAAAATCTTTGGGCTAAGTTTGGGAGAGTGGTTTTTGTTTGACGTGATGTTTGGCGAGAATTACGTTGAAATGAATAGTATGTAAAAAATATTTTAATGAGATTAATAATATAATATATTTAAAAATATGTATAAAATATATAATAATGATTGAATGATGTGATAGTTTATGAGATTAATAATTATATTATATAGTATAAATAAAAATAAATATTAGTATAGATGTGATATATATTTATATATATCTATGCGTGTGTGTGTGTGTGTAATTTGATTGTGGATGGATATAATGATTAAAAATATAATTAGTTAGTTATATAAATAGGAGAGGAAATTTTAAATTTAAATTAAAATGTAAATGTTGTTAAATAATATATTTGGTGTGATGTTTGAAACACGTTGTTTTATAATTAAAAGTTGAGTTCCTAACTTAACTTTTGTAGTTTGCATCATAAATTAAATTCAAATCAACAAGATATTTTCCTAAATGTATCATTTAGTGTGCGTGAATGAACTATTAAATATTAAGAGGGTGCTTGGGTGAACTTAAAAGCTTTCTAAAATATTTTATAAGATATTTGAGAGTTTATAAGTTATTTAAAAGTATTTGATAATTTTTTAATGAAGAGTTTATAAGCTCTCAAAATATATTTAGAATTTATAAATTTTTTAAAAATAAGTTGGGACAACAATAAATTGGCTTTTCCCAACTTATTTTTAAACATATTGTAAGTTATTTTTTTTATTTATATGCTAAAAAATGCATAAATATCTTAAATTACATTATATTAATAATATTTAATTTATTTTTATCATTATTACACTAAAAAAATTATAATTAACTATAATTATAAATTTCTACAAAATCTTATAAGATGTTTCTATCCAAACACTTTGTTTATATTTGGGAGAAGAGTTTTTGTTGGATATAATGTTTGATAGAAGTTATGCTGAAATGAGCAATATGTTTGGATGTAAAGTTTTAATAAGATGAATGACATAATTTATTTAAATATATGTATAAAATATATAATAATAATTGGATAATATAATTGTTTACAGGAATAATAATTATATTTTAAAGTATAAATAAAAATAAATGTGAGTAAATGTGTTATATATATATATATTGTGTGTGTGTGTGTATACATCGGTATTGATTTACTTGTAAATAGATGTAATGATTGAAAAATAATTAATTAGTTATATACATAAAAGACGGTATATTTGAATTTAAATTTAGACAAAAATATTGTTAAACAGTATGTTTGGTAATGTGATATTTAAAAAGATGTTTTGGAGTTAAAACTTGGGTTCCAAACATAACCTTTATTAACTTATTTTAAAAATAAAATTTATAAATTTATAAATTTTAAAATCTTCCATAAGTTATATGATTATTTAAAACAAGTTTAGCCAATTGCCCTCCAATAGAAACACACAAACTCAAATTTCACTCTTAATAAGGAAATGAACATGAGTGTAACATATTTTTCCCCAAAAGAACAAGGACCTGCATTTATTGCCAGAAAATATCTCTGTGACAAACAAATTAGAACCCACTCACTTCTTGATCTTTCCTTCACTGACCCTACATTCTAGTTAGTAAACTATATATATGTATTGTGACCAACACAAATGGCTACAAAGTTGTGACAAGAATCCTTTTCTTGTGGTTGAAAAAGTGAGGACAGAAAGTAATCTCATCCAAATGCAGATTATTGTCCCCAAACAATCCGCAACCGAAAATCTGATGACCCCATCAAAGCAGCAAAAATGATGACCGCTCACTTTCAAGGATCGGAGCAAGGTTGATTATGGTTATTTTGTAGGATTAATTTATCATATGTTATTAAGATTAATTATTTATTATTTTAATTATTTTATATCGAGCTTATCTCTTATCAAAACTTTAATCCATCATAATAAGTATATGATTAAATTTAATAAAATAATCTATCCAACCTAATCACTTTGAACATGACCTCGCCGTATACATATAAATATAAATAGATGCACCACTGATGATGCGAAAAGGACTTGTGTTTCTTGCAAGAAATAGTTTAGATATTAATACATGTTATGTAATAGATGAGATAAGAGGTAAAAATGATTATTTTGATGGAATATTTTATTACATGCGTGAGATAGAAAAATTTAGTGTGCATTTTAGTTGTGTTATACTAGATTTTTAAGTGATCAAGGGCTTCATTCTTTAAAGTGAACATAGTATTAGTTCATATATAATTATTTATCCACTCTATTCCTATAAAATGAACATGCCCTAAATTTATTGGCATAAAATAATTAGTATTGGCTCAGTGCGGAAGATTCACTCATGCAAGTATAAAATGATGGGACTCATTCAAAATTCTCGAGATCTCTATGCTTGACAAGGAATTAATTACACGAGCCATAATTTGCAAGGTGTGAATTCAGGATCACTGATCTTCTAATTAATCGTAGAAACTATTAGGAGTATTTGAATGAAAATTACAAGGGCTAAATTAATTATGTCTCTACAAGTGATCAGATTCATTTATTTATGGAAAAAAAAAATGATGAGCCCTAATTTCACCTTGGATCATTCAGAATATTTTCTAAAGGACTTATGATTTCCATGTGAGTGGATTCTTTCATTTATAATACAACCTTGATGGATTCTAATTTCAACGTGGCTCGTGATTATTGGATCACTGAGATTTGACACAAATAAAATTAACTTTTCCACACTTCATTTTAAATGACCCAATTCGTTTACTCTATAAACTTATATGATCACTTTTAAATGGCCTATATCTCTATTGTAAAAATTACATGCCATTCATAATATTATATATATGCATTCACATGTTCAAACGCATCCACCAAATATACACGTTTGATGTATATGGTCCAGTTTCATCCAGACGAAATTTTTGTGTAAATTTGATGGAACTTGAACATTTGATAACCAATGTTGGAATATATGAAGAATGCCCAAATTATGGCCCATGAAGGCAATGAGGAAAAGCTTGCCAAATGGTTAATTAGAGGCTGCATCGGTGGAAGTGGTAACTCTTTTTCATGAATGTGGACACATATTATAAGACAAAACATCATCATGCGATGAACCTCGTGGACCTTCTTCTTGGGCTTGTCCATGTATATACAGAACTGGGATGCCATGGTAAGTTTTTGTTTTTTTGGTCTTTTTGAAAAATCTTTGGGTTTTTCTAGGTTTCATCATTGAAGATAACTTTAATCCTTCATGCGCTTTTGCCACTTGTATGGACAGATTCAGAAATTGATCCAATTATACATGCGTATCCAACAACATTTATTGGCAGCCCTATAGATCGAACAAGGAAAGTAGGCTCCGAAAATTTGCCCTAACTCCTTTATTCGGATTCCACTTGTACTCTAATAATAATAATAATAATAATAAAATAATGAATGTCTTGAAGAAGAAAAGAGGCTTATTTAAACTTTCCTTTTATTTTCCCCTCAGTTGTGTCAAAAATATTTTCTTCCGAGTTTTTCTTTCCTTGCCATTTTTCTTGTTAACCACAATATTAAAAATCATATTTTCTAATATCTATATACATACATATATATATATATTTAAATTCTTGCGCCGACATAGTAGAAGAGTCAC
The DNA here is from genome assembly GCA_019155195.1 of Avicennia marina. Taxonomy (NCBI): domain Eukaryota; kingdom Viridiplantae; phylum Streptophyta; class Magnoliopsida; order Lamiales; family Acanthaceae; genus Avicennia; species Avicennia marina. Next base: position 11,248,806 of record CM032773.1, read on the forward strand.
GATGAGGTCATCAGTTGTGTATCCCACAAACAACATACCAAACGATAATAATAGCGGAAATGTGAAAGTTTGTTGATCTGGACGAGGTTTGAAAATAATGAAGATTTTATAGGGCATGAAAATTACATTTTATTGTAAACTTTTGATGGGAATAAAATTTACATATATATGAATTCCAATATATATATATAATATAGTATAATGATAGAATGATATAATAAAATATAAAGTTTATATGTCATAAATATTTATAAATTTGAATGTATGTGTAATTTAATTGTAAATAAATGTAATGATTAAAATTTAAATAATTATGTAGATATGGAAGAGATGACAATTGATATTTGAATTTAAATTAAAATTTGACGCTGCAGTAAAGTGTCCCCTGATGAGGGCACCTCTATCCATCCTCAAGAGCAATGCAGAATGTAATGTTAAAGGCCATGATATCAAAATGAATTATGAACTGATTGAAGACTAATTGAAAGAAAGGAGAATGTATCACAAACAGGAAGTCTCAAGGTCCCTGGTTATTCAAGCAGCAGCCAAAATATCAGTTTTGGAGGGACAATACGATGTAGTTCCAGAAATGTTTCAACGGAAGAAGTGTTATCGAAGGCTAAAGCACGTTAAAATACCTATAGACAAGTTGGAAACCTTAAAATGCACGAGTTTTCAGAGTACCTTCACAGATATTAAGATCCATTTGCTGGCCGTGAAGATTCCTCAATGTCGATGTCTTTGACACCAGCAGTAATTGATTCTGATGAGTCGCACTTTCCATTCTTCTTCCCGTTGTCTTTGGTCTCCTCATCAGACTCATCTTCGAGAAAGGAACCCTGTCGAAGAAGTTCTTTAACTTTGTGAAACTCATCGTAGTGAGCTTTCCTCTGCTCCCTAAAGCTCCTGCGTCTCTCGGAGTCTGATCCTGATGGGCAACATTAGAACATGCGTCAGAATTGGCATTCTCTTCCGGGTTGAATTCGTTTTTATTATTCAGATGGTCATTGTTATATCGATCTTGGTTGTGTCTTCAGACACTCAGCATAGCAGATAATACGATCACAGAAGTACAAAAGACCATGCAAATGGAGAGCGATAACTTATACAGTTATCATAATGGGGGTAAGCAAAAATTCTCCTGACAAGAATATTGAATTCTGACAAGACCCATATACGAAATTGAACAATTGAAAACAGATGAGACAAACCTTCTTCATCTTGTTCCATTGCATCTGCCTCATCTTCAGACGAAGCCCAGCCAGATTTATGCGAGTTAGTTTTGCTCGAGGTAGCCACATCATTCAGTGCAGAACGGATAGCTTCTGCATGCATTGCCTCCTCGAAACAATCATCAAAACTCCCTCCTCGAACAGGAGACAATGATCCTACATTCATGAACCAGCAAAGGTAATGCTACTACAAAAGCTTTAATATTTTCATGAACTAATTAAACATTAATAGAAGTTCATGTAGTATATACAAAACATTACTGGTGATGCTAAAAGTAGACAAAATGGATCTTTACTTAGAGGAATTGCAAAAATGCATCAGGATCCCATGACATCTATAATATTACAGAATGCATGAGACTCCCATAAAAACTAACTTTCAGTCACATAATTCAATTACTATAATATCTGTATTTGTAAGTAAAATAACTCATAAAAGAATTAATTAGTAAGTAACCAATATCTGCTAATGCCCTCATCACACACGTACGCTTGGTATATGTCACTTTAACTTTTAACACCACTCATACAAATAAAAATCAAAAGGAGAAAATTTATTTTTATATCAAAGAAAGTAGATTATTGTATATAAATTTAAGCACACAATTAGTGTGTGCCAAAATTACTACTATATATTTATGCAGTGAATGAGAATACATTTGCTAGTCCTCACAGAACACATCCCTAGCCCCAAACCTTAAAAAATTGGTGATGTAGTTGCCAAAATGGGGCTCAGGTGAAGGAATTGCACTGGCATACGTTATACAAGAAGTTAGGGAAACAATCTCTCAACATTCAGCACATGATCTCTGTAGAAATTGAATTTTTTATAAATAGAAAGATGTAATTATGTGGCCTTATAAATCAAAACTCATTCCCAACCCACTTAAAATCCTAACAAAATTATAAAAATAAAAACATGTACGGTAGTCACCAATTTACTGATAAATTCAGGAACTCAGGTCACACCAGTAAAAATAAGATCATCTCAGATTAGACCCACAGCACAAATGTATCAGCACAGAACTTGATCACTAATCTGGTTATGTTGCACATGCCTACATAAAATATGTCCAATCACCAAATAGAAAGATGTTCAACCACCTTCTCAAGGTAGTAATGTTAACAATTTGTATTTCTGAATGTGACACGACACAAGGATATTTAGCTGTCTCATGATAAAAACATCCATTTCAATGGTTGTAGTAAAGAATCAAAAAATTTCAGAGAGTTGTTGAACTTGTTCCGGCACGTCCCGGCACATCCGTGAGTGAAGAAGAGTTGAATTTTCACCTTTACATCATTAAATTATAATGGAATCTAAGTGCATCTCTTCTTAATATTTATCCCATATATTTATTAAATGAGTTTAGGATAGTCAAAATTGACATATTCCTCATCAAAAAGGTGCATCAAGCTCCATAAATTCATTGAAGCATTATTTTCTTTTATAACAACCTTACAATAACCGTGGACCAGAGTAGGGGTGTGACTCAACCGAGTTGCTCGACTCGACTTGGTCGAGCAACTCGGTCAAAGCTCGACTCGACATACCTATCAAGTCGAGTTCGAGTATTTCAAAAAAATACTCGAGCTCGACTTTTTTTTTTTTTAATTTTTTTCAAACATGATTTAACATTTAACTCGAGCTCGACTCGATAAGCTCGAGCTCGAGTTGTAAAATTTAACTCGAGCTCGAGCTCGAGTTTGTAAAAAATCGACTCGAGTTGAGCTCGAGTAGATTACTACTCAAACTCGACTCGGCTCGATTCCAGCCCTAGACCAGAGTAAAAAATCTAAGTTCCAGCTGCGTGACAAAAGTCACACCTTAAATCTAGAAAATTAAACTACTAGCAACAGGTCATACAGCTAATCATATATTATCAAACAGAGCAAAGGATATCACACAGCACTGAAATTGACAGGGCCAGGAGCATAAGAAAATCTCAAAATCATGAAGAAAACAAACAAAAATCATAACAAAATCCGAGTTGCTAGAAATTTTCTAAAATGCCACTGAAGATGAACCCATCTCAAAAAATAAAATATACGGAAATGTAAAAGGAATTCTTGCACATACCATCATCATCAATCATGGGATGATATGGTGTCTTCGGTTCAGTTATTTTCTGCCTAACTGGTTTATTTGCCTCAATGTATCCCAGATTAGCTTCATCCCATCTCACTCGTGCCCTGGAACCCCAAAATAAATTGCCAATATCAACAATAACTTCTTTAAGAGCTTAAAGCATCGTAAATAATATAACTGGTTATAGCTGAAAGTTGTGCAGACAGAAGAGACTAACTTTAAGAAGAAAATGCAAACGTCATTTTAATTGAAAAAATAACGAACTATGATTCATCTTTAACTATACTCCTATAAGATTCCAAATATTTTAACTACTTATTTGGCACTAATAAACAATCGCTCCTTACAGGTTGACGAAGCACTCTACATACTCTGAGTTAATTTCCTTAGGTTAATCAATCATATGTGGACTTCATAATGCAAAATTCCAGCAACCATAGCTAAATCTTGAATGCCATTTTCATTTTCAAGTCTGAATCCTAACTCCATGATCAGATTGATAGCATACACTAAAAAAGTCAAACATACAGTAAAAAAAATGGCTTAATTAAATAAGATAAAGAAATTATTACTTCTTCATATCATCAATCTGATAATCGTCTGGTATCCCTCAAACCACACTCAGAGACAAAGAGCTGCGGACTACACTGTAAAAAGAGAGAGAAAAACATGACTCATCACTTCAAAAATTTCAAGCCTGAGAAGACAATCCTGCAGAGAAATGAACAAATTAAGCGCGAAATCCATACAAAAAATCATTTATTAATTTCTTCAACATTTTACCGTATTTGAATTCCATTCAATCATTTTCGACACCGAATAAAAACAAAACCAAAAGAAAAAAAAAAAAAGAAGAAAAGAAAAAGTAAGCCCTCGTTTAAACAAGATTCAAATAAACCATCAAACGGTAAATCAAATCAAAACCACATAAATTTAATCTAAAACCAAGTCAAGGTTATGAACAGTGCATTGTTTTCGGACCAAGAATCCGACAACATCGTCAGTCCGAACGGGGAAAGAAGAGGTCAAAACCCGCAAATTCTCCACAAGCAAAAAAAAATAATAATCAGTAGATCATACGAACAGAAACCGATTAAAAATAAAAACGAAACATTTCATACCCTTGAAAAGAAAGGATGGATAAATTTTTTTTCAGCTCCCGATATTCTTCCGATGTGATAATAATTGTGTGCCTTTTTTCGTCGTTTACTCGCTCCTCGAACGATGCCATTGTGATTTTCCCAAAATGCCCTCGCGTTACCGAGTTGACTATGGAAGACTTTTTCTTGCCCTTTTGTATCGTTACCGAGTTGGACTACCAAATTAAGTTTTACTTGAACATTTCTATTTTAATTTTATAAAATTTGAAATAAAAAAATATTTGAGTTGGTTAATGAAATTAAATTTTAAAAAAATTATTTGATTTTAAATTTAAATTCAATTGAATTCTAAAAAATTATTAAACTAAATTGAATTTGAATCGAGTATTTGTATTATTTACCCCCTGCTCTACTTTTTCAAATTAAGAATCTGGCTTAAATAATTTTTTTACGGTTAATAGATATGTAATTTGGTTGTTGTTTGGTATGGTATTTTATTATTACTACAAAATAAGTTGAACGTGGGATTAGGGTATTTATTTATTTTTTAACAATGTCGAATGCTCAATATGTGCGTTAATTTATGCACAATTTGTATAATATAATATACCTATATTTTAATAATGAAAATAATTTTATTTAAAAATAATAAAAAAATTATAAAATAAAAATAAGATAGGTGGAAAAGAGAAAAAATAAAAATATATTACTAAGAAAAAATAAGTTGTAAAAATTAAATTATAATAAGAGTATTTTAGAAAGACGAACGTAATCTGGGTCGGGCTAGGCCCGGCTGGATCCGGATTTTTTGGGGCTTAATATGGGCACGGGTCAGGGTCGAAGGCCTAGGGCATTTGTGGTTTTATGGGCGCCCGGTTTTGGGATTGGAATTTGGGAGAATTAAGATTAACAATTCGAAATTATTGGCAGAAGCAGAACCCCTCTGTGCCGTGGCCTGGGGAGCTCTTTCATCTCTTTCAGGTATCCAGAAAGCATACAAGTGTGCTTGTCTTTTCTACCTCTCAATGCTTGTCTCTCGTTTGTTGTTTGTTGTTCTTTGTATTATGCAGAATTTCGTGATTTGATGCCGTAGGTTGCTTTTTTTTTTTTTTTTTGAATTTCTTGATCGGGGTGTTTCATTTTTGGATGAAGTGGGTTTGCGAATTCTACGTAGTTTTTTATTGTTTGATTAGTGGTTTGGTTTTGTTTTGGGTATAGGAATGTTGAGATCTTGACCATACGGTACGGGAGAGACAATTTCTTCTGTTTTTTTATTAATTGATTTTATTCTTCAGATATGGCTTTAATTGGTTAATTTTTCTTCATTCTTATCAGTTCCTGGTTATTGGATTTGAGTGTGTAGGAATCGTGGGTTTTGTTACTGGTGCATGGTGTGAAGGGTGATTTAGAATTTTACTCTTTTGGCGGCTGGATGCATTTAGAAAGGGATTTGGATTCGTCATTTTATCCTGTATACCAGTGATAGACTGTCACATATAATTGTTTACCCACATATGTGCAAAGAAATGATACTTGCAATTTGATTCCAGATCATTCAAGTTGCCTTTAAACAAAAATGACCTGCTCTATGTGAATTTGAACTGACTTGTATGCCCGATGTTCGGTGCTCAAACCAATCCGCAATAGGATTATTTTCTGATGTTGAAGTGATGTGATACTCTCCCATTTATGTGTATTTGTTCCTTGATGCCTTTGATGTTAATTTAAGGATCACATGATCAAAAAGAATTTCCAGTAAAGATGACCTTGACAGTTTAACATTGCTTCATTGTTTTTCTGCTCGACTTTGAGGATGCTTACTAAGTGCTATATAAAGATGCATTCTTCTGTAGCTTCAACTGCTAGAATTTGCGAGTTGCATCTAAAATCATCCTTCCACTCTTATTCAATTACAAAACTAAGATTGCTATTGTTGTCTTATCTTTATATCCTATTGCAGCTATGTACCATTTTCTCCTGCATTTGTTTATTACAGGGTATCAGATTCCTAGTCTGCTGACACAAGGCACCACAGAAGATAGAAATATTGAAACCTGGAGTAGGGACAGATGTTTTCACTGCTTTATGGACTATGGAATTACATGTTCAGCAAGATGGAGTTCCATGTCCTTATTCTTGGAATTGACAAGGCTGGGAAAACGGTACCATTCTCAACTATCTTTTTTGAGAACCTGCACTTTGTTTCTTGCCTTGCTTTTTGCCATGTCTGTAATTTGACGTGATATTCGAATGTCGACATAACCAATGAAATTATATCTTCTATTGGAAATTGACTTTACATGTTCAGACTTCAACCATACTAGTAGAGCTGGGCTAGCAGATGCACTACCTACGGACATGAAAAATATTCTATAATAAGTTTAGATGACACCTTCGACCATCTGTGTCATATGGAACTCTTCCATCCTTGACATGGAAAGGCTACACCACCTACTACGTTTTAAAAACTCATTACCTAATATTACTACTGTGTGAAACCAAATGGACCTTCTAGACTAAGCACTAAGCAGTGTATATTTTCTGGGAAAGTGCTAAAAATGCAATGTGTGACTATTATCAATTTCTTAAGGAATGTTTGGCAGGTCACCTATCTCCCAAAACCCTGTTTGGGAAATAGTTGTCTATTCTATGCAAAGAGTTCTTCTTTTTCCATCTAAGCCTTTTTTAGCATATATCTGGTGGTCACTAATATAAACTTTAGCATTTATGTCAATTTGTATTTCACTTGTGCTTTTCTGCATATATTTATGGAGATTTGTTATGTTAGGTATAATGAAAGTTAAACAGATTTGCTTTTATTGCCAAATCTTTGTTTTGAGCTAGTTCAGACATGAACTGCAGACACTGCTAGAGAAGTTGAAGTCCCAGTACTCAAACTTGGAAGGCCTTCCTCCAGACAGAATTGTTCCTACTGTAGGACTCAACATTGGTCGTATTGAAGTGTCAAACACGAAACTTGTGTTCTGGGACCTGGGAGGTCAGGTTTGGAAAGTGTTCTGGACCTCTTTGCTAATTGGTCATGTATTATTGTATAATTCCCTTAATGTGACCTTGGCTGAGTCATTTTTTCAACGTATGTTCTGATTAGACAGTGATATTAATGGTCCTTCGTTTCTGTTTCTGAGAAATTTATACTGATGCAAGACTGAATTTTCATCAGCTGGGTCTGCGCTCCATTTGGGAAAAATATTATGAAGAGGCACATGCTGTGATTTATGTGGTTGATGCGGCCTGTCCATCCCGTTTTGAAGATTCAAAATCTGCACTTGGTAAACATTCTTGGGAATTGAGTGAACAACTAATGATAGTCCTTCTCACTACCAGTACCATCTTAATTTACTGTCTAAAGTTGTGCGTTATGCTGCCCTTGTTTTGCAGAAAAGGTTGTGCAGCATGAGGATTTGAAAGGAGCTCCACTGCTGATATTGGCGAACAAGCAGGTAACCTCTTTCTTCAGTCCTGCACTTGGATTGCCCAGGTCTGATAGTAAGTTTGGTGATTTCTTGATATAGGGAAATGGATCTTTACCTTTTTTTTAGTGCTTTCAGTATAACTTGATCAGATTCTACTTTACATAAGGCAGTTTTGGTTGCTATCATAGGCTTGTGGCTCTGGACTGCTCTCACATGTATTTTTTTTTTCTGTTATTGGCTGATTAGCTTTTAAAATTACGACGGTTGTCTGAAATTCTTTGTTCATTTTTTTCATTGTTTTACCTGAAAGAATTGAATAATACTTGAATAAGAAATAAGAGAGATCCAACAAATGAACTACATTTGTAGTGCAATTGGTAAGTACCTCTATTTCTTGTATGCTTCGCAGGATCTTCAAGAAGCTGTATCAATGGATGAACTTGCTCTATATCTGGACCTCAAGAAATTGGATGAGCAAGTATATACATATCAAGCTGTTTCAGCCTACGATGGGTAAACATATGGATTTTAATTTATATATTTTATTGACAATTTATTAAGCCGTTTGGGGCCACAACAAAGTCCACCTAGAAGTACATGTGATCAGCTTGGAATTTCATGCAGGCTGGGAATTAACGAAAGTGTAAACTGGCTGGTAGACGCCATGGAAAGAAGTAAGAGAACTCAAACGTTGAGGCTGCGTGCTGGATCAAGTGTTGTTTAGAAGTGATTATACCCATACAAACATTACCCGCTTGTAACCTTGGTACCGAGATCAACGCTTTATTAGCATGTTATATGATTCGATGCAGGATATTGTTTGAAATATTCTCCTGTAACCATGTTGAAATTATTTGTGTAAGCTACCTTTTTCACCTTCATTTCACCTTGGCCAATTACCATGGAATCTTTCTTTAGGAATATCGATGATACCAAATGATGAATATTGCCACATTAAAGGAAGCCCTGTAGCCTTTAGGCAGTGATCCAATTTTCTTATTTCAGAAACTTTCATAGCAACTATCATGTGGCAGAAACATTTCCTTTATTCCAAAGAGAGAGTCTCTTGTACTCATTCACTTACAAACATTTAGCTTTAAGATTCTTTAGTTGGGAAAATTGCTATAGCCTACTCTCGTGGCGTAAGATAGAGAGAAATTACATAACCTAATCAAACATAGTTTTGCAAGGGTACTCATGCTTATGCAGCAGCTACCAGGCAAAAACCTATAATATTCGCTAGTGGTTGGTGGATCGTTTGATGGCATCCACTCATTTCATTAAGTCTTCAAATGATTCAGATCATCAAGGTTTCTCAATAACATAGGTTGACCTATTTAGTGTGGCACTGTGAAACTGAGGGCACTGATCTCTTACATGGCAGGAGGTTGAGGTCCTGCAAAGAATCAAATCATGATAACACTAGTGCGGCAAGTATATGTTATGTCCATTGCACAGCAGATCTCAACCCTATACTAGGATATGGGAAACACGCAAGCCACGAATGCAAGAGGAGATTCAAATGCCATGCCATTGAAATGTCCCGAAACAAAAACGAATAAAATTTTAGTTATTTATTTCGTTTTCTGCATTTGAAATTAATCCATTCATTTCATTAAAGAAGATGTGTGTGTGTGTCTGGAGAGGGAGAGAGAGCAACATGTATAAATACAAAGAGACAGAAGACTACCACTAAGTCAGAATTTTACAGGACTTGAAAGCATAATCAGTTGTAGCAGCAGGTCACAAGATAGAGGACTGAAAAATTCTATTGTGCACTTTCTGCATGCAACCATTGTTTACATAATGTCATACATCACAAATGTTTCCTAGGAGAAGCATCCCCAAAGCCCTGCTGAAGGCTGGTACTAATAGTGTTCTGTGAGCCCCCAACACCTTGTTGCCTCACATAAGCCTTCTCTACCGCATGAAATTGGCTATATGAATGATTTGAAGGGTAGATATTCTCTGACCTGTACATTGGCAATGTTAGGCTGTCGTTATATCCACTGGCTCCTAATGGGCTGAGACGTTGGTGGACCGTAACCTGAAATCGTGAACTGTCCTCCACTGGCGTTTCACCTGTCAGTGTCTTCACGGCAAATTCAAAACAGGGATCAGCCCAGATACCGACAGTAGGCAGCTTAGAGGAGGAAGCTGAAGTTTGGTCGGTTGAAGCCAGAGAAGATGCGGGACTGTCACCAACTTTACTTGCATCTTCAATGGATATTGCACCGGTGAGAGTTTTGATTGCAAATTCAATGCACGGATCCATCAGCAGATCCTTCAAAGTGCAGTCGAGATACTTTTCTTGTGTTTCATTGTCCCTACGGTCAACACCAACAGCTCTATGCTCTCCGGAAGAAGAAAGATTACCTTCAGTTGTGGGTTTTTTCTGCTCATCATTGGTTGGATTTTCTGTTCTGCATTTCAAGGGATGCTCGAGTCCATGTTTTCCCTTGGTATCAATCTCTGGCTCATCTGACAGTCCGGCTTTACTAATGTTCTTGGTGTCATTAACTTCCGCTTTGCCTGATGGTCTACTGGCATCAGTTTCAGCTTTGTCGCTTGTTTTAACTTCCAACGATGGATCAACTTCCACACGAGCAAGTCTTCTTGAAGTCCTACGAGGCAAGTCGCTCATCCATTTTCTCTTCGAGCTTTTTCTCTTTCTTTTGCCTGTCAGATTTTCATGCTGTTGACCTCCAGTAGAATGATCTTCTTCCTCTCTTCGTTCTGAACCACTGGTCCGAGGAAAGTTAATTTTCTTCTTCGCAGCACCTTCCACACCTTCTAGACCTGCAACCACAACACAGAACAGTCTTTCACGACTAAAATATCAGTTCACATATCTTTATTCATGCAAAAAATACTCTGGCTGTTGAAAGCAATACCACATATAATGCATCAACGGGCATCTTGTTTACCTGATTGTTTGGCCTCATCTTTAGTGATGTTATCTCCCATTTTGCTGTCAGCCAATCTCTTCCTCTGTCTTCTCCCACCTTCATGCTGTTCCTTCTCACTTACTTGCGGTGGATAATTCAGAATATTCCTAGCCACGGAATTCTCCTCTCTCTCTCTTTGTTTGTCAGTATTAATCATTTCGGGTGTGTCTACATTTTCCAGGGCATCAACCTTTAAGCCTGCAATTGCCATTCTGACATCAAATCTCTGTGAATCCTATTAATTCATACATGTTTAACGATGCAGCTCATGCATATCCATTGTCTTAAATCTAGAAGTGCTGCTAGTTTAAGCAGAAGAAAATTATTCATGTAATAAAACAGCCAAAGATAAATGGAAGTTCATCCGGGACAACCACTCAAAAAGCCACAAACTTGGAACTTTATCTGGGCATTGTATGCAACGTTGTGCACAATTTACACCAAAACATGTTACTGCACCTGATTTTAGTATCTGATCCCCGTTCACAAGCTCTACTTTGTTGTCAGCTAACTTATAAATTTCCCTCGTTCTATATGCATGTTGCTTCACCACCTTTAGCTTATCAGACTCAACTGGTGGAGAATCTTCTCCTTCTCTTTGCTCCGAAAGACTTCCCTCCAGCATTTTTGCATTCTTCACTGCAGAATCTTTAAAGCCACTAGCAAACTTCGGTTCTGATTGCAGAAAAAGATCCCAATTCAATTACATAAAGTTAACGAATGTCGTCATTTTTGACATAGAATAGCATAAACTTAATATTTAATTTAGATGAACATCTGTATGCATCTCTGTTCAATGATAGAGCAACTGTATGATGGACAGGTAACAGAGTTGTGTTTTTTGCCCGTCTAAAGAAAACTCCATCCCACATAAAGCGTCAAAACAATCAAGACGAGAAAGATGAGAAATGCAAAACCATATATGCCTATTTTGGAAGGTGAAAATAAAAACTTTAGTGCATTCAAGGGCAGCAACAGATCAAAATGTGATCTTGGAGCTTTATTCACGCAAGGAGTATATTCAGTGGTGGGATACAATGTAAAAGAATAGTCTTAACACCTGACTTCACACATTCTTGTCCAATTAAATTTTCCTCCGCTTTCTTGTCAGTCAATCTCTGTCCTTTAGCTTCAGCAGGTGACTAGGGACAAATCAAGAAAAGTTGAAACATCAAGTTAGAGAATGCAGGGAAGCATACACTAATGCAGGGAGCTCAAATACAACGGGCCTGTGTCTTACCATGCCATGCCAATATTTAGGTGCTTATTCAAAATCAAATTTTCAAGGTCATATACGAAGAAATGCAAAGCAGAAAATGACTCGTGGTTTACAATGTATCTTCCTTTGGTGTACAAGTCATTAGACACTGGTAAAGCACAAAGCTTCAACTGAGTGCTAGTTTGGTTTGGAATATATAACAAAATCAGAATGGCAAGCTATGGATGTAATCAAGGATCTAGACATTAGGTGTTGCCATCTAATTAGATGATTGCTTGTGCCATTGTTATTCACTGCAGCTTCTATGTTTGACCAACAGGATAAAGCACGATTCAGCAAGTAAAATGATCAAAGCAAAATAACTTCACTAATGAAAGAAACGGGGGAAAAGAAAAGGAAATGAAATGTATTACTAACAGATTGAGGATGATTTCCCAACTCCATGCCATCTGGTCTGGACTCGGCTTTCCCTGAATCCTTAGATTCAAGGTAGCGAAAGACCTCCTGCATAGAACGGAAGTGACGTCCACTGACAGGATCTATGTAAATCTGCATCAATCACAGACAGCCAAAATGCATAGGCATTGCAAAGAAAGGTCAGAAAAGTACAGACATCAAGCCAAACGTAGGGTGCGAATATTATGCAGGAAAAGCAGGCAGCAAAGTGAGCAGTTACAAAAGACCACTAATCTGCAAGAAACCAGGATGTGTTTTAACAAAATAATACTCATGACGAATGAGAATACAGAGGTAATAAAGGAATCAGTACTGGATCTCTCCTGGTCTTGCCACCCTTCTTTTTTGTTCTGATTTCCTTAATCCATCCTGGAGGTAATTTTTCTGCAACGGTCTTTCTGATGTCAACCTACAACATTGCAACAAACAAGAACAACTTACAGCATTGGAAAACAGTGTTGTAAGAGATATATAAGAAGATGACCCTTCATAATGTCAGATTACTGTGGATCCACCACACTCTAGATTCTAGATGGGTTCCACACTTGGAAAGAACACAATGACATACGTATATCTAATATTTGTCTAGTTGTACTAGTCCTAGTCGAATCAGAAGAAATGACGTCAAGGTAAGTTTAATCAGATTCCAACAACGGTTACAGGGTTATAACTAGCATTTACCTTATCGAGATCCTTAGCTTTTTTATCTTTTCTGGAACTTTGGAGATGACGAAGCACCTCTGGCTTGGAGTTGAATTTGAGGCCATTTGAGGGATCGACATAATACTAGAGCAAATCCAAAGTATATTAAAATTAGACATTATACAACATGGATGAAAGATCTGAAGGAACCATTTATCAAAATAAGACACGTAACATTTGATTTTGAAATGAATGATGAAGACAACTCACTATAGTGTCAGATTTCCAGGTTCCCCGCTTAGAACGTAGTGCCATACTACCATACAAAAAAGAAAGTCCCACACAAAACAACCTAAAGGAAGAATACATTATCTTTGTTACTTCAGAAACTAACAAGAATGCCATGCACCTTCACCAGTCTACTAAATTCCAGAAAATTCATCTCTAATCCTAAATCTAGGATATTTGTTTTCCCTCTTTGCCTTCTCCTTGTACTCAATCCTCACAAGGTCAAAGGCAAGCTGCCTTGGTGGCTGGACTCCTACCATCTGACCCATATCAAGACTGAGTCAACAAGGACCTGGGAAAATCCTTTTGCAGCAAGCCATACCTAGATTCTCAGACAACTAGTCAGTATGGGTTCGCGTCTAGTTGAAAGCTTCCAAACTCATCCAACCCAAGTTCTCCTTTGCATGGCCAGCTAAAGTAATAAAAACTATAATCTAAAATAACTGCATATTAATTAGGTTGGAAAAACTACCACGCTTAAGGAAAACTCAAAGTCCATTAGGATGCATCTGTAAATGACTGTTTATAAGCAAAATGCAGAGACATGAAATGCTAAGCCAACATCTTATAATTCCAACCTTTGTAGCACACATACTTTCTTGTCAGGTTAATCATTATAAGTAACTTAACAAAAGCCTCTATTATCCTTCGTTGCAAAGTCTAAAGAGAAGTATTTGTCGGCATGCAGAAAACAATCCATAAAAGCACACAGATCACCAACCAATGGTTCAATACACAACAATAACGACAAGACTGTATAAATTTCTACCCAAACAAGCAGCCAAGAAGATTACCCAGAAGACAAACAGCCAAGTTAGACCAGTTTTAACAAATTTACCTTGTCTTTCTTCCCGTTGCTCCGAACTTTCACGCAAACTTTCCAACCCGCAGGTAACCAATCTGGGCGTTCACTACCCATTTCCACAAACATCGCAACTCGCGTACTAATCTAATGCCAAAATAACTAGAACTCCTAGTAAAACTCCAAGGATAATGAAAAAATAAAATACAGCACAACCTCTGCCCTACACACACATACACAAAGACACACTAAAGTCCCATCATTTTACTACTTTTAATTCTCCACTAAAAACCCATCTCCCCACAAGTTCTGGGTGGGATTCTTGCTGCTCCCTCTCTCACACTGGAGCGAAGAGTAAAGCAAGAAAAGGTGAAAAGGGCAATGGAAAATTAGGCAGAGTTAATGGGGGCGGTGGAAAATGGTGGGGAGAATCAGACAAAACCGCATTGACAGCCACGTGCTGCCAAACTCTATGTTTCATGCCAAGAGGGGAAAAAAAGAACAAAAATCCCAAAACGGGTCCAAGATTAATGCACAAAATCTTGTGAAATTAAATTGTTTTATGGTTTCTGCTTTTTCTTAGGGTTTTTTTTTTATCCACTTTGACCAGATGCCCCACGTGCCAAGCACTGTATTTGTGGTTGTCACTTTTAGCTAAGGTAGAGGAATTCACCATTGATGCTTCCAACCCTCAACCACCAAAACCGAGGGAGAAAATGTGAGCAACACATTGTGAATTTGTTCATAATTGCAAGACGAAAATAATAGGAAAACCCCAGCAGCAAAGGTGCTCCATTAAAATTTAGGGTTTGTTTAATATTTAACCATCAATGGGGCCATGAAATGATGCCCTTGGTTAACTTCCAACTGAACCCCATTAATGGACCTTATTAATTAACCAAGTTGTCTTTTTCCCCAACTTTTCTATTTTTTATCTGCAGCCCAGTACCTTTTTCTTCCTTCTTTTAGTGTGTGCACACTTGTGGCTGAGGGAATACTCTTGAATTGAAACAATTACAGTTGTTGACTTCGTGGGTTCAGTAAAGGGTCCCTCCAATAGCTAGAACTGATCAGAGAAATCGTCACACTGGAAAGAGAAGAAAAGTAAATGGGAGTTATCGATGACTTCCTAATATCACATCTAAATTCTCTACTTAAAATTGGTTTTGCATCTTATGATTTGTGCTTCGATCAACTGAGGCCTATCATTTACGGTGACCTGTCAATTCCTTGTGTTTTTAGTTCTTTCTAGCTTTGAACACTAAAAGAAGTCTTCAAACCCTTCTCTTCTTCCTTGTTATCGCTTTCTTTGTTATCAGTTAATGAGAAGGTTTAGCCACTTTCTTTGAACAGATCAAGACCTAAACTTTGTTACAAAATTCTAAGTTTTCCAATTTCAAAGCCACCTAATGATCCCCTTTTTACTGACATTTTCAACCAGAAAATATGAAAAATACAGAAAATACTATTTTCACTCAAACAATTACATAAGAATGTCACATCCATTTGTTGCTGCACCATCAAAGCAGATTTTTTTTTTTCTCTCCCAAAGCATATCTTGTATGTTACAAAACATAATCCATCTTTTGATTTGTATAATGGAAAGTCAAAACTGTGATTCTTTGGCCAGAGAACTATAGCAAAGAAAGTTTATCATCCAACTTTCTATAGAAAAGACTTCTCTATATCTGAAACAAAAACTGGATTCACTTCAGCTTTGCCAATCAGTTGTGGAGTGGATTAGGGCGACAAGGAACAGCCCTTCTTGACACCATGTGCATTTTCTTGGCCTTGTCTTCCTTCCATCCTGTGTACTGAGGAATTGTGGAGAAGTAACGGAGGAAAGTGGAACAGAACTTAGCTCTTACTCTTTCTTCATTGGCAGTATCATTGATGTTCCTGCAGCTGGACATATGCACCTGTGATGAGATGATCATAAACATGATAAATAACAGGCATGAAGGTGCTTGAATTCTCATAGTTGAATGAACTTGAAATGAAATTCTTATCGTGATAATTTTCTCAAGAGCCAATGGTGCTTGATGTTCAGAGTGATGAGGTTCAGAGCTTATTTATAATGAATGAGAGAAGGAAAAGCATTGCCGGACAATTAGCAAAAGTTACACGCCGGATCAGAAGCAATTTCTCTACGCGTAACATTGTATTACAAGAAAAATGGTTTCTCGTCGTAAAGTCAGATTAAATATTGTTTAAATAAGTAGTTGACTTCCTGTTCTTCATTCAAAGAAGTATTTAATGATTTCATTACCCTGATGTGGTAATATTCTGACCGAAGCCTAAGATAATAGAACCAGCTCAAGGCCACGTCTCATAATATTCCCGTGGTTTTTCTGTCTCAGGAGCCTGCTTTAGATCTTCCAAATGGTGGTTAGCCGCAATGAAGGGCTGGGGAGAGAATCATTAACCATTTCCCAATTTCTTCTTTGTGTTGGTCAACTGTTGACGAAGATGTCATGTTGCCGGCTACCTATTAATTATACTGAACCTAGAACTAACATAAACTTTTAAAGGGACATTACTGTTGAAACTTCAAAGTTTCTTTCAAGTTGATACAGTTAATGTCAAATTATTCTTGCAGAGATCTGTTATCTTCCATTTTGATTAACAATGGGAGGATTAGGTAAGGTTGTTTGTAAAAAGTCAGTTCACCTCATCCTAGCTCAAGGCAGCATACTGAAAGCTGAATTCATGGACTTTACTTTCAACACCAACAGCTATCAGAATACATTGCATGCTCCCAACTTAGAAGCCATACGTTGCTTCGGTCTTTTGTGGTCTAAATGCGACCCAAGGGACCAGACAATATCTTAGGCTGGGTCTCTTAGAAATTAAACTTAATTTTTTAATATTTTTATCAAAAATAAATTAGTTTTGTATTGAAAACTGTTTCTTCTAGAGTGTGTATGTATGAAAATTGAAATAATGTCTAAATACATAGAGTTGGTGATGTATTTAGACAACGTGTATCCATGTTCATGTGGTTAAGAAGTTAGGTGGAGATAGGTGAAATAGTTAAGTGGTCATTAATTTGAACCGTTAGATCTTTTTAATCACTACCGTCCATTCTTGATAGAAAATAGTGTAAATAGAAGAGTCTTGCAAGTTATTTATAATTCAAGAGAAGAAGAAATAAAAATATAAAGTTGTAGAAGAGAGAGTTTATAAAGTGTTGATTGAATTGAGAAATATAAAATTCTTTAGTGTTTTCCTCTCTACTTCCTTCTCTTCTAATTTTTGTTTTTATAAGTTTGTTTTGTGAGCCCACCACACAACAAAGTGGTATCAAAGCCTTATTAGGATGGTTGTTGCTAGTGGAGTCCTTCCAATTCCAAAACTCACAAAAAAGAATTATGAAAAATGGAGCATCTAAATGAAGGCGTTCCTTGGTGGACAAGATGTATGAGATGCACTAAAAGAAGAATTTCTAGTACTAAAAGATTTGGCTACTGCAAGCAAGAATGTGAAGAAGGCCGTTAAAGAGGTTAAAGTGAAAGACCAAAGGGCACTTTCACTTATCCAACTCAATGTAGATGGTTCAATTTTTAAGAAAATTGCCCAAACAACTACTTTTAAGAAGGCATGGGATATCCTTAGAAATGCCTTTAAAGGCATTGATAAGGTGAAGAAGGTTCGACTTCAAACCCTTCGAAGTGAATTTGAGATTTTGTAAATGAAAGACTCTAAAGAAATATTTGAATACATTTCTTGAGTTACTATGGTTGCAAATCAACTTGAAAGAAATGGTGAAAAAATGCCCGATAGTCAAGTCGTGAAGAAGATACTTCGATCACTTGATTCAAAATTTGATCATGTGGTTATAGCAATTGAAGAATCTAATGATCTTGAGACCATGACCGTTGATGAGCTTACCGACAAGCTACAAGTCCATGAAGAAAAAATCAAAAGGAGAAATAAAGAATCAATTGAGCAAGCCCTTCAAGTGAAGATGAGTATTGGAGAAAAGAAAGACAATGCTTATTAGAATTAAGTTGGACGCGATCATGGCCGAGGACGAGGTCGTGGACGTGGTCGAGGTCGAGGAAGAAGTGAAAGCTATCAAGATCAAAACAAAAATTTTGAGTCAAACAAATTTCGATCATCAAAAGATCAAGAAAGAGGTGGCTACAATCAAAGGCAAGACAAAATGGAGGTACAATGCTACAATTGTAAAAGGTACAGACTCTATTCATATGAGTGTCGAGATAAGAAAAAAAAAGTCCTTTTATGTTGAAGAAACGAATAAAGTTGAAAATACAGTCTTGCTGGCAGACAAGGGACAAAATGAAAAGTCAATGCATACTTGGTACCTTAATACTGGTGCAAGTAATCACATGTGCGGTCATAGGCACATGTTTGTTAAGATGGATGAATCTGTAATGGGAAATATTACTTTTGGTAATCTTTCAAAAACTCCTGTCAAAAGTAAATGAAAAATTCTCATCAAACTGAAAAACGGAGACCACCGATTCATATCGAATGTGTACTATGTTCTAAGTATGAAAACTAACATTCTTAGCTTAAGGCAATTGTTGGAGAAGGGATATGATATCCATTTGAAGAATCAGAATCTTTATCTTAAAGATAACAAAGAAAATCTCTTGGCTCATGTGCTAATGACTAAGAACCGAATGTTTTTAATGAATATCAACACTAATGTGGCAAAATGCTTAAAAGCTTGTGTTGAAGAAGAGTCGTGGCTATGGCACCTAAAGCTTGGAAATCTCAACTTTGAAAGTTTAAATGAGTTATCCATAAAAAAAAATGGTGAGAGGGCTTCCATCAATCAGTCAGCCTGATCAACTATGTGAAGGTTGTCTTGTTGGAAAACAAGATCGAAAAAGCTTTCCAAAAGAATCAATGTCGAGAGCCAAGCAACCATTGGAATTGATCCACAGTGATATTTGTGGACCCATTGAGCCAGAATTTTTTGGAAAAAATAGGTATTTTTCTACTATTTATTGATGATTATAGTAGAAAAACATAGGTTTATTTTTTAAAACAAAAATCTAAAGCACTTTTAATATTCAAAAAGTTCAAAGTCCTCATAGAAAAACAAAGTGAATTCAAAATCAAGTCAATCAAATCTGATCGTAGGGGAGAGTTCACTTCAAAAGAATTCATAAAGTTTTGTGAAGAGAATGGAATTTGGCGACCCTTGACTATCCTATACTCACCACAAAAAAATGGGATAGTAAAAAAAAAGAATAAAACTATTTTAAATATGGCTCGAACTATGTTGAAGAGTAAGAATTTGTCTAAAGAATTGTGGGCAGAGGCAGTAGATTATGCTGTCTACTTATCAAACCGGTGTCCATCAAAAAGTGTAGAGAACAAGACACCACAAGAAGCATGGAGTTAATACAAATCAAGTGTATCTCATTTGAAGATGTTCGGAAGCATTACCCATGTCCATATCCCAGACTAAAAAAGAAAGAAAATTGATGAAAAAAGTAAAATATACATTTTCATCGACTATGACCAACATTCCAAAGAGTACAAGGTGTATGATCCTATTGAAAAAAAAGTCATAATTAGTCGAGACGTGGTCATTGATGAGAAGAGTTTATGTGATTGGAGTTTTGAAGCCAATGAGCAATTCATATTTTATCTAATAAAGGGGAAGAAAAATCAAACTCAAGAAGAAATGAAGCCTACAACTTCCTCTCCATCAACTTCACAATCAAGTTCACAGTCTGAATCAAGTTCAAGATATTCCACATCATTAGATGATGAAAAGGCTATTGGACCACAATAAATGAGGACTTGGGATGAAATCTATCAACTTAGCCAAAATTAAAACTTATTTTGTCTTTTTGCAGATTATAAACCAGTCAATTATGAGAAGCATCAAAAGGTAAAGAGTGGAGCAAGGCTATGGATGAAAAAATCGAAGTTACAAAAAAGAATGACACATGGGAGTTGACCACTTTACCAATAGGACATAGGCCCATCAACGTAAAATGGGTTTACAAAATCAAGAGGAATGCAAAAGGAGAAATAATGAGATACAAGGTAAGGCTTGTAGTAAAAGGATACAAGCAAAGAGTTAGAATCAATTATAATAAGGTATTTGCTCCAGTAGGCCGACTTGAAACCATAAGATTATTGATTGCATTGGCAGCTCAAATGGGGTGGAAGATTCATCAAATGGACGTAAAGTCTGCCTTTTTGAATGGATTTCTTGAAGAAAAGGTGTATATTGAACAACCTAAAGTCTATATTGTTTGTGGGCATGAAAATAAAGTTCTTAAATTGAAGAAGACACTTTATGGTTTAGAGCAAGCACCAAGGACATGGAACATCCGGATTGATCAACACCTTCAAGAAAATGAATTCAAGAAGTACCCTCATAAATATGCTCTCTACATCAGCACAAGTAAGAATGATGATATATTAATTATTTTTGTCGTTATGTTGATGACTTGATATTTGCAAGTAGCAATTCCAATATGATTGATAATTTTAAACAGGCAATGACGAAGGAGTTTGAAATGACTAACATTGGATTTATGACTTACTACCTTGGAATTGAGGTAAAACACCAAGATGATGGTATCTTTATCTCTCAAGAGAACTATGCCAAAGAAAAACTAAAGAAATTCAAAATGGAAGATTGCAAGTCCGTTAGCACTCCAGTAGAAGTTGGAATGAAACTGTCAAAACATGTTAATGGAAATCCAGTAAATTCCACCTTATTCAAAAGCTTGATTGGAAGTTTAAAATACTTGACATGCACAAGGCCTGATATCCTTTATGTAGTTGACTTTGTTAATCGCTACATGGAGACTCCAACAAGTTATCACCTTCAAGCTGTAAAGAGGATACTTCGATATATCAAAGGAATCATTGAATATGGTATGTTCTATCCTGCAACTAGAGATATGAAGTTGAAGGGATACAGTGATAGTGATTAGGCTGGTGATCTTGACGATAGAAAGAGTACAAGTGGATTTACATTTTTTTTTGCAGACACAGCATTCACTTAGATGTTAAAGAAACAATCAATTGTAACTTTATCAACGTGTGAAACTGAGTATGTTGCGGCAATAGCAAGTGTTTGCCATGCATTGTGATTAAGAAGTTTACTTAAAGAACTTCACATTGATGTGAAAGATGAGACTACAATATATGTCGACAACAAATCAGTGATTGCTTTAGCGAAGAATCCTGTGTTCAATAATCGAAGTAAACACATTGACACGCGTTTTCACTTCATAAGAGAATACATCGCAAGGAAGGAAGTACAAGTGAAATATGTGAAGACTGATGAACAAGTTGCTAACATCTTTACTAAGTCCCTAAAAAGAAAAGTCTTTGAGAAGTTGCGGCATCAGCTCTGGATGAGAAAATCAAGCTTAAGGGGGCGTGTTAGAAATTAGACTTAATTTTCTAGCATTTCTATCAAAAATAAATTAGTTTTGTATTGAAAATTGTTTCATCTAGAATGTGTGTGTATAAAGATTGAAATCATGTCTATATACATAGAGTTTGTGATATATTTAGACAATGTAAGTGTTCATGTTCATGTGGTTGGTAAGTTAGGTGGGGATAGGTGAAATAGTTAGGTGGTAATTAATTTTGAACTGTTAGATTTTCTTAATCACCACCGTCTATTCTTGATAGAAAATAATATAAATAGAAGAGTCTTGTAAGTCATTTATAATTCAAGAGAAGAAGAAAGAAAAATATAGAGTTGTAGAAGAGAGAGTTTATAAAGTGTTGATTGAGTTGAGAAGTATAAAATTTTTGAGTGTTCCTCTCGACTTTCTTCTCTTCTAATTTTTGTTTTTATAAGTTTGTTTTGTGAATCTACCGCACAACAAGGTCAACCATACTCAAGGTGTCATGGCTGGTAAGTTGTCTGCGTTCAGCTCAAACTAAGCCCAAAAGCTGCTTTCAGTATATCTGTAATATAAACCTGCAGATCAGCAACCTTGCCACAGATAGTGCCATGGCATGAGAATATTTAAAACAAGCAAAGCTCTTTTGTATCAACAGTAATTATCAATTTAGTTAGTCTAATTTTGTTCAGGTAAGTCCATCTGAAGCCTGGACACTGGCCACCGGTTGCCTGTTCTCCGGTTGTGCTCGCTGTAATAAGGGAGCTGGACAAAATTCTTGTATAGTAATAAAATAAATTATACAAGATTGGATCAAAACAAAATTTGTAGATTCAATTCTTTAAATTCAATCCACTTATTCTTCTTTAAAGCTTGTGAGATTTTAAATTAATGCTAATCTCCTAACTTAACTTAGCATCGCAACCCTAAACCAATTATTATAATTTAGAGGCTTTTGATGAAAAATACATAAACTAATTTCTGAAGAAAATTTGTAGACATACTTGGTCGTCAACTTTTCTGAATCTTCAATTATGTGTTGTCTCCGTCAAATTTGACTTTTGACTTTTTAACTATGTGTTGTCTTCATCAAATTTGACTTTTATTTATAAATAATTTAGTTATATAAAACTCCTACCTAACCCATGATTTCATTGACAATTATAATTTAGAGCTAATCAATAAATTTGATCTCGTGGGAATTTTACCTTCAATGTATCAAATAAGATTTACCATTTGATTGTGGATTAAAATATTAATTATTATTTTATTTATTTAAATTCTCAAAAATAAATAAAACATATTTAATTCATATTTTGATATCAGATTTTTCACATGATACTTGTCTCTACACTGGCCATCAACCACGCTTAGGAAGGAGTCAACTGCAGGAGTCGTTAAATAGTATAAATGAAAATTCTTTTTTGAGTTTTATTGGGTTGTTGGGCTAGTTGTGGGTAAATGTATAGATTATATACACCTTGAAAATAAACGCAAGTACTTACCAAATTTAATTTGTTTCTTCAGAGAAGCAGACATAGGAATCGTCAATGCGTCCATTTATCCCTTTTTGGCTTTAGTTTCTCTCCCATGTAAGCCCCAAACCAGGGATTGGTGAATCCTGCAACTATCTTCACCAACTGGCAATGAGTTAGCGTTTCATCCAGCAAGAAAATAGTTTAAGAAAAAATGGGCATATAATAGTAATAAGGTAAGAAAAAAGACAAAATAAGCATCATGTCATTATTCAATACAACTGGATGGTTAACCAGTTCTGATAGACCAAAGACATCCTACACTAAAGAACTCTTGTGTATAAGGCAGCCAACAGCTCGACCTAATTTGCAGTTCACCGACTGATTCTTGGATGATCACTCCCTTTTCTTGGCATCACCAGCTGTTGTGGTCTCCTCAGTCTCCTTTGCAGCAGTCTCTGATGGCCCATCCTCTCCTGGCTTTGCAGCAGCAGCAGCAGCTTCTGTAGGTTTGGCTGTACCGTTTTCAGCAGCCTCTGTTGCTTGGCCATCAGCAGCGCCATTGCTCCCTCTCACTGTGGGCTTGACAGTTCCAACCTTGACATATTTGCTCATGAACTTGAATTCCCAATCTTGTAAAGCTTCAAGCTCGAATATGCCCAGGCCAGTAAGATCGCCGTTCAGATCTTTATCTTCGAAAGACATCTTGGCAAGAGCTCTACTTGCGTCTTTTCCAGTAAACAGGGCATAAGGTCCACCAGGTCCATAAAACATCCTGAACAACACACATGGATTAAAGTTCCAAAATATTGGGGTGGGCAAATTTTTCTGATTCTGAGTGTTCTTTATCAAGGAACAAGAAAGCATCACAGTATTGTGTCATTGAGTTTTTTTTGGTCATTGAAACATAGGCCAACTGATGTCCCGAATAAAAGCGGGGTATCAATTGATATAAACACTAGAAAGAAAAAGCCTATCTATTGCATAATTCAGACGGTGTATACTTACCCAACGTAAGTTCCATTAAAGCTGCAACAATTTACAATCCAATATAATCCCATGAAACAACAAATTTATCTAACCTGGAAACTCTTACTCAGAATATCCCTATTTCATTTTTCACAAAAAGAAAATAGAAGTTGCAAATGGTATATAAAGCCAACAAAGGTAAAGTATCCTGTAACGTAATTGCTTTCTCCAGGAGCGTGAAAGCATCAGTCAGTTGCAGAACATCCTTGAATCCCAAAAGGAATCGAGTAAATTAGACCAATAATCTAGAGAAGGACAAGCAACCCCCAATGCTCTCTATGCTAATCCGAAAATCACATAGAACACAAACCAGACGTCAAAAGGCACCACCAACCATTGAAACCTCATCAAAATTCCAGTTCTCTTACGAAAACACCAAAATCGACAATAAGTGCCAAACTTTACCATTCACAAAACCTTAAATGACCAAAATTCACATTCTAAACTATAGGCTAAGTCCACAGGTACTAAAATTCATTACAACCCCCAAAAAAAATTAGAAGAGTACAAGAAAGCACTAACAGAAATCCCACAGAAGTGAAGAACACACAAAGATAGATACTTTATACCTGCTCTGTGAGACATCATAGATCTGACCCTTGATAGCCATAAGCAAAGGCTTCTTAGGATCAGAGCCATCGTACTGTTTCAACTCCTCAGCAGTAATCTCACCAACCTGAACAGGAGGAGGCAGAGGCTGAGTCTGCTCCTCAAAATCTCCGGAACCGTCTCCTTGGCCATCATCAGAAGAACCAAACAAATTTGAGACCATGTAGTAAAGGGCAAGGCCTACAGCAATAGCAGTGAAGAAAGTGGCTGGCGAAAGCCCTGTATATGCTGTTATCGATTCTTTTAAGGTCTCCAACAATTGGGTAGCCATTGTTCTAGGGGCTAAATGGATTGCTAGAGAAACAGGAAAATACTGATGTATTGCCAAGAGCAGGGAAGCGGAGAAATAGATTTTTCTTGAAGTGTGATGGGGGGACTGTGTTATTTATCTACAGTGGGCACCCTTTTGGGCTTTTTGACAGGTGACACATTTCACAACAAATATTTGATTAAATTAAATGGGCAATGTTTGTTCTGGCATTAGAGTTAGTGTTTTTAGACATAATTCTTAAGAATTGAGCAAGAATAAAAAGACAGAAATATGGGGATAAATTTTAAAAAATACAATAATTATAGTACATGTTTTTTTATTTGAGTATAAAAATTAAAAGTGTAATAATTGTACTTTTTAACTTTTGGTCAATATATATATATATATATATATATTTATATAGTATATATATACACTATGTATATATACTATATAAAAAAAAATATGAATATTTTTGTTAATAGTGAATCTTAATTAAATATTATACTTAATATAATAGTAAAGTTATATAGGTTAAATTAAATAAATTAAAAATAATAGAATCATATTTTTTAAATATATATATATA
This sequence comes from Avicennia marina, assembly GCA_019155195.1. Lineage (NCBI taxonomy): Eukaryota > Viridiplantae > Streptophyta > Magnoliopsida > Lamiales > Acanthaceae > Avicennia > Avicennia marina. Next base: position 11,274,329 of record CM032773.1, read on the forward strand.
AGTTTTAAGTCATCATAAATTAAATTACAATTTCATAATTGTATTTCAAAAATAACAAAAAATAACAATGAATTTTATGAAGAGCATTGGCTTCATAATTATACAACTTAATAAATAAAAAATAAATGTATATGGTGAAATTTTACAGATATAAACATCAAATTAGTTAATTAAACTATAAATGACATACAATAGTTATAATAATGAATTAAATTTTTTAAAAATAACAAATTTCACATATAAAGACTTCACTATTATTATAATAATATACAATAAAATAATTAAAATAAGCAAAACTTTAAGCACCAAATTTATTAAGCATATGGTGATTCATTTTATATTATTACTTGATTTTGTGATTAATTATATGTAGTGAATGTTGTAGAGAAAAAATAGTAAGAAAGATAGAGTTACGATAATATGTCAATAATATAAATAAATAAATTATATATATATATATATAAGAAATATAAATTCTTATAAAAATAATATGTTATAAAATATTTAAAATGAATAAATTTATAACTATTAACTTTATTAAATATTGCATAATTACTTTAGTGGAAATATAATAATAAATTAATTAGAAGATATCAATATTATGATTATATCACCTAATAAATACAAAAAAAAAAGTATTTGTTACAAAATTATAAGTATAAATGTCAGTAAACTTAAAATATGAAACAAAGATAAATGAGAACATAAAGGTAGAATAACAAACTAAAACTTTTAATACTTCGCACATGTTATAAAATATTTAAAAAGAATGAATATTTAACTATTAGTATTATCAAATATGTATTGAGCTAAAATTAAGAAATAAAATAAATTTCCATTATAAAGAATTCTATGTTTAAAACAATGAATCATAAAATATCTAAAACAATCCAACTATCATTTTTATTAAATATGTGATCATTCTTTGAATATTATTATATTTATTTCTAGTTAATTATATTATGATAAAATATCATATAAAATAAATAAAGCGGAATGTGGTATAATAATGAGCTAAAATTTTAAATAAATAAATAAACTATAATTTAAAAAATTATTCTTAAAATATGCATTATTAAAATTAAGTCATAAAGACCAAAATATTTTTAAAAAAAATAATAATTAAAACTATATTATCATGATATTTTGGATTAAGAAAACAAAGGTAAAAAATAAAATCAAACTTAGTAATGCATTGACAAAATTTTGTATTAAGAATTTTAAATATTTATATGCAAGAAGGAGTTAAATGATAATTTAAAATTCTATCTAATTAACATTGATACATTTAACTAAATTTAAAATCAATGCAAAATAATAGAGAATCAATATCAATAATTTACTCATAGAACTTCAAGAGAGAGGGAGAGAGAGAGAGAGAGAGAATTAATGCTATATTAAGGTAGTCAAAAGATCATTTTACTATCAATGTTTAAAAGAAAATTTTTGATATTTACATCAAATTGCGGGATTCAATTAATTTTATCTTAATATGAAGTGTTTTTTTATGAATTATTAATTTTTATTATTATATAAATTATATTTTATTATTTTGTCAATAACTAGTATGTATTTGAATCAAAAGATCAATACATTAAATAATAAGATAAAATTGTTTTAATTCAATTTATTTAACTATTATTTTACAAAAAACTACGAATATCAAAGCTTGCATAATAATGTAATATCTAAGCTTAAATTAAAAAAATAATACAATAGATGTGAATTTGTTTTGATCAAATATCATCAATTTAATTATTATATTTAGAAGTCAAATTTTGTCAACATGAATCTACTTTAGTACGATATATATTAAATTTTAAAATTATTTCAAATCTATAACTTATAAATAACTATTATCATTGTAAATTTACACATATTTTTCTCATTTATTCATATAATTCAAAATTTGAATGGCATGTTCATTATTTATTTTTTATTTTACTTAATAAATTTAAGATGACATGTATGTCAAACAATTTTCTTATCATAAAAAAATTATTATAAAAATTAAAATTTAAATGACATTTTCCTTAATCACTATTTTTATTTAATTAAAAGATACTGTTAAAAATTATTTGTCACCGAAAACTCATGACATTATAATCTAAAGTTTAAATGTTTATTAGTTTTTATTTAACTTAATAAACATTTTTTAAAAAAGTAAGATAGCAGTATTATTTGTTGTATGATAAACATAAGAAAGTAAATATATGAATTTAATTTTCAAAAAAAAACTAAGCTAATAAAAAATTTAACTTAATAAATATTAAAATTGTTTAATTTGATATACATTAAATTATTTGATATCAACACATATTTTATATTATATATGCAAAGTACATAATATTTCTAGTGTGTATATATATCTAAATATATTTGATTTACTTTTCAAAAAATATTATTTCATAATAAAGCACACCTTGTAAGCATTCCATCCATGGAAATAAATTTTTCTTAACCCTTTTCACTTTTACATTTTATCATTTTTGAATTTTTATACTTAAAGCACACACATTATGTGTTGGTTGGTGATTTTGTTGGGGTGATGACAATATTGATTTTATTCGATTGCAAAAATTTAATGGATGAGAATTTAGATTTATTTAAATATGGATATTTATACGTAGTATAATGATGATTGCATGATATTTAGGGAGATGATTAGCTCTTTTCCATAGGTTATGTTTGGATGAGAGTTTTGTTGGGAAACGATAATTGGTGGGACCTGTCTTAGTACAAGAATGTTTGGAAATTAAGATTTAGATGAAAATAAGAAACACATAAACCCATATTTGTAAAGATTAATTATTTTACGAGTTAGTGATTACATTAGGAGATGTAAAGAAATAAAATTTTAATGGGGCGAATTATACGTTAGTGATAATAAAAAATGAATTCTTTTTTTAATAAGAAGTTTATTACGAAAACAAAATAAGATGAAATACAAACAGTCCACTTAATTAATTTCTTATTTCTAGAAGCATCAAAAGTGGTAGGTAATTCATTCTCATTAAATATACATGAATTCAAACGAATTCTCTCCTCGATTCCTTTCCTACTCACCATCCATAAAATAAAATTAAAAAACTTTGATTTTCAAAATCTTTATTTGTATTGTATATTATGAAAATAAGAAAAAGGAAAACACTGTGTAGCAGTTTGCTCTTCTAACCCCTAAAAATAGGTAAAATTACACAAAGAGAATACCAACACCACACTGAGCTATCCTGTCTTTTTCTGTGGGTTTGGAAACGCACGAGGTTCACGAGAACAATATATAAATACATCTATGTTTTGTTTTTATTTTAAGAAAAAAATATATATACACATATTTTTAATTTTAATTTTAATTTTATTTCTTTCTCACACTTTTAAAAAGTGCACTCCCAGAAATGGAAACAAACATAACATTTTTCGTTTATATATAATATATATTAGTTAGATCATTTGATTCTGTATTTCCAATTAAAAAATATTCAACTCTCTAGTACAAAAAATGTTCGTCTGCTACCTACTTGTCATCGATGCCAAAGAGCGTGTTGTATATAATTATCATTCAAATTTTCTAGGTTCACAATAAGCCACGTGGACTAAAGAATTATTACACTTCTTAAACGTATTTATTTTTACGAGGAGATATTTTAGTCATGGCAACGTGGATTGCATGCGGAGTGTGGCCATGTCACGTCAAGACAGCAGTCACATTGTGCAATCTCCGAGTGTCAATTTTTTTTAATAACGTCAAGAAATGGAACCCTACCATTTATGGGCAGTATGTATTCAAAGTTTAGGCTATTTTAGATACACCAAATAAATCTTTATACACACACGTCTTCAATTTAATCTATATTGTATTATTAAAAATTTAAATTTATTTAAATTGCATCAAGTGCATTTACACACACACTCGCACGTATCCCTCTTCAATTTAATTTAAATTAAATATATTCATTTACTATTAAAATTTAGTCTTAATATAATTACATTAAGTAAGTTTATAAATATATCCTCTTCAACTTAATAATGACAAATTTGTATTATTATTATTTTTTTAATTTTTAATTTTTTTCTTTTTCAATTATAATATTTGTAACATAGGTATAAAATAATATATTTAACTAAATTAATCTATACTATAAACAAGACAAGTAAACGATTATTTTTATTTGTTTATTATACCAATTTAAATGCACACATGAAGTGTGTCAAAATTATTAATTTTAAATAAGGGCTTTCTTTTCTTGACCAAATAAATGAAGAGACATAGTTTTTTTTTGATAAGTCGAATGAATTTAGAAAAAAGGACATTAAACGACCAACCTTATTAATTTTAGCATTCTAAATTCATTATGGGGTTTAACAACTACAAGTATTGATGATGTCAATTCCTTAAATAGGTCCAACGAGGCTGGTTTAGCACTCACTATTGCCTTGGACTTGTGACAATAATTGATACTTATGTAGATACATATACACTGATATAAAAGTTATGTTCGTAACCCAACTTTTAACCACAAAATATTTCAAATTTTATATTATTAAATATATCATTCAATAATATTTTCATCCAAATTTAAATTTAAAAAATTTTCTCTCTCATATATATAACAACCAATTATTTTTCAATCATTATATATATTCACAATCAAATCAATACTAATATATATCATATATGTACTCACGTTTATTTTTATATGCACCCTATAATATAAATATTATTCCTATAAATTATTATATCATCTAATTATTATTATATATTTTATACATATATTTAAAAAAATTAAACTATTCATCTCATTAAAACATTATTTCTAAATATATTATTCATCACAACAAAACTCCCATCAAATATCATGTTAAGTAAAACACCCTCTCCCAAACGCAGCCGAAAGATTAATTCCCTTCGTGGAATAAAAAATTGCAGTTTGCTTGTCTGGTCCGCACCACATTCAAGCCCCAACCGAAAGGCCCGAATTCTTGGAACAAATCAGCCCAAGCCCAATGCAGTCCTTTTCCTAAGTTTTCAGATAAGCCCAAACCCGAAAACAACCCGATTTGGATCAAAGTGCTCTCGCCCGCAGTTCAACAAAGCAAACTCCCATCTTTCGGTAGCATTTCACTGCTTCTCAGTTTGCACTCTCTAGTGATAGTAGCAGATATTCTAAGGCGGATGGCGGCGGAACAGAGCGCACCACCACGCAGATGGGCCGGCGTTGGAGTATGATGGGCAGGCCATCATGCCATCCCAAGCACTGGCTGGCATAGTTCTGATCTGTATTCCCAATGCCAAGAAATCTGCTGAAGAAAAGATTCTGGAATTCTGGCAGAGAAAATTTCAGAAACGAAATCCACTCGTAGATCAAGGCAGAAGTAAAGCAGACATAAAAGAAACTGATATAAGAAACTCCAGGAATGCTGTTAGTTTAAGAAGATTAGTGCCCAAGGAGATCCGTGCCATCCCCCCTTGTTGATCTGGCTGACCAAAAGCTGTGCCTTAATACTGAGCCAGAAAGCAGCGGTCAGGAAGGTGAAGAAAGAATCAACAAAAGTTATGGTTGCTGTTCCACTTCTTCCAGATATTTATAAACAGTAATCACCAATCTTATTAGTCCACCACCACGACTGCGCACCTTTGAGGTTTCAACATGTCAAGAAGCAATGCGCATCACCTTTGAGGTTTCAACTTGTCAAGAGGCAATTTGTGTTGAAGTGAACGAGGATACAGACAAAGATGCTTCACCTGACCATACAAGAAACGTGAGGGAGATGAGATTTATCGTGGCCAATATCAGAGATAATGGTAGAAAGATGGATGATCACGGTCTATCTTGATCAACAAGTGTGTGTATTTCATACTGTTATTTGTATGTTTTGCATGCATTTCATTGTACATCTATTAGTCCCTATTGATATAGGTCAATCAGAAGTGAACATGTTCCTGCTAAAGAACAGATCTATACCCATGAAACATGGTGCAGCGACAGTTATCCAGAATGTAACTCGAGAATGAATTCCTCTTCTTGCATAGTCCCAAAGAAATAAAATTAAGCCATGCATTAAACAATAAGTATCGCGTTCACTGTTTTACAGAACATAAACTGGAAACGGAGGGCTCAACTTTAACCCATCTTCCCAAATACTAATAACGCATTTATCTATCCTTGTGTTCACCAAGATTCGCTCAAGGGTGCCAAGGCACGAAAACAGAATCTCCTTCAAAGTTAAGAGTAATATATGAAATGAATGCAAAAATTAAAGAAATGCTATAAAGAAATTTTTCGTTCAACTGACCAGGGAGGTCCAAGTTCTAATTAACACCTGTCTTTGAAACTGCCCTGTCAAGGGAAGCGAGATGCTAAACAATAACCAGTTCTGTCAGTCTCTGGCATCCGACTTTGGGTTCCCTTGATCATTGGACTGGAGAAGTATGACTCAAACGGGGAACCAGGGTAATCAGGATGACCAGGAAACTGCGATACAGAACCACGTAATGAACCGGGGATCTTGTCGCAAAAATCATAATCCGGATAAAAGCTGCTTGTCAGTCTTGCGTCCGTTGAGCTCGACATAACATACGGCGGGACATTTATGGGCTCTGCTCTTGCAACATTAAAGCTGTGCCCAGAATACCTGGACGAAGGAAACAAGCATTCATTGTTTGGAGTGGAGAATGGAGTTTCAGGTAGCATAGCTGCTGGCCCATAAATGCAAGATGTCTGACCAAAGACATTGGATAGAACAGCGGTATGTGAAGAGTGAATTGGAATATGGTCGGAATGCATGCCAGGAACCTCGAACTGTTTTCTGCTCAACTACTCTTACTGCCATTGTCTTGCCATCCATTTTGCACCCATCCACGTACATCACAGCTGCAGCAGCATCTGAGGGATTTTCAAATTTAACAAAGCCATAGCCTTTGCTCAGACCAGTGGTTTGATCCTTAACTACTGTTGTCTTCATGATTTTTCCAAAGGGCAAAAACAGCTCCTTCAACCGTCTTTCATCAATGGCAAGGGATAAACAGCCAACATACAGATTTGCAAGATCCACCTCTTGGTTTGACTTGTCTTTAGCACCAGATAGTACTCCAGAAGATCCCTGCAGTGTCTTGCAGATCTGAGTTGACCTACAAACGCCACAATTAGATGTCGATTGGTCAACACTTCCACATATGTCACAACAAACATCCTGAAAAGTAGAGTTTTGAAAAGGGCAAGCATATTTTCTGTGCCCTTCCTCCTTGCACAAATCGCATACGTTGTCATCCTTGTAGGTTCCTCTAGTCTCGCAAGCTCAACCAACTGAGCTCTTTTGTGATAATTATTACTAATCTGCCACGGGAATAAGCAACTTCTCAATCATTTCCGCAGAAGCTTCCAGTGACTGTTGATTATTAGCTTCCACTCGTACATGTAAGTCTTCATCCTCCGTCTGATTGGGTTCCCAGGTCCCCTTTGCCTCTTAACAAAATCTTTGCACCAGTTTCCTTTTCCATTTTCTTTTGGATATTTCCCTTGGGTCCAAGAATGAGACCAACAAAATTATATGTCGGATACTCTTTACATGGAACAAAAAGTTTCTTCACAAACTTGGTAGGTTTTGGGAGGGCAGGAGATTTAAGGGTCTGATTAGCCTTAGCCAGCTCAGATATAATACGTTGTCTTCCATTCATAAGCTTCTTCCACATCCTGGCATCAAGTGTGTTTATTCTAATGCCAGGGTTGTTGTATATTGGTTCAGGAGAAGGAGACCTTTCTCCTGCAGGCCTCTCATCATAAATCTCTGAACTGTGTATCTTCTTGTTAATCTCCATTAATTTCATCTTCAAGCTTATGATTTTTGGGTCTGTCGAAAGCCGCAAGAAATTAATGATGCCAGACGGTAAATTATTCTGATAATCATTGTTATCCCACCTGGTTTTTCTTCGTTTAGTATTTCCATCAATTTGAGAAGTGTCTCCTCCCTGTCTGGGATCCCACAGTCTCTGCCTGCATTTCTTCAGAACTTTCACTGTGCCCCCACTCTCTGGATTCACGCTCTGTATTGCAATGGAGATTCCTTATTGAGTTCATTAACCAAACCTTTCTGTCTTCGCTACCACTTACTGCAGAAGAAAGATGAGAATTTTCCACTACTAGCTCCTCTTCATCAGGTTCCTCATGTTTCCTCTTCAGGATCTTCTTCAGGATCCTCAACTCTTTCCTCTTCCGGATCTCCTTCAGACTCCGTATCTATTTCTTCTTCCAGATCTTCTTCAAGCTTCATATACCACTTCTATTTGATCCCCAGATTCCTCATCCATTTCCTCTTATGGATCATCATCAGGTTCCTCATATTCAACACCTCCTTTATCTTCTTCGTGTTTCTCCTTGTCACCATTACTACAATTTTGTTGATAAGGAATGGATTCCATGCTGCCAGCTATGAATTTTTCTTCTTAGACTCTGAACCACGGCCAGCTTCAGCTCAGGCACACCTGCACTTGGTCAAAAGCCACCACCAATGATTATCAATTGTCTCCAAACAAATTCAAAAAGGAGAAATAGACAAAAATGACATAGTCAGCGATCTTAAGACATCTATGGAGGTCCCATGCTGTGAATACCATTAATTTCGATGTATAATGATCAGCACCAGAACAAAAATTCATTTTAATCGAAATAGACGAAATAATTCTTCTCCACCTTCCCAAAAATAATTTGCAAGACAACCGAAAGCCTACAGCCAGCATTCTGAGTTAACATTTGCATAACAGACCAGAACAAAATTGCTCGCGTATTCTTGAAAATTAGCCAGTGATCGCAGATGGATCAAGCATTTGTTCAGCGCCTTTCAGTTTTAATAACAAATCCCACAATTCCTTAGGGAAAATCGGAGACAAACGAACACGTACAACAGCTGTAAGGATGAATGGAAAGGCGTCATGAAAAAGCAGAAAAATTGAAACAAACCTGATTGAAGAAACGCGAAAACGAGAATCCTGAGCCTAGCGGCCATACCTCTTTGCTCGGGCACTCTTAGAAAATCCGAAGCAGGTGAAAATTGCGCGTTTACTCCCTCTGCTTATCTGAAATAGCTTTTCAAACCCTTGAAACGTTTATATTAGCGAAAAACAAATTTTGCTAATTTACTTGTACATACATATAATTTTGAAAAATTCCAACTTCAAATTAGGAAGATGGGTGTTGAAATCTTTGTATTCCATCTTGTACAAGTTAAGAAAAAAACAAAAAATAAATATATACTATTAAAAAAACACATCCTATTTGTGTGCAAATTTATTTATAAATTACAAAATTATTGTATTTTAAGTAATATAAATAAAATTATTTAAAAATCAAACGTGTAAAAGATATTTACGATGAAAAAATAAAGAAACATCAAAAGAATTTGAAATGAGAAAAAATTTAAAAGAACACATAAAAAATGGTTAGTTAAAAGAAAAGAGAAATAGAAAATGATAGAAGAAATTAAAAATTTTAAAATCTAGACAAATATATAATTTCACATTATACAACTATTAATCCTTATTAACATAATATATATATATATATATAGTGTGTGTGTGTGTGTATCTATGTATATGATTACATTGCAAAATATGTTGCAGTTTTCTTTTCCTATGTATGAGTTCTATTGATATATTGAAACAATTAATAAACATTTTCTTGCAGTGAGTATTGATTTGATAAAAAGGAATGAAAATAAAAAGGATGATAATGACCATCAGACCAAGCTTATACAAAGCTGAATTAAAAATCTGGACCGTTGAATTACACCTACTACATATGATCATGGCATTAGGAGTATGTCATGGTTGAACTTAAATTAAATTGGGTAAAAATTTTAAAATATTCAATTAAATTGAGCTCAAATTTGAGTTTGAGGAAAAAACAGAAGACCAAGTTTGAATGCAAATATTTTCAAGCTCAAATAAAGTCGAATTCAGACACAAATAAATTTTTTATAAAAAATTATTAACCAATTTAAAAAATTATAAAAATTGAAAGATGTAAGGTGTTAATTCAACTTGTTATTTAGAATAATAAAGTTAATATTATTTTTAGATATTGACTAGCTTCAAATAAGATTAAAAAATATGATTTAAGTTATGCGAATAGTTGCTAATTAACATAATATAATAATTTAGTCTAAGTATACATTACTTTATAAAATGAATAGACACGAAATATTTAACTAATTTTTTTTTTATATTTTTACCACAGAATCTTTTTTTTCAGAATTAAACTATAGGATTAATTTATATAAAATATTGACGGTAATTGGGTAAATAAATCTTATTTCAACATAGGTAAGTATTTTTTAAAAAAGAAATCTAAGTAAGTACGGTTATTATCAATTAAAGTACATTAATTCTCAGTTGTAATTTTCAAAATCTTGTTTCAAATTAAATTAGAAAGGAACATGTAATTGTATATACAAATTATTAGATAATTTACACAAAAATACTAACAAAGAATCGAAAATTAACATGAAGATACACAGGTACTTATCACAGATATTGTATTAAATAATTAATTTTAAACTATATTAAATTACAAAACATTCATTGCTCGAACATATTTTTAAATGTATTTCATATAATATTGATAAATATTTTTACTACATAATTTGAAAAGAAGCGGTATTTACCAAATAAACTTAAAATATAAAAATAATTAAAAAACAATAAAAATTCACAAGCCTTTCAATTAGGGACAACTGAGCTCCAACTTATTTCAATAAAAAATTCAAAAATACTCGGCTCAAACTCCAAATATTTCAAGTTTCAATTGAACTTCTGGAGTTCGCCTGCCTCACCTAAACTCACAAGCCTCAACTCATGTTGCAGCCAATGCTATACTGTCGGAGCATTTTCAACCTACATGATGGATTTAACATACATTTATGCATGCATGCATATACGTGATATCGCACATGCACAACCACAAAAGGCATCAATCATGACCTGGATTGAACCATCAGCTTGTTCATCCACTCATAATGTAATCTCAAAGATAAAAAATGAAAAATGATAAAATACACTGGGATAGATTTCAAAAATCTGAAGAGAATGATGTTACAGGACAAGTTCAAACACACCCCAATTCGCTAAGCTCACGCACCATGATTTGTACGGACGAAATTATATTCCAATGTCTGGTTTTCATTTGCATATAATTTCTGAAGTGGTTTCCGCACAAGCCCGACCTGCATTGACCTGGAAATATGCAGTGGTTTGAGTGAAAACGTGCCAAGAAGTAGGTGAAGGATGCAGAAGGAGAGAGGGAACGAGCACACAACAGTACTCCGATTAGATGCTTAAGACTTGATGAGCTAATGATAGCAGCTAAATAAGAGAGCAAAAAGAGAGAGGTTTCAAATTCATCATAAATTGCAGAAAGAAGCAACAGAGAACTTTTACCTATTTATCAGCTTGTTTGCAAGGCTTTTAGCATGCTTCAAATTGTCGAGCCTCTTGGTGGCATCTTCATCTTTGTGGAAGGCAAAGTTAAGGTGAAATAGTAGATCTCCAAATGATCTCTCAAATTCTTCCAAGTTCTCAATTGCTGCTGTTTGCATGCGATCCTCAGGCATGTAAGCATCCTCTTCGCCATCTTCTGATTTATGATTATGAATTGAACAGTTCATTAACGTCTTGCTTCTCTTTCCTTTGCACGTTTCCGCTTTCAATCTTGCAGCCATTGCTACGGCACTTCTAATGCATGAGGAAGGTAACTGAAATCAGAGAGAGAGAGCATAATTACCAGTTGATGCAGGTGTTATCAAGGAAGTAGCCTCATAATTTAACTAGCAAATCTTAGGAAGCATACCCACTTCAAATGAAAGGTTACAAAGGAAAAGGAATATGGAAGCTTACCTGTGCAAGTTGTGCAACCTTAATCCCGAAGCTTCTCTTAGCAACGCCGGGCACAAGTTTGTAAAGGTAAGTCACGTCATCATGATTGGCAGTATCCATCTCCCGATCGTTGTTGAAGTCCAGATCTGCCTCCTTTTGTGCTGTTAAATACGAAACGTGGTATGTTCCCACAGAGCTTGGGAACTCGTTTCTGATGTCAACTATTTCAGGATAATGGGTGACAAAGAGCACCATGCATCGTCCATGCTCCAGCAGATAACGCAATGTAGCGTAAGCAATGGCCACACCGTCGTGTGTACTCGTGCCTCTCCCAAGTTCATCAATTATGACCAATGAACGGGGCGTGCAATGCTGAAGAATGTGCGATGCCTCACTCAATTCTTCTAAGAAGGTGCTTTTGCCAAGCTGAATACTGTCGGAAGCTCCCATTCGAGTATAAATGCCATCCACCACATGCAGTTTTGCTGATGATGCTGGTACAAAGCAACCAACCTAAAGGAATCAGATGCACGTTATGAAGCTCTACCAAAGAGATTGCCGTCTTGTTCCAATTTCCAATTTTTAATAACTATTACAAATGATAATAATTAAAATAAAAATGAAATATTGGGGAAGCAAAGATACATTGTCATATAACGTAAAACCCCAGAAGTTGTCCCTAAGAAAGCCAGATATTACACTCTTTTATGGCCAAATGTTAATTGAATAGAGACCACGCCGCCAGGCATAAGGCAGTTCAGCAACAGTGCTGCCGGAACTTTTATGGGTGAGAGAGACAATATGGGATGTATTAATGCATGTGGCGATGTATGCACGCATAAGCAGAGAGATAAATGCATCACATATGTTTGACCATGGCAGTTAAAGTAAAACTGAAGGATAAATGAAGCTTGAAGTAGTAAGTAAAATTGAGAGGACTGCCACGATTTTATTGTCCAAGACAAATGACAGAAAAATTAATATTTACTTGAGCCATCAGAGATATAAGAGCAACTTGGCGAATATAGCAACTCTTTCCACCCATGTTTGGTCCAGTAATAATTTGACAAAACTGCCCATCTGCGTGCAGATCTGTGTCATTTGGAACAAAGTCATCTTGCAAAATATTTTCCATAACCTGGAAAAGATCAACAATATGGGCAGCAAAAATCAGGGTTAAGTGAGTTTGGCTGGAAAAAAACAAACAAATATTAGGTAATTATCCAAGGAAGATAAGGTAATGATCCGTTGTCCATACACCACAGGAGTCTCAGGTAGAAAAAGAAACAAGATAGCAACAAGCACGTATACAAATATGATCATATTTTAGCACCAATGGCGTAGTTCAGTCACATTCAGAGTAATAAATCACATCATTTGGCATCAATCAGCACTCGTATCAAGCACATGAAATGTTCATAAGCCTCTATTATTAGTTTTCATACTAGATTAGAAATAATGAAACTTGAAAATTTATGAAGCATTACATTGATCATACATGCACAGAGTCAACACTATATATGAATCCTGGGCTATGCTTGATTTCCTTTTTCTATTAAAAAATACACACTTTAATTATTATATTTTTTAAATTTTTTCTCTCTTATTTTTCCAAAATTTTTCAGAAAAATATGCCAAAAAAAAAAAAAACACGCCCATAAACCATAATAAACATAGCCCTGGATTTTCACAATATCAAAATAAGTGATGGGTTTTCCACATTCTGAATGATACTGTTTGCAATTTATTTTTGAATGTTTTTCCTTATTCTTTTCCTTTCTTTCCTTCACAAAATATCCAAAGTCCAAGTATAGCCAAAGCGAAAGACAGAAAAGCTAGCTTTTCTGTTCATCAACAGGTTCAAGAAGAGAACAGTGATGGATGCAGATTATTTACAGCAAAAGCATTAGAATCCCAAATGGCAGATGGGCAACTGAATCAGTACAAGGATGGCTCACAGTTCAGTATCCCCCAAACATTTAGAATTTAGGACCTAATAGGATGTCCTACAGAAAAAACTTCAATAAACACAAAATGTCGTGTAGGCAGAAATCTAGAAAAAATAAGAATTCATCATAAAACTTCCATATAATTCACTTTTGTTTACGTAATTCAAAAATTACACAAGTTAATGCCCATAAATTTTGCCTATTTCATTTCCAAAAAAGTGATATAAACAATCAGTTCAGTAATATGAACTTAAGATGCAGAGTACATACTGGATGTCGACCAGAACTGATGTTTATCTGAGCTGGCTCATCGTCGCTTACAAAAACTGGGCGTACATAATTCTGCAAGGAAGCCAAGCCAATTTTATTGGAGAAGTCATTGCAAAAAGATTAATAGGAACTTAAGTATTCAAATGTGGAACCTTAGTTCTGGAAAGCTCAGCAAATGAATATAGGCAATCCAATGTAGCTAATGCTTGGACAGCAGCCTGAAACTCAGAATAGTATCCACCAAATTTCTTCAGAAAACTGTCCCAAGCAGCTCGACAAACGACAGAGAGCTCCTCAGTCACCAGACTCAATTGATCTAAAGCATTCAATACTTCAGGCGGATGATACCTAACTGTTTTCTTGGTACTATTTACTTTAACCCAGTCTGAAGGTACCTTCACATCAAGAGACAGCTGCATGCAGAGTTCGCATCAATACAAGGGTGTAGAAGTTACATTAAGACTTAAGATGCCAAGACATTGTATAAGAAAAAAAAAAGGTTTGTTACAGAAACTCCATTACAAGCAATACTTAAATAAATGTTCTACTGGTTATAAATTAATACCAAATCAAAATATAGACATTCAACTCCATATAAGCAATAACAAAAGCCACGTCATGTCTAACTTGTCTAGATAACATATTAACCCTTGATCAACTAGTAGCAGCACATAACAAATCTTCACTGGAATTCAGGCAGAAAGACTATGGACTGCAAAGAAGATCGTGTGCTCAATAAAGTTAATACAAATTGCCGACAGAGAAATCTATGAATAAAAATTATGAGAAAAGACAGTTGAAATACCTCGATTAAATGTGTGAGTCCAGATACACTCACATATTCTAGACTACTCATCCGCAGCTGTTTGCGATATAAAGATATCAATTGATCCAATTTCTCATTTGCCATGCGCACTTTTGTCCTTGCTGAACCAACCTACAGATGCACCAAACATTCAGGTAGATTTACAATTAATTTATGAGGACAGACTATAGGGTGATCCAAATAGGCAAATAGAAGAACTATTCAACTGAACCTCTGGGAAATATCCATCGGAAATGATAAAGAGATTTTGAAGATCGTGGCGATCGGCAGCTTCTTTGTTCAGCATAGACAAAAGTTTTGATGCACCACTGATAACACTGGTAGAGGAGGCTGTCAACATCAACTTTCTCAGCAAAACAGAGCGCACAGTTCTCACTTTAAGGTTTTTGTCTTCATTCTCCTCTTCAACATTGAGTCGATGTAGTTGTCTTCCTGCTACTAAGATAGCTTGAACAACTGCAATAAACTGTACATAGATTCCAAAAAAAAGGGTTATAAAAATCCAGAGAAACAGCAGCTAGCATTTGTTTGGCTGAAAAACTAAGATGCAATTCAAAAAATATGTGGTTTAAGAATGCAGTGGAAGATTTGTCCCTCAAATTATTAAGTCATGTTGGATGAATCTGCATTTCCTATTCATTTAATTACAATCTAGAATCTAAACTCTACAATTAAAGAATTGGTACAAAAATGAAATATACCCAAGCAAAATAAAATACAGAAATTCATTCCACTGGGATAACAAGATTTGCCGCCCACTGATGAAACTTAAACAGCAGGAATAAGCATCTGGGGGTTAAGGAGGTAAGATATCAAAGATATAAACAAGGAAGTTTACTGCAAGCAAGATTAATATGCTTGCAAAGAAAGCAAGCAATGGCAGACACAAAACACATATGGAAAAGGAAAAAAGGACGCAAGTAATCAATGGCATACAAATATGAACAGGAAGCCAAGGCTGTGTTTGTTTTTATTTTTGAGTGTGTTTTGGGGTGTATTTTTCTGTAAAATGTAAAAATTGAGAAAGAGAGAGATAAAATTTAAAATGTGTAATAATTATGGTCTGTTCTGAGGGGATAAGAATAAAAACAAACATAGCCAAAGGAATTATTGTAGACCAAGTGTCGGGACATTGAAAACCAAAAGTTACTTGTTACCTCAGATGCTGTAGCAGTTCGATGAAAAATCCGAGTAATCCCACGTTGGATATCAGGTGCCCTTGCCAGTGAGGTCAGAACAGACAACAATAAATGATGAAGCTCATGTTGTGCCACAGTAAGGTCAGAATTTTGTGCATTATAATCAACTTCAGAGGCTTTAGAAGAACCCATGGATTCCAATATTTCCGAAATGGCATCAGAACGTGCATATATCATTTTTCTATCACATAAAGGATGTGTTACCTATAAAAGAATAAAGATGTATCATGCGTTACAGTATAAACAAGTATGAAAATGGAAGAGGGATTAGGGCAAACAAATCTTGGAAACTACATGTAATGGTCCACCACACTCCATACCCAATGTCTGAAAAGCCTTGAACCAAATACTGTCAGAGTATGATTCATATATTGCAACAAGGAGCCATTCTCGGAACCATCAGAATTATTTTTCAGCACCTACATGATGTGGCAGTAATGTGTAATATTACAAATAATAATAGTCATTCGATATGGAGTTGAATAACATGTTATACAGTCACTAAACCATTACCTCTAGCTGTTGCAATGCATTTGCTGAAAGGGTCATCTCCATGATGCTAGAAAAAGGCCGGAATGAAGCTCCCAAGCATAAAATTCTTTCAAGTCCAAATTGTTTCAGATGACGAGTCGTTAAAGCTAATGCCTGAATGGCCAAGTCAGGCATCGCCATAATTCCCTTCACATTTTTAGAGAAGAACAAGAAATACAACATTAGCATTTTTTTTTACACAAGAATTTAGATTACTGGAAATGCATAAATAAGTTCCAAACTGGACAAATATTTTTCTTCTTCTATTTTTTTGCTAACAGTGAAAACATGTAGTCATACACCTCAAGAGCCGAGCAATTACTGCCTTGCATAGATACTGTGACCTGCTCTTGATTACAATTTGTTGAGTTATCATCTTCATTTAAGTTCTCATACAGTGATACCACTTCAGCTAGGGCACCACCATCACCAAGACAATGTTGTGAAGCATGCTCAACTCGAACATTTGAGGCTGGTCCAGCATAAGCCAATAGCAACTAAACAGCATGGGGAAAAACTCAGACAGCTGGCAAACAAGGTGATAGAAATTATAACAAGGAGACATAAATAAGAAGAATTATAATACGAACCAACTTATTTATACCAACACCAAATGTGGCATGCATCATTTCTCAATTCTTACACACTTTCAAGAAGGTTCACCAAGAAGACACCAAAAAACAAGCATCCATTGCATGGACTCTATAATAATGTAGTTATATTGTTACAAAACTGAAGACACTTCAACACTTCTCACGGTTAAAGAATAATTGATGGTGGTCAGTCGGGAACAAGGCAAACTAGTGCCAGCAAATGTCGTGCATGCAGCATCCTGATTTATTGCGGCGATGGTGCTGACAGCCCTTGCACTTCACTAATAGCAAGTATAGTGACAATTGACAAAGTAAAACTCCTTACAGGTCAATGCATTAAACACTCAAAAATGGAAATATTTTTAAAATATGGAAGGCTTGAAGAGGAAACATATAAAGTTATATATCTAGGTGCCTACAACAATGGACAATTTTATTCCCCGGATGTAGGAGAACCAAGACTTTAGTGCAATTAAATAAAGCCTCCTAAGTAGCCAAATTTGTTGCATAATTGTCCATAACAGACAAGAAAGACAATAAATGCTAACACTACCTTCTTGGTCTGGTTAGACAGTAATCCTCCAATAAGTAATTCAGCAGGAGACAAGTTTAAAACCATAGCCTCCAATCCAGCTCTCGTAAAACTATCATCAAACTGCCCATATACAACATCACCTGTTGAAATCTCAACCGCAACAGCCCCAATGTTCACATCAGCTCCGCTCTCCATATCCCCCACCGCCTTCTCTACAACACAGAACAAATAATTACTACCCGACCCACACTCCTCCTCCCCACCCCCCAAATCCTCTGCAGCCTCCAAAGTGGCCTTAGTGTACAACGCCGACAACCCGCGGCAAAACGGGCCCAACCTATTGGCCCCGTGAGCCTTAATTGCCGCCGTCTCAGTCTGTTTCACAACCCCAACTTTATACCCTGCACTAACGAGCCTCCTCACATGAACATGTAACCTAAAAGTTGGCACACTGGCGGTCAAGAAATTATGATCCATGTGTGCATATATACCCAATACTCTAGCAGCATTTTCAGCATCCTCCCCAAAGAATCTATACCTGTAACCAACCTCAATCATTAAAAGCACGTCAGGGTACCTATCTTTGAGTTCAACTACCTGTTGTTCCAAAGGCGTGTACTTAGGGTTTGGAACTTTGCCGGAATTCTGGTTTCTGGAAGGTTCTATAAGGTCTTGGGGAGGTTCAAGGAATTTGCTCAGAAATTTCTGGTGGAGCGCGGGGTCGGGTAGGGGAATATCGGAATCGTCAGAGGGTCGGTGGTGACTGAGTTTTGGGACTTTCTTGTGGAGGGCGTTGAGCTCATCCGTCCTGATGCGTTTGGCGGGTGAGAAGGAGACGGTGGTGGCGATTTTGGGCGGAGGGGTGGGTGGGTTTCGTGGCTGCGAAGGGCCAGAGGCGGTGGTGGAGTCTTTGGGCTTCGGAGCAAAGAAGCGGGAAATGACCTGCTGTTTCTGCTTGCCCATGGCGGCGCACTTGGAGCGAGACAAGCGGCGACGCCACTTCGCGGCGGATGTTCTATGGCGTCTTTTGGTTCAGTATCGTTGGTCTTGGCACCTTTCTCTCTGCTAATTCTTCATCATGGTTGGATCAAAACTCCGAAGAGTGCAAATGTACACACATATATACGTGGGCTGTTGTGCTCTTGGACAACTGCTCATCATCCATTGTGGATCACAGTATCGTAATATTTTGTTCGTAATTATTTTGAAATAAAATAACATGGATTCTAATTTTAGTTCTGGCAAAGCAACTAATTAATATACTAAACTCAGTAGTGTTAGATTTAATTCTAACAAATCCCTCGCATACAATATAATAAATATGATTATATAAGCCAATCTTTTTAGGGAATAAAGCACACCCCTCATATAGTGTCAACTTGACATTCCATTTCAAATATGTGTGTGTGCGTGTGTGTTTATTAGGCCCATTTTTTCTGGTGTTTCATTCTTCACATTTGTGATAAAATCACAGGTCAATAAAATTTCATTGATTGAGATAGGAAACATATCACACGTAAGTGTCTGTGTAGAAGAGTAAACAATAGACTCTCTTATTCTATGACTAAATTAAGAAAATTTAAGAGGATCTTTTACTGTCGTGGTTTCAATTCATCCTTAATAAATTTATTACTCGTCTTTTAGTATGTTTTTAAAATTAGTTCAGGAATTTTTCCAAATCAACGAGCATTCCATCGATGCTAACTCATCATGAAAACTCACCATGTGTATATTTATCATGTACACATTCATTTTTCAAATGATCGAGTTGACCAGCCTCGGTCAGATGCACTGGGTGAGGGGATTTCGACATGTTTCTGCTCTTTGAAATCTAATTGGTCTATTCGATACTATTGTGCCATTCCATTTACATTTTTTATTTCTACTTCATTTTCCTTAATGCGTTGTTAATTATATTTGATGTAATTATTGTTTTTATTAATGACATTTATTATTTAATTTTATAACAAATTCAAAATTTTTAATTATTTTATAACTTAAACAATCGTATAAACACATAAAAATAAAATATAATAAAATGTATTATATTACAAGAGTATATTAAATCACCTTTTGTTTTGTTTTTTTTTTATTTGTTAACAATTGTAGTTACTTATTATCAACACATACGCTGCGAGTCAAACATATTATCTTATCGAATAAATAATTTTGGTACATTAACCTTACAAATAAAGTAAAATACCCTTCTAATAAAGTAAATTTTTTTAGGTATTTACATATCAGTTGAGAAAATACACTTTGATGTATAAGAAAAAAATTAGTAAAAAATAACACACTAATTAATTAACACTAAATTGAAAATTATTTTAAAACTCCAATAATAGGTAAAAATTAATTAAAAATTTCAATTAATTATAATCAACAAAACCCTTCTTGAAATTGTTAACACATAAGGTCCTTCATTGATGTTACTATGTTGTTGTAGACACATAAAAAAATTAAATAAATATTACGAAAAGGAAATTAAAATATGAATTAAATAATTTTATTTTAGGTTTTAAACAAATACAACTTCTATAATAGAAAAAAATAAATAAATAAAAATTAATCAATTAAGGTTTTAAATCAACCAAATAAGATGATGGCAAACGCCACAATCAATGAAAAGATAATAAATAATCAATTAGGCCAATCAGAAGGCAACAAGTGGTGCAGTCTAGTAAGAAGCCAACAATCCCAACCAATGAAAGCGCTCCATGTCAGTGAGTTAGGTGGCTACACTATCTCTCCTACAACTATAAATAAGGGTCAAACCCCACAATAAAAAAGGGGACACAACAAGCCAAGACAGCAAGGAAGAGCAAGAAGAGAAGATACAAATCCTCTCAAGACACTCAAGAACATTCAAGGCGTTTTTCGTCAAGTTCAAAGGGTTCGTCTTCAAATTCAAGGCGTTCTTAGTCAAAGGTCTTCAAATTCAGCATTCAATCCGAAATCAGGATGCCAAGATCGAAGATCAATGTTAATTGAAGAAATCTACAAGTTTCAAGGAAGATCAAGCACAAGCCCTTTCCTTGAAGACACTCCAAGTTAAAGTTATATCTTTGAAGAAAAGAACGAACACAACAAGCTAAGGAGAAGAAGAGAAGACACAAATCCTCTCAAGGCATTTAAGAACATTCAAGGCGTTTTTCGTCAAGTTTAAAGACTTCATCTCCAAATTCAAGACGTTCTTCGTCAACGGTTTTCAAATTCAACGTTCGATCCGGAGTCAGAGCACCAAGATCTAAGATCAACGTTAATTGAAGAAATCAACAAATTTCAAGGAAGATCAAGCACAAACCCTTCTCTTGAAAATACTCCAAATTAAAGCCACAGCTTCGATCCTAAACCCAACTTCAAGGTGTTCTTCGTCAACGATCTTCAAATTCAACGTTCGATCTGACATCAGGGCGCCAAGCTCGAAGATCAGCGTTAATTGAAGAAATCTACAAGTTTCAAGGAAGATCAAGCACAAGCACTTTCCTTTAAGACACTTCAAATTGAAATCACATCTTTGAAGGAAGAATCAGAGGACTAAATTAGAGAATAGAACCTGCATTAAATTCATTTAATTCAAGTTATAATCGATTTGTACAAATTTCTTATTAGTGGAAATTCAAGAGCAAAATTTTGTCCTACAGTTGTCTGATACTACAAATGTCATATGATCCGATTCAACCGTGACCTTATTTATAACCTGGATCAAAAATCTTTGTTTGATTGATGTAGGGTGGAAACCATCGCAGCTGTCTTTAGTTCTTTTAATCAAGGTGAGATTATTAGGACTGCCTCTGGCCACATACATGAGGAAACTCAGACTCTCGTTGGCAAGACAAAGAAACCACATATTTACTTCGGGACAGTGAGTACACATCGTAAATGCTATAATCAAGTAGCAAATAATGAACTTCAGACTTTTGCTGTGCTGAAAAAGGAAAATTCTTCAGTTTTTTTTCATATTTCCTTAAGTTGTAAAAGCAGTGGTTTATTGTCCTAATGCATGCTTTTCTCTATAAACTTAACCCTTTTTATAACAAGGAGTTTATATATTTATATATCAATAAGGCAGACCATGCCATTTTCTAAATGTTATCTTTTCTTTATTAAACACACCATTTCTGAGTGTAAAATACAACCATGCACTTGCAATATAATTTTTTTTATTCCATTATTATGGGTGACTGAAGGTTTACATTAGCCCACGTCAGACTCTGGGGGTCAACACTCTCTGTCCGCACACTCCTTTTGTTTACTGATCAGGCTGGTAAGCAACCACCAGTCCTTGGGTCCTCCTCCACTTCTGCAAGAATAGAACTAATCAATACCTTTCACCTTCGTTCCCAACAGTCCAAAAAGTTGGATGACATTAGAGCTTTCCCTAGGGTTCTTTCCTTATTGTAAAATACCCAAACAAACCCTAGTTTTGGGAAAGTTGAGGGCTCTGTAATTCTATCTGAGGTGTTTTTTTCCCTGTTGTAAAATAACCTAGTTTTGTTTAGTAACATTGATCAAATATTTCGATACAATTCGGCGTTTTACTAAATTAATTTCAATAAATTTGATTGGATATCTTGATCACCAAAATAAAATAATCTTTTACTATATTTTTATGATTTTTATTTTAAAACTTGTTTATGTAAATTTTTCATATTTTTTTCAAAAAATTGATGGAATAAGAAAAATATAAAATCGATAAATAAAAAGCATAAACTGAAAAACAAAGATAATTATTCTTAAAAAATATGTAAATTTTTAAAAAATAAAGGTAAATTATTCAATTCGATATTCGAACCATAATATCAAATGAATACCACAATGTTTAAAACATCATATTGAATATCTGACCAAAAATTTCAATTCAATTCCGTCAATTTACCAAATCGACATCATATATTGGTGGATCAAAACATCACCTTTCTATTGGTGAAAAGAAGACTATGGAAAGGGGGTATTAAGGTCATATAAAAAAAAATGGAAAAAGCTGATAGCATGAAAAGTGAGAACTGCATTTCATTCAATAACAGGCTTTAAAAATGGATGAACCATTCCTAAGCTTTCAATGGCCGTAAACCCCACAAGCGAAGAGAAGAAAACAATCCACCCTTCTGAATTCTCCTCCACTACTACAAAAACTAACAAGTCAAAATCATTCTCATATGAATGGGAAATGAAAAACCTGTCATCCCATGTCCTCCTCCAAAACCCACAACACCCAAACCCTACACCACTAATCCTAGATACAAGACAAGCAGAAGAAGAAGAAGAACAGGAAAGAAACCAGAAACCAGCCAACGATGAAGATGAAGAGAAAGCAATATGCCAGTGGGATTTCACTCTCTCCACTGTAATCTCTTCCTCCGCCTCTGGGCCCAACGTTTCTGACGCCATTGGGGTGGTTGAATTCGACCACGAAGACAGATTCTTAGCCACAGGTGGGATCGCTAGAAAAATTAGAATTTATAGCGTAGATAAATCACTTAAATCCCGTGAAAATGGCGAAAGAGGAGTTACAGTAGTTGACCAATCGGCTGCATGTGAATTCTACATACGCACCCCCGCTAAGCTCAGCAGCCTGAAATGGAAGCCCGGGTCGGGTTCCCGGGTCATCGGATCGGGCGACTACGACGGGGTGGTGATGGAGTATGACCTCGAGAAACGGGTGCCCGTTTTCGAGCGCGACGAGCACGGCGGCAGGCGGGTCTGGAGCATGGACTACTCGCATTGGGATGCGACCCTGGGGGCGTCCGGGTCGGACGACGGCAAGGTGCAGATGTGGGACCCACGCTGCGAAGGTGGGAAGTGTCTCGTTTCGGTCCAACCAAACCGGGCTGGCAGCCCGGTTTGCTCCGTGGAGTTCAACCCGTTCACTGGACCCCTCCTGGCCGTCGGATGCGCGGACCGGAGAATCTACGGCTACGACGTGCGCAGATTGATCGACCCGCTTTTCGTCCTGGACGGGCACGAAAAGGCTGTGACGTATGCGAGATTTCTCGATTTGCAGACGATAGTTTCTTCATCCATTGATGGGTGCTTGAAGATGTGGAACACGGAGGATCGGCGACTGATTAGGACGTACAAAGGGCACGTCAACAGCAGAAGATTTGTGGGGCTAGCTGTCTGGATAAATGGCGGGTTGCTGAGCTGTGGTTCGGAGAATAATCAAGTTTTTGTGTATGACAAGAGATGGGGCCAGCCCATTTGGGTCGCCGGTTTCGAGCAGGCAGCCGAGCTACGGCGAGAACCGGGTTTCGTTAGCGGCGTCTGCTGGCGGCAGACTGGAGAGGAGAGGTGCTTGCTGGTGGCAGCCGGTTCAGACGGTGTGCTGCAGGTGTTTGAGGGAGAAAGGTCTTGCTCGTAAGGAATGTTTGCTGGTTTGAATTAACATTTAATTTTGGTATATAGGCAGCAACAAGATTTGAGGATTATAATGGATGAAATTATATATTTAATGCTCCATTTTAAATAGTAATGTGATTTTGATATTTTAGAAATTTTAATTTATATAAATTATATAATAGTTATTGAAGGATGTGATATACTGTATGAATAATGATAGATGCGCGCGCGCGTGTGTGTATATATATATATATATAGGTATTAATTTGATTGTTGATATATGTAATAAATGAAGAATAATCAATTAATTATATATAAAATATGAAAATTAAAATTAAAATTAAATTTTTATTGAATAATGTGTTTAGTAATGTAAAATTTGATAGAATGTAAATGGATTGAAAAATGGGTTACAAACATAGCCCTAATCTCGCATAGGTAGATTATAATTGATGAAATTATTTTACTTTCCCCCACCTTTTCTTGGGGCATGAATTGAGGTTGAATGAGAGACATAATAGAGGAAAACCAAGAGCAATTGACAAATACATTTCATCTTCTGGAAATGTTCATTTAATTAGGGTTTGATTACAAAGGAGGATTTTTGCATGACAGCCTCATCTTGATTAACGTGAGATTTGTTATTTTCATTTTCTTATTTAGCTAGAACCAGACGATGATGCGTCATCCAATTTCATTTTGTTTATTATTTAATGAGTGTGGCTATCAAATCACCAAACAAAAAAGAATTACATGTTGCACTTGTCTTTTATTGAAATTCGCTGTCCGTCCCTTTGTTCCATTCACACATACCTACATTCTTTTCTATGAGACAATAGATTCACAGATACATGTATTGATGGAATACAAAAACACCACAAACTTAAAAAATGGGATTTGATGTGCTTGACTTTATAACATCTTGTATCCCTTTGTGTGAGAGGATGGGAGACACAAATATACACATATATTTTAGTAGTATCAACTGAACCGGGTGATGTAATTTTATTGGTTATTATGATTTATAATTTATTAAAAATTTTAATTGGTAAACTTGGTATTGTTAGATTTGTCATCTAACTGTATCCAGTGTTATTTTGTCATTTTTTTTATGTTTAATTGTCTGATTAAAATATTAATTATTTATTATTTAATTTAAAACTTATATTTGTTTAAATTTAGGATTTATTAAATTGATTTTTTTATTATATTTTTTACGTAACACTATTTAATTGAACATAAATTTTTGTGTGTCTATAATAGTTTTTATGAGATGAACGTAAATGTTTGGTTCCTAACTATGGTTTGTAGGAAAATTTTGATAATTTAAGTGGACAGATAAATTATGTTTTAATATTAAGTTATAGAATAGAAGAAAATTTGAAATTATATATATTTAATATATGATGATGATTAAATGATAGGATGGTACATAGTATTAACCTATACTATTTTATTATTTCAATAAGACTTTGTAATTGCTCAAAGTAAAATTACATAAACACCATTTATTTTAAAATTTTTTACTTTTTATCCTTTTATATTTTCTTTTCCACTTACTAATTACTTTTATTTGAATTTGTTATCAAAGTTTCTCTTTTCTCAATACTTTTTCTTTTTTTATCTTTCTTCATTTTGTCAATTTTTCTATTTTTTAACTTATATTTAAGCTATATTATTTAAAAAATAAGATTTTTTGGGTGTACAAAAAGAAATTACATGATTACTTTTATTTGCATTCTTTTATTTTTTACATAATTTTTTTAACTCTCTTTTCAAATTCGTTTGGTTTTTTCATTTACCTACATTTTTATACTTTTTAAATGATTATATATCCATTATTTTAAATACAATAACTTCTTAATTTATATATAAATTTGTACATGCATAGAGTCGCAATTTTTACTAGTATATATAAATGTGAATAAAAAAATTATATTGTTGAATATTGATTTAATTGTGAATACGATTTAAAAATAAATAGTTAGTTACAAAAAAGTAATAGAGAAAGAAATTTGAAAAATAAAATGTTTTATTTATAAAATTTTTTAGTAAGGGTACATAGTAAAAAATAAACAACCAAACATAGCCATGGTGTGTTCCATGCATTTAAATTTAAAATAGTGTGAAAAAGGATAGAGGAAATTTTTTTTAGAAGTCGGTTTGTGGCTTTTCTTTTTCATTTTTCTTTGACAGAATCATTTTTATTTAATTTAAATTAGTAAAAGTGATACATTTTATGTGTGTGCAAAATTATTTATACATTATAAAATCATTATATTTCAAATAATTAAAATTGTTAAATTTAAAAAATAAAAAATTTTAAAATGAGAAACGGAAAAGGAAGAAAAAAAGAAAATGGAAAAGAGAGAAATTTTAAGAGAAAAATAAATGTCAATAATGAGTTAAAGAACAGAAAAAAAATAAAATTATTGAAAAATAAAATAAAATTGAGTATAGCTTTTGAATTTTACAGGGTGTACCAAAATATCACACCATAGTACGGAGCCTCCATGGGCCGTGGATGGGCCTGACCCAATTGAGACGGCCTATTTTTTTGGACTATACTATCTGGCCCAAACTAATTCAAGATTCATGGAGACTGAATTGGGCAAAGTTGGGAGTACAGGTTGTGGAATTTAAATTGGATAAATAATGGTAAAAACAATCATTTAGATATTCATTCAAAAAATTTTAAAAAAGATAATTTAGATATTTGGATTGAATAAATAAGAGAAGGTTTAATTTTAATCGAATTTTTTTGGTTTAATAATAGGTCAAAACACTACCGCGAGTTCCAAACATACCTGGAAAGTAGTTCGTCCTTTATAGCGCCAAAGTAATCCCTAATTCCAGGGCAGATATCTGTGAACAAAGCTGCTTCTCTACTGTTGACTTTTCCTCAATTCTTCCAAGTCGCACTCGAATCTCATCTTCGTTGAGCTGCCGTGTCCGGCGCTGTCCTGACATCCCAGGATTCTACTTCTTCCTCTTTACCGCTCGTCTGCCTCCGAATTCGGCAGAAAATCTGGAAAACTAGTGCACTTTAATACGCTGTAAATCTATAAAAGGAGAAAGAGAATTCAACTTGAAAAATAGAGAAGGGAAAAAATGCGAGGATCACAGGTGGTGAACTTGTACCCCCTTTCAAGCTACACTTTCGGCACCAAAGAGCCCAAATTGGAAAAAGATACCTCCGTCGCCGATCGCCTTGCCCGCATGAAAGTCAAGTGCGTGACGTTTCTCTCATTTTGATTTTATTTTAGTTTTAGTTGGGCTGTGTATGCTGTTGTAATTGTAAAACCCTGGATCAAGTATAGTTAGTCTATCTAGGGTTTACCTGTTAACCCCAAGAAAGGGCTTTTGTTATTTCGTTTTTTTTTATTGCTTTATTGTATTTTATTCTTTTCTTTTTCTGATGCTTATTTGGGTTTCTGTGTTGCAGCTACATGAAGGAAGGCATGAGGACCAGCGTTGAGGGGATTTTATTGGTAGCGTTTTCGTTCTTCGGTGTTCGATCAATTTCGCTGCTTTTCTTTTTAATACATGATCCTGATACATCTTGCTTGTTGAATTTTTTGTGCATATGCACATTTTGAATGGCAACAACCATATGCATAAGGTGCGCCTATGATATTATGCTCGTAGAACTTTTTCTGTTTTGCTTCACTTGGACCTAAAGTTCAATAGATGAAAGCGGCAAGTAGAAGCAGACTAATGATGACTGAATGTCTTGCATTTCCCTTTCCAGCAAATTATCATTTTTGAACGTCTATGGAATGGAACTGTTTGAATTGAAAAGAATAGATGACGTGGTGTATTGAGTGACATGATTTGTGTAATTTTGTTTTTAAAAGCATTTCTTTCATACCTTCTGAAGAAACAAAAGTGAATAAATAATCTCATTGGTGCCTTTCTCACTAAAGATCCTGCATCTAGACACAGCCTATCTGCAAGTATTTTGTAATAATATCTTTGTGGCCTGTTACATTGGGGATGTGATTTTTGGTTACACTCCAGTACAAATCATCATTTTGGCATTTGTGAGTGTCAAGTTTTAAACCGGAATAACTTATTGCAAATGTGTGGTGAGTTTAATTAATTCCCGACTCTTTGGGGCCAAAGTGTAAACTTCTGTTAATTTACTGTTTCTAATATTATCTTCTAATTTTTCAGGTACAAGAGCATAATCATCCACATATTCTTCTTTTGCAAATTGGAAACACATTCTGTAAACTTCCAGGAGGCAGACTGAAACCAGGAGAGAACGGTATGGTACTTGTCTTTCATTTTTATTTTGTCATTGACGGTATGTGGATTCTACTTGTTTAATAATTTAGTTTTGGACTGAAGGAAAGAGATGAGATGCTAACAATGCACTTTCTGCTTCACTGCTGGATTTATCTTAGTTCTCAATTTTTCTTTATATTACTTCACAGAAATCGAGGGCTTGAAAAGGAAACTCTCTAGCAAACTCGCTGCTAATTCACCTTCTCTACAGCCAGATTGGCAGGTAATTTATGAGGAATAATTGATAGTTTTACTTGGAAATTTATCAAATATAGACCCAGAAAATGGGAAGTGTAGTTCGGCATGCTTTGGAAATAACATTGGCAGAAGAGTAATTAGGACCTTTCAATGTAAGGTTGTCTAAGTTGTAATATATGCCTTGAAAGGAATTGGCAGAGTCGTATGAATTGCATGTTTGCTTACCTTATCTCTTGACCATTTTCCAGCCAGTTAAATTTTAGCTTCTGAGTTGATTATTATATGAGATTCAAAAATTTTATGCAGATTGGCGAGTGTGCGGCAATGTGGTGGAGACCAAACTTTGAAACAATAATGTACCCTTATTGCCCACCACACATAACAAAACCTAAGGTACTGCTACCATGACACACATTACTTTATATCATCATGTGGTATCAAATGCTTCTTACTATAGTTTTTTGCAACGCAGGAGTGCAAGAAGCTTTTTCTTGTTCACCTGTCTGAGCGGGAGTATTTTGCTGTGCCAAAGAACTTGAAGCTTCTTGCTGTTCCGTTGTTTGAACTTTATGATAATGTGCAGGTGCGACAAGATTCAGTTGTTTGCATTATGACTATGAAATGGTATCTTTATTACAATTCCATATGCCAATTAGGATTCCGAAGTATTTTTACAGTACAGTTCCATTCTGAATCTATTTTCTTCCTTCTGTGCTCTGTGTAAGTTATCAAGTTGAGTTAGTGCTATAATGATTTCTAACCTTGTTCCCCTCTCTCCATCAGCATTTGGAGACGTTTCATATTTCTATGGTTATTATTCTTATAAATCTCTGTTTGTTTATGTCAGAGATATGGACCGGTTATATCTACCATCCCCCAGCAGCTATCCAGGTTTCATTTCAACATGATCCATCCATAGTTTCGTGCGTGATTCTGTTGGATTCAGATGGGAAGATAGAGCATAATTGATGATTCTGAATCAAGTATTTTGTCTGGTCCCTTGTTTTAAGGACATCAGATTCGTACGGCAACAAACATTCCTTGAACGGATAGAACTTGTCTTGCTTTCTATTTTAAGCTTTGTTAAATTCCTGATCTCTCTATGAACTGGTTCCTTAGCATAGCCGAACTTTTCTTCAATGACTTGTTTGTGCTCTTATCGTTTATCCAGAAGTTTAATTTTTTAAACCGTTTATAAGAATTGACCTTGTGTAAAATTTTGTACAACAAATTATTGAACAGATAAGTTTGATTTGTGAACGTTATCAATGCAAAAGTTGTGGGAGGCAGTGTAACTATTGAGGGGTGGATTTAGTGACAGTTGTCAGCTTTCGTAACTGTTCGGGTCTGGCAAAAGTCCCTTTTAACTGTAATTTGGATATTCCTGGGAATTGTTTGATTTATTTTCCCTTTAATGTGTTCTTGTATTGAATAAGCAAACTGGACAACCTGTTCCCAAATCGCTACTTCGTAACATCATTTGGTTTCAATTTTTTTGGAGGAGTTATGATTAACAGAAAATCTTACACAGATTGATATTCCTTTATTTCTTATTTTCTTTACACAAATCAGTCCTTACAATTTCATTCCAATCTTGCTAAATAATCAAATAATGCTACTGATCCCTGTTCTCTTCCATATCCCTGTCTCCTCTATCAATCTCCTTGCCTGGAGGGCGTCTGACCACTGACCCATTGATGCATGAATGTTTGATAAAAGCACATGAACTCCAGACTCTTCTGATTTTAATTCAATGGCCTTGCTTACAACATCCTCTGCCAACTTAATATTGCCTCTCTCCCTGCAGCCTCCCAACAAAGCTCCCCAGATTGCAATATCTGGCTCTTCCTGCATCTCTCTTATCAAGGATTCAGCTTCTTCCACCTGATCATTCCTGCACAGTAGATCCACCATAGAACAATAGTGCTCGAGCTTTGGGTTGATGGTTAAATACCTTCCCATATCTTTGAAAATTTCACACCCTTCCTTGACTAAACCTCCATGGCTGCAGGCAAAGAGTGCAGCCAAGTAAGTGTGGTGGTTGGGCTTCAGGCATCTTTTCAGCATCAGATGAAAGACCTTGATTGCATCTTCTGCTCTCCCATGGAGGGCTAAGGACTTGATCATCACATTGTAGGAGAACGCATCTTTGTTCCCAATCTTGACAAATATCGTAAAACCTTTGTCGATATCCCCACAGTTTGCATACATTTGTATGAGGGCAGTCCCTACGATAGCACCCATCTTAGGCCAATCTCTTATTAGGTTATGCACCCATCTCCCTGACTCCAGATTGCTCAAGTTAGAACAAGCCGACAGAGCGGCAACAAAGGTGAAAGAATCTGGCTGCAGTCCTTCCATCTGCATCTGAACAAAGAGATCCAGTGCCTCCTGAAATGCCCCCATCTGAGTGTAACTTGACATCATAGAGTTCCAAGAAACCACGTTTCTGTAAGGCATTTTGTCAAAAAGTTTCCTGGCTGTTCTGAGGTCCCCTACAACCGCATATGCCCCAAGCATAGTAGTCCATGACACCACACTCTTCTCTGGCATCAACTCAAATAAATCACGGGCATTTGCCACATCCTTTGCCTTAGCATAGCCAGATATCATGGTGTTCCAAGACACAACATCTCTTTCAGGCATTTCGTCGAACAACTCTCTCCCACGCTTGACATCTCCTATTGTCGCGTACTTCCCCATCATTTTATTCCACAATTCTACCGTTTTCTCATTGACACCATCAAAAACCCTCCTGCAATCATCCAGGCTCTCAGTATTGCCCAATCGCATCTTCAAAGACACATCCTTTGTCGCGTAAAAATCAAAAAGCGCATTTTTAACAGAAAAAGCACTCCCAAAACCAGATTTTATTATACGGCAATGCACCTTCTTGCCAACGCCAAACAAACCCATTCGCGAACAAGAGTTCAAGACATAAGGGTATGTGAAATTATTCGGTTTAAGACCTCTCAGAGTCATTTCGTCGAACAGTATCAGGCAATGTTCACAAGGTCCATTATAGTCATAGCCTCTTATCATGGCATTCCAAATTGTGATATCAGTGCTACACAAACCACCCATTTGCCCAAAAATAAGATTCGGATACTCCATTTCCCCAAACTCCGTGGTCCTCCGGAGGAATTTCAGTCGAATTTCCTGGATTTGATCCAGGGACGCCCCAATGACGAAGCCGTGAATCTGTTTCAACTGTTTGTAGGTGCATTGCTGCAAAAAATTCAAGACTTTCGAGCTGTAGAACATAAGGCAAGGTACAAACTAGAAAACGAATCTATCCAAAATGAGTTTGCATGATATTTAACGATCATTTTAAGATAATCAAACACTCGGGTGCAGTGTAATTCTTATTAAGAGATAGAATCAGAGATGGACGTCGGGCCATGCCCACATTTTGCTGATGAAGGAGCCATGGCGCGTAAACCTAACGGAGCCAATCGTAGAGAAACAAACACGAAGCATGCCGACGGTTTAGATGAAGAGTCACTTGAAGAGTGAATGTGGAGATATTTGCGGTCATAATTTTGATTCCGATAAATAAATTAATTTTAAATTACGTTGATTTGAGAATCTATAAATACATTTTAAATATTTATATAAATATAAAAAAATTAATTAAATAAAATTAAATAGTATAATTGTAAATGTTTAAAAATTCAAGTCTTAATTAAATAAATTTATAATTAAATATCATTTAAAAATAAATAAATTTAATCGTTAATGTAAAATGATTGATAATTAGTTTCTAATTTAATATGATAAAAATTGAAAATTTTTTATTAATCAAATTTTTACACATAAAATATGTTTTAGTAATACTTATTATTATACAAAAAAAATATATTTTTTTAGTTGACCGATTCACAAATTAAGTTTAAGTGACTTACGAATTTAACGAATTAAGTTCGAGTCAGATTTTATTTATCTGTAAAAATAAGTGAATTTACTTTTAAATTTAAAAAGAATATTTAATATGAATTTATTATTATTTATTTTAATTATTTTATATTACTCTTAATATTAATTAAATATCTTTATCTATTGTAGAGAATGTATCATTATATATGATAAAATAATATATTTAATTTAATCATAAATACCACGTCTACTAACACTGCATAGATTTAAGTGGCGAGGAGTTTTGCACGACCTCTCCTATTATCACTGAACAGTGTATAATTATATAATATAAAATTAATTTTTAATATTTCAAAAATAATTTTGAAGGAGAATAATTATAATATTGTTTATGTCTCACTAAATATTTAAGCTGACAGTATGCAATGTTATATGTTGTGTCTATAGCTTACGAAATATATTATTTTGAATGTAAGAAAAAACCTATCAAATTTTAAATTATTTTACTAAAGATGAAATTTTAGATTTTATCTCTTTGTACGAGTATAAAGTATAAAAATTAAATTAATAAATTTATCAATATTAAACTCTTTATAAACTCATATCTTCTACTATTTACTTATATTCATAAAAATAAAGAGATGTGTTAAAATTAAACTCGTATAGGTTTTTTTATGTAATTTTTGCACTGATAAACTAATATTTAACAAGCCTACTTTATTTTATAAAATTTTATTCTTCATTTATACATATTGATTTTATTTACATTTAAAAATAAATTTTAAAATATAATATAGTATGAATTGATAAATATCTTCGTTCATCATACTTAAGAAAAAATTATTAATACTATGTTATGCTCTTGTACATAGAATGTGCTTCTATTATTTATATATCTTATATATAATGTATATTAATTTAAACTTGTTAAATATAAAATACATACTAATTTGCACATGCAATAGATTTTGAAGAACAGTATTATAAATATTTATTCTTCTTCAGATCTAAAATTAAATTTTTTACAATTTTCATTATATATTCAAAATGATGTCATAGCAAAAAACCCCCAGAGTGTGTGGAAATATTGTGTATAGTAGCCCTAAAGCACATGATCCTCCTATCTTCAACAATGAGAAAAACCCAAAAACCAACTAAATGCATTGGCTCCAAAGCTATTAGCACTCTGTATATACACAAGGTGTCTTTCCTTCTTTTCTTTTTATATTTTATTTCTTTATATTTTCAATTTTTTTGGCATAGTTTGTTCTAGGTAAGTTTAATTATTATTATTTAGAGCATATTTTTTAACATTAATTTCCAAAATATTATAAAAAATTATATAAATTATAAAATGATATATATATATATTTTTCAATTACACGTTGGCATACTGTAATTGTACACCAACTACCAGTTTTATGGTTATCAAATGGTCTCAATTCTTCCCAGTCGAACATGTCTTAATGGGTGTGGTCCTTCACGGCGCAATATGGGTAGAGGAATTCCTACAACTCCAGTGTTAACCCTGTACAGGGGCGGACAATTGTCTGTCCGCGACTGAGAATTTATTTAAAGAAAAAAACAAGAAAACAAATTAGAATGAAATTTAAAAAATAAAATAAATTTTGCATTAAAAGTAAGTAACTTACCAGCAATGCTGCGTATGCCAGTACTATCGTCTTTATGACTACAATGTATGGTCTCTTATTCCACATGTTGAAAATGATAAGAGAAACAAACTCGACAACAATATACCGAGCTGCATTCCTCGTGTCCTCTCTCAGGGCAAAAAAGTCCATAAGTGCAAGAATTATCATAAAAATAGAGCTAATGGTTGCAACAAGAATAATATCGGGTTCATCCAACATCTCAAAAAGGGCATCTGAACATAGAACAACTACCACAGCCAAAAATCCCCAGTGTATGGAAATATTGTGTATAGTAGCCCTAAAGGACAAGATCCTCCTATCTTCAAGCATGAGAAAAACGCAGAAACCAACTAAAAGCATTGGCACCAAAGCCATTAGCACTTTGTAGATACGCATGGTCCCATCAAAGTTGGCAAAAGCCAAGATAGGACTAAGAATGGCCAATACAGGAAGCATGCAAATCAAAGCCACAGCTCTCCACCCGTTCATACCAGCCATCAATCTCTCGAATAACATGATTGGGTCTGATTAAACAACAAAGATTAAATGAAAAATAAAGGTTGCAATAGTTAGTATATATTTCAATCATTACATCACATAATTAAGATTTAGAAGAAATTTGTGTAGTTCAACATCAGGATTGTGTCAAAGAAATGAAAGTTAGTTGATAGATTAGCCATTTGTATATTTCTGGTGCCAAATTTTCAAATCTTACAATTATAATATGAATTACAACTAATTGGTTTGTAGTTACAAGTGCTGTTATGGAGTGTCATTGTTGGAGAGATGTCTTGGTAATGATATTTGTTGATAAATCTTATGGGTTAATCAAATTTTCGGTTATGTAGATTATGTTTTAACTTCTTGTAGGAAGATGGATATGATAATGAAGTAAAACTTTGGTTGATATTCTATGTAAACAAATCGCAACAATAGTAGATTGATAGATGTTGCAATTTTGTTTGATGCTATTTCCTTGATACAATTTTAAAACAACTTATGTGCTCAAAATTTTTACAATCAAATTTATCTATCCAACAAAATTTATATAATTTTCATCCTACGTAAAAATAACAAAATAACCATTTTCTTATTACACAATGTCTAGTGTCATATATATTTGATATTGTGACAAATGTTAACTTAGAGTTTTTTCAATTATTTTTTCAATTTTTTTATATTATGTTGTAACATATTTTACAATTTCAAATATTTGTGTAGTTGTATCATATATAAAATCCAGAAGACCTTGACAAGATAAACATATCAACCCAAGAAAGAATTTTGTAATCAGTCTTGTAAATGTAGAAACCATTACCCTAATAGAATTTTGAACGTAATTAAATATTGAATATAAAAAAATATAAAAAATTCTAAAAGTTTAGATAAAATAAAAAGTTAACCCACATAAGATATTAAGGGCAGTTCTTTTGTTTTTGATTACACTAATTATAAAATTGGCATTAATAGTACCTCACAATAATGTAAATCAAGAAAACCAGTTGCGCTGAAAGCAGAAATCGTATCAAAACCTGCAAAAAGATTAACAAAAATTAGATGCCAGACAAACGATTAGCAAAAGCAAACAGCGGAACACTTCCTCTCCATTGTAAATAAAATCAGATGAAAACTCCGAGAAAAAAAATACGAAAACTGCGAGAAATTGAAATATGAACGAGCAAACTGAAAAGCGCAGACTCTTGAGCTTAGAACTCTTCCTCCCGCAACCAAGTGCCGGCCCATTTTACTTTTTTGGATCTCCTTAGGCCACGCACCCCACCAAGGTGACCGTTCGGAGACCCCCGTAAGAAAGAAAAGAAGTAGAAAAAGAGAAGCAGCAACAACGAAGAGCAGAAAGATTCACCTTAATGATGTCGGGAGAGCTTGGAGGTATGGGATTACCAAGGAAGTTCTGATGAAGCTCAGGTAATCAATATTTATGACTCCGTGCTGTTGGGATGTATCTTCTACACTAAATTGTTGTATCTGAGTGTGGAGGCAGTGAGGCGTGTGTGAACTGTGTATTCCCAATGGCAGTCACCTTCGAGGGTTGGGTTTGCATGCCAAATTCAGGCGTAGATTTCGATTTGCAGAGTGTTGTTGTATTGGTAATGGCAACATAGAATTTGAGTATTGAGTATCTGTATTTGAGGAACCAGAGTTGTAAACATTGGTCGTGGTGAGGTAGGGTTGCTGACTGAAATTTGGGGCACTGAAGTACTGGAAATCGGTAGACGACAATTTCGCCGTCTAGTCTCTCTCCTTTGCACTTTCCTGCTCTTGATCTTTATTTTATTTCTCCTTTTCAGTCCTTTTCTCTCCTCAGCATTTTCCTGCCCTTGATCTTTTATTTTATATTTTCTTGTCGGCACTTTCCTTTGTTTCTTCTTATATTTATATTTCCATTTCAGTTTTTGTTGTCGCCTCGTTCCTTCTTTTCTTTTTATATTTTATCTTTCCATATCAGTTTTTCTTTCCCCCTCTTTCCTTGTTTTCTTTTTATATTTTATTTCTTTATATTTTCAATTTTTTTTGGCATAGTTTTGTTCTAGGTAAGTTTAATTATTATTACTTAGAGCATATTTTTTAACATTAATTTCCAAAATATTATAAAAAATTATATAAATTATAAAATGATATATATATATATATATCGACGGAAAATTATTTTTATAAATTATTAAATACTTCCTTTAAATGTGAATGGAATAAATTTCAAAAATGATAAAAATAGATACACAAACTCTGTATATATGCATTAATAAAATATATTTTTCTGATAATTCATGTAGTATTGCTAGAATATTATACAATTATTAGAAATAAAAAAGTAATCATTGAATGCAGTTTAACATGTTGTATTCCGTTTTTCATAAATCTGTTTTGAAAATTATCAAATAAATATGAAGAAATATAACATGATCATCAGAAGAATAGCGCCAGATTTCTGACGGGAATTGGTTTTGTCGAAGAAAATATAATTATTTTTATTTAGTGGACTGGGCCCACTGTTAATCGTTGATGTGGACATACGCTCAATGCGCAGGATGCATATCGAGCTAACAACTGATGTGGACATACGCTCAATGCGCAGGATGCATAATTGCATATCGAGCTGTTAGGTGACGAATGCCGCGCGCTCAAAGGTAGGGACTTTTGTTCCACATGCTTAGAATGATAAGAGAAACAAAAAAGTCTATATGTGCAAGAATTATCATAAAAATATAGCTAATGGTTGCAACAAAAATAATATCGAGTTCATCCAACATCTCAAAAAGAGTCTCTGAATATAGAGCAATTGTCATAGCAAAAAACCCCCAGTGTGTGAAAATATTGTGTATAGTAGCCCTAAAGCACATGATCCTCCTATCTTCAACCATGAGAAAAACCCAAAAACCAACTAAATGCATTGGCACCAAAGCTATTAATTAGCACTCTGTAGATACACATGGTGTCTTTCCTTCTTTTCTTTTTATATTTTAATTCTTTATATTTTCAATTTTTTTGGCATAGTTTGTTCTAGGTAAGTTTAATTATTATTATTTAGAGCATATTTTTTAACATTAATTTCCAAAATATTATAAAAAATTATATAAATTATAAAATAATATATATATATATATAGACGGAAAATTATTTTTATAAATTATTAAATACTTCCTTTAA
Source organism: Avicennia marina (assembly GCA_019155195.1). Lineage (NCBI taxonomy): Eukaryota > Viridiplantae > Streptophyta > Magnoliopsida > Lamiales > Acanthaceae > Avicennia > Avicennia marina. Next base: position 11,312,116 of record CM032773.1, read on the forward strand.
ATGTGAATGGAATAAATTGCAAAAATGATAAAATGGATACACAAACTCTAGATATATGCATTAATAAAATATACTTTTATGATAATTCGTGTAGTATTGCTAGAATATTATAAAATTATTATAAATAATGAAGTAATTATTGAACGCAATTTTAACATGCTGTATTCCATTTTTGATAAATCTATTTTGAAAATTATCAAATAAATATGAAAATATAACATGATGCATACATAAAAAGATAAATATCAAATAATGTTTTTACGTTTCAGATAAAAAAAGCCGGGGAACCTATAACAGCGAGGGGCTGAAAAAGTGGGGAAGAACGCGTCCTCACTTTTGCCACTGCGACTCTAATAGTTTAGATAAGAAGAAATAGTGAAGAGCCAGATGTCTGATGGGGATTGGTTTTGTGGAAGAAAATATAATTATTTTATATTTAGTGGACTCGGCCCAGTGGAAATGGGCTCTGGACAAAGTCCCTAATGTGAACATAAACTGGTTGCCCGCCGCTGAAACACGGGACGAGGGTGACAAAAGCCTATCCAACAAATTGGCGTTCAAATCTGATGGGCTTCATTCAAAAACCAAAACTAGAAAGCTCCTAGCGTGTTGGGTCATTTTACGAAAGCCCAATAATAATAATAAGGCTAATAAAAAAAAAAAAAAGAGAGATGCCCAATGTTCTAACTATTTGTTTTATTATTTATAGTTCAAATAACTAATTTGATTTCATCATATTTAATTATTTTTTATTTATTAGGTTATGAAGTCAATGCCCTCCAACAAGTTCATTGTTTTTTTTTAAAATACAATTACGCAGTTATAATTTTGCTTATTATGAATTCAAATATATAAATATTTTAAATAAAAATAAGGATTTTATAAATTCTTTAATTATACTTATTTAAAAAATAATTTAATATTATATTAATTTATATTTCTATTTTCAATAACTTAGAAATAATTTTTTAAGTCATTTGAATATGTTGGGACTTTATTAACCTCTTACTACAAAAATTCATATTCATTAAAAATTCTATTGATTTCCTACAACTAAAAGATTTCTATGTTATATAATTTAAAGATAACTACGAAAGTTGTTTAGATGTATGAGGGCTCTATAAATCTTTTACTACTAAAAGACAAACATTTTAAATAGAATTTTATTTTTACCTAAATAACCTTATTTACTATAATAGATATGGACGTGCAATTAAAAACACATGTGTCCTTTTACAATAGGCAATATAGATATTGCATATATTATATTAAAGGCACAATATATGTATGCATATATATATATATATATATGTATGTATGTATGTATGTATGTATGTATGTATGTATGTATGTGTGTGTGTGTGCGTATTGGGTAATTTAATTTTTTAAGAGTAACAAAACTAGTGATTAGTGAACTAGTGGAGTACAAACACACAAATTTTGTTTACCTATTAAATAATGCCACGTGAAAAATATGACATTAAAAATATTATTTAAATCAATTTTTATTTATTTAGGAATTTAAATAAATGTAATTCTTAAAATAAATAAATAAATAATTAATATTTTTATTGATCAGTTAAATGACAGCAAGTGGTAGAATTCTATTAGAATTTTAAGAGATAAAAACTCTAAGTGGTAAAATTTTATTAGAAGTTCAATGAATGAAAATTTTAAGTGACAGAATCTTATTAGAAGTTCAAGAGATGAAGACTCTAAGTGATAAAATTAAGTTAGAAGTACGAAGGATGAAGATTCTAAGTAGTAGAATCCTGTTAGAAGTCCAAGAGATCAAGATTGTTGAATAGGGTCTAAACTTTAACGACCAATAAAATTATATCACGTTAGTAAGCCGATACAGCTACTTTATTTCTCCTACAATATAAATAGGAGTTAAACCACAAAAAAAGAAAATAGAAATCAGAAAGTGATATCGTTGAAGCCTCGAAACTCTCTAAATCTTCTGTGAAATTTTAAAAAATATTCAAAGAAGTTCGTCGCATTCTTAGTTAAATTTAAAAAGTTCATCGTGTTCTTATTCAAATTCAAATAAATTTATTGTGTTGTTCGCTAAATTTAAAATAAAATATAAAATTTTTAAAAAATAAAGATAAATCATTCAATTCGACATTCGAACCATAATATCAGAATGAATACCACATTTTTTAAAATATCATATTGAATATCTGACCAAAAATTTCAATTCAATTCCGTCAGTTTACCAAATAAGCATCATATATGGGTGGATCTAAACATCACCTTTCTATTGGTAAAAAGAAGACTATGGAAGGGGGGTATTAGGGTCATATTAAAAAAAATGGACGAACCATTCCTAAGCTTTCAATGGCCGTAAACCCCACAATCGAAGAGAAGAAAACAATCCACCCTTCTGAATTCTCCTCCACTACTACAAAAACTCAGAAGTCAAAATCATTCTCATATGAATGCGGAATGAAAAACCTGTCATCCCATGTCCTCCTCCAAAACCCACAACACCCAAACCCTACGCCACTAATCCTAGATAAAAGACAAGCAGAAGAAGAAGAAGAACATGAAAGAAACCAGCAACCAGCCAACGATGAAGATGAAGAGAAAGTAAGATGCCAGTGGGATTTCACTCTCTCCACTGTAATCTCTTCCTCCGCCTCTGGACCCACCGTTTCTGACGCGATTGGGGTGGTTGAATTCGACCACAAAGACAGATTCTTAGCCACAGGTGGGATCGCTAGAAAAATTAGAATTTACAGCGTAGATAAATCACTTAAATCCCGTGAAAATGGCGAAAGAGGAGTTACAGTAGTTGACCAATCGGCTGCATGTGAATTCTACATACGCACCCCAACCTAGATCAGCAGCCTGAAATGGAAGCCCGGGTCGGGTTCCCGGGTCATCGGATCGGGCGACTACGACAGGGTGGTGATGGAGTATGACCTCGAGAAACGGGTGCCCGTTTTCGAGCGCGACGAGCACGGCGGCAGGCGGGTGTGGAGCATGGACTACTCGCATTGGGATGCGACGCTGGGGGCGTCCGGGTCGGACGACGGCGAGGTGCTGATGTGGGACCCACTCTGCGACGGTGGGAAGTGTCTGGTTTCGGTCCAACCAAACCGGCCCGGTTTGCTCCGTGGAGTTCAACCCGTTCACTGGACCCCTCCTGGCCGTCGGATGCGCGGGCCGGAGAATCTACGGCTCCGACGTGCGCAGATTGATAGACCCGCTTTTCGTCCTGGACGGGCACGAAAAGGTTGTGACGTATGCGAGATTTCTCGATCTGCATACGATAGTTTCTTCATCCACTGACGGGTGCTTGAAGATGTGGAACACGGAGGATCGGCGACTGATTAGGACGTACAAAGGGCACGTCAACAGCAGAAGATTTGTGGGGCTGGCTGTTTGGAGAAATGGCGGGTTGCTGAGCTGTGATTCGGAGAATAATCAAGTTTTCGTGTACGACAAGAGATGGGGCCAGCGCATTTGGGTCGCCGGTTTAATCCGCCGTAAATCTATAAAAGGAGAAAGAGAATTCAACTTGAAAAATAGAGAAGGGAAAAAATGCGAGGATCACAGGTGGTGAACTTGTACCACCTTTCAAACTACACTTTCGGCACCAAAGAGCCCAAATTGGAAGAAGATACCTCCGTCGCCGATCGCCTTGCCCGCATGAAAGTCAAGTGCGTGACGTTTCTCTCATTTTGATTTTATTTTAGTTTTAGTTTGGCTGTGTATGCTGTTGTAATTGTAAAACCCTGGATCAAGTATAGTTAGTCTATCTAGGGTTATCTGTTAACCCCAAGAAAGGACTTTTGTTATTGCGTTTTTTTTTTTTTTTTGCTTTATTTTATTTTATTCTTTTCTTTTTCTGATGCTTGTTTGGGTTTCTGTGTTGCAGCTACATGAAGGAAGGCATGAGGACTAGCGTTGAGGGGATTTTATTGGTAGCGTTTTCGTTCTTCGGTGTTCAATTTCGCTGCTTTTCTTTTTAATACACGATCCTGATACATCTTGCTTGTTGAATTTTTTGTGAATATGTACATTTTGAATGGCAACCACCATATGCATAAGGTGCGCCTACGATATTTTGCTGATAGAACTTTTTCTGTTTTGCTTCACTTGGACCTAAAGTTCAATAGATGAAAGCGGCAAGTAGAAGCAGACTAATGATGACTGAATGTCTTGCATTTCCCTTTCCAGCAAATTATTAATTTTGAACGTCTATGTAATGGAACTGTTTGAATTGAAAAGAATAGATGACGTGGTGTATTGAGTGACATGATTTGTGTAATTTTGATTTTAAAAGCATTTCTTTCGTACTTTCTGAAGAAACAAAAGTGAACAAATAATCTCATTGGTGCCTTTCTCACGAAAGATCCTGCATCTAGACACGGCCTATCTGCATGTATTTTGTAATAATATCTTTATGGCCTATTACATTGGGGATGTGATTTTTGGTTACACTCTCGAGTGCAAATCATCATTTTGGCATTTGTAAGTGTCAAGTTTTAAACCGGAATAACTTATTGCAAATGTGTGGTGAGTTTAATTAATTCCCGACTCCTTGGGGCCAAAGTGTAAACTTCTGTAAATTTGCTGTTTCTAATATTATCTTCTAAATTTTCAGGTACAAGAGCATAATCATCTAGATATTCTTCTTTTGCAAATTGGAAACACAATCTGTAAACTTCCAGGAGGCAGACTGAAACCAGGAGAGAACGGTATGGTACTTGTCTTTCATTTTTATTTTGTTATTGACGGTATGTGGATTTTACCTGTTTAGTAATTTAGTTTTGGACAGAAGGAAAGGGATGAGATGCTAAGAATGCACTTTCTGCTTCACTGCTGGATTTATCTTAGTTCTCAATTTGTCTGAATATTACTTCTCAGAAATCGAGGGCTTGAAAAGGAAACTCTCTAGCAAACTCGCTGCAAATTCACCTTCTCTACAGCCAGATTGGCAGGTAATTTATAAGGAATAATTGATGGTTTTACTTGGAAATTTATCAAATATAGACCCAGAAAATGGGAAGTGTAGATCGGCATGCTTTGGAAATAACATTGGCAGAAGAGTAATTAGGACCTTTCAATGTAAGGTTGTCTACGTTGTAATATATGCCTTGAAAGGAATTGGCTGAGTTGTATGAATTGCATGTTTGCTTACCTTATCTCTTGACCATTTTCCAGCCAGTTAAATTTTAGCTTCTGAGTTGATTGTTATGTGAGATTCAAAAATTTTATGCATATTGGTGAGTGTGCGGCAATGTGGTGGAGACCAAACTTTGAAACAATCATGTACCCTCACTGCCCACCATACATAACAAAGCCTAAGGTACTGCTACCATGACACACATTACCTTGTATCATTATGTGGTATCAAATGTTTCTTACTATAGTTTTTTGCAGCGCAGGAGTGCAAGAAGCTTTTGCTTGTTCACCTGTCTGAGCGGGAGTATTTTGCTGTGCCAAAGAACTTGAAGCTTCTTGCTGTTCCGTGGTTTGAACGTTATGATATGTACAGGTGCGAGATATGTACAGGTGCGACAAGATTCAGTTGTTTGCATTATGACTATGGAATAGCATCTTTATTACAAGTCCATATACCAATTAGGATTCCGAAGTATTTTAACAGTACAGTTCCATTCTGAATCTATTTTCTTCCTTTTGTGCTTTATGTAACTTATCATCTTGAGTTAGTACTATAATGATTTTTAACCTTGTTCTCACTCTCTCCATCAGCATTTGGAGACGTTTCATATTTCTATGGTTATTATTCTTATAAATCTCTGTTAGTTTACGTCAGAGATATGGACCGGTTATATCTACCATCCCCCAGCAGCTATCCAGGTTTTCATTTCAACATGATCCATCCATAGTTTCATGCGTGATTCTGTTGGATTTAGATGGGAAGATGGAGCATAATAGATGATTCTGAATCAAGTATTTTGTCGGGTCCCTTGTTTTAAGGACATCAGATTCTGAATCAAGCATAATAGAATGTACTTCGATTATTTAAATATCATATATATAATGTATATTAATTTAAACTTGTTAAGTATAAAATACATACTAATTTGCACATGCAATCGATTTTGAAGAACAGTATTATACATATTTATTCTTCTTCAGATGTAAAATTAAAATTTTTACAATTTTCATTATATATTCAAAATAAATAATGCATTATTTTAATAAAATTTTATGAAGTCGAGATATTCTACATTTTTATGTTAATCTAAATTAATTTTTAATTTAAATTGTAAAATATATTAAACGAGACTAAGTTTTGATGTATAATTAAAATTAACAACTTTCTACACTCATGTTATCTCAACAAATTTAATTTAATTTACAATATATTATGCTCTTATACATAGATTTTACTCCATTTATTAATATATTTTATAATAACGCCCTTTACTTTAGACTTGTTTAGTATATAATATACCATATTTTAGCGCACACAATAGATTTTGTACAACATCATACTCTTTGAACCTTTTTTAGATAATGCATTAGAAATTCTATAATTTACATTAATAAACAGTGCATGATAGTTATATATTAAGCTTTCTAATATTGAGATATTCTACCATTTTATTTTTATTTTTATTTGTAAGAAACTAGGTCAACATTAGAAATGTATTATCAAAATTTTAGTTAAATCATCATATAAGTTTACATATCTAAAGTTACACAATTTTACATTTAATTTCAATCAAAATTTTGCACCATCTATTTTATATTCATAGATTCATTAAAATATTTTTCACTATAACTTTTCTATTTTATATAGTGTTTAATTTAAAAATTTCAGAATTTCCATTTCAAATATGCTTGTATACGAAACTGATTACATTTGAAAATTCAAAGTATTTGAAATGTTGTGCTAAAAAGAAGATTAAGAAAATTTTGAATATGAAAGGTTACTATTATATGTTTATTATATAATGTATAACGTAATCAAATCCCTACGATACCCTTTATTTTTATTATTTTACATTATTATTAAGAATTTTCATAATTTACATAATTATATAAAATAAATAATGCATTATTTTAATTAAACTTTGTATCATTGAGATATTCTTCAATTTTACCTTAATATTGATCAATTTATAATTTAATTTTTAAAATATATACGTCCCTCATGATACAGACTCTAAAGATATGCACGTGCAATATCGATGCTATAATTTTAAGGTATTAAATATATTATTTTGAATGCTAGATAAAAACTATCTAGTTTAAAATAAAATTTTAGGGTATAAAATTTATTATTTTGAAATGCTAGAAAAAAATATCAAGTTTAAAAATATTTTATTAAAGATGAACATTTTAAAATTTTATCTTTATATGAGTAGAAAGTACAAAAATTAAATTGATAAATCTATTAAAATTAAATTTCTTAGAAACTTATATCTTCTACTCTTTACTCATATTTTTAAAACAAAAAAAATGCGTTATAGCAGAATGTACATAATTATTTTATACTTTTGCACCAATAGGTAAAATGTTTAATTAGCATACTTTGTTTTATAGAATTTTATTAAAAAATTTATTTGTTAGTTTTATTTACATTTAAAACTAAATTTTGAAGTATAGTTAAATTAATAACTTTATACACTCCTCTTATGTCAAAAAATCTGATTTTATTTATAATATATTACATTCGATCTATAACTAATATACCTTAATTTTAGTGCACGCAATGGATTTCGCAGAATACCATCATACTCATGTATACTTTTTTTAGATATGAAATTAGATGTTTTATAATTTACATTATTAAATAAGGTGTTTCTTCAATTACACTTGCTAAGTAGGGATATTCTACAATTTTACTTTGATTTTTAAGAATTTAGATCAATATTAGAGAGTTATTATAAAAAATTTGATCAATCCACTGTATAAGTTTGCATATCTAAACTTTCATAATTTTACATTTAATTTTAATCAGGATTTCACATCATCTATTTTATACTTATAGATTTATTAAATATTTTTTTGTTATTACTTTTTTATTTTACATAGGGATTAATTTAAAAAGTTATATAAATTTCAGATAAAATCCTTTATATATCATATCATATATCATTGGAAAGATTTCAAAATTTACTTTTACAAAAAATTAATTTCATTTGAAAATTCAAAATATTTTAAAAGTTATGCCAAAGTATTTCAAAATTAATTTCTACTATAACTTTTTTATTTCACATAGTGATTAGAGTTAAAAATTAAAAAATTTTCAGAAATGGTTTTTATATGTCATTGGAAAGATCTCAAAATTTACTTGGACTGAAACAAATGTTGACTCAAGAAATTATTCATGGAAGGTGAATAAATTCACCAAGAAACATGAGGGATCCTTCAATCAAAAGCAAGAGAAGGAACGAAAAAGGGAATAAAGCTAAAGCTTTCATTCAAGCTCGAGAATCAGTAACTATGCAGAAGTTGTTTCAACTGATTCACTTGTCTTCCGTTAGTGTTTCATTGCCATATTTATACAAGGACTTCATGCCAACTGCTACTGTTATAAAGAAAGCTTCCAAACTCATGCCGGATGCAAAATAACTAATTAACTACCACAAAACATATCAGCTAGTTTAATAAAAATCAAATCTCGTGTGAGTATTTAGTGAGTTGGCTGCTTTGTCACTACTCTATCAGCCTCCTTGCTAAACAACGATTGGTGTTTGCAAATGACCAACCATCTGTTGAAAAGTCAAAGGTTCCAAATGATGCCTTGTAAGCACTACTCATCCTTGTAAAAGTACGTAGATAGGAAAAGTGTATTGATTATAAGCACGTCTTATTGCCAAATGTTTTGTAAGATCGGTACCGTAGATGGTTACAAGTTGGTACATTGCAACTGTACTCCAACTATCAGTTTTATGGTTGTCAAATGATTTCAATTCTTGCCAATGGAACAGGTCCTTCCCGGTCCAGTATGGGTAGAGGATTTTCTGCAATCTCAGCGTTAACCTCGTTCGGGGGCGGACGGCTGTTTGTGCACAACTGAGAATTTATTTAAAGAAAAAGATAGTAAAATAAAATTAGAATGAAATTTTAAAAATAAAATAAATTTTACATTAAAAATAAGCAACTTACTAGCATTGTTGGGTATACCAATGCCACTATCTTTATCACCGCAATGCCAAATCTCTTGTACCACATGGCGTCTATTATGAGAGGAACAAAGTCGATAACAACACATAGAGCTGCGCTCCTAGTGTCATCCCTCAAGGCAAAAAAGTCCAAAATGGCAAGAATTATTATGAAAATGTAACAGATGGTGGCAGTAAGAATAATATTGGGCTCGTCCAACATTTCAAAAAGGGCCTCTGAAAATAGAATAGCTACTATAGCAAAGAACCCCTTCCCTGTGAAAATGTTGTGTATAGCAGCCTGGAAACGTAGGATCCTTCTATCTTCAAGCATGAGAAAAACCCAAACACCAACCAAAAGCAATGGCAGTAAAGCCGTTAGCACTCTGCCCACGGTGGCATAGATTGGAATGTTGCCATCTAGGTTGCCAAAGACTAGGATGGGGATAGGAAAGAACAATACAAGAAGCATGCAAATCGAAGTCACACCTCCCCAGTCCTTCATACCAGCATTCAATCTCTCAAGAAACGTAGTTGGGTCTAATTAAGAAACAAAAGAAAAAATGAAAAAAAAAAGGTTATAGCAGTTAGTTAGTGCTTGTGTAATGAAAATATTTCAACCACTACATCACACAGTGTATATTTAGAAGAAATTTGTAAAACTTAATGAAGATCAAGCAATATCAAGATTGTGTCGAAAAAATGACAGCTAGTTGATAGATTAGCTGTTTCTATATTGCTAGTGGCAAATTCTCAAATCTTGCAATCATAATATTTTCCGCAACTAATTGGTGTGCGTGCAATACACATATTTTTGGTGGCAAATTCCCAATACACATCATTCTAAATTTAATAATCCTAATAGCCTCTAAAAGAATGTCTACCGTATTCTTTATTCTTTATTGTTTAATCAATCATATCTATTTTGACATATATTTTAAATTAATAACCATTAATTAATGAAACTTTGAACCTAATTCAAAACTGAATGTAAGGAAATACAAAATAAAAAGTTACCACAGTTTTAAGATATTAAGCAAGGTTATTTTATTTTATTTCATTAATTACAAAATTATACCAGTATTATTATCTCGCAATAATGAAAATCAACAAACCTGTTTGGCTGAAGGCAGACATCGTATCAAAACCAGAAAGAAGATAAACAAAAAATCAGATGCGAGATAATGAAAGTGACCGTGGAACACTTCCTCTGGAATGAAAACAAAACCGAATGAAATCTGAGAAAATAACATGAAAACTGCGAGAAATCAAAATGTATGAAAGAGATATTGAGCAAGGTTTTTTTATTTTATTACATTAATAATAAAATTGATTCGCAATAATGACAATCAACTAAACCTGCTGTTCGGCTGAAAGAAGGTATCAAAACCTGCAAAAAGATTAACAAAAATCAGATGCGAGACAAACGATCAGCGAAAGCAAACAGCGGAACACTTCCTCTCGAACGTAAACAAAATCGAATGAAAACCCCGAAAAAATAACATGAAAACTGCGAAAAATTAAAATGTATGAACAAGCAAACGGGAAAGCGCGATCACGCCATCGCCGCGTCTGGTCTCGAGCTGCTCCGTCGGGGTCGTCGACTGCCGCTGAGGCATCCAATAATCCGCCTCGGATTGGCGAGTTGGCGGGTCACGTGACTCGTAACCCTAAATCCACTCGTTGATCGGAATCCTCGCCGGGGCCGAACCAGCCGCTTCTGGTCTGGAACTGCTCCGACGAGTTCGTCCTCAGCGAATGTGCCAGGTTGATCGGAATCCTTGCCGGCGATTCTGGGGCCGAACCGGCCGCTTCTGGTTCGAGCTGCTCCGACGACTTGGCCCTCAGCGGAAACCAGGACCACTTTCGAAGGGGCCGCCACTCTCGGTGACCCTAATCCACTAGTTGATTGGAATCCTCACCGGAGATTCTGGGGCCGAATCGGCCCCTTCTGGTCTCGAGCTGCTCCGACGAGTTCGTCCTCAGTGGAAACAAGCACCACTTCCACCGACGCAAAAAAAGAAAGAAGAAAAAGAGAAGCAGCGACGAAGAAGAGCAGAAAGATTCATCTTAAAGATGTGGGCTGGAGAGCTTGGAGGTATGGGATTACCAAGGAAGTTCTGATGAAATTCAGGTCCGTGCTGTTGGGATGTGTCTTCTAGACTAAATTGTTGTATCTGAGTGCGGAGGCAGTGAAGCCTGTGTGAAGTGTGCATTTCTGATGGCAGCCAAATAGGGTTTTCATGATCAATTATGTTGTAAATATGATCAAAATTTTCGTTTTTACAAAGTTAATTTTATTTGAAAATTCAAATATTTTAAAAGTCACGCCAAAAAGAAAAAAATAATTTTTTAAATATGAGTAGTTACTCGTTGACTGTCGCTGAGGCATCCAATAATCCGCCTCGGATTGGCAAGTTGGCGGGCGTGACTCGTAACCCTAATCCACTCGTTGATCGGAACCCTCGCCGGGGCCGAACCAGCCGCTTCTGGTCTGGAACTGCTCCGACGAGTTCGTCCTCAGCGAATGTGCCAGGTTGATCGGAATCCTTGCCGGCGATTCTGGGGCCGAACCGGCCGCTTCTGGTTCGAGCTGCTCCGACGACTTGGCCCTCAGCGGAAACCAGGACCACTTTCGAAGGGGCCGCCACTCTCGGTGACCCTAATCCACTAGTTGATTGGAATCCTCAACGGAGATTCTGGGGAAACAAGCACCACTTCCACCGACGCAAAAAAAGAAAGAAGAAAAAGAGAAGCAGCGACGAAGAAGAGCAGAAAGATTCATCTTAAAGATGTGGGCTGGAGAGCTTGGAGGTATGGGATTACTAAGGAAGTTCTGATGAAATTCAGGTCCGTGCTGTTGGGATGGCAGCCAAATAGGGTTTTCATGATCAATTATGTTGTAAATATGATCAAAATTTTCGTTTTTACAAAATTAATTTTATTTAAAAATTCAAATATTTTAAAAGTCACGCCAAAAAGAAAAAAATTATTTTTTAAATATGAGTAGTTACTGTAAAAAATATCGACGACTGCCGCGCAGGAACTGTTTCTCAAAATGGAAAGCGCGATCGCGCCACCGCCGCGTCGGTTCTCAAGCTGCTCCGACGAGGTCTTGCTTCATAAAGGTCGTCCTTTATAGGCCTCGCCCACCACTGCCGCTCAGACGTCCGCCATCCCGCCGCCGCCGCTGCCAAGACACAGGTCAGGCCGCGTCCCCCCACCACGGGTCTGGAATCTCAATTCTGCCAAACCAGCGCCACTTCCACCGAGGCAAAAAAAAAAAAAGGAAGAAAACGAGAAGCAGCGACGAAGAAGAGCAGAAAGATTCACCTTAAAGATGTGGGCTGGAGAGCCTGGAGGTATGGGATTACCAAGGAAGTTCTGATGAAATTCAGGTCCGTGCTCTTGGGATGTATCTTCTAGACTAAATTGTTGTACTTGAGTGTGAAGGCAGCGAGCCGTGTGTGAACTATGTATTTCCAATGGGACTCATATTCTCTAGAATCCAGTGCTTTTGTGCTTCCATATTGTTTTCCTGTCTCTTTCACTCTTGATTTACTTTCATGACTTTCACCACCTAGACCAGTGCCGCTTAGTCACGACATTAATTTCCAAAATATTATAATAATAGTTACTTTAAATGTGAATGGAATAAATTTCAAAAATGACAAAAATAAATACACAAACTCTGTATATATGCATTAATAAAATTTACTTTTATGATAATTCATGTAGTATTGCTAGAATATTATACAATTATTAGAAATAATAAAGTAATCATTGAATGCAGTTTAACATGTTGTATTCCATTTTTCATAAATCTGTTTTGAAAATTATCAAATAAATATGCAAAAATATTGCATGACCATCAGAAGAATAGCAAGCCCGCTTGATCTTTCTGGCAGCTGGTGCAGACAAGCGCCAGATCCCAGTGAAAAAGTGGGTGAGGCGGCGGGTCGCTTTTGTAACGAAAGCCTATCCAACAAATAGGCGTTCAAATCTGATGGGTTCCTAGGAACTCCAACATGTTGGTGGAGGACAAGCGCCAGATGTCTGACGGGGATTGGTTTTGTCGAAGAAACTATAATTATTTTTTATCCCAGTGAAAATGTTCTCTGGACGGCGGTGACGTGGCGCGTTGCGTGACGAAAGCCTATCCAACAAATTAGCATTCAAATCTGATGGGCTTCGAAAGCCTATCCAACAAATTAGCGTTCAAATCTGATGGGCTTCTTTCAAAAAACAAAATAGAAACTCGTAACACGTTGGGTCATTTAACAAAGCCCAATAACAATAATAATGCTAGTAAAAAAAATAAAAAATAAAAATTGAGACTTATTCCAAAATAAATTATTTATGAACAGCCTCAAAGGTAGGGTTTTTTATTTTTTTATTGCTATTTTTTTTATACCTTAACAAATTACCCCATTTATGAGAAGTTTGTTAAATTAACCCATCTCGCCGTTCCAAACGGCGAGATTGACGTCATATCGTAGTTTGGAACGGCGAGATACCTTTTTCCAAAAAAAAATAAATAAATAATGTTTCGTCTGTATTCGTATTAATTGTCTCAAAATACACTGTATCTCGCCATTTGGAACGGCGAGATAGAGTCTGATGAACTAGTCCACGAGGCGTTAGTTTCGAGGTATATCTCGCCGTTTGAAACGGCAAGATCTCCACTGATTGGGCCAACTCATGTGTCTCGCTGTTTCAAACGGCGAGATTGGACCCAATTAACGATGTATATCCCGCCGTTTGAAACGGCGGGATAGCCGCTGATTGGTCCAGCTCATGAGTCTCGCCGTTTGAAACGGTAAGATAACTTTAGTTTACACAAACACACCCAATCGCTGTTCATCATCTTCCCCGCGACAATTTCATCCTCTCTTCTTTTCGCCGACGAATTCTTCCATTCCTCGCGAACACGCCCGAACGGATATCATCTTGACGGCCGAACACGTCCGAACAGATATCGTCTTGACGGCCGAACATGCCCAAACGGGATATCTTCCCGACAGATTTTTGTTGAAGGTTGGCCGACCCGACGGATTTTTGCTGAAGGTTGGCTGAACAAGTCTATTTCAAGTTTGAGTGTTTTGATTTTTTAGTCTTAATTTTTACAATTTATTTTTCAATTTGAGTGTTTTAATTTTTCAATCTTAATTGGTAACAGATGTGTTTTTATATTGCAGGAAACTCCAGTTAAAATTTGTGAAAACAAACAAGGCGTATTAGCAGAATTGATTTCTGAGGTGAGTGTTCATATTTTGTTATATTTATGTTCAAAACAAAATTCTTGTGTTGTGGGACAAGCTGTAGTTTGTCATTAGTTGCTAATTTTTCCTATCTATTAATTGTAGTGTAAATAGAGACAATCAAATAAATTTGAAAATTTTATAAGAATATTAGATGAATAAAAATTGTGTACTTAAATATTTAATACATAAAATTTAAGAATATTAGACGAATGAAAAAAAATGAAGGTTTTTAATGTAGTTATTCTAATTAATTTTCCAATTTAACAAATGGAACCCACTTATAAATCTTTTATCAATTTAACCAACTTTTATCAAATAAGAATATTAGATGAGTGATAAAATATTTACTTAAAATACATTAAATTCTTATTATGGATGTGATGCTTATATTTACTATATTTGTATATGTCATATTATAGATGTGACGTTTATATTTAATTGCATCATGCATGTGTTCTGTTTTTTTTGAAGATATGATATTTGAGGGTAATATTCAAAGTGTGCTGTATTGGGGGAGTTTCTATTGTGCAAAATTCGAACGGAATAAGTTACAACATTGGGCCTCCTTATTTGCAAAGTATACGTCACAGTACGACTTTTGTTGAATTGGAGACGATGGTGTATGATTTGACTAGAGTGGATCGAAATCATTATGTCATTCATTTGAAGACAAAATTTGTGTTAAGAGATGCATTTGGAGGACATGATGTGGTCCTACTAGGGATGAAGAATGGCGTAAATTTGCAATTCTCGTTTAATCCTATCAATCAAGTTATGTATTTAGATCTATACATCGAAATAGAACGGAGAGACTGTAACAATCAGTATAGTGTGGCATGTGTGGAGGGAGAAACAGGTCAAACCTCCCACCGATTATTCTTTGGAACTCGACAGAGCAATAGTGTGCCCTTAATCACTGAAGCGTTGACTCATGTGGAAAATCAGGAGTGTGACATGTTACCTGATCTTAACACACAGGCATCACATTTTAGATCAGAATATGGAGGTAGGGTTGATATAGATGATGCAGGCGAGATGCTTTGTGATGCCCATGAGCAACATGTATAC
Source organism: Avicennia marina (assembly GCA_019155195.1). Lineage (NCBI taxonomy): Eukaryota > Viridiplantae > Streptophyta > Magnoliopsida > Lamiales > Acanthaceae > Avicennia > Avicennia marina. Next base: position 11,327,546 of record CM032773.1, read on the forward strand.
CGATCAACATTTGACATCAATGATAGAGATGATAGAGATGAGGGACATGATGAGGATGAAGAAGATGAGGATACAGTGGATATCAATTCGATGCAGCAGGTATTAACAGTATCAGATGCCGACCCATCAGTCAATGCATACCATAGACGTGTGCTAGGGCGAGCGAGCACCATGCCAATGCACTCTTCAACTATACCTGAACATGGGACAGAACCACCAATGGTGCCATTATATCCGTCTGTACCCTTCTTCTCACTGGCAAAGCCAGAAATAACAGCTGACAGTATTGAAAATCCAAGTGGTAGATGGAGCATGTATTATGACGAGCACAAAGGAGAGCTTCATTTGGACATAGTGTTTAAGAGCAGCTGTGAAGAATTACTCAGTGAGACATGCAAAGCGAGAGTACTGTGTGGTGAAGAGTACACCCAGTACGTGGAAGGTTAAATGTAGACATACTACAGTTGATATGCCTTGTGACTGGCACCTTACGGCTTCTTTAAGGCAGAAAATGGGATTGTGGAGGATAACTAGATATGGCACAGCCTACACTTGTCTCCTAGGGGACCTAAGGATGGATCACACAAATTTGGATAAAAACATGATTGCTGCAATTCTCGTAGGGTTGGTTTGTGAAAACCCTACTATTGAGATAAAAAATATTGTGCAGCTTGTCAAAGATCGATACGGTTATGATATTAATTATGCAAAGGAATGGTATAGCTTGAAACGAGTCATTGAGAATATGTACGGCACATGGGAAGACTCAGTGAATAAGTTGCCTACCTACATGAAAGCACTACAAAAATGGAACTCAGGCACTATTGTCGAGTGGAGACACATTGGCACCGAGGTGCCAAATAGGATGATGCTATGTTATTTGTTTTGGGCTTTCAAACCTTGCATCGATAGATACCAGCATTGCAGGCCGGTAATTAGTGTAGATGGCACACACCTATACACGAAGTATCGTCATAAATTATTGATTGCTGTTACTATTGATGTCAATCAGCAAGTGTTACCTCTTGCTTACGTCTTAGTAGATGAAGAAAACACAGAATCATAGGGTTGGTTTTTGCAGATGTTGAAGCGACTTATTATCAGTGGCAGAGTATATAATTGTCTTGTATCTGATAGACATCCTGGGCTTCTTTCTGCCGTTGAGAACATCGATGTTTTCAAGGCCCCAAGAGGACAACACCGATTTTGTCTTCGACATTTGTGTGCAAATATTTTAAAAGCTTTCAAATTTCGACACTTGCATGATCAATGCTGGAGAGCAAGTGCTGAGAACCAGGAGAAAAAATTTCTTCAAACTCTAGACCATATAAAGCAGATTAACTTGGAGGTGTACAACTACTTGGAAGCAATTGATAAAGAAAAATGGGCTCTATCCTTTGATGGAGGCTGGAGACATGGTGTACTGACAACTAACATATTAGAAAGTATTAATGGGGTAATGAAGGGAATACGACAGTTGCCAATATGTTCGATTGTGCAAATGACATTTGATCGGGTCGTCGCTAAATTCAGGCAAAGATTAATGGAGGGTGAAGTTAAGATGGCGGGGGGGATGAGTGGCCCACTTAGCCTATAAAAACGTATGTAAGGGCAGAGCGCAAATCTGTCCGGCATTTAGTGCAGCTATATGATCGAAATGCACAGTCGGGACGAGTGATCACAGCACAAGATCCGGGAAGAGGCGGAGGAAATGCACACGCTGTGGAACTATGCAGTAGGGATTGCACATGCAAGAAGTGGTTATTACGCGGAATTCCATGCTCACACGCAATAGCAATCAGTAGAAAATATAGTGTTAATCCTAAACGGCTAGTAATGTCATACTTTTCCATTGGTAGTTATGTATACACATATGAAGAGATATTCAATTCTATTTGGGCCGAGGATTATGGGATGATCCACCATTCGAGTTGGTCCACAACCCTCACAGGCGTATAATTCATAAGGTTGGGAGGGCCCCGTCGTATCGAATACCAACTGAAATGGACTGGCCACAATATCAAGCTCGATAGCAATCGCGGCAACAAGTCCAACGTCGATTGCAGGATTTAGACATGCCTTCATCCTCCAGTCGTCCTCGTTAGTTTCACATGTGTGTAAATTTTATATTTTTAGCAGTTAAACACGGAAGTAGTCTCCGTGCCTGTGTAGTTATTTTTGTATACATTTAAATATTATATGTGAATGTTATTTTTTCAAGTTTATTACATATTTTATATGCATGTAAATGTTAATTTGTCATAGAGGACTTTTTCACCATAGCTATGAGAGCTAATCCGAGTCCATTTGATCCGAGTTTGCTATACATATAGCATAACCATAGGTCGAAGACTGTGTGGTTGAGGGACATAGACATTACGCTTCGACCACGGCACCAGACCAGGGCACTAGCCAGGATTCCTGATTTTGATGATCGGGTCGTTATTTTACTGCGTCGACTAGGTTTCTATGTAATGTATAGGTGTGGACATGTAGCACTTGATTGGCACCTGATCACACAATAGTTGAGAGGTGGCGCCATGAGACTCACACTTTTCATCTTATGACTGGTGAGGCTACTATTACATTGGAAGATGTAGCGTTGATATGGCAACTCCTAGTGGCGGGTGCCCTAATTACAGAGGTTAACGAGTGTTGGGCCATAAGTGTTTGACAAGAGTATTGTTTGGAGTATTTAGGGTTTGCACCCTCCACAGATGTATTCAATGGTGCTACTATACCCCTCTCAGTCTTACTTCGGGAGGTTCGACACCGGGCCCTGACTGTTGATAGTACAGAGGATGACGTGACTCGATATACTTGCTATTACGTGTTATTGTTATTGGGATGCAGAATTTTTCCTGATTCATTTGGTGATCGAGTGAAACTATTATACCTTCGCATGTTAGAATATGTGAGTAGGACTCAACCATATAGTTGGGGGAGTGCGGCATTGGCATATTTATATTAAGAGTTGTGCTCCGCGTGTATGCGAGGTAGGCAGACGTTTGCTGGTCCACTAGAACTTTTACAGATATGGACCTGGATTAGGATCCCGGGGTTGGGCCCACAGACCCGTGATCATGGCATTTTCACTGGTCCACTTATTGTACTTGGGGACGTGCAATTACCAACTGCACCCTTCAGAGCACGATATGTCTCATAAAATTACACGTCTTGTTATGCTATTGTGCAACTGTTATATTTTGTTTTCTTGATGATTTTCACATGTATATAGCTAGACCAAATCAAGGAGGAGTAACACATCAAATGCATCTCACTGTATTCGCATGATACATGATACATTAGACGGAGAGGCAGAGTCTCAGGTACAAGTTACTTTTATCATATTAAATATGGATACCAAATACTAGACCATGTATATTGCATCTTGTATACAACCAATTCCATATAACATTACATGTTTCATTTCAATTTCAATGGCGGCCTTACCCTGACGATGTATATGAGATGCTACCCGACCATTGTGGCAGACAACTGTGGACGTTCTGTGGTCCACTCATCTGCTATGAGATTATTGAGATGCACCGTATTGATCGGGTATTGAGGCAATTCGGAATGCCACAAGGCATTCCTAATGATCCACCACGGGCTCAGGATGCTCTACATAACGAGCATAGGCGCGGGCATTCAGGAACTAATTGGGCTCATCACCACGTTGCATACATTCGAGAATGGGCTAGTGATGATCATATCATAAGGGGCCCCATCTTTCCAGATACACGAGTGTCACGAGACTATTTCGAGTGGTACCATCGAGTTACGCGCCGATTTATCACTTTTGGGCATGTATTTGTACATACTGGATATCAGCTTGGCCACATCACTTATTTCCCGCACGTGGTGCACTTTTATATTTGCGTATATACATATGTGTGTGTGTGAATGTCTTTATGTATATTATTCAGCAATATGCAAATTGTTGATTGCAGACACAGCAGATGCAACAACTACGTTCTGGTAGATATAATCAACAGATTGTCAATAGTGTCGAGCAACTATCACAACAGCGAGTCCAGCGAGATTTTCCACCATACTACCAGATGGATGACATTGCTTCTACACATCCCACTCCAGGACGTAGCACACCCTATCACCACGATGTATCAATTCTTGGCACATCATATCAGCATGAGGTACCAGGTCCTAGCACTGTAAATCCAACAGATGTATATGTACCTCAACTACTACATCAGAGTATGCACTCTCCATATACACCACAGGCTGATTCTCCATACACGGTATTTTCAGAGTTTCCTTACACCCCTCTTCATGCGTACACTTCACAGGAGCAGTCTTGGCAATACTGTGGATCCCTAGTGCCACTTCAGCAGGGCTTTATAAGTATGGAAGCTCAACAGCCTCATACTTTACACCATCCTCAAGAAGATTCAGTATCACGGAGAGGACATCGTGCCAGACGACCAACACACTGTGGCACCGGTAGTCATTTGAGGGATGAGGATGATGACGACGTGTAGTATTTAATATTATCTCTTATATGTATTCAAAAGTTTCAATTTTATTGGCATTTATATTGATTTTATTATAATTTCATTATATAATTTCATTTAAAAGTTATAACACATATCTTTTAAGCTATTATGTAAATAAATTTTTCCTTTTAAATAAAATCATTATAATTTCAAATTTCAATAAATTATTATTGTAATGTGAATGTCTAAACATAAAACACTAAAAAAGTACTATATAAGATTGTAATTTAAAACTCAATTTATTGAAATAAAATTCTTTTATTTAAATAAATTTTCTTATTTCAAAAAAATATGATAATTTATATTAATTTATTATAAGACATTATAACGTCATCTCGCCGTTCCAAACTGCGAGATGACGTCAGATGCTGTCATCTCGCCGTTCTAAACGGCGAGATTGGTTAATTTAACAAACTCCCTATAAATTGGGTAATTTGTTAAAGTATAAAAAAAATAGGAATAAAAAAATAAAAAACCCCTCAAAGGTACCCGGTCTCGAGACTAAATAATTTACATATTTAAAATTTATAAAATTAACAATTAAAATGTCATTGCTAGTAAATATTTTAATATTTTAGAAGCCAATTTGATTTAAATTGTCTTTTTATTTCATTTGATTAGTAGTTATAACAATATTAATTATAAGGATGAAGATGACGAAACATTAAATAAAAGCCAACCAGTCTAAAATTTTAATTAGAATATCACTAGATAATAAACACACTTTCTTGAACAAACAAATGCACAATTACACAATGTAACTGGTTCTAATAATCAATAGAATAGGAAATAAAACTTTCATGGCACTTAAAGCTCTTCAACTTGTACTTTCATCCTGGCAAGTTATGCACAATTATATACACAGGTTCATCAAAGTCTCTAGAGCTCTTCACCTCTTGAATTATAAAGCGTCACGAATTTTCACTGATGCACTTCTCCAAGAATGACTAAATTCCTGAAAAGTTTACAAGAACAACACAGTAAATGCGTAATCTAAGATAGGGATCCCAGTGAAAAAACAAAATTAGATTTAGAACGTCAGGATAGGATTTTGATATAATATTATATCATCTTACCATTAGCTCAGGAAAAAAGTAAAGAGGCCTCAAAATCCCACTAAGACTGTTTGAGGAACTCATGATAGATTACCACACATGTTTATTAGAGTTAAGAAACAACCCCCAAAACAATATTTACCGATTGCAGTCAAAAGACTCACAAAACAATGTTAAAGGAAGTGGCTGCTGCATGCTGTCTATTGCTCTTGACTTTAATTTTTCCTCGTCTATTTCTAGTAACAGCATGGGTGAAAATCACAGTATACAGACATAGGAAAAACTTAAATGACAGTGAAGTAAAATTTTCGTTCATGTTTCATGTAAAAAGATTGCAACAATTGTAGATTGATAGATGTTGCAATTTTGTTTGATGCTATTTCCCTGATACAATTTTAAAACAACTTATTTGCTCACAATTATTACAATCAAATTTATCTATCCAACAAAATTTATATAATTTTCATCCTACATGAAAATAACAAAATAACCATTTTTTTAATGCACAATGTCTAGTGTCATGTATATTTGATATTGTGACAAATGTTAACTTAAGAGTTTTTTCAATTATTTTTTCAATTTTTTTTATATTATGTTGTAACATATTTTACAATTTCAAATATTTGTGCTGTTGTATCATATATAAAATCCAGAAGACCTTGACAAGATAAACACATCAACCCAAGAAAGAATTTTGTAATCAGTCTTGTAAATGTAGCAACCATTAAACCAATAGAATATTGAACGTAATTAATATTGAATATAAAAAAATATAAAAAAATATAAAAATTACGATAAAATAAAAAGTTAAACCACAGTTTTAAGATATTAAGCCCGATTCTTTTATTTTTGATTACATTAATTATAAAATTGACATTAATAGTACCTCACAATAATGAAAATCAAGAAACCAGCTGCCCTGACAGCAGAAATCGTATCAAAACCTGTAAAAAGATTAACAAAAATTAGATGCCAGACAAACAATTAGCAAAAGCAAACAGCGGAACACTTCCTCTCCATTGTAAATAAAATCAGATGAAAACTCCGAGAAAATAATACGAAAACTGCGAGAAATTGAAATATGAAGGAGCAAACTGAAAAGCGCAGACTCTTGAGCTTAGAACTCTTCCTCCCGCAACCAAGTGCGGGCCCATTTTACTTTTTTGGATCTCCTTAGGCCACGCACCCCCACCCTACCAAGGTGACCGTTCGGAGACCCCCGGAAGGCTGCGTCACTACCGTTCTGAGAAAATGGAATCTCTATTCGCCAAGCCAGCGCCACTTCAACAGACGAAAAGAAAGAAAAAGAGAAGCAGCAACGACGAAGAGCAGAAAGATTCACCTTAATGATGTCGGGAGAGCTTGGAGGTATGGGATTACCAAGGAAGTTCTGATGAAGTTCAGGTAATCAATATTTATGTTGTGGACGCACCGAGGCGTGTGTGAAGTATGTACTTGCATTGGAGTCGGATCCCCCGACAATCCAGTGCTTTTTGCGACTCATATTCTTTCCCACTGACCATTTCAGTCTTGCTTTTCTCCTGTTTCATGACTTTCATCACCTAGACCAGCTGCCGGTTAGTGACGACATTAATTTCCAAAATATTATAATAAATTATATAAATTATAAAATGATATATATATATATATGGACAGAAAATTATTTTTATAAATTATTAAATAGTTCCTTTAAATGTGAATGGAATAAATTTCAAAAATGATAAAAATAGATACACAAACTCTGTATATATGCATTAATAAAATATATTTTTCTGATAATTCATGTAGTATTGCTAGAATATTATACAATTATTAGAAATAAAAAAGTAATCATTGAATGCAGTTTAACATGTTGTATTCCGTTTTTCATAAATCTGTTTTGAAAATTATCAAATAAATATGAAAAAATATTAAATGACCATCAGAAGTTCTCCCAACCCCTTGATGTTTTGGCGGCTTGTGCAGACCGGCGCCAGATACCGGGATTGGTTTTGTCGAAGAAAATATAATTATTTTTTATCCCAGTGAAAATATTCTCTGGACGGCGGTGAGGAAAGTTGGCGCGTTGCGTGACGAAAGCCTATCCAACAATTGGCGTTCAAATCTGATGCGCTTCGTTCAAAAAACAAAATTAGAAACTTGTAACACGTTGGGTCATTTTACAAAGCCCAATAATAATTATAATGATAGTAAAAAAAATAAAAAATAAAAATTGAGACTTATTCCAAAATAAATTGTTTATGAACAAGCCTCAAAGGTACCCGGTCTCGAGACTAAATAATTTACATATTTGAAATTTATAAAATTAACAATTAAAATGTCATTGCTAGTAAATATTTTAATATTTTAGAAGCCAATTTGAATAAATTGTTTATGAACAAGCCTCAAAGGTACCCGGTCTCGAGACTAAATAATTTACATATTTAAAATTTATAAAATTAACAATTAAAATGTCATTGCTAGTAAATATTTTAATATTTTAGAAGCCAATTTGATTAAATTGTCTTTTAATTTCATTTGCTACTAGACATAATAATATTAATTATAAGGATGAAGATGATGAAACATTAAATAAAAGCCAACCAGTCTAAAATTTTAATTAGAATATCACTAGATAATAAACACACTTTCTTGTACAAACAAATGCACAATTATACAATGTAACTGGTTCTAATAATCAATAGAATAGGAAATAAAACTTCCATGGCATTTAAAGCTCTTCAACTTGTATTTTCATCCTGGCAAGTTATGCACGATTATATACACTGGTTCTTCAAAGTCTCTAGAGCTCTTTCACCTCTTGAATTATAAAGCGTCACGAATTTTCACTGATGCACTTCCCCAAGAATGACTAAATTCCTGAAAAGTTCACAAGAACAACACAGTAGATGCATAATCTAAGATAGGGATCCCAGTGAAAATACAAAATTAGATAGGATTATGATATAATATTATATCATCTTACCATCAGCTCAGGAAAAAAGTGAAGAGGCCTCAAAATCCCACTAAGACTGTTTGAGGAACTCGTGATAGATTACCACACATGTTTATTAGAGTTAAGAAACAACCCCCAACAATATTTACCGATTGGAGTCAAAAGACTTACAAAACAACGTTAAAGGATGTGGCTGCTGCATGCTGTCTATTGCTCTTGACTTTAATTTTTCCTCGTCTATTTCTAGTAACAGCCTGGGTGAAAATGACAGTACACCGACATAGGAAAAACTTAAATGAAATGAATCAAATCATGGCCTACAATTCAAATCGACCACGTAGCATGTTTCCAAGTTTTACATGAACAACGTTCTTTGCCCAGTTGTAAGGCATTGAAGGAGTCCAAGTCGACAGTGTTTTTGATGGCAGAATGTTTTTGGCAGTGTGTGGCAGCGAAAGAACGCTGCTTGCAAGTTTCCAAAGAACTACACACTTCACATACGCATCAAGCATTAATATCTACAAAATTCAATCCAATAAAACAAGAAAAAAAAAACATAGAAAATGATATTAAAAAATAAAACAGTGTTTGATGCTAGCCGTCAAAAATTTCGGCTTGTGGATCATCGCCATACCTAAGCTCCAATAATCAATCCAGAAAAACAAGATATAAAAAACTCAGAAAAATAAAACAGCACATGGAATGATGCTAACCGTGCAAAACTTGTCGGAGAGTGGATCATCGTCGTACCTGAGTTCCAAACAAATATATCTTTTAATGTTTGAATGCTACACAAAAGTGCTTGGGCCCACACGTATTGATATCACATCAGATCTCTGTTTTGTAAACCAGGTTACAAGATAAATTTCTCATTGTCTCCTATATTTCTCCTACGAAAAAATTTATTTTCTCCTCTCACGAAAGTCAACTGACATAATACACTGGTGCAAAGAAGAACTAGGAAGGAATAACAGTTCGAAACCGAAATTTTAAACTCTATCTACTATTCTCAACGAGAAACAAATAAGCTTTCATGTCTAAGAGGAGATTAGCTCTTTCAAAAGTATGAAATATCACAATAGCTTAAAGCGTAGGATTGAGTCTCAGTACAATTCGACTATAGGTACTGATCATGCCATGTTGGCAAACATTGACGTACATAGGATGTCCAGCTTAGGTCTTCTTTCTTTCACGTGCACATTCAATAAGAGATTCGTCACTTCTTATATATATAAATAATGAGTTTGTGTTACGCAGTTGGTGTTTCATTAGATATAAGCCCTTAACTAAGATACTATGTAATCGAAAAGGAGTTTCTAATAAAAGTATTTGTCTTATGAGATAACACCAACTAGTTGAATTTGTAAATTTAACTAAATTCATGACTTTTGTTCGATTGAGATAAAGTAAGACAAAAGTCTATATGCCATGGTATTCACGATCGGAAATGTTCATTCATTGTGATCCCATTTACTTTATCTTAATTGGATTACGATATGAACCTAGAGAGTCGTATACAAAAGGTTGGAATGTATGTCGAATGTTAAATTAGTACGTTGCAAACGATGCTTAAGAAGACTTGTGAAAGAATTTATTTAGTTGTAATTGAATTGGATTAAAAAAACTGTCATAATATTTGTTAATGATGAGATTATTAATTAGAAGTACAATAAAACTTTAATTTAATTAATGAGATTAGTTAAATTAAATTAATTAGATATAATTTGACTTTAATTATTAATGAAGATTAATAATTAATGGATATATGGATTGATTTATTAAAGAGAATAATAAATAAAAGTCATATGCCAGTTTTAATTAAAAGGTCTATAATGTAGAATGGTTTATGGAATCCATGTTTAGAATTCTAGTGTCACAACTATTTAAAAGAGTACTTGAAAAGTTCAAGACACTTTTTGAGAGCAAAATTCACGCACCCCTTCAAGCAAGAAAAGAGAAATACCTTAACCACCATCTCCCATCCTTTTCTTGATCAAAATTTCTTTAGACTCAAAGAGTTTGCTTTAAAGCTTTGCAAAAGAAGTTTTGGAAGTGTAGAAGGAGCTCATATCGTTCTAATTGTGTGGACAAACTAGAGGTCAAGGTTCGAAAGCTACAACTCAAGAATCGCAAATAAATACACTAGAAGCGTTTTGAAAGGTAAAAGATTCAACATGTACTTGTTATTGAGATAACTTGTGTATTTTGCAATGAAAATAGATGGGATCTATTTCATTTAATTCTATTGTGGTTGTATGATATTTTTATGATTGAAAGTTTTAATTTTAATGTGTAAATCCCAATGAAATCCAATGTAATCATCCCTCAAAATAGAACAACTAAACTCAACCTAAATCAATCATACAAAGTGACGCGATCAGATCACCATGGAAGCAACGGTGTAATCGAACCCGAATCTGAAAATCCCAGGGACGCGAACCGAGCGAAGAACGCCGATCCAACGTGGTAGGATTGGATTGAATTCGATTGAAACGACCACAATCAGCACTTCGAATACTGATTGATACGTTACGAATCACACGGACCACTCCGAAATGATTCTATTTGGGGTAGGAATTTACGAGAAATTAAAAGACACAATTTCAGGGAATTGAGAAGAAACCTGAATTGATTAAAAAAACTCTGTCTATATGTTCTGTTTTCAACTGAATAACAAATTACTATTTATACTAAACACTATCAAACTCTAACCTAAAAGCCCATATGGCCCAATTTATTAATAAAGCCCATTAACAAATAAACTAAAATTAATAAATACTAAAATAAATTTCGTCGGGTCCTTGGATCACGTCATACTCCTTCTCTTGAAGGCGAATTGTCCTCAATTCGAATTTGTGTCCTCCTGAATCAAACACGAATCTCTGAAAGTTTCTTAACTCTTCATTGTCTTGCTGAAACTTCAGCTTCATCTTCTCATGAGTCCAGCACAGAAATATCAGCAACAAACCATATAAAGGAATATAAAAAGATATTAACAACTTATTCGGATATGCATATGTAGTCTCTGCAGATAAAACTATCTTCCACTCTTGTGCAGTATAATTAAACAGAGCATCTGCTAAAGGGTCAAATGGATCAATGTATACGTGATTCTGTAGAAATTTAATCTCCTGATCTTCGGCTTGTCCTTCATTCTTGTGGCTGTTTTTAACTGTCACTTTAACTTCTATGGCTTCTCCCATTTCAACTCTATCCTTTTCAGTTTCTACTAGTTCTGTTATTTCTTCTCGTTCACTTTTCTCCTCAATTTCCAGATGTGTGCTAACACTGCCATTATCTTCATGTTGTACTTCCTCTGATGACATCTTTTCTGCAATCCTTACTTCAGTCAAAGACGGCATCTTTATGGTTGGACTTTTCTTCTCTCTCATAACTTTACTAATGCCAATATGAGTATCAACTTACTTATTTCGACATTCACTCATGCTATGCCCACGCTGAAAATAATTAAAACACAACCAAAATTGACTTTTAATATAAGAATCTGATACCTTGGATATCTCGTCGTACTCAATCACATTTGATCCATAATCTTTGTCACAATAGTGCCTTAACGATGGATGTCTATCTCCTGTCCTCTCATGTCTCAAAGTACAGTTATCTCTAGTAAGATTTATCCACAACTTTGGATAACCTTTGGATTTCGTCAAACATAATCTCCTTGTAATGTGCATGATCAATCGACATCCTGTAAAATAAATACAAATAGATTTCGCTCTTCTCCATAAAATTATTTTTTTGTCACTCTTGTTTTTCTCTTCCACTACTTTTTGGCATTTTTTTCAATTTTTTTTTCTCACACTTTGTATTTTTTTTTTGTTCTCTCCCTTTTTTTGCCCCTTTTCTTTCTCTCTCTCTCTCTCTCTCTCTCTCTCTCTCTCTCTCTCTCTCTTTTGGCTCCCTTTTTTGTTTTTGGCCTCTTTTTTTTTTAAATAAAATCAGCAACCAAACAAGCCCTTAAGTTGAGACAGAAATTTTACAGCCAAACAGGCCCTTAAGTGGAACAGATATTGTAACCAAACATGGCCTTACCACGTCAGTATGGACGATCCAGCCCAGCAGCAGTTTCTGGTCCAGTCCAATGTCTTTGGCCCAAATACGCCTCTGGCCTAGCGGTAGTCTGGCTTAAAGCAGTTTTCAGCCCAATCAACTTCGATCCAACTGAATTCTTTTTATTTTTTTTGGCTACTCGAACCTGGCCCAAGTTGTCTCTGATCCAAATCAACCCTCGGCCCAACCGAAAAAAAAAATCTTTTTTAAAAAAAAACGCAACGGTGGCGGCAAAATCGCGACCAGTTGATTTCGCCAGCATACTTCCATGGCGGTGGCCGAAAACGACTAGTCCAACTTGGGCAAGGCCTGGGGAAGCCTCGGCGGTGGCAACGGGTGGCGATTCAGGGCGGGGTGGCGCGATTTTCGTAACGGACCTGGCAGCAATTCGCGGCGGAATTGCGGTCGATTCACTTCTCCTCCGGCGGCGATTTGGCGTGGGAAGGGATGGGCTCGCAACGGCGGTGGTTCTAAGGCCGATTGCGGCTGCAAATCGATTGAAACGACGGCGGATTCGGCTGCGATTTCGGCCGGTCGCGGCGGCTGATTTTCGCCCCCCTTTTGATTTTCGACTTTTTTTTTTGAAATTTCAAATCGTGTATTGAATCAGAATTCGACACAAGCTTACTCTGATACCAAACTGACGCGATCAGATCACGACGGAAGCAACGGTGTAATCGAATTCAAATACGAAAATTCTAGGAATGCGAATCGAGCGAATAACGCCGATCCAACGTGGTAGAATTGGATTGAACTCGATGGAAACGATCACAATCAGCACACCGAATACTGATTTATACGTTATGAATCACACGGACCACTCCGGAATGACTCGATTTAGGTAGGAATTCACGAGAAATTGAAAGGTACAATTTCAGGGAATTGAGAAGAAATCTGAATTGATTAAAAAAACTCTGTCTGTATGTTCTGTTTTCATATGACTCAATTTATTAATAAAGTTATTAACAAATAAATTAAAATTAATAAATATTAAAATAAATTTCGTCGGGTCCTTGGAGCGCGTCATTGAGTACTTGACTTGAGCAAAAATAAATTAGTGGAAAATTAATTAGTTAATATATATGTGTATATATAAAATATAATATAATATAAGTTCTTCTTGATTGAAAATCACATAATATTAAAAACTTCATTGATACTTAATTAAAAAATTGCCATAGAACTTTTTTGGGACGGCTAGGAATCTAGATTCGGTGTTTCTTGAAAATATTGCTTATTTTTTATTGTGTTGAATATAGAAGAAATAAAAACTTGATAACTTTATTTTATAAATGTTGACGTTAATTCGGAACTTGGGTACTGACTTTTTGGAGATTTTACTATTTGAATTTTAACAGAAATAATATACACACATACATAAATACATACATACATACATACATATATATATATATATTTGTATTTATGTCCAAATCAAGCATATTGCAAAAAATTGATATATCGACTTCAGTAATAGGACCAAGAAATTAAATATTTGGGATGATTTTGTGCAAATAATTGCGTTTTATTGTGCGTTTGATGACTTGATTTGGTATAATAAAAAAGCAGCTTAATTAGTTTAAAAATGTCCGTTAATTTTGTGTTTAATTTTTTAAGCATGCTTCCTTCATTAACACAGCAATTAATCGTTTTTATTCAAAAATCTGCAGTTTAAATTTAATTATCAGAATTGCGTGGCAAAAGATACGTCAGCTGCTTGTTTGTTTCTACAACATATATATTGTAAAACAAAATAAATAAATAATTATTCATGCCAATTTATATGATCACTCCTCTAATTTACTAAAAATTAAATCTTAGTTATGCAATTTCTGTCATATGACATTACCACATGACTTGTTAATATACAGAAATAATAAGTTCATATCAATATTTATTTAACAATAATCTGAGCATCTTTCAAATCACTTGTAATAAAATTAAAAGGCATAGCACCGCCAATGCATAGTGATTGCTTACAAAGAAATTATTTTATTAATCCATAATTCTCACTTCCCATTTAAAATTTTATATTGTTTCTGGGGCAATAAATTAATAAAGGGTTTTGCATTGACCAATAATAATGATGATGATAATGACAATGATGCATGTTGGGTGAGAAGCAGCAGACCAAAGTCCATGAAAGATAAAATTACGAAAATGTATAAGATAAAAAATGTCATTTAGTAGGACAGTTAACATAATGATTTCTGATTAACAAATGATGGCGCGTTAAAATTCTTCAGTACTTTACTTGATTGGTTGTTACTGTTTTTTAATTTTTTGACTAAAATTTGCTTATGTATAGCTAGTTAACTAACAGCAAGTTTGACAAAGAACTTGGAAAAAAAAATTAAAAATAGGTCTGTCCAATAATTTGCAAGGGAGGTTTGATTTTAAGTTTTAATTTTTTAGAATAATCAGAAAGCAATTATTGCCTCAGTTCATCAAATCAAAATACTGATTAATAATTATATTAATACACTTATCTATAACTAGCAAATTATAATGAACAATGCGATAATAAATTAATTCACATAATTTAACTACCTCCATTGCTATATATTAAGGATATAAGAGTGGCTTCCTTTAATCTATTCCTTTAATGAAAATTAGATTATGAAATTAATTTGTAAAATTTCTAAATACAGTTTTTTGATAGCAGGTGATTTTCTCTAGTTAAGCCTCTCCCACTTCCAACTTTTTAGTAACTTATTTCTCAAATTTAACTTTTTCTGTTACCATTAACTTTTCAGGGTGACACCTTTGTTTCTCTTCATATTTTCTTCCTTTTATCAAACATCTTCTATTACTGCATTTACTATAAATGCATTACACACACACACACACACACATATATATGTGTGTGTGTATTAATTTTTTTGCACACACGTTGTGTCCCGACTAATATATATTATCTTGTAGACTTTAGCCCCAAATTATCATGCTTTTAACTTCTTAAAATCTCAATCTTTAATCTCAAATTTAACACACATTCTCTTCTTCCAAAAGTATATGAATTGTAAAAGATTCATGCAAGAATCTCAATCAACAATAATTATTTTCATGCAATATTTTGACATTAAGATCGGACCAATCAGTAGGTTTAGTAGCTAATCAAATAATTAATGCTTTTTGTAGTTTATTATATATAATTAACATGCTTTTAAAATGGTATTTTCCACCATAAATAGTGCATTTGTATTGGGACTTTAAATGAATTAATGATCTAAATAACAAATGATTTTAGTGGTCATCTACTTGAATTAATATTTCAAGCCATCCATTTAAAGGATTTACTTTGAAATTTTGAATGTGAAGAAATACATTAATTTTTGTGAGAAGATGTATTTTTTATCACAATTAAAATGTATATTCTATCTCAATTAATTTTATTAAAGTTCTTTATTTTAGTTTTCATTGAGTAGGCAAACTAATAATTTAATTGAGTAATTTTCAAATCAATTGTATAAAAAATTATATAAAAATTATTTACAAAAATTAGATGTAATTAATTACAAATTGGATAATTAATTATGACTAATATATATATATATATATATATATATTTATTTATTTATTTATATTAGAGCGGGTGATTTGGGGGGTTAAGCTCTCCGGTCTCTCGTCTCACTTTAAAGTGGAGGGAAATCTTCTCCTCACCCCACCCTATTTCATCCCAAGTGGGGTGAGTAACCCTTCTCTTCACCCCATATAAAAATTTTTAATATGATTTTTTGTTTATGCATTATTATCATTTATTCCTTAAATGCAAAATATCACGTTAATATGGTTTTAATTAATATTTTTTAATTTTTTTAATTTAAATTTTTATAATATAAATGTTAAAAATATTAATTTATAATTTATTTAATTTTTATAATTTTAGCACATTATTGTACCATATTTTGTTTTCATTTGTTTTATAAGATATTTTATAAAAATATAACTAACTAGAAAATAATTATATTAATATTCAAAGAATTATAATATATTTAATAAAACTAATGGTCAAATATTTATTCATTTTAGTTATTTTTACAATATATTATTATAGGAATAGTGTTTTTTATATAGAAACTTTAAATTAATTTTTTGAAGTTTATATTCACTTATTTTAAATATTTTACAATATATATAATTTATTTATTTATCCAATGTTTTATTTCATTATTATAACTTTATGTATGTTCCTATTTGTCTTTCTTTCATATTTTAATTTAATTGATATTTTACTTATAATTTATTAACAAATTATTATATTTTATTTTCATTAGGTGATATAACCATGACATCGTGTATTCTAACAAATTTATTGTTATATTTTCAAAAATATAATTATACAATAATAACATATTTAATGAAGTTGATGGTCATAAATTTATTCATTTTAAATATTTAATAACTTGTTTTTTTTAATAAGAATATTGATTTCTTATATATATGTAATTTATTTATTTAAATTTTTAGCACATTTAATAAACTCTATTTTCTTGCTATTTATTCTCTAAAATATTTATTAAAAATAATTAAATAAAAAATCGAATAATAAATATAGAAAGAATCACCAAACATTTAATGAACTTGACAATCAAAGTGTCTTTTGTTTTAGGTATTTTATAACATATTATTATAACAATAGTGATGTCATTATATATGAAATTTGTTATATTTTTATAAATTTTTATCTCATTATTCTGACTATTTGTATTATTATTCATAGTTCAATTAAATAATTTGATATTTATATCTGTAAATTTTCATCATATTTAATTATTTTCTATTTATTTGGTTATGAAGTCAATGTCCTCCAACAAGTTTATTGTTTTTTTTTTAAAATACAATTATGCAGTTATAATTTTGCTTATTATGAATTCAAATGTATAAACATTTTAAATAAAAATAATGATTTTATTAATTTTTTAATTATACTTAATTCATAAATAATTTAATATTATATTAATAGATATTTCTATGTTACATAAGTTAGAAATAATTATATAAGTAATTTGAATATGTTGGGACTATGTTAACCTTCTACTACTAAAATTTATATTCATTAAAAATTCTATTGATTTCCTACAACTAAAAGATTTCTATTTTATATAATTTAAAGATAACTACAAAAGTTGTTTAGATATATTAGGGCTCTATAAATCTTTTATTACTAAAAGACAAATATTTTAAATAGTATTTTATTTTTACCTACATAACCTTATTTACTAAAATGGATATGAACATGTAATTAAAGAAATATGTATCCTTTTAAAATATGCAATATAGATATTGCATATATTATATTAAAGACACAATATATGTATGCATGTGTGTGTGTGTGTGTGTGTGTTGGGTAATTTAATTTTTTAAGATTGACTAAACCAGTTGAACCAGTGATTAGTGAACCAGCGGAGTATTCAATTTGATCCTTGATCCGATTTCAAAAATATAGTTTTCATTCACTTTAAAATACCCAATTACTTCCTGATTTGAATCTTCTTTTCTCAAACACAAGTTTCAGAAAACCTCGTTCATATTTTAGGGCTTCTCTAACACAACAATAAGTGTAAATCTGATAATTTGTCCCAAAATCTTTTGTTAATGACCAAACAATTTGGCCATAATTTTCTTCACCAGTATAAGCCCTCCAACCCCATTATGTGAACCCACTTGCATGTCAACACCAATCCCGTTAAACCCTAAATTCCAATGCATCCAAAACCTAATAAATAACTACACACTTACAACCACCAGCAGTAGTAAATAAAAAAAAAAAAATCTTTTCATTTCAGTTAGAGGGCTTCTGTCAAATTTTTACTTAACATCCATTTCCACAAGAAAAGTCCATACTTAATTTTGAATATTTACAACTACCAATTAGCATTAATGCTATCTTCTGTCAACCATTGCATTGTTACTGCTTCATTTTTGACTAACACTAGTAGCACTAATCAATTTGAAACTGACGAATAAGGACTAGATTGATAAAATCGTGGTTATCATTAAATTTGACGAGTGAAGTGCGTTTTCACCTTCCATCTGGTGGATGAACTATCTCATTACTTGCCCAGTCTTCCCTCGAGATTGACTGTTCAACGAGCATGAGTGAAGATGACAGCAACTTAATTAAATAATATAATTGTACTCGTTAGTGGTTTATTCCATTTTTTCCAGAAGCTGACCTCCTGTCGTACTTTATATTAGTAAATTAGTGTTAACAAATGAGAATATAGACATACTGAGTTTTTTTATTTTTTATTTTGGAAAATGTATAGGTATCATTTATAAATAATTGAGAATATTTAATTGGCTTTGTATCAAGTAAGATACGTGCATACACACACACACACACACACACACATATATATATAGTGTGATGTCAATGAATGAATATCGATAATTATTAATTAGGAGGGAAAGAGAAATATACTATTATTAATTAAGTGACTTTCATGACTTTGGATTAAATTCTGAGGTGAACAATAGTAACTAATCTAGGCCCATTTTGTGGGGAAATTGACAGAAGAAAGTATGAGGTGATGTATTCAAAATTATTGCAGAGAAACTGTCAAAACTATATATGAACCATGGAATTGACAGTTGGATTATAAAGGATTATAATTGCAAAAGAATAGGTTAAAAGAAGCCGCCAATGTTGCTAAAATAAACCCTCAAGATTATATTATTTTAGTTCTCGTTTTAATATTAATTACACATCGTGGTTGGTTTGTTGTTTGTCCAAAGATGTTTTATTTAATTATAAAATAATATAAATATGGTCACAAAGTCTTGATTCTTAGTGTATTTTCTTAAAATTCCTTTAATCAGACTGATATATTAATTACCTTAATTAGCTCCTTCACCTAACTCTACTTCTTAATTAATTATCTGATAGAAACTATATGACATTATTAAGAATCTTTTAAGAAGAAAAATTGAAGAGAGAAATAAATTAATAAATGTCAAAAAACTTTTGGCACAAGTAATGTGCTAAAGGAATTTGTGTGATGTGTTGAGATTTAAGTGGTTGCAACAATATATAATTGAACTTTAAATAAATGATTTCTTGATTCTTCTAGCACAAATGAAAAACCATACTTGGTTATTTTTTATCAAAGAAATCAAACTTTTCAAGACGTGCCATGGGCATATCTTTCTTTGTCTTCAATGTCAAATGCTCTAACCAATGAATCTCAAGGGAACAATCCGTCCAAAGTAAATTAGCCTACAATAATACTCTCAAATTGCCAATACTTTTCTCCTTTCTTATATTATAACACAATTATAACAAATTGTGTTTGCATACTTCTAAGAAGATTGATAAATATATGATCTAATTTTGTCAATCTCAGCAAGCAACAAAGCAAATAATTGTACGGTTGTTTGAGAAAGAGCATCAACAGTTGGTATGTTAATCCCTTCATTGGTTCAACATTGTCTCTCAAGAAGGCAACAAGATGAGCATATTTTTTTAAGGGGTTTCAAGAATCTGCATACTTGATGCTCAATTGACTAAACAGAATTGCAGAAACACATTTCTGCAGCTGCAGGAGGAGTTTTCAATAGGACAACTTGAGAATTTTTCGTTGCATTTGTATTACAGTCAGCCAAATGATGTCAAAAGCATAATGCAGGAAAGCTACATTATGTCTGCTAAATACCTTCTCAAGCAACAGGAAAGCAAAGAATTTGCATGCAAGTGATAATAATTAAGGGTTCTTAGTTAGGATGAAGACCACCACCTAACTACCTGTAAATGGATGTCGGTGTCAGTCCATCCATACAGTAAGAGCTGCCGGAAGGACATTTAGGAGTTTCAAGTTCAAGAACAAGTAGTAGTAAAATGACTGGTTGACAGACTCATTCCGTGAATAGTTCAACATTCCAATGATGAGTAAGCTATGGAGATACGATGAACGTTTAAACTAATACAAGTGAAAAGGTATTCACTAGGAACTGTTTAGATAATCTATAATTGTCATTAAGTCCAAAATTATGGAAGCAGACACAGTTAATGGTTCCTATCAAGTAGGTTTACGCCTGCCTAATGACACAATGTAAAGAACCTACAGAAGCGGACTGTCCACACTTGATCACGCTAAAAATTCCTCAAGGGGACACCCTGTCTCTAATCCAAAGGTCAGTTAAGATACTTGGTTTTTAATACTATTTCATTTAGGCCTTCTCATTTTTTTTAGCCAAAAGGTGGTAGTTGGAGTCAAACCATTTTTTTTCACTGTAAAATAAATAAAAGCATGTGCAACTACTACACCCTTTAAATTCCTAAGCTTCTATGTGTCTATCCTCACCTATCACTTGAGCAGATTACACACACAACAAGTTCATTGATCATACAATATTGGAAGGAAAAGCTTATCCTTAGTGTAGAGCTCTAGTTGTCTGAGAATGGGTTGCAAGCCACTAGATAAGCTGAAGAAGAAGCACAAGAAGGGGCTGTGGTCTCCAGATGAAGACCAGAAGCTGAGAGACTACATCCTGAACTATGGTCATGGCTGCTGGAGCTCTGTTCCTATCAATGCAGGTAACCTAAGCTTCTTGTCTGTAAGTGCATGTAAATAGCACTCAAATTGTAGGCTCTAATTAAAATGCATAATTAACATTAATTGAACATCCATTTTTCTATTCATCTTCAACTATAATCACCTATTGAGAACATAAGTTGGAAGTTTTTTCAGCAAACACATTTTTAGTGTAGGACAGAAGGTCGTGTGCTTCCTAACTCAAAGTTCTTGAATTTGTCTTTCTAAGAACATGTGCATGCAAGGGAAATGTTCGTGCTTTCTTGTTCTGTCAAATTCTCATGTGATTGTATTTGCGTGAATCAATGTAACCAGGTAACAGTTACCTTCTGGCTGTGCTAAATATCATTTTGTAATAACACCGTTTGTGATGCTGTGACTGCAGGTAAAATTCCTGAGTCAAATATCACCCCAAATGGCTAATCACGCGTATGACTTTGAATAGGCAATGGTCCAATGACAACTAAGTAACAGAACTATTAAATAATAATCAACATATCTATATAATATGTTCTGCCAATGATGTCCCTCCACTTTATACAGATTCGTTATTGACACACTACTTAGAATAACATTGCAACTGAGTCAACAACAACTACATCATTTTCTATAAAACGTGATATGCTCTAAGCATGCTGAGATTGATTACTACCCGTTTAATATCCTAATTTATAGATTAGAAAAACACAGCTGTTGACTTATTCTATTATGCCATTTTTTGGCAGGTTTACAGAGGACTGGAAAGAGCTGCAGATTAAGATGGATTAATTATCTACGGCCAGGATTAAAGCGAGGGGCGTTTAGCTTCGAAGAGGAGGAGATAATATTGAGCCTTCACCAAATATTAGGAAACAAGTAAGAAACTTGGTTCTTCTATATGACAAGTTGAGCTAGCTAGTTAAATTCATCTTTTGGGGATGTCTTCCACTCTCAGTACATTTCTCAATAAAATAAAAACTAAAATTCATCATCTAGGTGCAGAATATTGTAGGATTGACTTTTATACATTCGCCAACAATGTATTTCCTACTACGAACCCACCTAAATGGTTTTGTTGTTGGTTTTAGATCATAGCATGCTTTTAACAATTGTACCACCTTAGAATTCTACGAATTCAAACATTGACCAAGACCTGCTCGCTTATTTTTTAACCACTTTGGCTGTTTAATTTTTCTTTGGACACAAGTGATGCCAATGGAAAAGCTGTTAAATTCCACTAGTTACAGAACAACAACGATGTTAGCATTTTTTGTCTGTGCTTGATTTAAGGACAAACTTTTTTTAACATATAAGACCTGGCATCTCACAGGTGGTCTCAGATAGCACATCATTTACCTGGAAGAACTGATAATGAGATTAAAAACCACTGGCATTCTTATCTAAAGAAACGAGTCTCAAAAGCTGTTGAAACAGAAGCTCATGGTAATAATGGAAGCATGAATGGACAAATTCAAGGATCAGACCTATTGCAAATTCCCAGAAATTGTAGCTCTGAATCATTTGACAACATGGAAGTATCACTAGTGAACGTGGGCGAGTCTGTGCCCCCGCAGATAGAAACATCAGGTGGAGCTCCAAAAAGCAGTTTACCCAAAATTCTTTTTGCTGAGTGGCTCTGTTTAGATCAGTTCCATGCCTCGAACCTGAGTTCTGGCAGTGCATCTGACTTCAAGTATTCACTCGAAGACAATATTTCAAATTCTAAGGATTCTCTTTCTCACGGTCTGATGTTCAATGAAGGGGCATTTGCCGGTGAAGGGCACCCTAAATTTAACAGCATTCCCGAGGACCATATGATCGAATCATCATTCAAGTTTGCGGATCAAGTCGCAGAGAGCTGTCTCAACGATTATTTTCCTGGTGAATTCAACATGAACTTTGATTATATGTATTATGAAGGATGTTATTCAAGCAACTTCACAGAGCAAATACTTTCATTGCCCTAACGATAATATTAGGATCAATAAAACTGTGTATGTCAAATTGTATGCAGTAATGAGCGATTATTATCAACATGAAGTTGCTTCCTAGCATACTTCATTTTCTTTCAGCGTTGTGAACATCAAATGGCCATTCTGTATTATGTGCACGTGCACAGTTGAAAAGATATTCTTTGATGTAAACTCTTTACCACATTCAGCATAGTTCTATTACAACAACACAAAAAGATAACAAATCTAGGGAAAATGCCCATTTGCAACAAAACAATTTTTTCTTAAAATAGCAGCACAGCATAAATTGTATAAGATTTGGACATCCCATCAAGATCAGACAAAATGATCTTCTTCACTTTATTCGCTTAATATTTCAATTAATTCAAACACAACAAACACAAATAGAAGTTGAGCAGTTTGCATATTTTACTTCTCTATGTTTTTGCACTAAACAGTCAAACTTATCTTAGTTGCACTGCACTAGAGACAAATTTAGGCTTAATTATCGATCCGAGTCTCAGACCTCTGCAATAGTTAAAATCTCAATATAAGTAGATTCATCTAATGCAGAGTGCCAACAAAATTTAAAAATTCTGACTTTGAGAACATGTTCTGAGCTCACTCAGCCAGTGGATTATGAGTTGAAGAAAGTAATTCCAAAACAGGTCAAGCCGAAGACAAATTACTTATTTCACTGGCTTTATTATGGCCAAAATTGCAATCTCAGAACTTCACAGAAAGTTTGCTTAACCGCATTAGTTGAAAAAGTAACAAAGAATACAGAAGGAGAATTTAACACGTACTTAGTTCTAGACAACAGAATGACAGAAGGAATTTACATTCTTGAGACACCAGAAGCTCAGGAATGCTCATACAACATATTTGCTATTGAACTAGTCATGAATGAACACCCTCACAGTGTAATGAGCCTAGCGCCAAGAGTTCACACATAAATATACAGAACATTTTCAGCCATTAAAAATATTAAAAACCAATAGATGACATTCTATGAAGGCTCGCCCATACGAGTACAGCAGTCACAGCTAGAACTAGTCCTAATGGGATCCACTTCGTAGCAATAACCTGTAAGAAATCATTAACAGAACAACAAATTAATAACTAAATAAGCAACATCTCCCAAGAAACTAGGTGAATGCTTGGTACAGGCTAAGAATCATAAGAACATGTATACTTGAATTTCCAGTTCAAATGAACTATGGTGCACACCTCAAGCCTTTTGGAACACCAAAATGTGGAAGTATGTAAATGTACTTTGCTCATTCTCTCGAACATTTCTGAAAATAAAAGGAGAGAAAAAAAAAAAAAACTCCATGTCACGGCACACAATACGGCGTGACAAATCAAGAACTGAAGTGAATAAAAACAACAAAAATCACACCAAATCTTTGCCTTCGTTTAACTATTTGGGAAAAACTTTCTGATACAATATCTTCCTCTTGAAAACCAAAAGAATTGATCTTTGATAAGTTGGTCTGTGTTCTTGTATCGACATACTTCCTTCTGATGTTACCAATTATACCATCTGCATTCCCATGCGTTCCATATTAATATGAAATATCTCATATTAAATGCAGAGGAAGCTTCCCATGTAAAACCTCATCAAAGTAGCATGCGGTTGTACTAATAAATCAAAACTATTGCTTGCAGTAAGAGGAATTACCAAACTTAGTAACAGCATATGGCCTAATAATTCTCTCAATCAGTCCCAAATCAAACTCCTCAAACTCCTTCCGCAAATCTTGCAAATAACAAAAAGCCAGCTTTCTTGGATATAATGCATCACACAGAGCCACGAAGCAAATTCCATTCTCAACCATGTACCTGAAAAACAGAACATTAAATAAAAGATGATAACCTGTCCCATCATATATCTAAATAAATTGAATAATAAATCGAAAAGCATACATGAAGTACAGGTGATCCAAGAAAATGGTCATTCTGGAAGGTGGCAAGGCTCCTTTGGATATCTCTTTGAGCAAGAACTCAGTTTTCTCCTTGTAAGTAGAGAAGTCGCTATTCTCTTCATTCACATACCTCGGACCTTGGGCTAATGGCAGCCCATCACTCACCCTCCCAACCACTGTGAGCTTCAGCATCCTTACGTACTAACAACTCGGGTAGAGAACGCACCGTACTCCTTTATCCTCGTTTTCCACTTGGACATGAAAAGGGCTGTTTCGATTTTATGGACGTAAAAAGGACGGGATGGGACAATTTATAGGGCGTGAACAATGCAAGCTTTAAGCTTGAGGATTAGGACAAAGGCGGGGGAAGGTGCGGAGGACGTGAGGGAACTTGGTGGCTACGTTGCTCCGTGTATTCATAGCTGCCCTTACGCGGTGCGGCTCTGCAAAAGGTTGGGGGGCCCAAATAATAAGTGAAAGTTTTGGGAAAAAGTAATGTTAAAGGCGTGCCACGTCATTTGTGTGAATTTCTAGACTAATGTATTGAGTTAATTTGTAATAAATTTGAAGAACCCAATAATGGTGATTAATGTGTTGTCGATTCGATAAGAATCTCATTCAATTAAATTCATTAAATATAATTGAAATGTTTGGTAAGGAACACTCCCTTTAATTCGCATACTGTGATATTCCTTTATATCATGATAGATGTTCCTTAATATGAGATTTATGGAATTCAAAGTGGCTTTGGAAAGATTATGCTATGAAGTGAATTGAAAAAATGATAATATAACATAACTCAAAATGATGAAGTAAATTAATTACTCATCGCCTCCTGCATTAACCTGAAAACTTTGTCAAATACACCGCGAAAAATTGTCGCATAAGTCCCTAAAAACATATAAATCATACTTAATACATAGCATAAAAAGTATCAATTCAAAAAATTTAATCAGAAGTAATTACATGATAAATATTACAGACACATGAAACGTGTAGTGACTGTAAGATAAATATATTTATACCATGCTTTTGTTACAGAATCAGTCTATCTCTAAAGGTGAATTACTATAAAGGTAAATTATTATGGAAGAAAATTAATCGCTTCATAAATTGATTCAAAAATTCTTTTCTCAAAATCGATATTGGGATGATCAAAACATGCATGATTAATCAATTATATAAAAAATTGGTTCGTATGTTAATCTAATTAAAATATAAAAATCAATAGTAGATTAAATAGACGCGAATGCATTAAAATGGTCAAAATGGTAGAACCGTAATTTTTTTAACTGATACACACACACACACACACACCTATGTATGTGTGTATATTTTTTAAATTAATTTTCTTTCTGCGTTTTTTTCTTTATTATGATTTCTATCATATTTTTCTTGCTTCATAAATACAGGTTAGAGTAAGTTATTATTAGTGTTTATTCTTTATTTACATTTTAAATGTCAGCTGAATTTCTTTTGTTGAGTTATTAAATTATAAAATACTACATTTAATTTGATCATTTTTATATTAATTAATTGAGTTGAATTTATTTTACAAAAATCTATTTTAATTTTATTATATTCTTAATATTGTCCTGTTTTTATTGCAAAATTTTAAATTACTACAATACTCTTGGTCCTTCAAATACGTTCGTTTTACTTTATTCCTCTCAATTTTCCTTTGTTTCATCATCTTCCTTCAATTATAATTACTGTAGCTTTTTCTCGTCTCTTAAATTTAATTTATTTTATTATTTTTTCTTATTTTATTTTTAAATAATATAATTAATTCATTTATATAATTATGTACACGTATTAATTGCCTCTAATTACTATTATGTACACATGTGCATGTACTCACACGATGATTTCCATTTCTTTAATTCAGTATAAATATTCACATCAACGTAATAATTAACTCTCTAAAAAAATAAGAATAATTTACTGTAGAACATATAGTGGGGTTTAATTTTATGCTTCAGCAGAAATTCACAATCTCTTGTCATGCTTGGTAGAATGCATAAGCCAACAAAAGAAGCCATGAAATCGGCTAAAACGGAGCATCAAAACCTACATATGAAAGAAAAAGCTCTCTCTCCTTGCTCACTTCCTTCACTCACTCCTGTCTCTTTGTCTCTCTCCCTTGAGTTTCTGGTGAGCACCATTTCTTTCTTTACTCTGTGTGGTGTGTGTACGAAGTAGGAATGGACACTTGAGCTGATGTTTTTGTTTGCAAAATCCCTTCATTTTGTGTTCTCTTCTACTTGTTCAGAGTAAATTAGTCTTTGTCCGTGTGTTTGAAGAAGCGACGTGGACTGCAGATAGTCAAAGATGGAAACTTCCTCACAATAATTATGTCAGGGTTTTTTTCCTCAAATTTTTTTAACTTCGAAGAAGAAATAAATGTGTTGCAGAGAGAGAGAAGTAAATAGTGGGGGAGAGAGTACAAAAAAAATGCCTGGGGCTGCAGAGATGAGAGCAAATGACAATGGGAGGTCTGGCTTTGATGTCTGTGACCGTGCCTTCAATTATTGTGCATAAAATCCCCCATGCATTTATAATCTTGATGTTCTTTTACTCTCTCCTTTCTTCGTATCCTCTCTCTCTCTCTCTCATAAAACACATACACTAATCTACATTGAGCCCCAGACACTGTGACAAATTCTCCTCCCAAGAAACGTGAAGTGTGTTTACTCTTCCCTGTTCTTCTACCTCCCTTTTTAACTTTGCTTAAAGACAACTATTTTCCTTCCAAATTTCTTGTGTGTACTGTTTTTTAAAGTGTTATTGTGCAGCTGATTTCTCGGCTGTGCTTGGAAAATGAGGAAAAAGAGAGATAAGGAGGAGGAGGAGAAGAAGAAAGGGACGATGTCATTCTGTGAAAGGGAGGGAATGAGGAGAGGGGCATGGACTGCTGAGGAGGACAAGATTCTTGTTGACTACATTAGAGAGCATGGGCATGGAACTTGGCGAAATCTCCCTAAACTTGCAGGTCTGTTTTTGTGTATGTGGGTTTGTGTTTTAAATTTATTTTCTGCTGTTCCATATTGTTTTAAGTGATTGCTGTCACCTTATTCTTTGAGTCACTATGTATTTGGTTTTTTGGAGTTTTGAGGCCTTCTGATGCAGTGGATTCTTGAATGCTCTAGCTAAAATCAATCTTGGTACCTGTGACAATAGAATGAAATATAATACTCTTCTACAGTAACAAAAGAGCTGAAAGCATGTAACGAACATTGATTTAATGGTTGGTAGAGTGTGGAAGATCAGTAGGCAAAGCCATGGCTGACCTCATTTTGTTGTATCTTGAAATTTAATTCTGAGATATCAGTACTCGCCATCAACTAATTATTCTCTGTTCCTTGGCATTTTTTTGACGTATTAAAATTTGTTTATTTTCTCTTATTTTTATTTGTTTAATGTTTTATTTGTATAACGTTTCAAGTGCATCATATACAGCCAGTGCTTGCTGAAAAAAATTGGTTGTGGATAGAAAAGTGGTGAGTTGGAACTTGATATGTGGCACTGTCCAATCATGTGGTTCAAAGTTAAGCAGCAAGATTGTATCTGTTTTCTGTTACATAAGCTCAGTTTCTTAAGAAGCAAAAGGGAGAAACCAGTTTTTAGTAAATGCTTCAAATACTCAAGTCAGTGTTTGAAGTAATTCTACTTATAATAAGAAAGCTGCTCAATATTATGGACAACATCCTAATACTTCTGAAAACCTTCTTCTATATGCTCCATCGTGTTTCCAAAGACAATCTCTGCGTAAAACGCTGCTAATCGTTGTTCTTGTTTCTGAGCCGTATGTCTTGAAGTGTCCCTGTGGCGCCGATGCACCATGTAATGAATAAAATGTAATCATCTTGCGGTTTTGTAGCATGAATACTGCACAGCAGCAAATTGAAGTTCAACATTTGAATTACTGTAGCTTGATCCATTTTCTTAATGGAATGTTTTTTCAACTATGATATGGGTATTTCATGCCAGTCAGAATCCCCGTGTAGACTGAAATAATAAAAGCCTACATGTAGAAAGAAAAGGGTCTGTTTCAGTTATAAAGGTGCTGTCTTTTAGACAAGCAAACCATCCACAAATTTCACCATCACCATTATTGGAGGAAGGATTCAAGAGCAAGACATGAGGGGTCCACTTTCTTTTTGTTTTTTGCTTTGTTCACTTTGTGCTCATCAATGAATTGAACTGACTGACATTCTTGAACATGTAGCTAAAGGAGTTGGTATCATAATACAAACATGCCTAGGAAGCAAAGTTAAACTTCGTAGTTTCTTACCCTGGATCTTAAGTTCTTCATCATATTATTTTGTGCACAATATAGATCCAAGCAATAAAGATACTGTACCAGATTTCTGTTCTTGACTAGAAACCAGGATGGACCATTTGTTTCTGTGACAACTACAGGTCTCCTCCGGCATGGAAAGAGCTGTCGGCTTCGCTGGACAAACTATCTTCGACCCGACATTAGGCGTGGTCCCTTTTGTCCTGAGGAAGAGAAAACAATCATTCAGCTGCAGGGGATGCTTGGTAACAGGTCACTCGTTGCTTCTTTCACCTCCCTTGCATTCTTACATTAAGTACTAAATCAAAGTAACCATGAAGAATTACATGCAGCCCTTTTACCCTCCTTTATTTGGTCTAGTCTTCTTAATTATGGTGTTTTCAAGCTTGCTCATATTCAATTCATCCTTGCATATATTTTACACCTAAATGGTTTCCTAAGTTCTATTTGATAGAAGATTGATAAAATGACAACCCCTGTTCTGTCCTCCGTGTTTTTCATTAGCGGGCATCTGTTACTTCATGTGGTCTTTTGAATGGTTTCCAACGGTTTCTTCATTGACATATTTCTGTTTTGTACAGATGGGCTGCCATAGCATCAAAGTTACCAGGAAGAACAGATAATGATGTTAAGAATTTCTGGAACTCACATCTGAGGAAGCGCTTCAGCTGCAAAGGCCTCAACCAGCAATCTCCCTCTTCAAAGTCAGCTGATATGAACTCTGGCTGTCCTTTAACTCGCCATATGGTTCAGTGGGAGACTGTCAGGCTCGAGGCTGAGTCCCGTCTGTCTACTAAACCATCGCCTCTTGATGCAGCAACAGGGGGCAGGTGCGAAGGCGACTACTTCCTATGCCTGTGGAATTCTGAAGTTGGAGAATCCTTTCGACACATCAATGGCAGTACTAATGAATGTGGCGAAGCTCTATCCCACAGTCCAACATCACAAACGTCGTCACTGACAAAACTTGAATCCTGTTCCAGATCTGCAAACCGACCCTGCAGGGCCCCTGGCTCTCCTGAAACGGCTTATCAGAAAGTTGAAGTTTGGAACTGCAAGAAGGAAGCTGAAGACATGGCAGCTTATTCAGAATCCTCAAAGTCATATGAGATGGATAATTCTTCAGACGCAATGCTGCAGCTACTGCTAGATTTTCCTATGGATGACGATAACATGGGATTCCTTCAGGAACCCATCGATGATGTATCTACTTACATCCACTGTTAGTTGCACTTGCTAGCCTGCATAGGGAGTGTGCAAGGTGTAGTAGGCTCATGGATTAGCCTATGGTTTGTGCCTTTGGGAGGAGCATTCTCTGTCATGAAATGAAGCTTGTTAATCTGATTTATGTAGTATAAAGTTCCTGTTTGGGTACCAACAAAAGTGATCCACTAATTACATAGTATGGAAGCTTGACAAGATTCTCGTATCCTCCCATTCAAGGCACATCATGAACAATATTCTTTGCAGCAACTTGTCAATCACATAATGGAAATCTTAAATTTCTCACAGTTACAAACTTGATTTTTTTCCACAAGTAACAGGGTTCTTCGGAATGTGTACATAAACAAATGCATCGCTATGCAAACATAATAATGGACAACAAATAAATCTACACCAAATCAAACGCACAACACATCGGGCAAATAAACAGGTATTCAAAATGAAAAAAAAAATGTACAGATTTCATCTTCAGTTTCAAATTCAGACCAGGAACTCTGAGCTTCAGAAACAGCCAAGCAGTTTCTTTGGGGAAGTACCAGTGGCGCGATGTTTTGCAGCCATTTCCTCTGCTTTGAGAATATCTTCTCCGCGTTTGGCTTCAATGATAGCTCTTCTTTCTTCTGCTTCCTTGTGGATAAGAGCAATCTTGTTTTTCATGTTCTCTACGTATTCAGCTTTCTTTTTCTCCAGTTGCTCCTGGAAATCAAGTACAGAATCACCAGAAGTTGAATTCAGTTATGCATGCAACCCGTTGGACGGCTGTGAGTACAAATTGTCCAATGGAAAGACTGAATTAATTAGCAATGCAGTAAGTCTGCATCTAACGAAAGCCTGCTTCTCCTGATCCGCATAATAGGGGTCTTGATAATTTATTTCAAAGGATAAAATCCACAAACACATAGAGCTTGTTACCTCAATCTTCTTGAGCTCGGCCTCTAGACTCGCTTTCTTGCTGTTCTCCCATGCTTCAACAGAAGATACTTTCTTCTGAGCCCTGTGAATAATTAAGCCAGCATCAACTCCATCACTATCCTCCTAAACTAGATTCTTATTTTACAGTACTGCCTCAAGATATCACATCATTTTGAAAAAGAATTGTCATTAATGCAGTAGTGATTATTTGCAGCTCCATTAACAGTCTGAATAAGTTTCTGAAGTAGCAGCCGCAAATGAAATGAATTTGTGTTGCAATATTTTTGAAAAACAACATGCCAAGATTAAGGCATGATTAAGATATAATGCAAAATAGGATCAGTTCATTTTCTGCCTAAGTTGGGCATTTTCACCTTAACCTCACAGAGAACTTATTCTTCTTCTTCAAGCATATGCAAAGAACATAACTATAAGTGTGCGTTAAGAAGTCCATATAGCAACTTTTTAGCAACCTTGGCAACAAGTTCATTATCATTTATTTTAACTCCTAGAGACCCACAGAAAATTTTGATTGAAAAAGAACAAGTCATGGTCAATAGGCTTACTTGTTTTCGGCTTTTGATTTCTCACTTTCTTCCCATGCTTTAATCAAAGACAGCCTCTTCTCTGTTGCTACCCGGGCAAGCACAGCATCTACAAACACACGGATTGAAAGATTGAGTATCCTTGATTCACTAACTTGCAGATCAATCACACAAAAGCAATATGAAATAGGAAAGTTGAGCACAAATTCCATTACCTCTGTTCACAGAGCCCTCAGGTTTCTTCCCCTCAGCAGCTTCTGGTTCTTTTCAAACACACACAGAAAACTTTACAAGTCAGGGGAAGCTATACTCAGCTAGCTGCAACACTACTCAATACTTGTAGTAAATAAAAGTTGACCTTCACAGGGTATAGCATCCCAAACAGTCTTAAAATTCAATTGCAAGCAATTTGAATTTAGGTGAACGTTTGCTTTCACATAAATCGTTTTCTTATACACAGGCGAAGTAGATTAAATAATTTGTCTAAAGGCATAATGAAAATTCACAATCTATACACATGAGATTTAGGACAGACAGATGATAAGTAGGTTCAAAAAACTTGTTCACTTACAGTAGCAAATAATTCCCTCAGCAAAAGGTAAAACAATAGACTCCTAACTTTTTTCTTTCATGGAAATATTACCAAACACAAGAATCTCCACTCCTGTAATTCTCTTATCCATTCTGTAAACATCAAATAGATTATCATAAAGGTAAATTGACACAAAGTCAAAACTCAATTTGATTCTCTACACCTTCTAACTTCAACAAAAGAACAAAAAATCCATTCCTCAAGCCCAAAATGAAAATTAGAAATTCTCAAGTCCTGAAAATGAAGACAAAGACAATATGTCAGCCAAACACAAAAAGTACCCACTTTTCCTTTACATACATAAGAGATAAGACCACTAAACCATCAGAAAATCAGCCATCAGAAACACAAAATTCAACAAAAACATACTCATATACAAACTGATAACGAACTTTCCACTCAATAAACGCTCTTTTTTCAACACAAGCCAGAAAGGATTTTAATTCGTCCTCAAATAGAAAGACCCAAAAATTCCCCGAAACGGTCCACCAAACACACAGACACATATAAGCAGAGAAAAGGGGTGTGTTGAGAAAGCAAGTTACTTTCAACTATGGCAAGAGCTTTGCAGTCATCGGCCTTCTCTTCAGCCGGAGGTGGTGGAATGACGCTTTTCTCCTCCGCCACGTCTTTCTTGGACTCAACGGGCTCGGCCACCGGCGCAGGCGGAGCCTCCGCACAAGTCTCCGGCTCGGGCTCAGCCTTCTTGGGCTCGTCCGCCGCCATCACTTCAGAAAACTTAGCTATGTTTGCTTCACAAGGAAAAGATTGGATTTTTGAAGAAGAAAATGACAATATGAACAGTGATTGATTATGAGAGGGATGGAGACATAATGGAGTGCGTGTTGCGTGTGTGAGAGAGAGATATCGGTAGGGGTAGGAGGGGGAGTTGGTTGGAGGAAGGTAAGGGTCGCTGGGAGTTGATGAAGGGAGGGAGCAAGCTGTGGATGATTGATCCAGACAACGGAATGTGGACTATTGTGAGTTGGCACATTACACCGCACCGTACGCAGACAATAATAAGCAGTGCAAGAGATTTTATTCCCTACTGCATGTGGCAGTGGATGAAAAGGTGTGATAGGTCGATCCTTTTTATTGGAATTCAATTATACTAAAAAGTTTCGAATTTAAACTTCGAATAGTTTTAAATTTAACTTAAACTCAAAATTGAATTCAACCTCTAGAAATTGAATTAAATAGAACTTAAATAAATATTAAACTCAAGTAATGAACTCCTTTTGATAAGGTAAGTTTATGAGTAAAAATTGAACTTTCAGACTATCATCACTAATTTAATATAAATACCGATTTTTATAATTTTTTTATTTATATTTA
The DNA here is from genome assembly GCA_019155195.1 of Avicennia marina. Classification (NCBI taxonomy): domain Eukaryota; kingdom Viridiplantae; phylum Streptophyta; class Magnoliopsida; order Lamiales; family Acanthaceae; genus Avicennia; species Avicennia marina. Next base: position 11,361,428 of record CM032773.1, read on the forward strand.
TTTTTTATTAATTTATAAACTTGTAAAATATTATATTATTCAATTATTATTATATATTATATATATATAATTTTTTTATATATAAAAATCGTACAAATCAAATATAATTTTCATCCTTATTCAAATCACTCAGCATTTATTTCTACCTTAATTACGAAACAAATATAATACATTAACTCATAAGAGAGAAATGTCCAATCTGATATTATTTATAATGTTTGAAATTTCAACAGGGTTTTTGATAATAGGTTGCCTTTAACATGTTTTCTTGATCAATATTATACTTTGATAGAATAAAAATACAATTTATATTAAATGTGGTTTGAAAGGAGGAGTTAATTATCTTAACTCTACTTTAGGAACTTTAAAATCAAATCTTATTTTTTTCATACAATGGAAGTTAAATTGTATGAATTTTAAATTAGCTACATTTAATGATAATTTGAACTAATACTAACAATTAAATTATATCAAGCATTAGAAATCCAGTTTGAAATTTTAATTTTTTTAGTATATAAATTTAAGGAAAGCTAGTCTTAGTTTGCCACCTGTCACTTAAATAACCAGATTATAAAGTAAATAAATACAAACAATGTCTTCCAATTATTGGTATATAACATAGAGTTGAAAACCCATATACAAAGATGCTATTACGAATTTGCTGGAACTAGTTCGTTCGATTCTTTTCTCAATAAATGTAGATATTAAATTCTAACATTAAAAAATAAAAAATAAAAAAATAATTATACCTTGAACGCAAAATAATCACTAATAATCATTCTTAGCAAATAAAAATAATGAATGAAATCCAATTATCATCTCATTCAGTTGTATTTTTATTTTTTGGTTTATTTCATTTATATTAAAGTGTGTTACTGTTATGATCTAAACTCTTTCTACGGTACTCCTGTTTTTCAATTATTTTATATTTTTTAATTTCTCAATATTTTATCTTTGTAATAATTTCCTTCGATTTATTCTCTTTTTGATCAAATTTCTTATGTAATTTTTAAATTTGAACGACATTATTCTTAATAAACTTGTGCACGCGCGCGCGTATATATACATATATGAAAATTATTCGTACGAATTAGTGTTATTTAATTTGTCGGTCAATAATGAAGGCCACCTATCGCAGCTAGCCACGTGTCGATTTCACCGACTGCAAGCACGGAGGATTGAGATCCTATCTATGCCGTCGAAGGGAAAAATAAACAAAAAAAATGCTTGAGGATGTTGATGTTTGACTCCAGTAACTTTCTTGTAGGTATGATGATTATAATTGAATTAATATATTTTTATATAAAGTGATACATTTAACTTATTGTCAACGAAATAGTTATCATATCCTATTGAATTTAAGAAAATTTCATAACAAAGCATTGAAATCTTGTTATCATTTGCATTCTTAATTTTAACTCACTCTATATCTAGGAGAGAGTCTCGTTGAAGAATAATGTTTGATGGGACACTTTATTTTTGAGAAAGGGGTCAAATTGAAGAATAATATTTAATATAAGTTATGTTAAGATAAATAATATACGTTTGTTATATAATTTTTTTATATTTAAAATTTTTAATTTTTTAAAATTTATGTAAAAAATATATAAAAATAATTAAATATTATTATAATACATAGAGATGACAATTAATTTATATAACATAAATATATATAAATGTGAATATATGCACACACACACATATATATACATACACACATAAGTATTGATTTAATTGTGAATATGTATAACAATTGAGAAATATTTAATTAATTATATATGTAAAAAAAATTGAATTTGAATTTAAATAAAAGTATGCAATATGCTGTGCAATATATTTGATTGGATAAATTTTGAAAAGAAATTGGAAGGGAATAAGTGAAAGTTGTGTTCCAAACATATTAGTCTTGAATGGAAAATGGAATAAATTTTTTTTTAATAGTTTCATAATATGCAAATGGACTCATATTTTTAAGCTCTAGGGACGGGACCATCACACTTTCATAGCAGGTTACATTAGAGAAGAGAGAGACACACACACATATATGTATGTAGATACTCACACGTATATACATAGAGTCCATTTTATAATCAATTGATGAAAAATTGGAAAATTAAGATTACATTTTTAATGCATTTGAGGACAAAAGGCAAGTCTTGAAAGGAAGCTTTTATTTGAAACATTGCAATCAAAGTGCCATCCAAAATGAGTTGTGTTTGCCTGTGACAGCCCCTTTTCCAATTATTTGCCAACCACGCAAATATATAAAATAAAACAACATTAAAATCCATTTTTTTTTCCATCACGAAACACATATGATAGATAAATATCGTAAGACTTGAATTTCAATCACAACACCCAAAAGGGTTCCACATCAAAAGAATCTTAAGTTGAACTACAAATATATATAGAGAAGTATATAAAATAATTATTGGGAAATGCATATAAAATATCCTTCAATTCTTCTCAAATTAAATGTGGAGATGGGATTATTGACCAAGCTACTTTAGCTATTTTATCATCTTTAAAGTAGCTAATAATTGATGACAGCTTCATTGCCAACTTCACTCCATATGGGTCTAAAGCTTATAATGTCATGATTAATATATTGTCATAATTAATAATAATAATAATAATATACCACATATTATCACTCTAAATTCATTCCATGATAGTTTATTAATCCTCAGATCAGATTATATAATCGCTTGACATCCATTACTTCGTAGATCTTATTAAAGATTGATCTGTTTATATTAAAGAAAAAATGGTTAATGATTGAAGGTGAAATCACAACGAAGAAAATGGAGAATGTAACTGCATGAGTTTCAACAAATATGTAATGATCATCACAGCAAAGTACGACCAATCTTGCAGGATTGTCACTAAATAATAATGATTACACAGACATGTAATTAATTATAAGTTCATTTCTCTGTCAAAAGGTGGGGTATTGCTTAAATCACCTAAACCCCTCTAAATTGATAATGCAGTGTACAAAATTTTATTCCTAATAAAAAGGAAAAAGAAAGGTGTGGGGTTGTGGTTTGAAGGAAAGGGTTGAAAAAGGAAAAAGAACGACACAAAAAGAAGAAAAGATGATTGATCCTTTATTTGACTATATAAACTTAGGATATCTAATTTATGAAACAATGAGGAAATAAACCATTGCTAAAATTATCTCTTATCCCTTTCCTTATGCACGCGCGCGCACACACACATACAATTGTTTGTGTATTCAAAGTACTTTATATTGTTGTCCTTTACTTGCAACTCGCATATTGCAACACATCTATCCATGTTAGTGATTCACCTAAGATCAAGAAAGACAGAGACAAATATGTATGGAGCAAGTTAAATGATCCTTTGACAAGGACCTTTAGATGTGATAAGTTGGCAATGGTGTCAAATTGATCCCCCCTTCATATCTAAACTTAATATTTTTAATTCAACTATTGGTTTTGTGTAGGCCTATCTAAGTAGTTATTAATATTATTATTTGACTAGTTGCGGCCATTGTTTACAAAATCGAGCTATTGATTAAATCAGTCAACTTATTAGATTACTGGGTTACTATTCGATTGGTTTGATTGGTTTCGAAAAATTGATTGACTTGTACTATAGTATATATACATATATACACATATATACACACACACACATATATTTATATATTCAAATCTGTTTATTTTTTACACAAAAATTATTAAACAAAAATCAAAAAACAAAATTATGTTTCATATAACATAAAATATGCAGTACAATAAATATTTAAATTTCAAAACATAAATTCAAATTTTAATGCATAAACGCACGAACAACGTAATAACATAAAAACAATTCAAATATGGCAGATTTGTTTTATAATTTTATTTTTAGTAATCCCGTTGAAACTGGTCCAACTGGATTGGCCGGTTTCAGTCAAATCGCACAAATTCAAATAAATAGCGAGTAGCGAGTTTTGTGTTGAAACTGACTCAAACACATGGATGGTTCCCAATCCAAAAACATTGGTTGCAGCTGCTTATTAGTTATTTAAAAAAATTCAATTAAATAATTGCGTCGTAGACTGGAGGGATCATTCATGGCCAATTTCAGCCTTAAAGTTTGTTGTGTGGTTACTTCTGGGGAGGAATGCCTTGTCCGAAAGCCTTAAAGGTCCGTTGTAGCTAATTACCGAAACACGTGTAAACATGTGTCTTTCTTGGTTTTTCTGGCCCAACAACCAACATTCAAGAGCAAGTGTTTGGCCCAGATGGGGCTTCAATTCCTCAATCGTTGGAGGGATTTGGAGTTGAAAATTTTCAGAGGTACTAAACTTTATGCAGGGTTGGAATCATCTAATTCTGTCACGGAGAAAATTTAAATTCAAATGTAGATTAATAATAAGAGCATTATGTCATGCTGAATTCAATCTCTGTGAAATCGATTGTCTAAAAAGGAAGCTCATATTATATATAAGTTGGTTCTAAATTTCAAGCAGAACAAGGACGTTGCAAGGAGTTGAATCTTTGCCTCGATTGAGTCATTAAATGAAGTGAAATAATTAGCACTAGTTCTTGATAAAATTAGTCAGTTTCTCGATCTTAATTACATCTTCCCACTAAATCTGTGGCTTGTTGAAATCATAGGGCACCATCTGAATTTTGAAAGAAAGTTCTTTCCAGTGCCTGAATTACTTTGAGGCTTACAGTACTTTAAGATCTACTTTTGATACTTTATGCCTTTTATTTTCACCGGAATTCCAGACCCAGGAATGTGTCCCATCTTTTTCCCTGAACTGAAATTCTTCATTTTCTCCCTCTATTTCCGAGAGAAAAGGATAAGAAACTGGCCCGGAGCAATCATTATAGAACTCAAGACAACAAAGAGCATCAAGTACTTTACAAGGATGTCAGGTCACATTAGGCCGAGCTTTCCTTTTGCTGGCCCCGAGCCACATAACCCAAGCATAAAATCATCAAGACCAGAGTATACAAACTTACTACATGGATTTACCTAATGGAATTTGCGTCGTTAATACCTGAAAACCCATCAAAGAAACACCCCTTGTATCTGCAAACATCAATTAATATACACTAATCTCACAATTGGACTTATGATTCTTGAATAAGTACTAGCGCTGTTAAGTAGACTCTTTCAACAAGAAGGATGCCTACTTTCACCAAAACAACTACAGTTTTGCAGCAGGGGAAGTTTTAGACAAGCAAAAGGTCAGAGAAAGTAACTCAGATACTTACAATACAAACAGCAATATAGCTAGACCATTCCTGATCCTTCTATCGTGGATTAATAACCAGAACAAGGACAACTTATGTCGGCACATATGATGAGAATTTACTTCATAGAACTCTTTCTAAACCCAACAGAAGTGTGAAAAAGGAAAGGAGAAATAGCTCACTAATACAAGCAACAGAAGAAGACGATGCCACATTATATAGCAGAGTAACCATATTCATCTTCTGGAGGGGCCTGAGAAAGAGTGGTTAAGATGACGAAAGTCCCAAACAGGATGGTGATTATGGCAGTACAATTGACAAGGATGGCCTCTGAGCCATACTTTGCCACGCCGGAGCTCTCAAGGAATGTAAGCTTCTCAAGGTACCCCAGTGATGCAGTTCCAAGGGCTAAGATATACACAAATGTGCCACAGAGAACATGCCATGGAAGTGACTCGCTTCTAATTGGTGGCGTTCCTCCAGGGTAAAAGAACACCAGAAAACCATAAATCCACTGCAAAGTATTAAAAATATAATGAGCACCGGAGATCCTTGATGACGGCAGAAAAAAGGAAAAAAAGTGCCACCTCCAATTGATCAAACATAGAAAAGAGAAAGGAAGGATAAAATAAGACCTCAAATCTAAGAATTAAAGATGGTAAAGTTTTCTCTCAATTTACTTACAATTGGAGCACAAAAATAAGAGTGCAATTTTAACTTTTCAACATGAAAAAGACCTAATAAGTGACACCAAGGAATGTGAATGTTGCGATAATTGCCAATTCCATGGCACTATGCACATGATCACCAAAATCTTATTATAAAACAGTCATGAAGCTGGCCGAAAGCAAAAGCATAGCACCAACGACCATGGCATTGTCATCAAGTATGTTTCAAGAAACAATAATTTTACTAAATAATCTTGTACCACAAGCCAGTAATTTGATCTGGAAAAGAAATAGTAAAATGCTTAGAAGTTTATGCATTGAAGTGTTACCTGAATGCCATAGAGTACAATAACACTAATCCCAAGCCAAGAGTGTAGACTGTATAAATTGGCAAGATTGCTTTCATTGTGATTCTTAAATGCTGCACATATTCCGACTATGCCAAGTGCAAGAGCAATGGCATGCAAAACAAGATGTATAAGTTTCTTCTCTGGCTTCCTTAGCGGCAGGGACTTGTAGCTCATGATGGCTGCAGTTAGAAGAAAGTAGATAAAGAATATTTTACACATATCAAGTCAAAACCAAGGATAAATTACCTTCACCTCCAAGTATGATTAACCCTATAAGCATCAATACAGGATGAAGCTGGGGCCAAACAAGGAAAATCAAACATTAGTTTTACAAATCAGCACTATCTTAGTTTCATGTATATAACACAAAATAAGGACCAGTAAATTACTCATCATAAATTATTTCCCTATGAATTCATTTGAATGTAATTAGTAGAGTTGACATTCAGAATTTCCAGCAGCATTTATAGAGTTCACATTAGTCCGGATTGTACTGCTGTGCCTTTATTTTTTTAACAAAATCATCCTAGTATTTAAATATCAATCAAAAATGAAAGAAGCTCTTATTATTAAGGAGCAACGGACATTTATGTGGTATTCAATCACCATTGAGTCTGGTCCAATTCATAGACAAGGTCTGAATGACATTTACAATACTTGACAACGATAACGGCTTCGAGGGCATTATGTTAGGTCAAAATCATGCAAAACACATAACTATTAGGCGTCCTCCTTGTTCCATATGAAAATATATTATACCATAAAGCACAAAACCTGGAAACCAGTCTGACACTGAACTGGTTGCAATACAACCTTTCTATCTCTGTTCCCATTTTCCATCCTAATTAGACACGAGTATGTTATGCATTCCTAACCTCCCATAGGTTAAACTTAAAATGGTTGACATAATCCGATGACAACATGATTAAGAGCAAATATGCTCTACTCACTGATCAGCTAGTAGGAAGTTGTTAGGCCGGAAATCAAGAATCACTAGGCCTTTTTTTTTCAGAGCAGATCATTCCTTTTACCTATTCGGCAAATCTGGCAGGGGCATGAAGGCTTGAGATGGTAGGGTACTTGTAAAATATTTTGCATCCAAGAAAGATAAACCACAAACAAAACCCCAGATTCTTAGTCCATAAAAACAATTGTTTCTTTAGACGACGCAGCAAAACCATACCTTCAAAGAATAGCAATCCAACCATTACCACTCTAACCCAATTTCAATAGTTATCCCTTTCAGTCACAGTTGTATAAAGATCAACCCAAAAGCACAAAAGGAAGCAAAAAATTGAACAAAAAGAAGAAAACAGTGATGGTGAAATTTGGGATTCTTACGTTGAATATGAGATTCTTGTTCGTCGCTTCCCATGCCAAACCGCCCCTGAAGCTGATATTCCAAACTAACACCAAAATCGCAGCCACGATCGCCAGAAAATGCGCAACAAAAGAAATGGGCAAAGCCTTCACGCCCATCGCCATCTCTGCTCCTCCCTTCTTCTTCCACTCTTTCCCGGGTTTCGCCCAAACAAAGATCCGGTGATGGTTCTGCAAAAACGATAAAGGTTCAATCTCTATTATGATTTCCAAGTGGCGTCGTGGTCGTCTCTATTTTTCCATCGTCATTCACACTTCACCAGTCTTACCAGATGGTCCCTGAGCCGTCAGATGACGATATCGTCCTGTGAATTTGGGAAATAGGACACGTGTCAACCGATCGTAGGGATTACCGTAGTGAACGTGCTTGTGGCAGCAGCGGGGCTTCTTGTCCGTTGTTTTGTGGTAGCTGGGAATGGATTTTTTTCTCTATTCTCTATGGGTTGGTGGGATATCTACTCTGATCTCTACCCCTCTCTCTACTCATTTTTTAATTCGAGTTAAATTATTAAATTATGGGAATTAAATAGTTAACAATTTTAACAATCAATAATCAATGCTTATTTGTTCATTAATGATAATTTCTAACTGGTCTCTAATTTTTATCCAAATAAAAAATAGATTTTGTACTCTGATAAAATATTGAATCCGATAGTTTTGAAACTTTCATTTCGTCATAGTATTAGGTACCATAATGGGACAATTTGTAATTTGAATAAAGCACTCACGTCCAAGTGACTTCACATTCTTGACAGCATTGTTAAAAAAGTATCAAACAAATAATGGTTTTAAAGTTGATATATATTAGCCCTTTACCATAATAAGTATTTCTCCCTATGTCACAAAATTTTTAGTTTAATTTGACCAAGACACATGCTTTGTTTGGATGCAAGATTTGTAGAAGAAGAAAATCGGTGCACAAATTTAGGAATAAGGTAAAAATATGATAGAGAAATAGATAAAGAAATATTACCTTTAACGAGTAGCATGCTTAAATATTTATATTTTAATGGGAGAAAAATGGTACAAATTCAGCGTGCAAACGTACACTACGTTTGTTTTCACTTTTTTTTTTTTTAAGATAAACACTATAATTATTATATTTTTTAAAATTTTATTTTTTAATCTCCTTTTTATATTAAATAATTTTTAAAAAAATTCACCTAAAAATACATTAAAAAAAATCATACATGACCATAGACTTCTATGACTAGAATGAGAAAACATGTAACTTTATTTATTTACTTTATTCATAAAATTAGCTTATGAAAACTATTTGTGTCATATCGTTATTTTACTTGAAATGGTAATTTAAACTAAAAATAAAATTTTATTTTGATAGAAAAAAAAAAAATCTTGTTAGGATGTCCCAAAAGATAAATTTTAAGAGGGGAATATGTTCCAAGAGTTTGAAATTAAACAACAGAAGCTATATTCGAATGCTCATTTACCATCATTTTTATCTGATTAAAATCTACATTTACAAATATATTATTAACTAAAATAGTATTTTTTTTTTTATCTTCTTTTATCACTCATTTTTATACCATTCTTAACCTTTTCACATTACATCTTTCCCATCAAAATACGCATCTAGACAGCCACAAATTTTTTCAATGAAAGATGACAAAATGGAAGAAATCACACACCCAAAACTTTTATCTTACCTTGACCTATACAAATATTGCCAAAAACGATGTAGTTTCAAAACGTGGTAGAACCCAGTCTATTAATTTTATAGAGGCCAAAAGAAATGAATGGCTGTTGGAAAATTGACAACCACAAATGCATTTATAAATTCGGATAAGACGATTGATAGTTGATGGGATGCATATGGACAAGAATCAACTATGAATACAAAAGTACGTGTAAGAATTTGGTTTGTCCGATTTTGGTAACGAGCGAAGAATGATTGACATAGAAGAAAGCAGAGACAGGCCCAGCTAATCGCTGACGTCTGTTCCAACTTAGTGGGCCCATGAATTGGGCTGCTTGATCCACTTGCTAATATAAAGCAGATTTCATTTTGGAAGAGAATTCCGTTTGATTGATAATATGTTTAGAAAAAAGGTTTGATGAAATAAATATTATTATTATATATATATATAATATTAATAATTAATTAATGTAATAATATATATAGATAATAGTTAATTTTAGAATATAAATATATATATAAATATGATTATAATATTAATTTAATTATGAATATATGTAATAATTGAAAATTAATCAAATAAATTATAAATGTAAAAAAGTAAAATTTTAAATTTAGATTGAACAAAAATTTTGTTTAAAGTATTTGATAGTGTAAAATTTGTTGATGTAACTTAAAAAGGTAAAAAAGGACTGGAAAATATAAAATTAAGTCAGATTAGGTTTGGATCATATCGAATCCATATGAATTTTTAAAAAAACTATTTGCATATATAAACATTATTATTTGAATGTTAATAATAAAAATAAAATTTTAATTTTGGATTAAACCCATTTTAAACTCAATCCAACCTAACATAATTTGAAAATGTAATTTTAGTCTATACTAGTTAAATTGAATCAAAATTACAAATCCTAACACATTTCGTCATTTCTGTTTCTTGACATTCGATCCATTTGACATTATGTCACACTGCGAACTTTAAAGAGGAATTTTTCTCTAGGCCCATATGATGTAAGAAACTTTTGAACCCAAACTTACTTCTATTTTTTCTGAATAAAATACTAGTTACACAGAAATCAAAATAGTAATTTTTTTAATCTTTTTTCCTCTCAATTTTACACTCTTACTAAATTTCCACATCAATTTTCCTCCCACCATAATTTGCATCCAAACAGAGCAAGGAAGTTGGCACACACACACAAATTAAAAAAAAAAAAAAAAAGGGAGCATGAAAGGAGAAAAAGAAAAAGAAAAAAAATTATGTTGATAAGTTGCACGTTTGAAGAATCATATTTTAATAAAATCAAAATGATGCAAATATCATACCTAGTAATCTCATTACAAAACATCTAGACTTTGTTTGTTTTAAAAATTTTGTGTGTTTTCGAGTATTTTGTCTCAAAATTTATGTAAAAATAAAATAATAATAATAATAATAATAATAATAATTAAATGTATATTTTTAATAAATGCACGAAATCCAATCAAATTGTGGTTAGTTTCTTTGAGACGTTTAGCAGTCTCAGACTTCTCATTATTGATGACTACAAAATTATAAAAAAAAAAAAAAAAACTATGAAGGGCGACGGAGAGAATAGGTGGGAATAATTTTTTTCTTTTTTTATTTTTGTACAATTTTAAAAAAAAAAACGTATCAAAACAAATACTCATTTAAAAACATAAACAAATAAAACCTAAATTTTGATTATGAAAAGTATTCGTCAGGATCCAAAACCATGTTACGGAATCGAATAGAAAAATCGAGATCACAGAATTATCTATTCACGAATTCAAATCTCATCAAAAATTGGATTGCTCTATTTATTTTATAGTAATTGGTTAACTGCGGAAGCAGATTAGACGGAGTGGAACGAATATAAAAGTAAACGGTAACGGTAACGGCGGACAGTCACTGGGCAAAAAACTAACACGACCTTTATATTTAATTGGTACACAGATGTTGTTCCCGATGTTAAATCAAAGGACAACACGTTATATTCCAACATTGCTTGTAAATTCAATATCCGACGTCCCGAGCATAGAAAGCTTAAATGAACTTAAACCAAGGCCTACTTCAATTAAAGAATTTGAATTTAAAAAAAATTAAATTATTCTAAAGGAAAAAAATTTAAATTTACCGTAGTTACTAAAATTATAATTTAAAAAGACAAACTGAAGAATTTAAAATTTACTATTATCTAAATAAGTATGATGCAAAAAGAATTTCAAGATATTTAAAATGAAGAATTTGGAGAATGAATTTGAAGTGAAGGATTACAAATGACTTTTTAAAATTTTTCATGATTAAAAAGTATATAGTGTAGAATAATAATTAAAGGATTTGAAGTTAATTTCTTCACATCTTTCCATTCAAATGCATCGTAAAGGTTATGTTTGGATTCCAACTCTCAATCCCAAAGGTTATGTTTTGTTTCTAATTAAGATATGGAGAATAATTTGAGTTATTTTAGTAGGAATAAAAATTATATTTGATTTGTAAGATTTAAGTGAGTAGGAAAATTATTTTTATATTTATTTAATATGTAAGAATAGTTGAATAATATGATAATATATAAGTTTATAAAGTAATAATAAAATGAATGTGAGTAGAAAAATTATAAAGATATGTATTAATTTGATTATGAATACATATAATGATTAAAAAATTATTAGTTAGTTATAAAAGATAAGAGAGAGAGAATTTTAAAATTGAATTTGAATAAAATTTATATGAAAAAATATTTGATTTGTAAAATTTTTAAATAGTGATGAAAAGTGAAAGAAAAGGAAACAAACATAGCTAAAACATTTTCTTAAATTTTATACTATCAAAAATGTTATTTAACAAAAATTTTATTTAAATTCAAGTTTAAATTTTTCCTCACTTACATATATAACTAATAATTATTATTTTATCATCATATCTATTTATAAATAAATTAGTATCAATATATATTACTCATCAAATTTATTTTTATTTATATATTAAAAATTAATCATTATCTATATATACTATCACACTATTTAATTAATATTATATATATATATATATATTTCTAAATAAATTATACCATTCATTCTCTTAAAACTTTACTTCCAAACATTCCTAACATACTATCTTCCAAAACATCATCTCTAACAAGCCCCCCCCACCTCCCAAACATAACCTAAACCAATGGAGCCTTTTGTGCTTGGATATAAGTGAACGTACACACAAGTAATCCAGCGAGCATATATGTATAAAGGAAAAACGAAACACACGGTTCACCAACTATATTCCTAATAACGGGACAGAAGTAAACTTTTAGGGCTTGTCCACTCCCAAGGCAAGGATGTTAATAAATTAAATTATTTGACTTAAGTTTAATTAGATTTAAAAATATTTTTTGTTGATTCATACTCTTGAAATTAAAAAGTTTTTTAAAAAATTAACCCCAATAATTAACTCAACTTGTAAATTAATTTTGAATTTTACAAAATTAAGATGAACAAAATTTGAATAATTATCAAATTATTATTCAAACTTGATTTGTTATCACCTCTGCTAAGACTCTACAAGTGATTTTAGAGATAAATTGGTTGCAGGATAATTTAATATTAGTAATGTGTATATTGAACAAGCCAACATATGTATATAGGTTTATGTAACGTTTTGGCAAAGTTAACACTTAGGTCTATATTTTATTACGAACTTTTACCCCCGTAAACATTTAATGAACATTAATAAATTAATTTATCAAGTATAAATAATCACATAAAGTTGCCTAACCTGGACTAAAAGTCAACTACTTTTTCCCTGATCTTCTTTCATGAATAAGGGGCATAAAGATAATCATGCAATATGATTATTTTATTCATTAATTTCTCGTCAATATTTCTGAAAGACTTTCCCATTGTTTCTTCTCTGAATTAAAGAGGAGACATTGCAACGAGAAAGTGGAGTACAGTTGGATGTTTGCTTGCCAACTAGTCACGACAATGAAAGGTGAAAAGGCGCCACAATTGATGGTTTCTTGGTCTGAAGTCATTCGTAACTTATGCAAGAAAAGAAGATTAAAAACCAAAAAGAAAGAAAAAGAAAAAAGAAAAAGAAAAGGAAAAGGAAGAAAAAAAATGCAAATTCTAGCAGTAAAAGACTGACACTTTAATGGCCAAATTCACACCATCATAACAATTAGAAAACCACTAAAGTTGAAATTACATGAACTCAAAAAACACTTATCGAGGCAGACAGTGCACATGTAGTCACATGGAAACCCTAATTTCCTATCACTCTTGCAGCCACGTAAGGAAGATACAAATATGGGGCATGCATTAATATTGCAATAAGTGCAGGACGACCCCACTAGTAGGTTCACCAAATTAATAATTAGTTCCATACGTATTACATGTCAAACTTCCATACTACTAGTGCAAGGAGGGGCTGGCTGCTTTTAATTAAACAAGCTTACCAGCATGACTCTAGGGGTTGTGACTTCTAAGTACTGTGACGTGACAAATTGGGATAAAGTTTTGATGTGTATCCACCCAGGAATTTAGATCATTCATTCAAATTTAGCGATATGTAACTGTGAGGTGTGCATGTCAAATGACACAAGTACATTTCTATTATTTGAAAATTTGAAAAGCCATAATCAATACTCAAGGGAGATACAGTTGGGGTTGTTCAATTAATAACATGCTGGACGACACAGAGCATTCAAGGATATGGATTCACCGAAGGAACAACCAAGAAAGAAACAAACTTTTCGACGTGGGAAGGCTGGTATAAATGCGCCACCGACAGAAGCATAGCGTAAAGCTGCAACTTACTTGGATTCTTTGAAAAGTCGCATATTAATAATTCGAAACATGAGAAAATTTGCCTTTTTTTTTTTTTTTTTTTTGTGAAGTTACAGTTTTAAGTTGAATAAATAGACTGCAACTGTTTTAATCATTTAGCTGAATATTAAATATGTTAGTCACAATAATTTATAAAAATTGATCTATTTTGTTTGCTTTTTATACAAAAAAAAATTAAAAGAAAATTTTTAAACTTTTTTTTTTCTGAGATTTTTAATCTGCACTGATCTTATTCAATGAAGGCAACATATTGTTATGATAGATAAATTATATGAATAATATTTTATTCAATCAAAATAACGTATCGCTCTTACAAAATACTACATCATGTTAATAATATTTTATTTAATTATTATATTACAGTGTTCTTACAAATGTATATAATATCCTATCATGTCAAAAACTCCTTACACTATCCTATAAAAATATTACAATTATGTTTTTTCTACAAAATAAAACTAAGCGAATTAAACTTTTTACAATTTACCTCAAAAATAATGCCTCACCAAATCTTTCAAAATCAATTTTCAGAGATGAACATTTCAATCACAAACTTAAATCTCACTAATAATTCAACAATAAGATTTTTAAAACTTGAAGTGATAAAAAATTTTATCACGGCAATCACTCTTTCTAGGCATAATATATTAAGTCCTTCATTAACCAAAGGATTTATGCGTTGAAGACCAAAATCAGATTTAATTAAATTTGATCCTGTTGAAAGTTAAATTAGATTTCACATTATAAGATTGGGTAAAATTAAATAATACCTGGAAAATTCATGCATAAATTAAAATCATACCCGGAAAGTTTAATTGATTTGTTTCAACGATTAACTTTATTTTACAAAAACAATACTTTGATTATTTGTTCATGGATATAAGCCACAGAATTTAACTAATTTTTATATTATTCAGGGGATGTTTGTTTTTGCTTTCCATACCCAAAAAATATACACCATAATCATTATACTTTTTTAAAATTTATTTATTTTTTTCTCTTATTTTTACACAATTAAAAAAAAAAATCTAAAAACACACACACAAAAAAATCAAAATAAACATTGTCTTTATTGTCTCTCTTCATTTTATTAAGATTTCAATAAGCTATCAAAGCTTATTTTAGACCTATTTTTTTATTACAGAAATTCAAATTGCAATTTATAATTAAATTTATACCTTGATTGTGTCCAATTTTTTAATTGAAATGTGCAAGATGTTAATTTCATGCACGATATTAATTTCACAACGATATTCAATTTTTTAGTAAAATTAAACCGTGTTAAAAACAAAATCAAATTTAAAAACATTTATTTATATTGAAAATCCAGTCAGATTTCATGGGATTTGCTTACATCAAATCATATTATATATAAATATTATTAACAAAACATAATTCTAGTGATTTGTTCTTATTGATTACATGTTTAAAGGGTTGTGGTTTATTTACATTTGTGTATTTACATATATATAAAGTATTTAATAATAATTAAATAATTTAATAGCATATATATACACATGTGTATATATCGGTATTTGTTTGATTATTAATAAATATAATAATCGATAAATAAATAGTTATATATGTAAAAAGAAAAAAAAATTTAAATTTAAATAAAAATTTTGTTGAATAGTATGTTTAATTATGTGAAATTTGGAAAGATGTGTGGAGATTGAAAATATGAAACACAACCATTGCTAAATGTCATATTTTCGGTAACATGGCCGTAGAGTTAATAGATATGTCTACATCTGTTCGTGTGTATAACGCCATAACGACCAAGCCAATTATACCATAATTTATTGTCTCATTTCAAATACTAAAAATAACATTAATAAATTCTCTATCTTTCAGCCGTTAAAGATCTTTAAAATTATAATGGATGAGCCCATTGATTCACGGCATCCGCAACTTGAAATGAAGCGGAGGCACAGTTGTCTAACTTAATGCCGTGAATCAAAGCGTCTGTCTGATCCATATAATGCTTCGAGGAAATATGCTGATTTACAGCTTCTTACCAGTTGGCGCCACATGCTGGCAAGCAAGCAGATCTTCAACAATCTGACTCAAGAGGTCAAAGCCCAAAACCTTATTTCGATTTTCCAGTCTTTTTTTTTTTTTTTTTGGGAAAACGCACATATAATATGAGGATTTTCTGAAAATCTAGTCAGGCTCTTCATCCAACAACCAAATCATTAAGACTAACCGGCATTGGTTAACTTAGAGCTAAGGCAACACAAGGACTGAAGCTCCTACTTCGCAGAGCTAGAAGAAGAAAGGACCTTGAGTAGATCTTTCATTAATGATATCCAGAGAAGATGTTCAAGAGAAGCGAGAGAAAGATCAAAGTTGTCTTCAAGATGCAATTTCAGGCAACACAGGTGTGTTAATTATGCAATGTGAAAAATATACGTTCTCTGTGCAATTGATAATAGTCTGTTCTGATTTATAAAGATTTGTAATTCGGAGAACTGTAACTAGCAACGGGTCAACATTAAAATGGGATCATTTCATATATACGACAATATTGTGAATGAAACCAAATATTTATTTATTATTGAGTTAGCAATTTGAGATTTTGGACGAAATTCTCACCGATAATTCAATTTCTTGTCTTCAAATAATTGCAGGTGCCACAGCTAAAAGCAAAAAGCCTCATGGTTTCGCTGGTTCCTGTTGATGTGGGAAAGCCAACAGTCAGATTACCAAAAGCGCCAATCACCGAAGGAACTTGTATCTGGGAAAATCCTGTATATGAAACTGTGAAATTAGTTATGGAGACAAAAACAGGACGAATCAGAGAAAAATTTTACTATGTTATTGTTTCAACTGTAAGTAACATACATTTCTTGACTTCAACGAAGAGCAGAGTGATGAAAAAGGAACGAGAGAAATAACAGTTTTTGGTAATCGCAGGGTTCATCAAAAGCAGGGTTTCTGGGAGAAGTTTCGATTGATTTTGCAGATCTAGCAGAGGCTACCAAACCATTAAATTTGATTTTGCCTCTACAGACTTCAAAATCGGGTGCAATTTTACACGTTAGTTCTTTCTATCCATCCTTCCACAAAAAATTCACAGCACATCACACAAAATTAGAGGCTAGGATAGAGAGCTAGAGGCCCAACGCATTTATCTTTGTGGACTACTGTAGGTTTTTAGTGCACAAAACTGTTTCTATATCATAAAATCCATCCTGAAATTAGTTTATATTTATCAGGTCACAGTGCAGAAGATGCAAGGAGGTCCTGATTCAAGGTGAAGTGATCAACAGCAATGATTACAATTTTTCTCTGTTAAACACAATTCTAAAAGAGTATTCTCTCTTTGAAAATTTCAGATGTGAAGAAGATGGTCAAGCATCGGGGAATGAATCATATAACCAAAATTTGGACACAGAAGCAAAAGATTCTTACAGCTTCAGAAAGACAGACGCAAGATATAGTGAAGTAAGGTCTCCTGTTATCAATTTTCCTGATTTTAGTTGCACTAAAATGATACTCGGTTAGGGACCAGAAGAATTAGAAACGTGAACAACAGGGATGACTAAATTTGCATTTACAACTCTGTTCATGACATTACCCACTTTTCTTCTGTTTTAGAGTGATGACTTGAGTGAGGTAATATATCTACAAGATGAACAAAATGGAAGCTTAGAAGAGACAGATCAGACTAAGATGTTAGAAAGGAAGGCAGAACTTTCAGAATTAGAAGTGCTGTCTCTTCGCAAGCAGATTATTAAGGAAACGAAGAGGGGACAGCAATTGTCAGAGCAAATTGTTTGCCTAAAAGAGGAGAGAGATGCACTTAAAACAGAATGTGAACAATACAAGTCCTCTTTGACACACAAGAATGAGGAAATGGCTTCAAGTCATGTTAAAAAAGAAACTGAAAGTTCGAGAAGTTCACTTGAAAACATCAAGCAAGAGCTTCAACGTGAGAAGCAATTAAATAAGAAATTGAAGTTACAACTACAGAAGACCGAAGATTCAAATTCTGAATTTGTTCTCGCAATGAGAGATCTTAGCAAAAGGTTGGATCAGAAAAATACAGAAATATCTCAACTTTCCAACAAAATTGAGGAATTTAGGAGTGGATCGGAGGCACTTGCAATATCACGCAGGACAAAGACGAACCAAAATGAACAAAGTAAAGCACCAGGAGACCTGTCAAGCAATCATGGGAATGCTGACGAAGCAGAAATGTTGACGCAGAAAATTGAAAGCCTCTATTCTGAGATAGAAGTTCACAAGAAAGAAAAAGCAGAGATACAGATGGAAGTAGAGAGGCTTACTCAGGATATTGAAAGTTTAGAAACAGAGAATGAGCACATGCATTCGAACTTAGAGGAAATCAAAAAAGAAAAAATTGAAATTCAAGAGAATTACATGGAATCCGTGGCTACAGTGAAACAGTTCAGACAGCGAGTAGCAAACTTAGAGGCAGAAAACAAAAGGCAGGCACTTCAATACTCTCAATCATTGAATATGATCGATGACCTTGAATTCCAGGTCGAGAGCCTGCAGAAAGAATTGGAAAAGCAGGCTCAAGTCTTTGAAGAAGATCTGGAAGCAGTAACTGAGGCAAAAGTCCAGCACGAGCAGAGGGCCATACAGGCTGAAGAAGCCTTAAGGAAGACAAGACAGAGCAATGCAACTGTAGTTCAAAAATTAGAGGAGGAATTCAAACAAATTTCCGAAGACATGTCATTAAAAATTGAGGAGAATGAGAAACTAGCCCAGAAAGCAATTGCAGAAGCTGACGATTTGCACCGTAAAAATGATGCTCTGGAAGAACTGCTGCGGAAAGCTAAAGAAGAACTTCAACTAATAAGTGATCAATATGAGGGAATGCTTCAAGAGCGTTCAGAACAAAATGAAACGATTGCTGGAATCAACAAAAACTCTAAAGAGGGAGAACAGAAAACAATTGTCACTGATGAATCTGAACAAATGCAAGCTAATGAAGAACCCGAGATAATTCAGAGATGGATGCTGGAAAAGGATGATCTGGAGAGACAGCTAGCTTCAGCAAGGCAGGAAGCAGAAAAACTAATGCAAGAAAATGTTTCCATGAAGTCTCAAATAAATCGGAAGAAGACAAAGGAAGAGAGCTTGCAATTAGAAGTGAAGAAACTGAGGCTTAAGAACAATGAAGTTAAAAATCATCTGCTTGAACTAGAATTGGAGAATGAAGGTCTGAAGAAAGATATGTTCAATTTACAGAGTGGCTTACGCAAGACGGACCAGGTAACATGCAAGTCTAAAGAAAACCAAAAATTGCTACATTCACAAAACTGTATCAAATATGAGGGAACAGATTTCAAATGTAATTCATTGCACTGCCACTAAGATTAGGTTTCATGGAAATTGATTTGGGAAGCAAAATAGTGGAACATGTAATATATCATATCTAGTAGGATAGCTTGAATATAACGGAATACAATTTTTTTACACATTTAAAACAAACCATGC
The DNA here is from genome assembly GCA_019155195.1 of Avicennia marina. NCBI lineage: Eukaryota > Viridiplantae > Streptophyta > Magnoliopsida > Lamiales > Acanthaceae > Avicennia > Avicennia marina. Next base: position 11,381,019 of record CM032773.1, read on the forward strand.
ATGGGGATTTCAATAGTTCCTCAAATATTTCAGTAACCTGTTAAAACATTGTCTTGGTATTAACGTGCTTCCTATGAAACTAAAAAAAACTGTTATTTTAACTTCTTTTGCTTCTAAGTGACACAGTTAACAATATTCCATTTGACAGGGGCTGGAGAAAGATGCAATACCAAATTATGTCACTTCTGTGGTGAAGGAAAGGATTGAAGAAGCCGGTATCAATATGGAAACAAACTGCAACCAGTCCGTCGTTACAGACAACTTAGACCAGGTTAGTGTGTTGATGCTAACAATAGTAAGAACTACTATTTGAGGAAAAACAAAACTTTAAATGAACAATCTTCAACATCACATAATGCCTCATCCTGCAATTTATAATTTTTTGAATAAATATCATCTGCAACAATAAATTAAAAAGTTACCACATCTATCTTGCTTTCCCTATAGGAAATGAAAGGACTTAAACTCGATCTTGATTAAACCTCATGAAAACTCTAAAAACATCGAAAACAATGAATTACTTCAACACTACACTTTTTGTTTCAACTGCATCCATTTATCATTATAATGAAAACTGTATCTAAATTGACTACAGGAGACTATGGAAGCCAAGGACATAAATGGTTCAGTACTTGAAGGAAGAAATAACAAGAGTAAAAATATTAAAGGTCTAGAAACTAGAGGATTAGAGGAGCTTTCTGCACTAAAGAGTTCCCAATCTGGTGGTAGTTGTGATGTTTCCAGCTCGTTATCTGAAATATCATCATTGAAGGAAAGAAACAAAAGCATGGAAGAGGAATTGAAACAGATGCATGAGAGATATTCAGAAATAAGCCTAAGATTTGCCGAGGTGGAAGGTGAAAGGCAACAACTTGTCATGACCCTTCGTAATCTGAAAAGTGGAAAGAAAAACTAGCTACTTGGGATAATGGTGAAAGCCAATAGACCCAGAAGACATGATATGTACATCAATATTCCATTTCCTAAAGCATATGTCTCCATTTGATTCCTCATTATCTCATCCTTCAAAGTTCTAAATGAATAATTTGATTTCTGGAATGCCGTGGTTTCCACATAACAATTGCACATTCATTTTTAGATATTGACCCCCTTGTAACTGACCAAAAACCCTTGTCAAACATTCAGTTCAATTTTGAAATTTGTACGCGTTATTGTTGAGGAAAATCAATGAATTGCTTTCAAACCTGTTAATTGATCTTCCAGACACATCCAGAAAAAGAAAAAGAAACACAATAAAAACCTCAATAACAACACACACACACACACACACACACAAACACACAAAATTATGGAAACTATCGATATAAAGGAAAAACTGCCCGAAGTGGAGTCTAAGACAAAATTCCCTGAAGTGGGGACAAGACGAGGATTGGTGAACAAAACTCAATATGAATCCCAATCCAAGCTTTCTCAATACGTACAACACAGAAAAATACCTGGCCTGTTTGCACACTAACTTGGTTCAATATGCACTGGGGAAACAGTGGTTCAAAGTTTGATCTACCTAGTATACTCAATAGCAAGAAAAATTTACTTACTTAACCGCTATCTGTTGCAGCAAATACACCAGGGTCAATAAGAACTTCACTTGAGCTGCAACAAAAAAACTTTTTAGTCAGTATTTGTGATAACTGTCAACGTGTGATAATTTAACAGCCAACAAACCTTTATAAATTTTGTGAAGCCCACGCAATGCACACTTGGTGTTACAATCTTCTTTGTGCTGTATCCCTCCACATCAACTTACTTTGCCCTCCACATCCATTTGTAGAAAAAGATAGTGTCTGCAGTTAATCCAACACTGATTATCCGAAATATGAAAATTCTTCAAAGTACCAGAAGTAGTGTCATTTGCTTACCCGTCTTGCTCTCTTATCAACTGGAGTCCATGATGGACCAGAAACAGAAACCTTCTTGTTCTTAACTGAATTTTCTGATTGTGAAGATCTCTTCACTCTCTTTTTTTCAACTATTTTCTCTGGGGTGCAGCCTCTTTTATACTTATAGAATTCAAGGATTGAAGGACTCTTCCTTTTAGTAAACTTTGATGTGTCCCCAGAGGAATCAAAACATGGAGAGGACAAGGAAAGAGATCGATTTCGCAATCTACTCTTTTCCTTTATTCTGTTAAGAAATTCCATTGTCCAGGGTGATCCTTGTTGCAGCTCAGTGGAGTGAAGAGCATTTGAGAGTGGTGTACCACCAAAACTCCGCATACTATTTTCTTGGAAACACAATTTGTAGGAATTCTTCGGAGCTTTTTCTATTGTACCCTCGTCCACAAGCCCTTTGTAGCTTGCCATGGAAACATTGTTTCTGTTAGAGGTATCAAAATGAGATTTAATTTCATCCTTCCAGGATTGTCTCTTATCATTTGTAGAAACCCAGGCACCAGAGGCAGAGTCAATATCAGGACTTGGAAACATGTGAAGCTTAGTTTCAGTTAATGGTCGTTTTCTCGTTCTAGAATTTGTTCCAGAATAGTCCTTTTCAATGTCAAGCAGAGAAAATTTACTGGAGTTTGCAATATAGGGATCTTCCCTGACCGATGGAGTGTCCTCTACATTAATAACTTCACCTGTAAAATTCTCCGGTGGAATACCAGTTGCATTGATATTTTGTCTGATAAAGTTGTTCTTTGGTGTCGTAGCTGATTTCCATCTTGGACTACAATCTATGTCAATCCTTGGCATCCTGGAGTTATCTCTGTCAGCTGATAACTGAAGACCTTTTGCCAATGGAAAATCATAATGACATGAGTTATCAATAGATTTCTTCATTGCGTTCGCATCATTGTTGCAAACTTGACTTCGTAACTTCTCATCCAATGGCAAACTGAATTGCTCCATTTTATTGGATATCTCAGTGCTTCCTGAAAGCCAAGAATTGCATGAAACAGAAAATTTGGGAAGATTGAGTTGGTTATCTGGAAGTAACTTTAGTGACTCCACAGGAAAGACTTCGCTTGGAGGCTCACTGGCATTATAGAGATTGTGTGCGTGTTGGGGTTTCTTACTCTCAGATCCAAATTTGAATTGAATATTTTCCGAATCTGGAACGGACACTGAAGAGGAGCAATCTGTCATTCCAGATTTTGAATCCTCTCGCTCCCCATATCTACTTGTTGCACTTAGCAAACCAATGCTTTCATGAGGAACTTTATATTTTTGAAGAGAATGAATTCTGCCCTCGTTTGACAATTCCAGAAACTGGCCAAGTAATGCGTCTGAAGACAGTATTGCATGAGCCGTGAGGGGATTAATTGAAGGAAATGAAGTGAGAAAAGTTTCTGCTAGGCTTTCTGTGTCTGACATTTTGGGATACAGGCCCCCAGTCAAGTCCGCGGCAACATTGATACAGGACAATATAATTTCTTCAGTTGTTGTGGACGAATGTGAGCAAAAGAGTTGTAAATCAATACCCAGGCTGGCAGCTGCAGCATAGAGTTCATCTGATGATTCCATGATGCTACATAAGAAATTGCATTCCCCCTCAAATACCTGGAAGGAAAATGGCATCAAGTACCCAATCATCAACAATGACTCAAGAAATTGCACTACTGGAAATGTTGAAAGTTTATTCCAATTCAATCAGTAAAAAACAGTATAACTGAGTTGCTGTAATTCTTCTTAAACCTTTTTCATGTGTAGAATATGTCAAAGAGGATTTGAGATAAATATGAATCATTAAAGTAAGCATGAGTGAGCTTAATATTATGATAAGTAGACATTGTCATCATTCACTAGTCATTATGACACAACTATGTTGACACCTTCCATTTCGTTATACGTCCCTATGTCAAACATAAGCAAGAATATCTTAATCTGATTTAAACCAAACATATACTGGCCACGTCTTGCACCTGATTCTTACCTACAATGACGTGCATAAATGACAACTACCAAAGTCTCAAAGTAAAAGAAGCATCATATAATTGTTCTAATCTAAAATCTTCTAGCAATGAAATTACCAGGATGCAGCAACTGAAAGCGAAACTCAAGGATGTTAAAATACTTGCTGCAATGCTTTCAACACATAAAGGCAAGCATGAAAAGGCCTCATCTGGAGCTGAAGCTTTCTTTCCAATATTTCTGCAGTCATACCAAGTGAGGCAAACTGCAGAACTTATTATTATATCAACTGGTAGATCAATATCACGTTCTACAACCTGGGCACCTTGTTGTTCCATTTCAAGAATCCTTTGGTAAGTGCTTCTTCTGGAAATTATCATTTCTTCGGTGAAATTACGGGTATTCACGATTATGACAGCATCAGCGCAAATAGGCTTGCCCAAGATATTTTGCATTGATTCCAAGCCGACTGGAATGGACTTAACAGGCATTGTACTGCAGTCTTCAGCTTCCACAAGTTCACCATAGGTCTCCTTAACAGGTATAGTATTTAATAGCTCTTCCAACTTAGTTTTGCACTCTTTTTGGGCTGATGCAGAATCCAGTTCCCTTTTCTGGCACCATGATTGAATAAGGTTAACAGCACAACTACAAAGTCATGTGAGTGAACTATTTCTATCATGTAACATGATGCTCGAAAATAATTGCAAAACTAAGGATACCATATCAAGTGTCAAAACTATATTTCGAATAGAACATTCTTGAATCATGTCTGTAACAGAAGAAACACCAGTGCACAGTTTCATTTATATAGAACTCCCATGTGTACTAAACAACGCTGCCCAATTTGAAGTACAGTGCAAAACTACATATAATTTTGTTAGTCTATAAAAATCACTTTAATTGGACAGTTGAACCTCAAAGTCTAATTATTTAATTAATTAAAAGTTACCCAAAAAACTAAAAAATATATAACAAGGTCTTTTCGTGGTCTAAAATAGATTTTGTCAACAAGATGGCTACTCTTAATTCACAATAAAATGAGAAAAGCATAAGTCACAATTGATTAGTTTATGCATGCAATTGATTGTCCAGAACCACAGGTCTTCAAAAGTTATCAAAATTTTTTCATGACTAATTAATCACTTATGATATTTGCAATCTGTGACCAGAAGTTACACAAAGCAACCATATACTGAAATATAATGAATGGATTAAAACATTCAGACTTATGCATCTTGATTTTGACCTAAAGTATTATCAGAAATGATGCACTGGGACATCTAGTGATATTTTATAGCAATGCCAGTGTATGCCAATGGATACAATTTTATTAAAAATGGCAAATGAAGCCGGTCACAAGGTCAGAGTCAAAAGTTAGATGAGAAACATTAAATTCAATAAACAAAACTATGGACTTGCCATTTCAAGTTTGATACTCTTGGGCATATCGACGCCGTGACAAAGAGCTTCCGCAATGCTGGATCCCTCTAATTCCACCTTGAGGAAATAAATAGTGGGCAGCCAATCTGACTTAGGGCAAATCGAGGATATTCTTGATGATGCATTTGAGCCTCCATATTCCAAGATGAAGCCAAATTTGCTAAAAGGAAACGAGGCAGAGATGTATCTAGGAAATCCAAAGTAGAGAAAGCAAGGGATCATTAATAGATTTTTAACTACCTGATAAATCAAAGAAGTGAATTAATGCTTTAAGAAACACTAAAGAGCAAGTCTGGAGCATAGCAGAAACTTAAAACAGAACAGCACTAGACATTCAAAACAACATCCTCCATCTCTTGAAGTCATGTCCAACTCTAAAAGTTAGAATTTCTCTTTTACCTGACTAATCTTTCATATGTTAAATTTAAGATATAGAGTTTTGTTTGAATGTGCATTGTGAAGAAGTTTTATACATAAGAATGATGCCTAGTTACATTGAATATTCACGTACTTATATTGAGATGTTTGGATATTATTCTGTTTAACTGAATGCATAAGCATTATGAGCACAACGACAAGTACTTATTGAAGCAGACCATTTCTATCCTTTTTAGTTCCCAACTCTAGGTACTTCACATTAACATAAAATAATCTGCATCTCATACCTAAACTTGAAAAGGTTAGTTTGATGAGATTACTGGTCCAGTATCATATTTGCTACTGGAAGTTGAAATAGAAGAAGACATCAGTGAAAGAGCTTCCAATGAGTTTATCTTATTTCATGTATCTACTCATACGTATACTTCAAAAGCACATGTTTCAAACGGGATATATCATAGTTTACACAATAAAGTTATGGCTTCAATCAAACAACCATCATTAGGAAGTCTACATTAAATCATTAAATAGACGGACAAGTGATTATAGCTACAGTACATAGTGCATTATTATCAAAAATAGGTTCCTTAGCCTTAGGCTTTGTCCATTTGCTTCAAACCCAGGTTATGCTCAGGTATCCTTACTGACTGGGGATTAATTGATGTATGAACAATGATCAGAACACAACAAAAAGACTGGTATGAAGAATGGAGATCTGACAAAGCGAGCAATCAGAGTTCATTTTATACGTGTGCCCTATGACTTCGACAGCACTGAGTAAGAAAGAAAACGGTATTTACTAAATAATACATACCAAATTGACTGTGGACAACTTATAAATGCAATTCACACACAAAAATGTCAGATTGACCTTTTATGTGGTCAAGACTTACTCATGAGATACCAAACAGCAATCTGAGTTAAGCATTACATCCACTACAGCATCTGTGATGTCAAAACCGAGTTGTTGTTGACATGAAGGGGTGAAGAGATATTGTGGCTCATTAAATGATAACTTCAAGGAAACCAACAGTTTCTTCAACGGCCACCAGAAGACATTGTCACAAACAATTAAAAGTTTTGAATTACTGCTGTTTAATTTTGTCTTCAAAATGTCTTGCACAACTGAGATAGATGGATGAAGGATACTCAGTTCTTTTTCAGCTTTCTGGTTCTCATCTCTGATCAGGTTGTAGAGAGAACTTAATCTAGTCTTCATGCACTGCAGACTTGTGCATAACCTGTCCATATATAGATAAGTCGCTTGAATTCCATAATAGCAGAGGCAGAAAGCCATTTGTTTAATTGCAAACAACATGGTCAACACCAAAATATCATCATCATTGCAAGCCAAATAATTACTTGATGCAATTTTTTCCTGAAGACGTCGCTTGAGCCTTTCATTGGGAATGTGAAGTGACTTCAAATCATTGGAAGCTTGATATTGGTCTAGAATATGCAAAAACTCTTTGTCATTCTCCAAAATGGCCAAGAAACCCTTCCATAAATGATCTGTGACTAGTAGAATAGATTCAGACAACCATATCTGATGCATCTTGACGTTCCACTTCTGCTGAACCCCTGTGGTAGACTTAGGAGCAGCAGAATCATGAGAGGACGTCAGCACTTGACGCACGGTATTGGTATTAACTGACTTCTGTGCAGCTATGCCCTCTCTTCTGGTACAGTTGTTATGGGGATTCAAGAAAAACTCTAGATCACTTGACATGGTTTCACCAAACATTGAGGCATTCTCAACTCCAGATTTTGTAAATCTGTCTCTGTTCATATTTTTTCCATCTCCATAATTTCTCAAGCTACTTAAATCTGCTTTTCCAGTTGAATCAGATATGGGGACATCACTACAATATAAGTTCAAAATTTCCTTATAGTTTTCTGCATTCATATCTGTGGAATGGCCCCCAGAGAGAATAAAATCAAATATCAAATGCCCACTGTCACTCGAGTTAATCACAGCATTGGTGTCATAAGTATCTATTTCCCACAACTTTTTCCAGCAAAAAGAATATTTAGATGGTTCACAATCATCTTCTCCTAGAAAATGCCAATCTAGATATAGACTGTCAGACACTGAAGAAGACTGCCAATCCAGCTGGGTGAATAACTCCTCAACAAATATATGAAATGAATTAGTATTTCCATTATCTGAGAAGATAGGCACTGGCAGTGCCCTAAAAGAGTCATCCATAAGGGTAAGCTCATGACAAACAATCAATTCATTGAAACTTCGAAAGTTCATGGCTTCTCCAAACAGTGATTCACATGTTTCAACTTCAATCACCTTTGCTGAATCTGAAAGCATCTCATAGAAAAGATACGGGTTCAAATCAAAGAACAAATATTCGTCAAGTAGAATAAGGTCCATTGACCAAATTGAATCACCATCAGGTTTCACAAGATGGTGGTATGTTGAGTACTCCTGACAATGCGACAGTTCAATAATGCTCATATGGTCCAATTGTGATGCGAATGTTGAATCTTCAAGACACTGTATTGCTACAGAATCATGTAATAGCTGCTTTGTCAAGTCAAACTCCCTAGAACCCAAAAGCTCCTTGCTGTTACTAATTACTTCATCTGGTTGAGCCACTTGCTGCCTTTCAATATTTTCAAAAATCAGAGTTTCACCCATCATATGTATTCTTCCTAGAATGCCCAGACCTTCCTCATCCACTTCAAAAAGGGGAAATTTGATGCCATGAGAATGAAGTTCTCCTTGAAAGGAATCATCATCTTCCAACAAATCAGTCTTTTCCTCCATTGTATATTCCACATTCAAATCATCAACTAAATAAACTAATTGTTGAATCTCAAGGTGATCATGTAATGTAAGCTCAGAATTGAGATGATCCTGAAAATTCAGTTTCAAAGTGATTACATATGACATATTTCCTAGACCAAATTATAAGTTGGTCTACCAAATCTAGAAATCAATTATTTGAAACCAAATGGAGGAAAGGCATTTTACCATGGCTTGCTATTCTTTTAAGATTCAACGCATGTTAAGCTTGCTAAAATGAAAAAATACTGTATGGTGTTTATCATAGATTATATATGTATTTACAGCATTCAAAATTAAAAGAAGGCAATAGGATAGCATGGAACTTCAAAATCCTATGATGATCATTTTGAGTAAATCTATTCATAGATCCATCTCTACTATAAGAGATTTATTGCACACTAATCCCTTACAAAACAAGAAAAAAATTCTTTGTTGCAGCTATTAATCTTTAATACCAAATAAACTAATTAAGCACCATTACCTTGTAATCAGTTATGCAAAAGTCTGGTGGCAGTACAGAAAGAAAGTGTCCATTTAGGAGAGCCACCATTTGTTATAAAGCAAAAATGAAAAGATCAAGAGGGCAAGGCTGAAATGCCAATATAAAGTTCATGGCATTTACCATTGTACATTTGGGTTCCAGAATCTCAGATAAAATACCCAAGCACTCGATTTGGGAATGCGTGGCACTTTTCTGCTGAGTAAAGAGAAGAGCAAATAGTATGAGAGATGGTAATTTGAAACATAACAGAACTAAAATTAGCAATATGAGGACTTGGAAAGGAAATTCACAGGTGGAAACAAGGATATGTCCATCTCTGGAGTTTCAAATTGCACAAATTTAAGCCAATTTCCAGCCCCATTATCACGGGATAATGTTCCATCTTTCTCCTGAAACAAAATGAAACGGTATCTAATTAATATCCCAAGCATAAGTAGTAAAATGGCAAACTAAAGTGAGACAAACTATTTTGATACCCTTAATCTCCATTATCTCAAAACCCAACACACACAATCCTTTCTCGCCACAAGAAATCTAGCTGTTCCTTTGCAAGTCAAGTTCCCACAATTCAGAGAACATAAGAGCAACTTGACTTGATTTTTTGTGTACTTTATACTTCAAAAGAAATATTTTCTTTTTGGGACAAGGAGTTCTATATTTAAATTTCTAGAACAGTAGATCGAAATTCTAACATGGAAATAGTTTTCTATGCTGTTGGAGACACTTGTTATAGAGCGATCAGACAAATATATTAGCAACAAGAAAATAGTGATCCTTAGCCTGTCAGAGCAGGAGGTGAAAAAAATGGGGCATTACAAGGTAAATGCAACCAATGTTAGTGAGACAACAAAAATTGCAACCAAAAATGGTGCAGAGCACTACTTCAAACTGAGATTGATTAATTGATAAATTCCTATAACAAGTCAATGAATGTAACACAATTATCCAAAACAAGGTATCTGTTATGTTCTTTTCCTATGTTAGATGTGACTGAATGGATATAATCAATCCATTAAATGTATGTCCTAGCGTCAGATCTCAGTAATCGAAATAACAAAATGTAGTCCCAATTGAATCACAAAGTAAAGCAGGTCCAACAGCAAAATCAAATGTAAAAGCAATTTCTTGTATCTGCATACTGCCAACACTCAAAATCTACCTCGTATAATCAACAATCACACTCCGAAACAACTTGTACCATCCACTTCAAAATCTTATGAGAATTCTTTGCACATCAAATCACCATCAATCTACGTAGATGACTTAACAAAAGCATCGAAAAATAAAACGTAGTATTTTAATAGAAACCAAACAAAAACTTCTTCAACCGAAAATTTTAATTACCTCCGCATGTATAACCTCCTGTTTTTCCTTACTGTTGTCAATCACCGGTTCCACGAGACCACCGCCGTCAATGAAATGAGGAATGACATCGGATAAAAATATCGAAAGAGCTTCGTCAATTGGTAACTTGTTAGTTTCTCGAGAGATTCCGAAAACTGGAATTTCATCAAAGGACTGCGAAAATTTTGTAGAAAATGAACCTGGAGGAGGAAGGTGAGGTGGAGGAAGTCGGACAAAGTCTAGGGTTTCGAAAGGACCACCGCCGGCGGTGGTGGCAAAGAAATCCGTGGCGAGGAAGCGAGTGCGCATCGCGTGTGATGGTTTTGTGCTGGACGAGCGTTAAGAATTGACGTATTTGAAATCTCTAACGGTAGATTGCATTTATGAGTTTTGGCGGTAACGTGGGAAGGGCTTCCTTGTCACGGAGTGAGTTTTGGCGGATGGTCGCCAGTCCTCTTTCCTGCGGTTCTGTAAAGTGTTCGTTTTAGAAATAAAATCGCGCTTCCAAAAACGAAGTTTGGCCAGCATTCTGCGATGACTGTAGAATCTCATAAAATTAAACCCCACAAGGCATAGTTTATGGTACAAGTGCTCAAAAACTAACGATTCAAACCAAGGTCATCATTTTGTAAGCACTTACCTATTAGAAATTATATAGTAGAAATTAAGTTGAAATGATCCAGTAAATTTGAAAGGCAGCATGACAACAATCTCGCGACTCAACTAGATTAAAAGTCCATTTGAAAATTTCAAATATTCAAGGTTCTTCAAGTTAATTCATATTTGATCAGAAGTTCAATTTAGAGTTCTAGAGCTGCCATCCCTATTTAGCACGAATTAAAGGTGACTCTAGTTACTTTTAGTTTGTATCACAAGTTACACTTGTAGAGCTTGCACAATTAATTGTGCTATTTTGTAGGAATTCACCTATTGAAAATGGCAAAAAAATTCACCATAAATTAGTGAAAAGTTGCCAAATAATCCATAGTTAGGTTACTTCTGTCTATTTTGTCTTTGAATAGAATTTGTAACTGTAAAATTTTGAAGAACACTTAAAACATTATTTTACTTACCCTTCATAGTTGCTTCTTAAAACTTTCTACATTTTATTACTAAAATTCAGTCCTTGAACTAAACATTAGAGCACTAACGCTTTCTTGCAGGTTAGCCCTCCTATTTTTCACTAAAATTCCATCATTTGGAAAATTATGCAGCACCACAGGATTTTTTTTTTTAATTCTCAAATGTTGAAATGTAGACGAGCCTATTATACCAATACAAGACGGTTCTCTTTTGAATCCACAGGGAATGTGAGATTTTTCAATTGAATCTTTTATTTACTATGTATTGATATAAATATAGCCTCTAAAATGTGTGGTAGAACTTTATGCTGATAATTAAGGAAATTTCCTTGTTTGAAATGGAGCACTTACTATAAAATTAAACTAGTTCATCTTTTATAGTCCCACCATATAGGTGAACATGTTTAAATCACTTCTGTATATTAATATTCGCATTTCATTATTTTCTTAATGTATTGATTACAAGAAACTTATTTTGATGTAACGATCTAAAAATAATAGCAATCAAACATTAAAAGTAACAAAAATTTTTTTAAAAAATGTTAAGTAAATACGTTGACAGGATTGATCTCATGCATATAGACATGGAGGAGCAAAATGGTGCCACAGTAGCATTCCACAGATCACCTTCCAAGGTGTTCGAACCATAAAGATGCAACAAACATAACAGTGCAGAAATTTACTACTGTATATCCATAAACCTCTAGAAAATGCAAATTGCATTCTAGAAAGACATCAAAGCCATCAACATGACAGTGCTGATCACATTAAATTGTTGTCCAACAGCACTTTATATATTGACTATTGAGAATGATACACGACAAGTATCAGATAACCAACATTGTAAGAAAACAGTTATCGGGAAACATCCACGACCACTTTTCATCAGAAGCGTTTCACAATAAGCAAAGAGACCAATTTGCCGATATTCACCATGCATAAGCCTTCTAGAGAGAAAACGAAACGCAGCTTAACATTACTAGAAAACAACCTAACATTACCGAACCGGAAATTGTTAATGACCATATCAAGACACTGAATCGCTAGATAAAACATCATTATGCGCATATTTGGTCACCTGCTAACTTCTTTGGCACTGGAAATCAAAAGCTAATGTGCTTAAAAAGTTTCATGACCAGTACCAGTTTAACTATGGAAGAAGAAATTATTTCTAGTTTATCTTTTTTGGGTTAAGGCAAATCTAAAGTACACAGGGACAAGAATAATGAATTCATACAAATAATGAAACACAACTAGACAGTAAAGCAACTCGACACGTCAATGCACCCCATAGAACAGTAATGACGAGACAGTTAAAAATAAGAAGTCAACAACAAATCAATTCTTATGAAAGTAAAATAAAAGAATGACAAAGGTCACGAACAATATCCAGACAATCAGATAAAAAGATTCAAAGGAAGACAAACAAAAGAGTAAAACAAACATGCTTAAATCACAAGCACATATAGCATCCTCTGCAGTTAATGTCCGGCACAAAAATGGCACAATCTTGTCATAAGTCTCACGCGAACAGTATATAGTACAATATGGAAATTGCAGTAAACAAATCACACCATATTATCCTGATTAAACACATATAACTGCTCCTTAGTAACATACTCTGCTGTCCTGCCAATGAAGAAGACACATGCCCTATTCAAACAGACAACTCTTCTTTAGAAACTAAAATACCATCAGTATCCGCATAAAGCCATTCTCCATCACAAATTCGGGTCCCAGCAATATTTATTGGAACATGCTTTTCTCCAATCCCTTTCTTATTAGCTTTCACGGGATGCGCGGCCAGAGCTCTCACTCCAATGTCACATCCATTGATTTCATCCACATCCCTTATACATCCATTAACTATTATGCCAGCCCATCCATTGTTCTGAGCTTGTACTACAGGGTTGCCACCCAATATCGCACATCTCAAACTACCACCCCCATCAACAACTAGGACTCTTCCATTACCCTTCTCCTCAAGAAACTCACGCACCAAAACATTATCTTCAAACACTTTGAGTGTAACAACTGGTCCGGAGAAGACTTGGCGCCTACCATATATCTGGAAACTTGGATGGAGTGCCCGGAGCTCACCACTCACAATAAGTTGTGGATTTGCATCACAAACTTCAGCAGTGGTTACCAAGGCCATTCTAGATTAATAACCTTCACAAGAATATGCATCATTAGAAGTAAATATATATAGTGTTACAGGGTGTTGTCTACCACAAGGATCCTTAGCACTCAAAGTTACATGAAACCACTTCAATACACGTCAAATTTTCATTTACATAATCATGGTAACACATCAAATCCAAGACTTCTTATATCATGAAATTCTCTAGAGATTGCGTGAAAAGATAACCTTTTCTCTAGGAAACAAAATTCAGCTGAGAGGTGACACTATAGTGATAGTTCATATGAATTATTTAAGCAGACTATTAACCCATTAAACATGTAATTAGGAGTCGCTCCCATGCCAAAATGCTTCACCCCCCAATGATAGAACCAAACCCAAGAGCTTATATGTCTATATGTGAACATGCCAACCTAATTGATTAGCTAGAAGCATGACATCAGAAATTGATGAACTCAGTGCAGTGAACCTTAACAAAGATGATGATTCAATACAGAATGGCAACTATGAACTCTTTTAGCTTGTTTACTTCAAAATATCAGTATATTCAACTTAATACCCCGTTTACTTTGATAATTACATGAATGATACGCTGGCCCCTACCAACGCTATTTTAAGGATGAGAGATCCACCTCAGAAATGAGATCCTTGCAAATCCAGTTATCCCACAAAATACCCATTTGAAAATAATACATACTAATATAGCATCCCAACACTGTAAACATTATCTACTAATCATTTAATCTACGTCCCACGTATTATCAATTTAATTATCAATCATTGCACATCCCACACAAAATAAACAAGGCCATATAGTCAAATACTGGATTTCTCTTATTCGTCCAAAAACCAAAATAAAACAAAATGAAAAGACATGGATCTAACATTTCTAATTCTAACTTCATAATATGATAATTGCTTTCACTTATTCACGGGCTCTCTTTTCATCTTTATGGGTATACAAATTACACCGAAGAAAAATGATAAAATGAAATGTAAAACCTTCAAATAACCAAAAACAAGTATGGATCATAACAGAGCCAGATTTCTCAATCGAAACTAAGCATTAAATACAAAAGCTGTAAAAATCGGGAAAAAAACAAAAGTTAATCCTAACGAACATGACCATAATAGAGAGATCGGGGAGTCATACGATCAAAGGATCAACGCTGAAATGCTGCGTAGTTCTCCTTTGAAGCTAATACACAACAAAAACTAAGGCAAGACGACTAATTAAGCGGAACTTTCCGGAATTCAGGTTTTTGTTCATCGGATTTTAAGGAAATTATGATAGCCCGTGGACTTTCAAGGAACGAAAATTGACTCGTGGGCTATGTTTGGGAGTGGGTTTTTGTCAGAGTATGTTTGGAATAAATATTTTAATAAAATAAGTAATATAAATTATTTGAATATATATAAAATATATTATAATAATAATTGAATGATATGATTATATTATAAATAATAATTAAATTTTAGAGTATAAATAAGAAAATATAATTATATGTGTGAGATATATAAATATTAATTTAATTGTTAATAAGTATAATAATTGAAATATATTTAGTTAGTATATATATAAGATTGAAAAATTTTGAATTTAAATGAATATTTTATTAAATTATGTATGTAATAGAGTAAAATTTATGACGATGATTTTGAGTTAGAAATTAAGTTCCAAACATAACCATGATGGACTTTGGACCGGAGACTCTGCTATTCAACTTTTCCCATTTAACAAAGCAGAAAACCCCACAAATTAAGGAAACATTAAAAAGCGCCCAAGATGTTTCCCACGATCCCTTCTTTGGATTCGTATTGCCAAAAATTAGTTACACATACATCAATTAATTATATTTTTACTTTAAAGTTGCTTCTTTTTTCTACTTTTACGTATTTTTTGAAAAAAAAATAATTAAAAATATGGATTTATATGTCAAAACAAACACACTCGTAATTTTATTAATTATAATTAGTTAAAAAAAGAAGGGATAAAATAAGGAACTAGAAATTATAAGAAAAAGAAAATAAAAAAATCAATTTAAGAGGAAGAAGAGGGAAAAATAAATAAAGCAAAAAATTTAATGAACTAACATGATAACACTTAGTTATAACTATTTTACAAAGATTATCGTTAATAGAATTGGTTTAAATAAAGAGAAGCGTGACGTCATGTTGCCAGAAGCAGTACAAAAGCATCCCAGGAAAGGTGTGTTATGCATGTTGCAAAAGGAATAACTGCACGTGGCTGGGACGTGTGGCCCATAAGATTGTATATTTTTCGCATATATACCGAATACTTTAAATCACAATATATGCTATATTTCAGTATATATTATGGTCATAATTAATTATTTTTAAATATTATAACATATACCATAATTTAAAATACATGACACGTTTACACCCTTTGCCTGATCTCACTAATCAGTTGACCTCTTTGTTTAATTGTTATCTAGTTTTTAAATATACAAACGCTTACTTAAAATTAATAAAGTTTTATCTTTTTTTTTATTACCTATACTGAATTATACAATTTTTTAGTTTTTATAATTTTTAAAATATATCATTTTTACCTACTCTAGACGCATAATAAATTTTTAAATATATGTGTATGCATATTAAATCATTACTAATTATGAAATTTTATGTTAAACTTAATATAAACAAATATACACCCACTATTAACTTTTTTCCTAGCTTATTTTTTTCTTAGAGTTTCATCAAAAATTAATTAATTAATTGTGTGTGTGTGTGTGTGTGTGTTTATAATCACAACTTAATTATAATCTACCTTATACCTTGTTTTCCTACAATTCAGTTTTTGATATGCTCCCTTTGATATAATCTAAGGAGAATTGACCCTTAAATTCATGCGAGTTACATTCGATTTTGTGTTTTATTTCAAACTAAACAGCATCACAATAGGGATGACGAAGCGAAAGGACGAAATAGGGCATGAGGGTGGAGTAGGAATTTTCTCCCCTACTTCAAATAGAAATGGAAAATAGAAGAACACACTCTTGTCACATCACTGGCGTTATTCAAATAATATGTATAATTATATATACTATTCATATATAAATATATATTATTTATTTAAATAAAGTATAGATTAGCAACTAACTATATGCAATATTATGTAATTATTTATATATACTTTTATATTTGAGTAATTTAATCACTCAACTAAAAATAGTCCAATGTACAATTAATTATATTATATATTTTGCAATTAACTTTTAGATAATTTTACACGATTAATTTAAAAATTACTTAATTAGATTATTAGTTTGTCTGTTCCATGAAAACTAAAATCAAGAATTTTAAAAAAATTAACTGAGATAAAATATATATTTTACTTGTAATAAAATATACGTTTTCTCGTCACAATAAAAAATTGTAGGATATGGCAAAAATTAAATTCATTATTATTTTCTTTCCTCAATTCTACGTTTTATTTTTTTATTATTTTCATCAATTTTTTTCATACTAATTTGAGAACAATTTTAGTCACCATTTATAAATCATAATTCATACATCCCTCAAACAATTTAAAATTTATCATTTTGTTTCTTTTATTTTATCAGTAAATAAATTCAATATACTCTATTTATTTTTATATTTAACTATTTTGAATTGAATATATTGATTGAAAAATAAATTTTTTATTTTATATTAGATGTATATATGCTTTTATTTTATTTATATATGATATTTGTATATAATTGCTATCCAATCAACTTATTAATTTATAAATTTATAACGTTTTGTTGATTCTTTTATTTTAATATAATATTCACTACGAAAATATCTTTTTTTGTTTAATATTTTGCAAAAAAGATTAATTTTGTCATATTAATCTTGCTAATTTAACAAATGTATCATTCATTGTAATTATTTTAAATATGCTAATATGACAAATATATTATATTTACCAATAAAATTAATTAAAATATTATATTTTTATTAGTTATTGTAGAACTAAATGTAATTAAATTTTTATCTTTTTAGATAAAATTATGAAAATAAAATCATTTTTTTTCCTTTTTTTCTAACTGGACACCCACTTGAAAATTAAGGCGAGAATGGACGAGAATAGAGAATGTGATAGTGGAGAATAAGCAGGGGTGTATGAGATATTTTAAAACAAGGCGGGGATTGGGAGGCATCCGCTCCCATTGCCATCTCCAGGGGCGATGGCCCAATTTCGTATGTTGAGTGCTCCTTTGCTCTCTTTTGGAAGAATGAATTTTTGGTGTCAGAATCGAACTTCGGATCTTTCAAACTGGCTGCTGAATCCCGTGACTCACTCTCCAACATCAGTGATTCGGACAAGTTTTGGTTTGAGTGGAGTTCTTCCGACCGTATTCAATGGTTCATAATCTCAAAAAATGCTGTGGTTTGACTCAAATGTGCATGTTCCTATCTCTCATTTGGCTTCAAATCCACGCACATATATCGACCAAAAATGAACAACATTTCCCTCATATTTAATTTATTAAACAAACATATTTATAACATCATGGCGCATGATTGAGATCATCAATCATGCTGTCGATTCATGCCCAAGCAATTCTTCACGACCATCCGATTGGTCCATTTCCTCGTCCAAAATCAATGTTGTTAAACCCGGGCGGCCGGTCCGAGTGGATGCCGGGTTTGAAATTTTTTTGTTTTTCATTTTTTTAAAGAATTAGAAGAAGAAAAATAGAGGAAGAGGAGGAAGAAGAAGAAGAGAGGAAGAGAAAAAAGAAAGGAATTAAAAAAAGAAAGGAAAGAGAAAAAAAAATAATAGAGGAGAAATAGAAAAAATAAAAATAAATAATGAAATAAAATAAAAAATAAAAAAAGAAATAAAAATTAAAATATATAAAAGAAAAAATAAGTAAATAAAAATTTAAAAATATAGAGGAAAAAATATTATAGCATTATAATTGTTTAAATAATTATTTATTATTTTTTTGTCTTTGTATATGATTATATACTTAATTTAAACATAATAAAAAGGTTATTAAGAACTAATAAATCAATTATTATATATTTAATTTGTTTTACTTTTAAAAGTAATTAATTATATATTTTTTACTCAAATAATAATTCTAAATTAATTAATATACAAATTAATTATGTAATTTTAAAATATTATTAACGTATTTTTAAATTTTGACTTCAAACAACATATATATATATATATATAATTATAATAAATTATACTAATTAATTGATTTTTAAATTCGATCAAACTAATGATATTCGATTTGATCTTTGGTTTGCATTTGAAATGACTGCATCCAAAAACTGCCCTGATGCTTGAAAAGCCATAAGCCCACTTGCTCGACAAGACCTAAAAGCATTGGCTGCTTGTCCGATCGTTCAACCTTTTTTTCTGCTTTGGGAATCTACTTGATAGACATTGGATAGAAAATAATGCATAAGAACAGGCCCCATACTGAAAGGAAAGGCAGGTAGGAGCCGTGTGAAATTTTCTTACCTTCCGACAAGGGCAAGAAAAGTTGGGATTGTATACTAAAACTTCCAAGCATTCAGAGAATTTTCACACTAAGTTACCAGCCTCATTGTTAATAATTTAATCAATATCTATACTATATAGATTGTATCATACCGTATAGAATGTCGATTGTATCATGCTTTATAGTAGTTATATTTGTCTTCAACATTAATTTTAGTGGATAGTAACTATATTTGTTTTTAAAATTAATTTTTTAAAATGTCCTTTGTAAATTTATTTTTCTTTTCAAGTTTTTATATTTTCTCTTTTGTTATTTTTTATTTATTATTTCACTATGTCTTCAAATTTTCTCCTTCATTTTATAGAAATTGTCCAGCATAATTTGTTATTTTTTGAGAACTTATTTTTATTCTAAAATTTTTTAATATGTACTAGATTTAATTTTTATTATCGTAATTTTAATTTTAATAATTCACTTATGTTGTTAAAAATTTTATAATATAATAAGTTTATTCTTCAACTTCATTGATAAAAAATTATGTATACATGTAGAATAATTAAGTTTCGTTAAATAATAAACTAAAAAACAATATATATGTGCGTAATGTATGTCAATATATTTATATATTAAAATAGTGTGAGGCGTAGCTAGTTAATACTAAAAGAAAGGCATGTTTCACAAAATGTGACTTTGGGGTATTTCTAAAACAAATTGAAAAGCTGTACTGTCAGGGATATGCTGAGACCTTGGTGTCTGCTTGCATGAGGTGAAACTTCCAATGAGGAAAAATGGCTCCACAAAAAAAATGGAAAAGTAAAGGAGAAGATCATCCCTATAAATTTCTGAAGACAAATTAAACCATACTGTGACCTCTGAATTGTTCTTGTGTTCACGTTTGGAGAATTCCCAGTAGAAATTATTTAAGGATGACATATATGACACATAGAAAACATCACAAAAGAAACTATCAAGATTTACTTGGATGGAGAATTGAGCTTGATTAGTGATTACTTCTTCTCCTCTGGCTTCTTGTCCCCTTTCTTGTCATCTTTCTTCTCCTCTTTCTTTTCTTCCTTCTTCTCTTCCTTCTTTTCCTCCTTTTTCTCTTCCTTCTTTTCCTCCTTCTTCTCTTCCTTTGCTGGGCCAACAGATAAGATATCAACCTTCCCCACTTTCTTCAATTTTTTCACTACAGCAACTGTATCCATTTCTCCAACCACAGTCAGCTTCTGACTGCTCAGATCAGCAGCAATGGAATCCACCCCTAATCATATAAAAAATCCCTGAAATCAATCTTTTTCTTTTGTGGATCTTGCATGAATAGAGGTGGAAGAGGCAAAAAGGTTACCAAGAATATCAGCAGCTGCTCCTATGGCTTTCTGCTTGGTTTTCTCCTCAGTCATGGTCAAGACCTTAAGCACCAACTTCTGCTTGTGAGGTTTGCGAAACTGCATATCAGTTTTCTGCAAAGAAAATCTACTCGGAATTATGTGAAGATTGAGATATGGAGACTGTACAGTACCTGAGCCATTGGAGAAGAGGAAAGCTTATGGGCAAATGTCGGGCTTCGGAGGAGAATAATGAATGAATGAAGCTTAGAAATTAGTTTTGGACTTTTCATGGGATGTCATTTAATTTATAAATTTTGGATGCCATTTTTCAAAACCCGTCCAGGGGACAAATTACGAAAATTCATAATTTTATTTAGTGGCTTCTTTAGTGCTGGCTGCCTTTGTTGACATTGTTTAACGCCGCTAGTGGAAGTGGTCGCTTCAACTGATAATGAGGTCTTTTCTAGCAAAAGTGAAAAGATTGTTTCAACATTATAGAAGATAAAGAGATGTTCATTGCTCGTGGTATTTGGGGACTTCTAATGAGTTACATTATAAATTGGACAGGTTTCGTGGGAATTGCAAATATGTGAACCAAGAAAAGTACTCTTACATCTTAGATTGAGTTATTAATGATGTGTTGTGAAGATGGTAATATTAAGGCTTCAATACACAAAGCACGATGTATCAATCTTGATTTTTAGGTTACTCGTGAATTATCAGTAGTAGCTTTTTTATTCATTTATTTGTTTAATGTGTACATATACTTATCATATTTTATTGATATACCATATATCGATGGAGTAAATTAATATTCTTTCAACGGCTATGACGAAGGATCGAAAGCAAGCAGACTTGAGTCCATACCATATCATAGAGTATGTTGGGTTCTAGGATTTTAGAAATGAAAAAATATTAAAGAAATTTAAAATTTTATGGATTGTTTGGTAGAATTATTTATAGGAGGAAAGGAAAATAATTAAAAATAGAAAAAGATATAAAAAAACTCAAATTTTTATAATTTATGATTATTTCAGAAAAATAATCTGAGGATAGATGAAAAAAATAGAAATAATGAAAGCTTTCAGAGGAGAAGGAATGATTAAAAGAGTTTCTTCTTTCATTTTTTTTAATCATTTTGTAAGAAAAATGATTTTTTTTTACTTAAACTATATTTTTCCTCAATTTTTCTTTTCTTTTTCATTTTTTTTATTAATCAAACAATGAAAATTGTTTTATCCTCCATTTTCTTTTCTTTTCCCGTCCAAATCTTTAAACCGAACATAGTGGAATAGGGCTTTTCAGGTTGCTTTTCACATTTCAAGATTCCCAATTTTCAGATGTTATACCTAAACTTTTCTTCAGTGAGTATCCGCTTTCTAATGATTCAAAGTTAGGAAAATCTTTGACAAAATAGCCCATAGTCCGATTTAGATGTCTCCAAAAAATGGAAAGAAACTAGGGCTACCATTGGATAAAATCTTCGCTTCAAAAGATTATGTTTGAAAGAAAAATGAGAAATCTTTTAGGAGAATGATCGGTATACGATTTTGATATATTTAAATGAGTGGTTGTGAAGAAAAATATAACTATTTAACTGTAATATAGTATAATGATTGTAGCATAATTTAACAAGCAAGTAATTTACAGAGAATAACGATACGATGTGTAAATGTACTAAAAAGACATAATAAAATAATACGAGGGAGAATATGGGTTAGAAGGGACGGTAGACGGGTTTAGGGGGTCTGTCTACGGATTGGGATTTTAAAAAAATTGAACTAGTAAAAACAAAAAAAAAAATAAAAAATTCAATTAACGTTACAAGCAAAGAAGATGATTAAGTAATTAACCTTATTACAGTAGTTTATCTTTTTTTTTTCATGAGAACGTCGTGTATTTTTTTTTCTCATTTAAAATATTTGTCAATTAATTATGTAATGTATTTTTCATAACCTTTGCATCCCTTATTTCTTATTTCATAGAATAATGATAAAAAACAAAATATGATTTTTTTTTCAATTTTTTGTATTTCATATTAAAATTTATAAAAAATAAGTAATTAAATATAATTGCGTAAAATTAGAAGCAAAATAAAAAACAATCAAAACTAAAATCATTGCGTAAAGTTCGATTCTGGTTCTACCTTTTTCTAGCATCGGAACTTTTTTGTTTTGAATTGACTCCACTAAGTCCTCAATTTCATTCAAAATTAGGGGTGGCAAAGATTTAAGTGTTATACGCGATTGTTGATCCAAACTAGGTTAGATTATTTGTTTGGGTCAGATTTTATCTAACCGGCTAATTTCACCAGTAACCTAAATTTGATATATCAATTTATCAACAAAGAGATTATTTTTTTAATTAAAATTAAGATTTAGTATTTTAAATATTATAATTTTACTATTTAATTTTATTTAATTAACTTTTATATTTATATAAATATTTATTAAATTATTTAAAATATATTTGTGTTTAGTGGGTCGTGGGTCAATTTGGCATATCAATTTGAAATTGTTTTATTTATCTTTTTGGATCTTTTTGGATTCGCAAGTCTGATTTAATGTAAAATTTTGACTTGAAATCCATTAATTTCAGATTGAATTTTGAGGTTGGGTCAGAAATTACAACTATATTCGAAATATATTAATAATCACAACCATAACCAAATAATGACAAAAGCAAACCAAAATTAGGGGAATTGAAAGAGGCAAAAAAAAAAAAGAAAAAGAAAAGAAAAAGGAGGTTTTCACATAACAGAGCATGCATGTGGATTGTCGTCGCTGAATAGGGAAGCAACCACCTCGTCAGAGGCCACGGCCACCGAATACGCCGCCGGGGTGCGGAAGAAGGCATGCACTACACCGGCGGCAGCCACGTTCCTTGACGTGCCATAATAATGGTTGACAATGTGGGCTGAATACTTGTAAAATGAAGAAACATACTAGTATCAAGGGGAAGGCCATGGTTCGGCTGCTTCACCGTCACGTCTGATAGCCCTGATCACCCTCCTTTCCTCCAATGCATAGCCCCTCTCCGTGATCTTCTACAACTCCAGGTCGAGGTCGAGGTCGACGTCGTCCACCCCTGAGATTATGCTCGTTCTTTGAAATGGATATCCGCTCAAATTCTCTGGGATAACCAAATCTTTCATAAAATTACTTGAAGTTGCTCCTTAACTGTTTGTGACAAGTGGGACAAAGGCTTCTACTTAGCAAGTGTTCCGGATTAATCAATGGCTTTAAGATGCGTTTTTTACGGAACCTTGGGCAATTGAAATTAAGAGGGTGTTTGGATAAGTTTTTTAAAAATAAGTTGGTTATTTTTAATTTATTTTTAAATATTTTATAAACTATTTCATTTTATATATTAAAAATAGTATAAATATTTTTAAATTTTATTTTATTAATAGTATCTAAGTTATTTTCTTTATTATTACATTAAAAAAATTATGATAAACTATAATTATAAATTTCAATAAAATCTTGTAAGATGATTTTACTAAATGCTTTTTAACTTATTTTTAAGATAAGATATATGAATTTATAAATTTTTTAAATATTTTATAAATTATATAATTTTATAAACTCTTAAAAATAAGATTAACCAAACACCTTTTAAAAGGAGCATGCTTTAAGAAGCCCGGCGAAAGTTTAAGCCTAGAATGGCTCTATGAGATCATAGAAGGGGACATTCTTCGCCAACATTTACTCCCTAAATTTATCTAAAAATTTCAAATTCCTTGTTCATTGTTACTGCATTTCAACACTTGGTACATTAAATGTGCTAAGAGTGTCTCTACATTTGGTATCCAAATTTACACACACAGACAAACAAAAATTTCAGCGCTGCATATCCAATCTGCCAAGCCAGCTGCGTGCCATTCCTCAAGACTTTAAACCATTTTTTCTTTCTTTGGAAAAATATTATTGATATTCTTGCGTTGAATATGCCACAAGCTGCCCTTCGGGCACACATGCTTTGACAAGGAAAATACACACAGAATGAGCCGACCTTTGAGCTCGAGTTAAGCTTTCCAAGCTTCCCAGCGCACCCCCGACAGTCCAAATTAGGAACTCTCACCTCCACCATCTGCAAAAACAGCACCCTCATTAATCTCCACACACACATAAACAGCCATAAAAATAACTAAACCATGCACCCCACAAAACAAACACTCACCTCATAAAATAACTTGCTCATATAAACAACTGTGAAATGCTAAGCGTCAGATCTAGAACTAGAAATACATGCAGACATCTGGACATATAACTGCAAGCTATTTGATAGTAAAATTTATCCTCAAGGGCTCATGCTGAAAGACCTTTTCTGTGTTTCTGCTAAGAGTGATTGATGCTCCCAAGCGTAATCACAAAGGTTCTCAAGAAGAGAGCAGATTAATGCATTGGGTCTTTAAGCAAGAAAGCACAGCCTATGTTTCGTGAATTGATGAGTATGAGAAGGTAGATTGCAATCTTCTTTATATATTGCTTATGTAATACACACACACGCCCTTGATCGTATTATATGTGAAAAATTTAATTATACCTACGTTCAATTTGATAAAGTTTATTTTAGATTCGTAGTCGCGAACGAGGTTCTAATTTCATAACATTAAAGCTTTAAACAATGTGGTTTGAGTTAGTACTTCACAAAGAAAATATGTACAGAAATACTAGCTAGAAGGCATAATCTAAGGCAGAAAACCGGACCTAGACCAGAACTATTGATAATTGTTATGGGAATGTACGGATAAATTTATGAACAGTAAGTACAAAATTTATTGGCTATGTTCGGAAAGGGTGTGTTTTGCCGATGAATTGTTTGGTGAGATTTGAGTTGAGGTAAGTAATATGTTTTGAAAGAAGATTTAACAGGACAAATAGTATTATTTATTTGAATTTATTTATTTATAAATGTATAAAATATGTAATAATGATTAGATAATATAATACTATGTAATGATAATAATTAGTTAATAGATTATAAATATATATAAATGTGAATGTATGTGTGTATATATATGAGTATTAATTTAATAATAAATATGTGTTATGATTAAAAAATAATTAATTTATTATATATGTGAGAGAAAAAAAATTAGAATTTAAATTTCAATAAAAATTTTGTGGTATAAAATATTTAATTCTGTGAAATTTGAAGGGCTGCTGTGAGTAAAAAATAGTGTTCCAAACATAGTCTTTATAAAATATTTCTAAGTTTATAGAAGTTTATGAAATGTTTAATAAAGTTTTATAAATTCTAAAAATGAAAGTGAATATCTTGTACTTCTTTCCTTAAAAAATATAGAAAATATATAATTCGTTTTACGAAATTGACAAATTCTTTGATTAACGCAAACCAAAAGCAGTTGGGCAACTTAATTGAATAGACATTTTCAGAAAAAGGCTGCAAAATTGCAAAAAGATGTCAAAAGCAAAATAGATCAAGGATTGTTACTTTTTCAAGTCTTTCCCCACCAGTGCCACACTTTCATCCTCGACGAAAGTAAAGATGAGAAATGAATTGAGAATGTTTATTACATGTCGTGTTTGTAGCCTAATATTCAACTCAAACACCTCGTCTTAAACTTTACACTACAGTTCAACAAAACATTTCTCCAAATTTAAATTTAATTTTTTTATATATATAATTAATTAATTATTTTTTAATTATTACACATATTATCAACAAAATCAATGTCTATATATATCATACATTTACTCATATTTATTTTTATTTATAACTTAAAATATAATCATTATACCTATATACTATTACACCATTTTATTATTATTATTATATATTTTATACATATATTTTAACAAATTATATTATTTATCTCATTAAAATATTTCTTTCAAATATACTGTTTATCTTAAAACAATCCCTACCAAATATTATTTTAAACAAAAGCCTTGCTCCCCCGAGCATAGCCACAAGGTTCATTTGTGAGCATATGATTTTGAAGAATAACAACAATGCTCTCACTAAAGGATTTCTGCAATCGAATTTGATTAAATGCACAAATTTGAAGCTCAAAAATTTTAATTTATTTTGTAAAAAATTGATATAAAAATGTCAGATATTATGTTTAAAATTTCAGCACATAACCTGAATATTGTACACCAAACAAAAAAAATATTATATTAAGACTACAATTAAACTATAACACCAACAAGTTTTAGAATAGAATAGATAATCTCTTAAATTAATTGTGGCCTTACATCTCTTTTTCTCATTTTGCAACTTTTAAGTTTAAACAAGGATAGAAATTGATGATCCGATTTTTAATCTTTAATCACCTTATTCTTTTTTTAAACCTGATGTCAAAAATAATGTTTTGTGCACATGTAATTTCCTTTTGGGCAAATATTTGCTGTTAGGTAATGTGTCCGATTCATTTTAAGTAGCGAAGATGCATTCAAATTCAGTTCTACAAAATTATGATTATCTAATAATGATCTTATCATACCAAAAATTGAAACTTTAATTTAATAAAGTCTTTTTGTTTCTTTCTTTCATTAGCACTTGTTTGTTATTCTATTACATTAATTGCTGTCTTTCGTCGGCCAAACATTAGGATCACCACAAAAAAAAGTACAATGACTTTCTTAGTATTTGTAATTTTATGCCATTTTTATTCCTAACTTTTACTAGAATGCTTGTTTTGATAGTACTGAGGACCGAAATTCTGATGTCCAACAAAAAGGGAAAAGGAAACAAGAAAGAAGAAAAGAGGCGGCTTTGTTTCTTTTTAAATTTTGGTGTGTAACTTTAGATATTTTTATAATAAAAATTATGTAAAAGTGAGAAAAAGAAAGAAATAATATTTAAAAAGTGTAATAATTAAATATGTGTTTTTAAAATTTATAATTTGAAAATAAACATAGCCAATGCCGTTTCCCTTTCAATTTCTTGATTATATTTTTCTTTTGCATCGTCAGATGACAATGTCTTGCACCTAGACCAGTGAGCTTGTTCACCAGTACTGGACCTTTCATCTTTGGACATTATTGGTGTTCATTTTGCTTACGATTTGAATTTTATTAGGGTGTATTTAGATTGATAAATTTAAAGAGATAAATTTTATATCATAATAAAAATTATATCATACTTAATTGGATAACGATGAATTTCAAATTTTAAATTCTTTTTTTTAAATAATTTTAGTAATTGGACTGAATTTGAAATTACTTTTATTTGGAGTGATTTAACCCTTCCATCTAAATCATTTTTTCAAATCTAAATCCTTTCGTCCAAATATGCCCTTTGGTTGAAAATATCTAGACATTGTTCTAAAAAATCAGAAACAAAAAAAATATCATTCATCAAGTTGCAGAAGTAGGATTTTGCATCAATTGTGTGGGGGCATTTTCTGCATACAATCATTGTCCATTGGCTTTCATCCTTGTGATTTCAAATAATATGAGTTATTACATGCCACCCATTGTATGAACACAGAGGTTTTTCAAGAATCTATATCTCCTTAAACACAAGTTAGATAATAAATGATCTTTGATCTCTTAAATAGAAGTTTCTCTTTACACCACACATAGTCATGCCTTTTGGCAATCAGTCATTTCCTCAAATGCCTAATAGCTTTGAAGCCAAAATGGTACTTGCTAATAAGATTCATGTATTGAAGTATAGTAGCAGAGGTGAAGTTCGATTAAGCTGAGAGGATTAAGCATTCAGAGAGCTGCTGGTTTTGTACAGAAAATTATATAAGATATTGGCAGAGAGCATGCAAGGAAATTTCAGGCATTTGACAGAGCCATTTTGGTATCAATGCACTTGGAATAGAAGTCACACAAGATACTCAGTCGGGTTCCTTGTCTGCGTTCTGATTGTGGCCGCATACTTCTCCACTTTGTCTGTTGACAAATCTGTTATAGTAAGTTTCTCAGACCGGTTTCCTGAGGATTGGATAGGTTTAGAAGTATTTATCAAGTGTGATAAAAGCTGGATTGCTTTGTGTGAGAATTATTTATTATTGTATTGGTTATGCCTGAGTGATGTTGTTTATCAGTTACCTGGTTAAATGTTGATTCAATATTATCTTTAGTAAGATCATTCATGGTTAATGTCTTCATTGCTGAGTTGTCCTCCAGTGCTAAGTTTGATCATCTTGTTCTAGTAAATTAGTGGTTAATTTTCTTTTCTATTGAACACACAACGATTACTAGTCTTCTCTGTGGAGGTAAACAAACAATTGCCTACCAGAGTAACAGAAATCCCATTGAACTGTGCAGCCGGTGACCGGAGAAAAACACGCCCTGCAAATTATAATCCATTAGCTTTCCAAACAGTAGGACTACGAAGTTCATCAACTCCTGCATCATGCCCTCATTACTTCCACTGGATCCATGAAGATCTACTGCCCTGGAAGGACTCCGGAATAACAAAGGAGATGGTCGAAAGAGGAACAGAACTGCCAATTTCAGATTAGTGATCTTGGATGGGAGAGCCCATTTGGTGACATATGAGAAGTCCTTCCAAGCAAGAGATGTTTTGACACTGTGGTGCATGCTGCAGCTACTGAGACGGTACCCTGGTAAGTTCTCTGATTTGGATCTGATGCTTGACTCCATCGCTGGCCAGTGATCAGGTCGAGTGACTATCCGGGGCGAATGCCTTTTCGCAACTTTGGGGATGATCTGACAGTGGATTTCGTCTTTCCTGACTGGTCTTTCCGGGGTTGGTAAAAAACTCGTCATACTCTTAACTCACGTGGTCATTTTCTATATTGCGCAACAACATAAGTTGTTACATTATGTACAATTTTAGGCCTGAAATCAAATAAAGCCATGGGAGCAATTACTGGCTGACCTAACTGAGGGGAACAAGAGGGTGAAATGGATAGACAGGGAGCCGTTCGCCTTCTGAGAAGACAATCCTAATGTGACCGAGAAAAGGATGGACCTTCTCACCCGTAATGTGTCTGAAAAACAAGACTGTAATGCTCGAGTGCAATCCAGGTACATTTACTTCTTACTGGCCCTGCTGCCTGTCCTACTATTGCAATGTTCCACATGTTAGACCATTGTAAACGTGACCTTATTGGGTATATGTGGTAATGGGCTATGCCTTTGAGGATTATATTTGATGCATGCAGTTTTATTTAGTCTCTAACAGGAATCTGATAAGATGTTTTGCATTGCCCACAGGACTGGAAAAAGGAGGAGAGTGAAGGCTTCAAACAATCAGACTTAGCAACGCAGTGTGCCTATAGGTAATCAATCAAGTGAACCCTTTAACGTACGTGCATCATTTGAGTAAAACAGGAGTTCGTTAATGTCCTTCTGTTAACATACAGATATAAAATTTACATCGAAGGATCCGTATGGTCTGTTAGTGAGAAATGCATTCTCGAGTGTGATTCAGTCATGTTGATGGTAACGCCAAGCTACTACGATTTCTTCACGAGAAGCTTGATGCCGATGCAGCACTATTGCCCTATAAAGATAGAAGACAAATTTAGGTCTATTAATTTGCTGTTGATTGGTGCAATGTTCACAAGCAGAAGGTACAAGTCCAAATACTCTTGACTGGACTTTACTAAATACTCCTAAGAAACACTTATTTCCAAGATTTAATCCCACACGTAACTCTAGCTGCATTAGCTAGTGAACAATTGAACACTTTGAAAATCTCACAACTCAAAAAAGAACCTTTTTCTGAATGAGTTCTTTTACTATTTGTGGATACACAGGCCAAAGAAATCCGAGGGGAGGCGACCAGTTTCATCCAAAATCCAGAACAATCGGAAGATGGATTTTGTGTATGATTAAATGTTCCATCTCTTGAGTGAATACTCAAAGCTCTTGAGGTACAAGCCAAGCATGCCTCAAAATGCAGTTGAACTCTGCTCGGAGACGATGGCTTGCCCTGCACAAGGATTGGAGAAAAGGCTTATGCTTGATTCCAGGGTGACAGCTGCCAAAGGCATGAATCCATGCTCCTTGCCTCAACTCTTTGAGCCTTCTGCTCTTAAGGAATTTCTTGATAGAAGATGTTCCTTGACGAAGCTCGTGGAGTCGGGGGGATCTGAGCTATTGGGAGGTGGATCAAAATCATCAGAGGCAGAAATGTAAGAATATGTTTTTAGACTGAGTTTTTGTGTATCTACTGGTTGATAGGTTGTAGTTGAAGGAAGAATGATCATTAGATAAAAGTGGTTATGACGATATATTATAGGAAGAAACGTGCAAGTTTTTGAGAAAGGGATGGTATAGTATAGCAAAGATCAAGAGCCCATTTCTTGCATGTGTATTTAGAACTTGCTAACTCAGGTACAATAGAACGGATGATTTGTTGGGGGCATCAAAACCAGTAGAATTTGATGGTTGTGAAAGTTTTTATTTATTTGAACTTTTGTATTTATATAAACTAATAATATTTGCACGTTCTATACATGTGTGAATTATCTATAAATAATAAAAGTATTGCATTTTAATTAATAAAAAATTATTTTATATTAAAAAGTACAAAGAATATTTAAAATAATAAAATAAAAAAATATCAAGAGAATCTTAAAAAAATATATATATCTATAGAGAGAGAGAAGAGAAAACGCAAATAAAAAATTAAAAGAAAAATTAAAAATTAAAATCAAGAGTAGAAAATTATATGATTTTACATTGTGAAAAATATTTGAAATAAAAATAATGAAAGATTGAATTAATTCAAAAATGATAAAGTGTGAACATATAAATATAGATTGTATGTTGAATGAAAAAGTGAAGAAAATGACTGAAAGAATAAAGGTATTCGACACAAGAATAGTTGTATAAATTCATTTTATACAACAAAAAATACTTATTAAAATAATAAGACAGCATAGATATATATATAATATATAATAATGATTTGACGGTGTAATATTATATAGGAATAATAATTAATTTGTAGAGTGTGATTCTACATAAATTTGTGTGTAGGTATACATATATATAGGTATTATTTTTATCATAAATAATTTTAATGATTAAATTTGGAAATTATATATATATTTATATATCTGAAGGAATAATTTGAATTTGGAAAATAAAAATTTTGTTAGATGGATAGAATGTTTGAATTATGTAATTGTGGTGGGATGAAATTGATGAAAATATGGAACAAACATGGTGCAACTTTATGGAATTAAATATTTTTTTATATAGTTTGGATTTTTTTTTAAAATTTTTCCCCCACTTTCAATCCAATTGCTCAACGAGCAGAAAAAATCAACTTAAAGAAACTTTGGGCTTTCCAACCTACGGGCTGGCGGCCCAAAATCTGTCCTACATGAATAATGCAAATATTACACCCATCTTTTAAATGCGTGTCAGGTCAACGGTCAGCAGAAGGAGAAAGCGTGTTTTAGCAGCACCAGCGAAGAGCCCAGAGAAACGCGAACCCGACTTTATTTTTTTCCTGCGACATCCAAAACCCTTTTCGCGTTTTAACATCGGCAGTCAAGAGTCGTCGACACGGGTCTGAGCACCTCAATTTTTGAACTTCGCTGCAAATATTAAGAAGAAGAGAAAGAACAATGGTGAGTAAAAGACAGAGATTGGCCAGAAAACGCTATAAAGAAGCACACCCGGCGCTCTTTCCAAAGCCAGGTCCCACGCTGCCAAATCCGAACAAGAAGAAGAAGAACAAGAGCAAAGTCAAGCGCAGGAAACCAGAGGGGAATGACCCTAACAAGCCCAGGAAATCATCGCACAAGAAGCACCCGCTAAGGGTTGCTGGGATGAAGCCTGGAGAGAGCTGCTTTATATGCAAAGCACCTGACCATATTGCCAAGAATTGCCCTAAGAAATCTGAGTGGGAAAAGAACAAGGTTCGATTTTTGACCTATGAATTTTATTTTATTTTTCTTCTTGCTGTCGACATCTATTGGTAAGGGAACAGGGTTAGTTTGCGGTTTACTTAAGAAAGTAAGGTTCAAGGTGATTCTACTGAATTTTTCACGTCCTTGCATAAGTAGTCTTGAAAATTAGTTGTACTTTTTGCAGTGAAGAGTGCATTTCATTCTCATTGAAGTAACATATTATGAAATGTTGTTGGTTTTAATATTTGCTGTAAAAAAGGCCAGATAATAATGCTGACAACGGTCGCCTTGTGGTTGATTTGTAGACGTGTTTGTTTTGTCGACAACGCGGCCACAGTCTCAAGAACTGCCCCAACAAAAAAGAAGAGTCAACAGATAAGAAATTGTGTTATAATTGTGGCGAAATGGGGCATTCCCTCGCGAAATGCCCGCAACCTCTTCAAGATGGTAATCTTTTACTGCATTTAGATTTAATAATGTAATGATCTAAATTTCTATTCAATTTTGTCTGTAGCGTGTTCTGGTTGTTTGCATAGTACTGTCTTTCAATAACATGGATTAATGGCGGCATGTTTATGTTTGAGAGGCTATATTACTATGGTGCATGTTCCATTACATTTGAACGATTACACGGTCTAATCCACAGACCTCGACGCCTTGATTCTTACTCGGTTGCTTATTGATTTACTTGTAGATTTCATGAAGATTATGATTAAACAAAAATATTATTGAACTAGTTTAAAAGTGCTATGTGTGGAACTATCATCTCGAGTTTTAGCAGAGCATAAGAAATCTTTTCTTTGGCTTTGGCTTTGACTTTGCTTCATCTGTAAGGAGATTCTTTGATGTTCTGAACAGTTCATTTTCCCTGTGGAATGCTATTAAAAAGTTTCGAGAAGATGGTAACTGTATCTGAAAAATGATATCACATTGACAGTTGGATCTAGAATAAAAAATATTAATACCGAGTAGTTATCTTGGAGATCTAACATGGGTATGCCTAGTTTTTAGCTCAAATGACACATGAGCAATTTCGATCTTTTGTATGGCCAGGTTCATTATGGGGAATTTACAGTTTTTATTCTAATTAATTATTAATTTATAGCCATGTTAGCAGAACACTCTTAAATGTGTTGGATGTATATGCTTCCAAATGTATGTCAACCTCTGGATTTTGTGTAAATTTATAGATAAAACACAAGTATGTTCTTATAGTTTCCCCCCAAATTTAAAGAGGTTAGAATGTATGTAGCAGTGGTGATAATGTAAATCATGTGGCATGATGTGAAATGCCAATTTCTACACAAACCTTATTTGCAATGAATTAGCAAAGGTCTTGGGGATTTAATTGTAAATTGTTTTATTTTGGTGGTTCAGGAGGAACAAGATATGCTAGTTGCTTTATATGTAATGAAACTGGGCACTTGAGTAAAAATTGTCCCAAGAATGCCCATGGAATCTATCCGAAGGTACACTGTTTTAAGCTATCAGAAGTAACATTTGTATTGCTTTGTGTATGTGAATGCATCATGATAAAACTGTATCCAATAATTTTTCTTGTCAATTGAAATTATTCATTCCGATTGAATGTATGTTAACCCATCTTGCTTGTGTTCTAATTTATTAACTGCACAATTTATCAGGCAACTCTGGTCAACCCTATGGAATGACCTCGGTTCTCTGCCTAGGCAATTTCCTGTATCATATACCCCGCATATAGGGCGAAACCTGGTTTCAGGCCTATACTAATTCTCATATTTGACATTGTAGCTTTCCCTTTCTGCCTGTCTATTTTTGTTCTTCTGTTGCATTTGTTTATAGCCATACTAATAGCCTCCTTGGCTTACATACCCATGCATGTATGGCTGCAAAACATGGGCCTCACAGGGCTTCAGTGTTACTAGATATGCTGATGAACACTTCTATAGTATAGAGAGAGAAGCCTTGTACACTGGTCTGTAACACCTCAAAAAATGTAAACAAACATGGCAAAAACATCGGACAAGGACAGTGTTTTGGAAGTTGACTAGGCATTCACCTCCTGCGAGGCTTGGTACTTTGGCATCCAACTCCTGTATTTTGAATTTTTGACATCCACCTCGTAATATAATTGGACATAAGTTTTTAAATAAAATTTATTTAAAGACCAAAATATTCTTATCCTAACATATATAGAAATACCTATTATTTTAAAATTGACTATTGATAGTTGTTTTTAACGTTATAAATATAAAAATGAATAAAAATTGTTAGAATACTTAGGTTAGGATAGTTTCTATTATATATCTATCAATTATCTAAATTAGCTTTTAAAAATAGGTTCAATATTTTAGTGTAGGAGTGCAAGATGATTTGAGTCTCTTGTGAGCTTGATGAGCCAACTTGACTCGAAGTCAGACAATTTTGAGCTTGGCTGAAGTTCAATTGGATTCAAATTCTTTCTGAGTTGAACTTGAGCTCAGTTATCTTTGTATGGAGCTTTTTTAATTTTGAAATATTTTGTATCTTTATTCAGCAAATGTTTAATCTTTTCAAATTTATTAATAATAATCAAATTAGTGTATGATAAATAATGCATAAGATATTAACTTGTAGTATAATAGTCACAAAGTGATATTTTACTAAAATTATGTGAAATACATATGAAAGCAAGTCCTACCAATGCATGTTTTGCAACTATCTATAATTTATGTTTCTATAACTCCATTTAAATTGTAATTCATTCATAATATTTTTGTGTAAATTATCTAATAATTTATGTGTAGCACATTATATGTCCCTTTATATTGTAATTTGAAACAATATTTTAAAAAATAAAATTAAAATAGTATGCCTTTTATTTAGTAAAATATTTATACACGTGTGTGAGTGCTATTAATTTTTTATATAATTTAATTCAAGACAAAAAAAAATAAATCAATTTGTACGCTTATGTATAAAATGATATTATGTAATTAGTTAAAGTTTTCATATTTATTTATTTTATAAATTAATATATGCATAATTTGGCTAATTTATTATACTAATTAGTAAGTAGTCACGTGACTTAAATTTACATATTTTTTTTGTCTAATTTTTTAAATATTTTTAAATTAATATTAATTTTATAATTTAAATATTAAGTTGAACAAATACTCTAACATGCTTCAAATTTTATATATATATTTTTAAGTTGTTAGTCAATTTTTATTAAAAATTTTAAAAAATTAAAGAGATCAGCTTGACTTAATTTGAACATGTAGAGTTTGAGCTTTAATAAACTTTTTCTTTTGAGAGCTTGAGCTTGATGAATATTATTATGAGCTGAATTTGAGCAAAAAATTTTATCTCAATTTGACTCAAATTCAATTCGTTTGCACCCCTATTTTAGTACCTATCTACGAGATTGTTTAGTTTGATAGGATTTTAGTAGATAAAATTTTGCTTATTTATGATTCTTGTTACCCACTCTGTAAATTTAAGGTGCAAACAAGTCGAATTTGCGTCGAGTTGAGGTAAAAGTTGTAGACAAGTTCAACTCAAATTAATTTGAGTTGAGCTTGAGTTTCAGCTTCACAAAAAGCTCATCGAGCTGGAGCTCTAATATTTTTGAGGTTAAATCATGTCAATCTCGAATTCATGTTTGAACCTGTTAATTTTTAAATTTTACTAAAATTTGACTAATAAACTTGAAAAATTTATAAAAAGTGAAGCATGGTAGACTATTGGTTCAGCTTAATACTTAAAATTATAAATTTAAAATTAGTTTAAAAATATTAAAAAATTTTAAATAGGTTAGAAATATATGCATTTAAGTCTTGTGAATACTTACTAATTAACATTATAATTTTGCATGATTATGTTTATAATAAAATGAATAAATATGAAATTTTATTTAATTTTATAATGTTATTTTATAAAGAAGTGTATTAAATTTTTTTTTTGAATTAAATTATATAAGAAGCTAATAGCAATTGTATATGCGTATAAGTATTTTACTATATGGATGTAGTTATCATGAACTAAGGAATACTATTATAATTTTATTTTCAAAATATTGTTTAATATTAATTATAATGAACATATAATTGTATATATAAATTATTCAATGATTTACTATAAATTATAAATATTATGCTGAACAAGTGTTTATAGAAAAATAAGAGTTGTAAAACATATGTTGATATGACTTGTTTTATATATATATACATATATAACTACTATTTATATTTTACATGATATTGGTAAAATTATCCTGTTATTTCTATTATATAATTTCTTTAAAAGTAAAAAACCTTTAATAAATACAATACATTATTTATCATATATTTATTTGATTATTGTCTATATATTTGAATAGATAAAACATTTGATAAATAAAATGCGAGAATATTTCAAAATGAGAAAGCACATGAGCTCGCGATCTTTCAAATGGAGATGATTGAGCTCAAGCTTTGCTTAAAGAATTCTAGTCGAGTTCAAGCTCCAGCCAACTTCAAAATTGCTTGATCTCAAGTTGAGCTTTTGTCGAGCTAGTTTATCGAGCTGACTTGTTAGTTCGACTTATATTGCACTCCTATAAAAATTTAGTGTTTTACCTTTTCAATTAATGGGAACACAGTTAATTCTCAACAAAAATGAACTCATAAGAGTCTTTATGCAATCAAAATGATAAGGTTAAGCATTTTTTTCGTAATCTTTTTCTTCAAAAATAATTATGTTACTTTAGAGGTAATGGTATTTTGGTCTTTTAATATAATTTAATTAGAAAATTTGACAAAATTGTATTAGGAGGGACTGACGGAGGTAGATGCCAATATCTAAACTATAGGGAAAGTGGATGCTAAAGCTCCAATCTTTAAGGAGGGCGGATCAAATAAACAGTAAATTAACCTTATGTTCAGACCACATTACAATCTGATGCCTTTATTAAATTGTTTTGCAGGGTGGATGCTGTAAAATTTGTGGCGGCGTTACACATCTGGCCCGAGATTGTCCTAACAAATACACCAAAACTTCTGATGCATCAGGTATGGTTGGTCAATCGTGTAAATGGTCTAGCGATTGCATTGTTTTTTTCTTGGGCTGTTAATGTCTCTGAGGCAGAGTCAGAAACACATCTGAAAAGAACGCTTAAGTCAATTATGCATGATCATGTTTGTTTGATTATATTTCAACCATTGTTGAAATGTGTCTGTGGGAAATTGATATCAAAGCTGATTTCTGTTACAATAAACAGTCTACTTCAACTCATGAAAATCTTATGTTGGTATATTCGATTTAAGAATCATGTTCTCTATATTCAAAGAAACTTGTTGTTCCTCAAGATGTGAGATGGGCTATTTGAAAAGCATCCTGAGATTGATAATGTTGTCTGTTCTTCTTGATCACCGGTTTTATTTGGCCGCCAACTAATGCAAGCACCCTGGTGTATCTGAACAGTTGAAGTGTCAGAACGGCCCAACCGTGTCACCAAATTTGTTAGCGGAGATGACCTTGAAGACGACTTTATGGCTGTTGTTCCGGATGACGGAAAAGATAAAGATGTAATGACCAAGAAAAAACAGGGACCTAAAGTTGTTAATTTTGTTGCTCGATAGTTTTGGTACTTCTAGTTAACATCTTCTTGAACTTACTTTGTGACTTTTATGGCTATTTTATAGTTCAATTCTTTGTAAATTGAATTTTCCCCCAAATATACAACTTCTACCTCCAGGTGATTAACTTGCTACTGGCAACATCACCCATCACACCCGCATTGCAGGCTCTATACCACACTGCATGGTTTGGTACTTCAAAAGATGTTTATTTGGATTCTGGGTGCTGATTCTTAAACTATATCATGTCAGGACTCCTATTTTTTTGTTTTTTTTGTTTTTTTTCACATGGTATGGATTTCCAAAAATATGCCAAGAATAGGGGGTGAGACTTGGACACAGGCCCCAAGAATAGGTGACTATCTATTCTAATGGACAGGGAGTACGCAATACTGTTAATCCTTCTGGACTGGGATTTTGATTTGCCAGAAAAAAAATAAAACTGATTTAGCTATTAAAACGTACAGAGGGTTTAAAAGCATTTCATTTATGTATTTAATTTTCATTTTAGTTTTTT
Organism: Avicennia marina; assembly: GCA_019155195.1. Classification (NCBI taxonomy): domain Eukaryota; kingdom Viridiplantae; phylum Streptophyta; class Magnoliopsida; order Lamiales; family Acanthaceae; genus Avicennia; species Avicennia marina. Next base: position 11,419,308 of record CM032773.1, read on the forward strand.
TAATTTTCTTAGGTTTGAGATTCCAATTTTCCGGAAAACTTAAAAAAACAGAAATAAAAAGAATTGTAACTGATAACCTAATATGACATGTTTTTGCGTTGTATCACTATCCTCCAATGCACATGTAATAGTTCAAGATATTACATGGTTATAAGAAAATTTTAATTGAAGAAATAAAATATGAAGGGACGCACACTCCTTAATTTAATTCTCCTTAAATAATGATTGCTTTACCGAAATTAAATGTTAAATTGGGCTGCAGTATAACGGTGTCATATAATTACTCGCTCTTTTTAAAGAAAAAGACTAGAATAACTCAAAAAAAGGAAAAAGACAAATACTAGAATTTCAAAGATTTAGAATAGCCACGTAATCATTAAAGAATCAATACGATGTTTCGCTCGAAACGGGGAAAGAAAACTAAAACGGTGATTGGATGGTGGTACATATCTCATTTTTATGTTCCACAACATTTTATCTAGAGACATGACTCACTCTGGGTCATGTTTCTATAAATTTTTCAATTTTTTTATATCTTATTTATCTTAACATGTCTAAATACTATTCACCCATATATTAATTTCTCTTTCTAGAGTGTTCCACCCTCTTCTCAAGACGTTCTCCTTTTCTTTTGAGCTCTCTCACCTTCACCTTCTCCTTCTCCTTCTCCCACCCTTAAGTAGGGTTGGAATCGAATTGAGTCGAGTTCGAGTAGTATCTACTCGAGCTCGACTCGAGTCGATTTTTTACGAGTTCGAATAAAATTTTGCAACTCGAGCTCGAGCTCGTTAGGTTTGGAGCTCGAGCTTATCGAGCCGAACTCGAATTAAACGTTAGATTATGTTTGAAAAAAAAAAAATATCGAGCTCAAGCTACTCGATCGAGCTCATTATTGACCAAGTTGCTTGACCGAGTCGAGTTGAGTAACTCGATTGAGTTACACCCCTACCCCAAGTATATAATATATATTATATTATATAAAATATGTTACATATTATATATAATAGTATATATATGTAATAATATTTTTTATTTTATATTATATATATATATTATAATATATATAATATTCATTTATTACATTAATTAAAAAATATTTATTTTTACATAAACTACCTATCACATCATATTTATTCCATTATCTTTTAAATACTATCTATTCACATGTAATATATCATTTTTATATATTCAATAGCTTTACAATATTTTATCTTGCTTTTTTCTCACTTTATCCAAGAATATTTTATTCCAACAATTTGACTCCAAAATAAGCTGCTAGATAAAAAAAACGCGACAATAGTGATAATAACAATAGTAACAATAGTCCGAGTGAAGTCGGGTGCACGTTGCATGCAAGTGGGACGCGACTTATGCCGATGAACAACAGATGGAGGGAAGACTCAGGATGAGAGAGTTGGTTATGGTCGGCAACGCATCAACCGACGATGGGCTTCGCATTTCTCGACCCTTTATTCTTGTATTTCTTCCCCGCGTTTCTCTCGTCTATAAAACGCTCCTCTTCCTGCTTTCCATGTTCCTGGCGATTTTTCTCTCCTCCATTTTTTCCCTGTTTCCCTTTTCTCGTCGTTGCTGCTGCTCTTTCTCTCCTAATTGCAACGCAAAATGGTACCCCCAATTCAATCCTTCTTTTCTTCCGCTCAAGGCTGGTGTATACATGTGTGTGCGTATGTATTTGTTATGTTGGAAGAGATGAAACGAAAGAAGATCAGTATTTGGTTTATTCATCACTCTATTGTTTGGGATAATGATTATCGCATTTATAATACAAATTTCATGCGCAATTTTTGCCCTCGTGCTTTTATTGCACTGGATGTGAATATCTTTCACGGTCCTTGTTTTAATGGAATGAATTGAATGACATTATTCTGCGTATTGCTTCTGGCCTGCTAGGCTTTATTCTTGTCTTAATAATAATTATAAGAGAAATGGATTTTGATATCATGTCAAATTTCTTACCCTTAGGGATTAGATTTGTGCTGAAGTTTCTGCAGAATAATTTCATGGTTTATATGGTGGACTATCTAGGCTTCTATTGTTTTTCTTTTTTGTCGTCTCTGTTTCATTTTCATCTGTAGGCTCAAATTGGTAACTGTTTCTTCTATTAAACGGCACCATTTAAAAAGTAAATGAAACAAAAATTAAACAAGTAAATGATGAAAGGATTCAGGATATCTATAAGTCTCCTTGACATCAAAGTTTTGTTAGTTTTCCTTGATTGCATGGAATTCAGCCTTCTGTCCTGTAAATAAACAAGCTTTAAGTATTGATATGTTGAGGGCAATGTTTGCCTGTTGATGATTATACTTCTAGATGTTGTTTCATGGAAACACATCTATTCCTGTATTGATGAATTTTCCGTACGCGTGTTATCAATTCATTAGTTATTGTTCGTATGTGTGATTCATCTGGTGGCCTATTTTGTTGGATCAGAAAATATGGTAAAAAAATGATATCATGTGTTACGTTCCCTTTCCCCCCTTCTGTTGATTATATATGCGAGCAGGCGAATGCTGCATCTGGAATGGCAGTGGAAGATGACTGTAAAATCAAGTTTTTGGAACTAAAAGCAAAGAGGAACTATCGGTTCATCATCTTCAAGATCGAGGGTCAACAAGTGGTGGTAGAGAAGCTCGGTGAACCTGGCGAAAGCTACGAAGATTTCACGGACTCTCTCCCTTCTGATGAGTGCCGTTATGCTGTCTTCGATTTTGACTTCATCACCAACGAAAATTGCCAGAAGAGCAAGATTTTCTTCATTGCCTGGTAATTTATCGATCATAATAATTATTAAGTTTTAAATAGATCAGAAAACTTTATTATAATGTATTTGCTCTTTGAATTTTCCAAACTTACATATGGATTATTGTGCGCCATCCACCTTTCCTACTGAATCAATTGCTTCACCATTAATCTCAAATGACAAAGTCGGCTCTGACCAAACCTTAATCTAAGAGAATTTTCTGTTATTGAATTATTATGCAATACAATGCATTATGCAGCCATTTCAATGGTGTAACATGTGTGAAGAAATACACCAATTTGACATATTTACTCGTTCATATGGTGGTCTTTCAACTATGGAAATATAATGCTTCGTTTGGGAGATTGAAATAAAATAGCAACACTTTTTCATTTGCCTAATTAGCCTCATATCTTGGCTGCTGAAATTGCTTGCTACTTTAGAGGAACTACTTCTATTTGATCAATGCATAAGATTTTGTTTGGCTCTTAGGTCACCAGATACATCCAAGGTGCGCATGAAGATGGTTTATGCCAGCTCAAAGGACAGATTCAAGAGGGAACTAGATGGTATTCAAGTTGAATTACAAGCAACAGATCCCAGTGAAATGACTTTGGACATCATTAAAGCACGCGCTTACTAAAATACCGTTTTCTCTTAATATCCATGTATGTTTTTTGATTTGTATTATTTTCGTGTAGAAATATTCAAAGTGTTGTGTAGTTGATTGGAAACCCATGCATTATCTTGTAACCTTCAAGATTAACAATGATTTGTATCTATCACCGTCGTTGCTTTAAAGACCCTCTTCCTTTCATCTTCATTTCATTTGTTTAAGTAAAATTCAAAGATCAACACAAGATTAATTTTGAGCTTCTAGACTGTACAATATTACCAAGCACCAGCCTTTTACCTTCCATCGGGAAATTATGTTTCTGTACTTCCCCCTCCTCTGTCTCTCTCTCTTTCGTTTTCTCTTTTGAGTTCTTGATATTGCAGAACTATGATAATTGATCAAACACATCAAATATAACATGATTTTCTTAAACTTTGGAGTCCACATTTTGCATTTTGTTCGAAGAGTGCATATGTTCAATTAATGTCATAGTGTCAAATCCAAAATAGAAGGCTATGTTTGGATGCAAATTTGCATCTATTTAAATTTATTCTTCGAAACATATTATTAAGCAAAATAACTTTTTCTTAATCTCTGACTGGCATTTTAAAACTATTTTGAAATTTTTGTGGTAAATTTTCTGCCAATACAATTTAAATCCGCCGAAGATCTTGCATTCCTATCTTTACATTTAAGGTAAGACGATCAAGTGCATCTGCATGCCATGACCTAATGGCTCCATTGCATTTCAAACTCTTGTGGATTTCCCAGATGGATGGGCATGGTGGGTCACCCCCATACCTCAGCTTAGAGTGCTGCCCTACTTTTTCAAACCTGAAATTGAAATTGGCAATACACTTTGTGGGATATTCACAATTTGTCATTTGCTTGTAAATTCAATAAATCATTTGTTGTGCATAATCTACTTAGACCATTTGCTCGTCGCGGTATTATTTTCCCTCTTATATTTACAAACATTGAACAAAACCTTCAAGAAGTTTAAAGGGCGTGCTCTTGTGCTATGGACGTTAATTGCCCACAGTCTGGATCAATTTAACAAATAAAACATATATTTTTGCTTTTAATAAAATTAGAAAGGAAGATTTGATACAATTACAATTTTTTCTTTCATCATTAACTTACACATTCAATGGATAATGAAGGTTTTGAACTTGTAACTTCAAGTTTAAAAATTTAAGAAGTCACCACTAACCATACAAGCACACACTAAAATATAAGTTATGTTTGATACACATCGGGCACTCTCCCAATTTGTCTTCAAACTTTAACTAACCAAATATTCTACTCAACAAACTTTTCTTCAAATTCAAATTTAATTTTTTTTCTTATATAATTAATTAATTATTTTTTAATAAAGGTATCATACATAACTAAATAATTATTTTTTAATCTTTATATTTATTCACAATCAAAACAATACTTACATATGTATGCTCACACACCCACTTTTATATTTATTTATACTTTATAAACTAATTATTATCTTTATATACTATTATTTCATCTAATCGATATTATATATATATTCAAATAAATTATAATTTTTATAGTATAAGAATCTTACAACCAAACATATCACCATCCTAAAACTAACACCAAACATCATTCTTCAATGGTTTAATGGTTTAAATTTGTCTAGTATAAAATACACAAAATTAATTGGATGGTATAGTATGTAAAGTATAAATATATAGATGTGTGTGTATGTGTGTGTTTGTATGTATGCAATGACTTAATTGTGTATATAAGTAATTATTAAATAATAAATAATTACATATGTAAAAGAAGAAAATTTTTGAATTTGAATTTAGATAAAAATTTTATTATGTAGTATGGCTGTAGTGTAAAATTTGATAAGTCACATAAAGTTTAAAACAAGGTTCCAAACATAGCCTGACACGATTTGGGGATCCGTCGAAAATTTATTTTAATATTTATTAATTTTAGTTTTTTTGTAAATAGGCCTTATTAATGAATTGGGCCATATGAGCTTTTAGGTTAGAGTCTAATAGCATTTAGTATAAATAGTAGTTTGTTATTCAGTAGACACAGATCAATAGATAGAGAGTTTTTAATTAATTCAAATTTCTTCTCAATTCCCTGAAATTGAGCTTTTCCATTTCTCGTAAATTTTCTATCCCAAATCGAGTCATTCCGGATTGGTCCGTGTGATTCGTAACATATCAATCAGCAATCGCTGTGCTGATTGTGGTCGTTTCATGGGGTTCAATCCAATACTATCACGTTGGGTCGGCATTCTTCGTCCAGTTTGTATCCTTGGGATTATCGAATTTGAATCCGATTACACCGTTATTTTCCGACGCGATTTGATCACGTCATAGCCCATGTGACAATACACTAATAGATGATGTGCTTAAAGAATTATACTTGAGGTTCTTTCTATACTATTAACACACATGATCACTTCATAACTTGTTTGTTTGGAATTTCAACAACAATTTTGCTTAATTAATTATTGCACCTACCTACCTTCCATGTTTTATACTTTACAGGGACTAAATATGTTTTATTTGTATAACATATGCACTGGCACTCCGTAATAAACAAAATGAATTTCTGTAAGACATTGAAATTGACTCATGATAATTTATTTTTAAATTTAATTCAAAGACATGAAATCGTAAAAAGTGTTTTGTCTTGGCCAGACAAAAAATCTTTTAATCTTAATTTATTTTTCTTTGCTTTAAATTTCTCCTTTTCCCCTCATTTTTATTTAAGCTTTTTGTGGTGGTGAACTTTATTAGTTGGAGAAACATCATTTATCCACATTTTTTAATCGAACAATTGAATACGCCACATAATTAGTCAGTGACTAACAGTGGACCTATCGTCAATCACTAGTCACCAATTATACTTTATTAAAATAAAATAAATAACTATATTAAAAGCGTTGATCCCATAAAAAATAAATAATTTTAATTATTTAATACTTGGGTCACGAAATTTCTTTTAAAAACAAAGGATTAAATGCAAAACATGTCCTTTATGTTTGCTTGTTTAGCATTTTTGTCATTTAATTTTTTAAATTAGCAAAAATATCCACAATTTCAAAAAATTTTGCAACTTGAGGAAATAAAACTTTAAAATTGCTGGAAATAGTCACGTGGCATGCATGTGTCGTCAAATTTTGGGGGATTCTAACCACATATGCACACTTGACCCCATCGATGCTGACCTATGATGCATGACATGGAAAAATTGACACATTATTCCATCTTCTTAATAAAACGAGCATGCTAGCACAATCTTTCTCATTTCTTCTTCCCTAATTCGAAGCCCTGGCTAACGACAATTAGAATCAACATCAATTGAAGTAGCTAGGGCAATCCATTACCTTTGGCCATTGAAATTTGCTTCCTATATATAAGAACGCAGTCTGAATTTTGAAAAATTGAAGCATTTTCAGCTCCTCTAACTAGTGGTGTCCGTGAGTTGAAGAATGGGAATCAATGTCATATGTAATCAGAAATGTCAATTGCTACTATGGCACGAGAACTGCTATGTGAACTTCATGGATTGATGATAACCTAAGGCATCGCCTCCACTCCTGTTTGTAGTAGAATGTAAGAGTTGGAAGTGAATTGTGACTACTAAATGTATCTTCTTTTCATTTCACTTTTCCAAATTTAATGAATAGTTAATGCAGAGAGGAGGATGTAGGTTTTTCTTGTGGAAAAATCCTCTAATTTTTCAGAGGGCAAAGGCTATGATTCTAACTTATTGAGAAGGATGAATGAGCTAGAGTTGGAAAATGCAAGGCTAAAGACAAAAATAAAGAAAGCTTCTTTATTTGTTGCTTGTAATGTTTTTGTTCTTGGTCATTTTTTCTTGGATTTTCAAATGTGACGATGAGGGCGTTACTGGTGAGGGAGGTGAATTAGTACAAGTGAGGATGACTTGTTGGGGATGAACTCTCATTGTTTGGCTATACTTTGTTTGATTTGTTTTGCTGGGGATGAACTCTCATTGTTTGGCTATACTTTGTTCAATTTGTTTTGCTTGAGGTCTCAAGATGTACAAGGAATGTTTGGTGGACTTGTTGGGCTTGTTTGGTTTGTAGCATGTGTAAGTTATATGTAATGGTTAGTGTTTGCCAAGTAATTTAAGTAAGGATTTGTAAGTATGTGCATGTTGATGCAATTTTAATTTGTGATGTAATGTACACTTGATGTAAAATTTGTTAATGTTTTGTCAATACATATGGAAAAAAGGATGTGCACGTTTTTAGTGTTTTTATGTCTAATGATGATGCACATGGTTCTTCAACTATATTTACATTCACGAATATTCAGATGGACAAAGATAATTTAGTTTGATATATAGAAGGTAAATTAGAACCAAAATCAGATAAAAACTGCACAATGAAGTTAATATTTAGTACGCCATTAAATAAATTGTTGACAAGTTCAATGCCTTCTAAAACATGAGGAAACATGAGCTATATCCTCCTGTTTCAATTAAATCCTAAGCCGTTCCCCACTTGGTCTTCCTGGGTGACTTAGATGGCTGAGAAATATTTGTATTCAAGGTTGATGGTTAAACAAATTTTTTGCCCTCTAATATGATGGCACCAAGTTTGGTCTAACTAGTTACTACCTTTGGTACTTGGGTTTATGTTGAAAATCTTGGTATGAATTCTAAGCCTTTTATTGATGTAGGTGGTTTGATTTGAACACCGTGACGTGTGGTAGCTTAAGAGGGGTGTGATACTATGATTGTGTTGGAGATGTTGAGCTGCTGGTATATTAATGGTCTTGGCATTATAAGTACTACATCTTAAGTGCAGGGGATTTGAGATTGAGTTAAAATTAATGTTGAGGCCTGCACATCCATAACCTTTTCTTGCACACTTTGGGTACGAGGGGTAACATTGTAGGCCTCACTTTTCAATTGGAATGTAAAAGATATCATTGCTATTAAGAAGGTGAGCTTGTTATTGAATTGAAAAAATGTTAGTATAAGATGAACTTACAGTAGTTTAGCTTAACATATCCAATGGAATTGAACCAACTTGTTTTTCCCTTATTCTTGTTTTGGATCAATGAAATGAAACAATATTGTTAGTAATAGCCACTCAAATACTTAGAATAAACAATTAAATGAAGACAATTACACTCACTTTTGTTGAACCCTCATCATATATTGAGATAGGTGTTGATGCAGTGCCTTATTTATTTTTATGTGCTTTATTATCAGGCCTTTGTCCCATGAGCCTCTCCTTTAAGTAACACATAAGAAATCAATGCTAGCCTTTGAAAGATGTAAGTATAATAACATAAGTTACATAAGATTTTTGTAAAAGAACTCACACTCCCCCTTAGAGGAGATTTCATTATCTTTGAGTTAACCCTTTGTTCCTTCCCTTTCTTGCTCAACTATGAGTACCAATCACACATATACTTTATAAGTTACACTTAGATGCTAGCAACGTAAATTATCATAAGCATAATTTAATGCTTACATTCTAGGTAGCCCCATCAATCCTATGAGAAGATGTAGGCCTTTCAATCCTCTCCTGAACAATCTCTTCATTTGGTGGTGTGGTAGCGTCAATGACTGGGAAATGATAACTTGAGGGGGATTTGTTTGGGGTGGCACTGTCCTCTTGGACTTGCTTCGGTCAACCCTCATATCTGTAGCATTGCTCATTTCTACTACATTTGGTTGAATTATGTTCAATCCTTTTGTAGCAACTCTTATTTTCTTAGGGCATTTAGTGGTGTTATGCCTAGGTTCACAACAATGGTTGTAGTACACAGTGGTTTGTTGCCTTGTCAATTTCCAAGTTATGCCTTTGTTCCTCTTTATCAATGGCTCACTGATTCCCTCCCTTCCTTTGAAGGCTTCCCTGCATTTCTTATAAAATTTGGGGCCAAAAGAAGGATGAAAGATGTTTGCTCCCATAGCACATCACTACTCACACCCATGATGGTAGAAGCATACACTTTATTATATGTTTCCATGATGCAGCATTCAATAATGAAGTCCTTTAAATTTAGCTTCTAGTTCAACATTGTAGCGATTCCATGCTTGCAAGGAATATTTGTCAATTACTATTTCCTACAGTTGCAACTCATCATTTCTAGATCGACACACTGTTGGCTTCCCTTAAAGCAAGAAACCTGGTAATGCTTATCATTACCTTTGATAGGCATACAATTAGTAACATTAGACATACTTTTCTGGATTGGCTTCATTATGCTACCTATCCTTCCACTTGTTCAATGCCTTGTCCCTATTTTGTTGAAGTATTTTTTATCAAGTATTCCCTCATCCACTCCAATATAATAAGTATAGGCTTCTCCCTAGCCTCCAAGATACATTCATTGAAGGTCTCACAAACATTGTTCGGAAGCATGTCATACCTCGAAGCCTTACTGAAATGTGATCTACTTCACTATTTCGCCAACTTGTCATTTAACTATTCAAATGCTGTTGCATCAAGTTGTTTAAATTCTACCATCCTCATTCTAAAATCTACTAGAGTGCTGGTCTTAGCTGCCCTCCATAAAGTATTCTTGAAAGTTAATCCTCTAAATCCTATGTTTTTGAAGTCATTGTGTAAATATCTTGCACAAAATTTGTGAACACTTTCAAGGAACACTTTTTTGTAGGCTTGGATTAGTCCTTTTGGAATGTTAGACATGAAATTCACTAGCTCACCAACTATGTTTAAGTCTTGTTGAAGACTCTGAAAAACCACTCCCAAATCTCCCTATTCTCTTTGCACACAACTGCATAAGCAATTGGGAATAAGTTATTGTTAGGATCAATGTCAACAGTTGTGAATAAAACCCCATCATGTGGGCCCTTCAAATGGCATCCATTTACACCAATGATAGGTCTGCAGCTTGCCTACCATTTTATTTTCAATGCTCCAAAGCAGACATAAAACCTACTAAACCTATGTTGTCCATCTTCATCTTCATTAGTCCTTAATATGACTATTGTTCCAAGATTAATTTTTCTAAGCTCTTCAATATAGTCCCATAGTCCACTATATTGGTAAGTAAGGTCTCCCTCAAGCATTTTTAATGCCCTCCTTTTTGTTCTGTAGGTTTAATCCAAAGATACATTGCACTTTAACTTATTGATCACCTTAACTTTAAATCCTTTGGCAACTCTATTAAGATCAGCCTTAAACATCTAAATATTCCTCTCACTTGACCACTTTGATTTCACATTTTTCACATTGAAAGTTTGCACACAAGTGTGTTGAGGATTGTAAAGATTTATTTTGAACGTGCACTCGCCCCGAACTCAAATGGCATGAATCTTTCAACCACCAGCATTATCTGCACACTCAGCATAAACTCTAATCTTGTAATTTTTTTTTTACTCTAACACTTCTTTTCGTTTGGATTGCCTAAGATTGCACAACACTTTTAAATTCATCCTTAGTGCTAAATATCATCCTAATCTCAAAGGTAGGGTCATACATTAGTCTTAGATTAAATACAGGTTGAGAGTTACCCTTATTTCCTCCTCCATTAGACAAAATGAGCTCATCTAGCTCTCCGTCACTAATCACAATAGGTTCTTCTTCTTATCATTACCAAAATTTAGTTGCTGGTCTTGCTTGTTTGTCCTTTTAGTAACTTGATCCACATGTTGGTTAAACTCCACATTATCTTCCCCAAGACTATCTTTCGGGTCACCATGTAGGAACTCTTCATCACTTGTTCCAATTCTGTTGCTTCAACATTTGTTGCAAGGTGGGTCTCACCTGTTTCTTTTCCCACATTGCCCAAATCAGAGGGCCTCATCTGATCACGGTCCTCAGCAACAACATCCAGTTTGAATTCAATTGCATCACTAGTAGTTTGATCTTGCTAGTCCTCATTTTCTAACTCAACATTAGGGTCCACATACTAATCAAATTGCAAGTGGATATTGCCACTCACTTTCTAACTCAGCATTATGGTTTAACACTGTTATCTATTTTTAAACAACCAGTGTAGGTTTTAATTACGATTATGTGTATGTTGCTGATTTATAATTAATGGTACCTGAATAGATTGTAATAATTCTAAATCTCACAAATACATGCGAGTAATGAATATTAAAACATAATAATTTGAAATAATTCTAACAAACATATTTGTCCGAATAGCTTTTACCAAACATGTCAATATATAGTACAATATAATCCTATATAAATATCCTATGTCCTCCAATGCCACACTTGAGAGCGCATCGATCTCTATAAGGTCTCAAGTTAGTGTCATCACCCACATACTATGACATGTCATCATGTAATGATGCAGTAAACTACTCTAATGTATCGTTTTGTTGCATCTCCTCATACGTCTTGTAGTTGCTCTATGAAACAAGTAATATATAAAAAGTATGTCCATAGTCCTTCGGTGTTCTAAAGTACTACATGAGCATTTAGATACTATCTCCTAAATAGTAAGAAGCCTACATCACTTATAGTGAGTATGGACTTTGTATGGATGGACTTGGTGGAGTAGGTATGTAAACATCATCATGCTGTTGTAGTGCAGTGACGTGTAAGAGACCTGTGCTGCATCGTATACTGAAGTGGATAATCTATCAAGGTCTAAAGATACTGCAGTATGGCATACAGAGCGACTTTAACTGCGTTGCTTCACCATGGGTCTGCTTGTGGGGTGATGTCTACCTCACTATAGGTACACAATCTCTTGACCTGCCTCGCACAACCACGTGATAGAACCCATGCACAATGATTGGCATCGCTGCCTATAAAGAATTATTCCATTTCATGGACCTGAAATGGATAAGTATTTCAGTACATACTAAATTTTTATTATCAGATAGATAAAAGTAGATAATAAATATTATTTGAAATTACGTACCACATAATCAGTCTGGGCACCATCTCTAGGCCAAAAACCTGACTCTAAGAAGGCGGTTAATGGAGTAATCGTGCGGCTAGTGATCTGATAATACTAATCAATGTATCTGCTCACTACCTAGGGCACATAGTATTAATATCTTTCTCTATGCACAACAATTGCTAGACTCTGCTAATGATTCATGTATGCTTGATGACATATCACCCAGTTTCTTGCTGAACTCTCTTAATGACAATCAATGGTGTGTAGGTAATTCTCATCGAGTCAGAGGATATATGGAATGTCTTACACCATCATAGACTGTCATGGAACTTGCTCTAGCCAATGCATCTCTACAATGTAATACAAGATGGGTGGACCCAAGTACGTCCACATATAGTGCCCAGATCTTGTTGGCAACGTGGTACACCACTTAAGAGTATATGGCCGCCAGTTAAACTACACATTGTTTACGACAATTATTTTAATCAAACATTGTATTAGCTATATTACATAATATATACTCTAATAATGAACTTGTGTGTGCACCTAAAAATACAAAATCTCCTAAAAAATCCACACACTGTAGCTATCGATTTTAGTTATTTGTTTCTATATACAAGATCATCTATACATTTATCAAGAAAAGTAAAAGCAAAAGTAACAATTATGCATTCTAGAGTGAGTAATTAAAAAATTAATAACAACTTGTCAAGATCATACATGGCACCATATAATGCTGTCGGAAGTCCTTCACCATTAGATAAAGTTAGTGGATCCAAGTCAGAATGATGTCTCACAATCTGTAGTGTAAGTCCTTGTATCTGGGATCATACCTATATTAGCATCATTGGCAATGGGATTACTATTACAATCTAGTTCATGCTTGAAATTAAAATCCTATTATGCGAATACAAGATGTGCTAAAGATACATATAGAAGGGGCAACGGGCTAGAAATGGATGATCACCCTCTTTGGTAAGTAACATAGAGATTTCGGTATAGACGTGCTTAGACTGCACTATTCCAACTGTATCTATCAGTACCAGCTAGGTTAGTGATCCAGTCAATGTAGAGTAGCCTAACTTGATTGGTAGACGAGTCAGGGAACAAACTACTATCCAATAGTAGTAAATTGAAGCCATAAGCCCATTACCATATATCTAGCTGTGTACTATCTACATGCAATAGATACAACTCCATGTACTGTGTGATTTGTGTAAGGGAAAGAGTATAACCATTGAAATCTAGGTCTCTTAGTGCCCAACCTAATGGCCCCATGCAAATTTGCATTCACTGCACTCGTGTTAGTCGAGGCTCTATGCCGGTAATTTGGTCACCCTCTACTGATACATGTCATATTAATGTCATGTCCTTTAGCGTAATGATGGCCTCCCTAGGCATGAAGTGAAATGTATGTATCTCTCGATGGCACCTGTCAATTAATGCCGTAATTAGGCGGCGATCTAATTGCAACACACAATATCTGTATACTCCGTACAGACTAATGCAGTGAAGGATATAAAACACTCTAGGGTTCACATTATCAAAGCGTAGCTAGTGGTTATCAGAGACCTGTAAAGTAAGGCATCTATCAAGGATACCGAATATCGTCCAAGTAGTGATTCTCCTATAGACATAATATTGAGCTATCGATCGGATTAGAGTGAGCAGAGTTATTTGTTGGTATTCTATAATTTTAGCAAAAAAAAAAAGTGTTAGCTTAAAACTATATTTTGATTATTTGCAGTAAATTAAATAAAATAAAAATGATAGAAAATATATATATCAATCAAATATATTTATTATTATAAATTAAAATTAAAAAATAGCTAACCCTATTTTAATAAAATTGTTGTCTATAGCTAACCCTATTTTAATAAAATTTTTGTCTATCTTGTTTTAATATTTATTACTAAAAATCAAAATACTTGAAATTATTGTCTACCCTATTTTAATAAATTTTTTTGTCATACTCAAACATCAGTGAAACAATGATTAAATCTAGTGCTGGTGCATAAGAGAAAATAATATTGATATATTGAATCATTTATATTAAATAGGTATTTGATTATTTGTGGTATAGAACAAAATTACACACCACATACATTTTCAACTAATTGTCTTCATTGTAGTGAACAGCATATTAAAATATAATAAGACATGGCTACTGACTATCTAAATTCTTCTATGCAAACTTACTGTCTCCATACGTTTAAGAACTTGCCTAGCACATACTTGCACACATGTAGAGTGTATCAAATTTAATAGTAGTACAATATATTTGTGTTCTCTGTCAATTTTTTTTCTCTTTCAAATTCTTTAAATTTTTTTTAATTTTTATTTTAAATATTTTTATTATTTAAAATAATATAATTTTATAATTTATAAATAAATTTGCACTCACGTAAAGTGTCCATGACTTTTTAGTTATTAATTCTGGAGATAAGGGTTTTTGGTTGCACAAGATAAATGTCCTCAACTGCTCTTGTATTAAATTCTTTTATTCTTTTTATCTTTTTTTCTCTTTTTTAATCTAACTTATAATTTGTATATATGTTATCACATAAGTTCTCTTATTTTTTAAATTCTATTGATATTCCTTTATTTTAATTTTTTTGAATATTCTTTATACTATTTTATTTTAAAGTAATTTAATTTTTTGTTTATTAAAACACAACAATCTTATAATCTATAAATAAATTTGTACACGTATAGTGTGTGCAATTTTTACTAGTGTGCATGTATATTGGAATTCTAATTCAAAATGTTATAACCCAACTTTAATAAATTACTAGTCTGGAAGTGCTTATATATTCAACAGAATGTCCTTCAATCAATTTCAAGCAACACGAATCACATTAAATTTTCATATGAACTGAAAAGCACAGAATATCTTATTGTAATCTGAATTTGATAATTTATTCATCCATAAGCATTAAATATGTATGCTCTTTATTGCAAATATGATTCACAAACCAACGAAATATCATACGAAAACGCACAATATTTTGATAGTTCATAATGGGACTAGCCCCCTTTATTTTCCATTATACTTCATCTCCCTCTTCGTCGATCTGGACACTTGTCCTTATGTTACCACATCCATATGTTGCATCAATCTGGTGGAAAGCGTTCCACGTTAAAGCCTAAATCTCAGCCACAAATCTAGTACGGAGCCATTGCGGGCCCACTGAGATACAGATCAGCGCCCTTGGGTAGTTCCGGTGCATCTGCCGGGTACCCGTAGCTTTTAACCTCCGCCATTTCCCTCCGTCCGATTCTTGCCTGCGCTTCACAGAATTTCGGAAGATAAACTCCTGCAGATCCAC
Organism: Avicennia marina; assembly: GCA_019155195.1. Taxonomy (NCBI): domain Eukaryota; kingdom Viridiplantae; phylum Streptophyta; class Magnoliopsida; order Lamiales; family Acanthaceae; genus Avicennia; species Avicennia marina. The sequence continues at coordinate 11,434,878 of CM032773.1, forward strand.
AAGATTAACGTTAATACCTCATCTGATTCGTCTCAAGTCAATAGTGACAGAGAAAACAATACCTTCGCCAGCAGCAAGATTGAAGTAAAGATCGACAATGTTGGGGCAGCCGCTGTAGCACTCGCGGGAGCAAAGCTTGCGGGCAAAACGCGGCTCCAGCAGAGAGTCGGACGATATCCCGAGTGCGCTTCTGTCCACGCCGCACGCTTTTATGCACTCGTCTGTCTCGATCCAGTCCTTCACTCGGTCCGCCTCGATCTCCGACGTCCCGCACGCGTACTCCGCCGCGCCGCTCGGGCTGAGGTGCTTCTCCAGCACGCACCTCTTGCCGGACGACGACACGGCGTACGCGCACGACTCTTTGCTCAGGTTCTCGCACTCGATCTTCCCTACATTATACAAAACGCAGGTGTGACTGTAATGACCAGAAAATGCATGCATTAGAAACAAACCATCTGACAGAAACGAGTTGGAATATCGGTCACTGACCTAGTGTGCCTTGCACGAGAAGGCCGAGAGCAAGAGCGAAAGGAAGAAGTGTGGGTGCGGCCATTGATGTCATGGAGCTGAACTTTCTGTGCAAACTTGAGGGAGGGTGTTGGATCCAATCGATGGAGGCTGAGGAGAGTAGTGCAGCGAAGATTTGAGGGAAAGAAACGCTATTTATAGACAAAGGTGGAAGCAAAAAACGGCTGTTCGAAAGCTACGGAATCCTACTTTCCAAAGTTTGGCAGGACCTTTGATGGCGTTTCTTGGCTAAGAGTTGACAACCCATATGATCTGCATTTTTTTCTAACTTTTTTATAATTTTTCGGAAAACAGACACCTAAAACCCAAATCAAACATAACCTATATTTGTTTTGATTTGTAAGTGTGAGTTTTAAAATATATATATTGAAAATTGTATAAAAATAAAAAAGATACATAAAATTTAAAATGTACAATAATTGAATTATGTGCATTTTTTATGATAGAAGAGAAATAAACGTAGTTAATTCTTGTCACCAGTTGAATAAAGGTTTAATAAATTAAGTTATTGTATTTGAGTTCTATTAAACTCGAATTTTTTTATTTTATCGAGTGTGAACTCAAACTTAGAAAATTTTTCCAGACCCGATCTCGTTGCTTGAGTTTGAGTTGATCTCTACAAAATTAAGTTTAAATAGGTTAATGTAGCTATTGAACTCAAATTACTACTCAAATTCTCCGTATCAACATCCAATTGGAAGACTTCACCGTCTTGGGTAGTTGTGGAATTTGGAAAAAAAATGATAAAAAGACGACTTTATTTTAATTGGATTTCAACGCTATTTGTGGCATTAATTGTGGAGATTTACTGCTCTAATGGCTGCCTATTTGGTTGCATTGTGGAATTTTCTATGTTTCCATAATGTTCCGACTCCTGTTGATTATATATGCGGGCAGGTGAATGCTGCATCTGGAATGTCTGTGGAAGATGACTGTAAGATCAAGTTTTTGGAACTACAAGCAAAGAGGAACTGTCGGTTCATCATCTTCAACAAATGGTACTAGAGAAGCTCGGCGAACCTGGCAGAAGCAACAAAGATTTCACGCCCTCTCTCCCTCCTGACGAGTGTCGTTTTCCTGTCTTTGATTTTGACTTCATCACCAACGAAAATTGCCAGAAGGGCAAGATTTTCTTCATCGCCATCATAATAATTATTAAGTTTCAAATAGATCAGAAAATTTTATTATAATGTATTTGCTCGTGTTGTTTCACATTGTTGTCACGCCCGAAATTCAGGTAAGGATACGACAGTATCCTCGGGACTTTCACCAAAATTTATAAAATCTTACACTTATACAAAGAACTCTTCAAAAATTTCAAAACTAACCATGTCAAAGGAAATATCAAAAATTACAATTTATTAATAGCACAACTCTTTAAACTTAAAACAAATCTTGATACAGTTTTTTCACCAATCTTTCGATATTTGAAAGTTGAACAATTTTTAAGGAAAAAACTTGTATTTGATCTTTTTTGAGGCTTGCTACATGTTGAATTAACATTGGTCTTTGGATTTAGAATAACGATTTTTGATTAAATGTTAAAATTTAGAGGCTTTTATGAACAACACTTTAAATTTGATGACGAATACTGTGAATATTTTTTAGAATTCCAAGGAGAACTTTGAAAGACTTCTTAGGCTCTAAGTTTGCAATTGTTTGTCAGTAGCTCTTATATATAGTTCTTGGAGAGATGATTTGACTGTATTAACCTACTGATGGAGCATGATTTCATTGGTCATCATGATTTGTAGCTTATTGAAAATCTTGATCGATAAGCTTGACCTAGCAAGAGTTTTCATCTTTCATGTATTTAACAAGATTTCGCCATTTGGCATCATTTGATTGGTCAATCAAAATATCAATTATTTATTTATTTATTTAGAAATTATATTTATTTAAATTCCTAAAATATAAATAAAATTTATTTACTTGATATTTTGCATCATATTTTTCATGTGACATTGTTTAATTTGACAATTTTTTTGTGTGTGTCTATAGTATTAATTGATTCAAAGTGTTGTGTAGTTGATTGGAAGCCCATGCATAAACTTATAGCCTTCAAGATTAGCAATGGTTTGTATCTATTGCCGTCTTTGCTTTAAAGTCCCCCTTCATTTCATCTTCTTCATTTTCTTTGTTTTAGTAAAATTCAAGGATCAACACAAGATTGATTTTGAGTTTCTAAACTGTACAATATTACCGAGCATCAGCCTTTTACCTTCTGTTGTAAAATTATATTTCTCTACCTCCCCCCAGTCTCTCCCTTTTTCCTTTTCTCTTTAGTTTTTGATGCTGTAGAACTATGATAATTGATCAAACACATCAAATATAACATGATTCTCTTAAACATTGGGGTCTCACAATTTGAATCCACTGAAGATCTCTTAAACTATTTTTAAGTTTTCGAGGTAAATTTTTTACGTATACAATTTGAATCCACTGCAGATCTTGCATCCCTGTCTGTACATTTAAGGTGAGATGATCAAGTACATCTGTAGGCCCTGACTTGATGAACCCATTGCATTTCAAACTCTTGTGGATTTCCCGCATGGATGGGCATGGTGGGGTCACCCCCATACCCCAACTTAGAGTGCTACCCTACTTTTTCAAACCTGAAATTGAATTTGCCAGTACACTTTGTGGGAGATTCACAATTTGTCATTTGCTCGTAAATTCAATAAATCATTTGTTGTGCATAATCTACTTAGACCATTTACTCACTGCGGTATTGTTCCCCTCTTCTATGCACAAACATTGAACAAAACTTTACCCAATCAAACATACTATTCAACAAACTTTTATTCAAATTCAAATTTAAATTTTTTTTCTCTTACATATATAATTAACTAATTATTTTTCAATAAGGTTATCATATATAAGTAAATAATTTTTTTCAATCATTATATTTGTTCACAATTAAATCAATAATTATATATACATGCCAATACACACACACACATATATATCATATAAACTAATCATTATCTTTATATATTATTAGTTCATCCAACCATTATTATATATTATATATATATAATTCATATTCTAGATATTTTTATATTTTAATTTTAAATACAATCTTTATAACTTACAAATAATTTTGCACATACAGAGTGTATCAAATTTAATAGTAATATAGTAGAGATTTGAGTTCTCTGTCAAACTTTTTCTCTTTATAATTCTTTTCAACTTTTTTTATGTTTATAGTAAATATTTCATTATTTAAATAAACCAATTTTATAATTTTTTAATTAAATTTGCGCTCACATTGAGTGTCCAAGACTTTTTAGTTATTAGTTATGGAAATAAGGGTTTCTGGTTGCACAAGACAGAGAGTGCAACTTTTACTCGTCTGTATATATATTGGAAATCTAAATCAAAATCTTATAACCTAACTTTAATTAATTACTAATCAGGAAGTGCATACATATTCAACAGAATATATTGTCCTTCAATTAATTTCAAGCAATACGAATCACACTAAAATATCACATGAACTGAAAGGCACACAATATCTTATTGTAATCTGAATTTGATAATTTATTCATCCATAAGTATTATATGTGTATGCTCTTTATTACAAATAAGATTCACAAACCAACAAAATATCATACAAACACACACAATACTTTGATAGTTCATAATCGGACTAGCCCCCCTCATTTTCCAATATACTTGATCTCCCTTTTTGTCTATCTGGACACATCTTCCATCAATCTGGTGGAAAGCGTTCCACATTAAAGCCTAAATCACAGCTAGTAAGGAGCCATTGCTGCCCCATTGAGGTACAGATTAGCGCCCTTGGGGAGTTCAGGTGCATCTGCCGCGTACCCAGAGCTTTTAAACTCCGCCATTTCCCGCCTTCCGATTCTTGCCTGTGCTTCACAGAATTTCGGAAGATAAACTCCTGGAGATGATCCACAAGATTAACGTTAATACCTCATCTGATTCGTCTCAAGTCGATAATGACAGAGAAATCAATACCTTCTCCAGCAGCAAGATTGAAATAGAGATCGACAATGTTGGGGCAGCCGCTGTAGCACTCGCGGGAGCAAAGCTTGCGGGCAAAACGCGGCTCCAGCAGAGAGTCGGACGATATCCCGAGTGCGCTTCTGTCCACGCCGCACGCTTTAATGCACTCGTCTGTCTCGATCCAGTCCTTCACTCGGTCCGCCACGATCTCCGACGTCCCGCACGCGTACTCCTCCGCGCCGCTCCAGCTGAGGTGCTTCTCCAGCACGCACCTCTTGCCGGACGATGACACGGCGTACGCGCACGACTCCTTGTCCAGGTTCTCGCACTGGATCTTCCCTACATTACAAAGAACACAGGTATGACTGTAATGACTGGAAAATGCATGCATTAGAAATAAACCGTTCGTACGAAACGAGATAGAAAATTGGTCACTGACCTAGAGCGCCTTGCACGAGAAGGGCGAGAGCAAGAATTGTGGGTACTGTCATGGATGCCATGGAGATGAACTTTTAAGGTGAGTAGTGCAGCGAAGATCTGAGGGAAAGAAGCGCTATTTATAGACAAAAGGTGGAAACAAAGTACGTAGATGGCTGTTTGAAAGCTACGGAATCCTACTCTCCAAAAGTTAGGCAGGGCAATCGATGGGGTTTCTTGGCTGACAGTTAACAACCCATATGACCGACTAACTAATCTATTGACCCATTACTTCAAATCTAAAAGGAAAATTCCACGACGCTTCACACATAAAAAATACACAAAATTTAAATATTCTACTTTTGAAATTTTATTTGTTTCTCTTTATTAATTTTAGATATTTTTGCAAACAACACATTCCTAAAAACCAAACCAAACGTAATCTATATTTGTTTTGATTTCTAGGTGTGAGTTTAAAATATATATATATATATATATATTGAAAATTGTATAAAAATAAAAAAATGCATAAAATTTAAAATATGTAATAATCGAATTATGTGCATTTTTTAGTATAGAATAGCAATGGATATAGATAATTCTTGTCACCAGTTGAATAAAGTTTTAATAAATGAAGTTATTGTATTTGAGTTCAATTAAACTTGAATATTTTATCGAGTGCAAACTCAAACTAAGAAAATTTTTCCGAACTCAACTCAATGTTCAAGTTTGAATTGATCTCTACAGAATTGAGTTAAAATAGATTAATGTAGTTATTGATCTCAAATTACTATTCGGATTCTGCACATCAACATCCCATTGGAAGATTTCACCGTCTTGGGGGGTTGTGGAATTTGGAAAAACAATGAAAAAAATGACTATTTTATTTGGATTTCAAAGCTATTTGTGGCATTAATTGTGGAAATTTACTCCTCTAGTGGCTGCCTATTTGGTTGCATTCTGAAATTTTCTAATTTTCTAGCTTAAGGTCTTATGGTCCTTTTCGCCCCTTCTGTTGTTTATATATGCAAGCAGGTGAATGCTGCGTCTGGAATGGCAGTGGAAGATGACTGTAAGATCAAGTTTTTGGAACTAAAAGCAAAGAGGAACTATAGGTTCATCATCTTCAAGATTGACGGTCAACAAATGGGGGTAGAGAAGCTCGGCCAACCTGGCTGAAGCTACGAAGATTTCATGGCCTCGCTCCCTCCCTTCTGATGTGTGTCTTTGATTTTTGACTTCACCACCAACGAAAGAGCAAGATTTTCTTCATCGCTTTGTAATTCATCAATCAAAAAAATTATTAAGTTTCAAATCAATCGGAAAATTTTATTATAATGTATTTGCTCTTATATTGTTTCACATTGTTGTCACGCTTCAAATATGGGCAGGCGACATCCTGGTATCTACAAGATTTTCATTTTAAAAATACCAAAGCCCAATACCAAAGCCCATTACGACGAAGAGTATAAACCATTATTACTTAGCACAATCACCAAAATCTATAAAATCTTACACTTATACAAAGAACTCCTTGGGAATTCCAAAAATAACCATTGGAAAGGAAATATCAAAAATTACAATTTATTAATAGCACTACTCTTCAAATTTAAAACAAGTCTTGACGCAGCTTTTTACCAACCTCAAGTCAACTCATTCTTAAAATCCTCAATTACAAAAGGGATTATAAAAGAAAAGTTCGTGAGCAAAATTGCTTAGGAAAGGATTACCTATTTTGGAAGATGCGAACAATTCAAAATAATTTTAGAAATTATTTTCAATAAATTCTCATACATGAAACACTTTTCAATAACATTTCTCAAATTGTATGTAAGTGAAAGTTCATTTCAATATTGTTTCGTCATGTAAGCTTCTCATCAGTTTGAACGTCTCGTATACTAATTTCATTGATCAGGACTCCAATCTTTAATCCCAACTAAAGAGGGTTGTCGCTCAACCTTTAACTCCAATTGAGTGAGTCGTCTCTCAACCTTTAACCCCAGTTGAATGGGTTGAAACTAAATCTGTTACGCTTGTTAATGTCCTAATGAGCATTTCACATAAAACTTCGTCATTTGTAAATATTGGTGTTCAACATGAAAATTTTAGAACATTTTCATAAACGTATCAAAACATTCTTGTAAACATAAAGTGCATCATAATTTTCAGTACAAACATTTTGTACTGCATCGTGATACTTGTTCACATCCAAAACATATTCTGAAAATAATTTCAACTTAGCATAAAAATAATTTTCCCAATATAAAAGTAGAAACATTTATGAAATTCCATAGGCATTCTCAAATAAAATTTCATGATAATTTGAAACTCATACTTTCACAAATAGTTTTGAAAATTCTAGGTAATCCACTTACTTAGTATTAGATCACTTGACTTGTGATTCACCTTTTTTGGTTTCTTGGTTTTCTATTCAACTAAAATAACATTTGCTTTGATCCCAAATTATTGAAGTTTATTCTTTTTTTTCTCTCTCTCATTTTTTTCGTGTTTCCTAGTGATTTCTTGTTCTAAATACTTACTTAACATCTTCCTATTGATAAAAGAGAACGCTAAAATTCCTCAATACCTTCTGTAAAAGAACAATTAAGCATGTAAGCAAGTCATATAAACATTCTGATCCTAGAATAAGGATATTTTTGCTAAACAGATACACACACACACACACACACACACATATATATATATATATATATGAGACAAAAATTGTATTTTTGACTCAATGGAAGTATAATGGTTGATATAGGAGATCAAAATAAATTTGAAACACCTTTTAATTTGACTAATTAAAGCATTTGATCGATGCATAAAATTTCTTTGGCTTTTAGTTCACTGGATACATCCAAGGTGCACATGAAGATGGTTTACGCCAGCTCAAAGGACAGATTCAAGAGGAAATTCGATGGAATTCAAGTTGAATAGCAAGCAATAGATCCCAGTGAAATGGGTGGGTTTGGACATCATTAAAGCACGTGCTTACTAAAATATCATTTCTCTTAATATCCATGTATGTTTTTTGATTTGTATTATTTTGTGTAGAAGTATTGACTGATTCAAAGTATTGTGTAGTTGATTGGGAACCCATGCGTAATCTTGTAGCCTTCAAGATTAACAATGGTTTGTATCTATTGCCGTCTTTGCTTTAAAGCCCCTCTTCCTTTCATTTTCTTCATTTTATTTGTTTTAGTAAAATTCAAAGATCAACACCAGATTGATTTTGAGTTTCTAGACTATCTAATATTACTGAGCATCAGCCTTTTAACTTCCATTGTGAAATAATATTTCTCTACCCCCCCACCCCCACCCCCACCCCCCCCCCCCTCTCTCTCTCTCTCTCTTTCCTTTTCTCTTTCGAGTTCTTGAAGTTGTAGAACTATGATAATTCATCAAACACATCTAATACAACATGATTTTCTTAAACTTTGAAGTCTCACACGTTGCATTTGTTTCAAGAGTGTATATGTTCAATGAATTTTTTATAGTATCAAATTCAAATTAGAAGGCTATTTTTTGATGCAAATTTCCATCTATTTAAATTTATTCTTCGAAATTTATTACTCAGCAAAATAATTTTTTTTCTCTTTTCCAACTCGTATTTTTAAACTATTTGTAAGTTTTTGTGGTAGATTTTCAACGATTACAATTTGAATCCGCCAAAGATCTTGCATTCCTGTCTTCACATTTTAGGTAAGATGATCAAGTACATCTGCATGCCTTGACTTGATGGCTCCACTGCATTTCAAACCCTACTCTTGTGGATTTTCTAGATGGATGGGCATGGTGGGGTCAACCCCATACCTCAGCTTAGATTGCTCCCCTACTTTTTCAAACCTGAAATTGAAATTGGCAATACACTTTGTGGGAGATTCACAATTTGTCATTTGCTTGTAAATTCAATAAATCATTTATTATGCATAATCTACTTAGATTATTTGCTCATTGGGGTATTATTGACCCTCTTCTATGCACAAAACATGGAACAAAATCTTCAAGAAAGTTAAAGGGCCTGCCCTTGCGCTGCCCCCAATCGGGATCAAGTTAACAAATAAAACACATATTTTTGCTTTCAGTAAAATTAGAAAGAGAGACTTGATACAATTATTTTTTTTCTTTCATCTTTAGCTTACACATTCAACCAATAATGAAGGTTTTGAACTCCTAACCTCAAGTTAAAAAATTTGAGAAGCCACCACTAATCATACAAGCACACACCAAAATATAGGTTATGTTTGGAACACATTTTCACTCTCCAACTTGTCTTCAAACTTTACCCAACCAAACATACTACTCAACAAACTTTTATTCAAATTAAATTTTTTTCTCTTCCATACATAATTAACTATTTATTTTTCAATAAATATAACATATATAGCTAAATAATTATTTTTCAATCATTATATTTATTCATAATCAAATCAATTCTTATATATGCACACCTATATACCCACATTTATATATATTTATATCCTATAAACTAATCATTATTTTCGTATACTATTACTTCATCCAGCAATTATTATGTATTTTATATATGTATGCAAATAAGTTATAATTTTCATACCATCAAAATCTTACAACCAAATGTATTAACCATTCCAAAAGTCACACCAAACATAAGTCTTCAATGGTTTAATTGTTTAAATTTGTCTAGTATAAAATATACAATAATAATTGAATAATATGGTAGTATATAGGAATAATAATTAATTTATAAAGTATAAATACATATAAATGTGAGTGTGTGTGTGTGTGTTTATATGTTTGTAATGACTTAATTGTGAATATGCATAATTATGAAACAACAATTAGTTACATATGTAAAAGAGAGAAATTTTTGAATTTTAAGTTAGATGAAAATTTTATTATGTAGTATGTTTCGTAGTGTTAAGTTTGATAAGTTATGCACAATTTAAAACATGCTTCAAAAAATAACCCATGTGATGATATACTAATAGATGCAGTGCTTCATGGATTATACTTGAAATTCTTTCTATATTACTAATACACATCGTCACTTCATGACTTGTTTGTTTGGAATTTCAACACCAATTTTGCTTCATGGAATTAATTATATCATAGATTAATTAATTATTGCACCTACCTACCTTGCCAAATTTTATACTTTACAGGGACAAAATATATTTTATTTGTATAAAATATAATAAACAAAATGAATTTCAGTAAGACATTGAAATGGACTCATGATAATTTATTTTTAATGTTAATTTAACGACATGAAATCGTAAAAAGTTTTTTGCCTGGCCAGACAAAAAGTCTTTTAATCTTAATTTATTTTTTCTTTGTTTTAAATTTCTCCGTTTCCCCTCATTTTTATCTAAGCATTTCGTAGCGGAGAGCTTTATTAGTTGGAGAAATATCATTTTTCCGCCAAGTTGACAGGTTCTTCTACATATTTATTTTCAATTTCTCATTAGATGCCAGTGAATAGAAAGTCTTCAGAAACTTTCTTAGGTTCGCATGGACTAATTAAACCATGTGTGCTCAATCGTTGATTATTTTGCTTGACCCAATAAATAAATTAATTCCGAGGCTTGACATTTTAAATGTGAATCATACTATTAGAGAAGGGTGTGTGTGTGTTGGGTCAGAGTAAACATCAAAAGTTACAACCAAACACAAGTACTTAATTATAGCACATTTCTACAAAATTTCCACTTGTGTTTACTAAGTCATCTCTCAGGAAAATACTCCGTCAATTAAGGAAAACCTACCATATTGACCCTTTCTTTAGAGGGTTTATATTGAATTGGCTGCACTTCTTCAAATAAAAAAGACCTTATAACTTCCAATATTAGTTTGTAAGGTGGCACAATAATGATCATTAATAGTCAATAGTTACTTCCGCTCGTATATCTATGCTTCTTTAACTGCTCATAGTCAAATTATATATCTATTTTTATTTACGGTTTTTTTTCATTTTCCAATCTTTCTATTTTCACCTTTCTTATCTTTTTTATTTTTCACTTTTCTTTTAGCTTGTTATTTTCAATAGTAAAGGTTACACACTCAATGCAAGTGCAACTTTGTTTATAAATTATAAATATTTTGTATTTTGGTATTAGAAATAAAATTATTTAAACAAAAGGTATAACTGTATTTAAAATAATAAAATAAAAACAAAAATAATTGGTGAAAAGAGAAAAGTGAGAAACCACAAATAAAAATATTAAGTTAAAACCAAATGGATACAAGAGGATATAAAATTTTAAAAAATAAAATATGGATACTAGTGTAATTTAACATTGTACAACTAGAAAGTTCCATTACCTTAATCTACACTATATTATTAAAAGTTTGGACTCATTTTGATCGCACAAATTAAAATTACATATTTACCCCCTTTTGATCATATTATGTAAATACACACATTTAAAATTTATATTTCCTTTTTCTTTTAATTTATCTTTATTTGATTTTGTTTCCAAATGTTTTGCTTCTAAATTCTTTTTAATCTTTTTTATTCTATTATTTTAGATATTTTTATATTTTAATTTTAAATATCATTTATTTTTATTATTTAAAATACAATCTTTATAATTTATAAATTATTTTGCAGAGACTTAGAGTGTAGCAAATTTAATAGTAGTATAGTATAGATTAGCCTTCTTTGTCAAATTTTTCCTCCTTTAAATTCTTTCAAACTTTTTTATTTTTTAAAAATATTTTTATTACTTAAAATAAAATAAATTTGCACTTACATTGACGTGATCAAATCGAGTCAGAAAATAGCGCTGTAATCGAACCCGAACTCGGTAATCTCAAGGACACAAATCGGACGAAGAACGCCGACCCAACGTGATAGGATTGGATTGAACCGATGGAATGACCACAATCAGTATACCGATTGCAGCACACCGATTGCTGATTGATACGTTACGAATCATATGAATCACTCTAGAATGACTCGATTTGAGATAAGAATTCACGAGAAATTGAAAGGCTCAATTTCAATGAATTGAGAAGAAACTTGAATTAATTGAAAACTCTCTGTTTATATATTGTCTGTATCTACTGAATAACAAACTACTGTTTATACTAAATATTATTAGACTCTAACCTAAAAGCCCATATGACCCAATTTATTAATAAGGTCCATTTACAATAAAGCTAAAATTAATAAATATTAAAATAAATTTTAACGGATCCCTGGATCGTGTCACACATAGAGCATCCAAGACATTTTAGTTATTAGTTATGGAGATAAGGGTTTTTGGTTGCACAAGATATATTTTCACGACTACTCTTGTATTAAATTCTTTTATTCTCTTTATCTTTTTTCTCTTTTTCATCTAACTTAAAATTTACATATATATTTTCACTTAAATTCTATTATTTTTTAAATTCTTTTTTTATTCCTTTATTTTATTTTTTAATATTCTTTATACTTTTTAATTTTAAAATAATATAATTTTTTTAATTAAAATACAACAAATTTATAATTTATATATAAATTTGTGCAGGCATAGAGTGTGCCACTTTTACGGTTGTGTGTGTGTGTGTGTCTATATATATATATATATATATATATTGGAATTCTAATTCAAAACCAACTTTAATTAATTACTAATCAGGAAGTGCTCATATATTCGACAGAATGTCCTTCAATCAATTTCAAGCGACACAAATGACATTAAATTATCACATGAACTGAAAAGCACAGAATATCTTACTGTAATCTGAATTTGATAATTTATTCATCCATAAGTATTGCATGTGTATGCTCTTTATTACAAATATGATTCACAAACCAACAAAATATCATACGAAAACACCTAATATTTTGATAGTTCATAATGGGACTAGTCCCCCTTTATTTTCCATTATACTTTATCTCCGTTTTTGTCTCTGTGGACACCCACATCCGTATGTTGTATCAATCTGGTGGAAAGCGTTCCACATTAAAGCCTAAATCTCGGCCTCCTCCGATCTAGTAAGGAGCCATTGCGGGCCCACTGAGATACAGATCAGCGCCCTTGGGTAGTTCCGGTGCATCTGCCGCGTACCCGTAGCTTTTAACCTCCGCCATTTCCCTCCGTCCGATTCTAGCCTGTGCTTCACAGAATTTCGGAAGATAAACTCCTGCAGATGCACAAGATCGACGTTAATACCTCATCTGATTCGTCTCAAGTCAATAGTGACAGAGAAATCAATACCTTCGCCAGCAGCAAGATTGAAGTAGAGATCGACAATGTTGGGGCAGCCGCTGTAGCACTCGCGGGAGCAAAGCTTGCGGGCAAAACGCGGCTCCAGCAGAGAGTCGGACGATATCCCGAGTGCGCTTCTGTCCACGCCGCACGCTTTTATGCACTCGTCTGTCTCGATCCAGTCCTTCACTCGGTCCGCCTCGATCTCCGACGTCCCGCACGCGTACTCCGCCGCGCCGCTCGGGCTGAGGTGCTTCTCCAGCACGCACCTCTTGCCGGACGACGACACGGCGTACGCGCACGACTCTTTGCCCAGGTTCTCGCACTCGATCTTCCCTACATTACAAAGAACGCAGATATGACTGTAATGACCAGAAAATGCATGCATTAGAAACAAACCATCTGACAGAAACGAGGTGGAATATCGGTCTCTGACCTAGAGCTCCTTGCACGAGAATGACGAGAGCAAGAGCGAGAGGAAGAAGTGTGGGTGCGGTCATTGTTGCCATAGACATGGACTTTGTGTGCAAACTTAATGGAGGCTGTTGGATCCAATCGAGAGAGGCCAAGGAGAGTAGTGCGGCGAAGATTTGAGGGAAAGAAACGCTATTTATAGACAAAGGTGGTAGCGAAGGACGCCTGTTTGAAAGCTACGGAATCCTACTTTCCAAAAGTTTGGCAGTGCCATTGAAAAGGGCTTCTTGGCTGAAAGTCGACAACCCATTTGATCGGCTAACCAGTCTATTGACCCTTTACTTCAAATCTAATTAGGAAATTCTATGATCATATGTTTATTTTACTTCACACTTAAAAATTACGTACGTTTTAACCATTAAACTTTTTAAATTTTATCTGTCTCTTCTTACTTCTACATAATTTTTCAACGAGCACACGCCTAAAAACTGAAACAAATGTAACCTATATTTGTTTTGATTTCTAGGTGTGAGTTTTTAAGTACATACATAGATATATATATATATATATTGAAAATTGTATAAAAATTAAATAAATACATAAAATTTAAAATGTGTAATAATTGAATTATGTGCGTTTTTTATGATAGAAGAGAAATAGACAAAGATAACGTTGGAATTTTGGATACACAACTTTTGTTTTGTGGTGAGCACAATGTGTGAGGAGTTGCCAAGAAACAAACTAAGAATAAAGTATTTCAATAAAATAACCTAAGAAGTTGGAAGATTACGGGCTAAAAAACAAACTTTATAGATAACAACTAAAAATACAACCAAACATAGCCTACCACCATTAGAATAGTGAAGAAAGAAGGCTGCCCACGTCTCGCTCTCTATATTCTCTACTTTCTCTCTTATTCTACTGAATAAATACCTTAAATATAATGCCACTATTTGTACGATACAAGGGAACAAAATTATGATATTAATTAACTTATTAAACAACCATAATTAAGGAAAACTAAATACCAAGAAATAAATCAATAGTCTTAGGAAATTCTAGCTCACCAACACTCAATCTTTTAAGAAAATTATTCCATCATAAATTTGAAATCACCTTCAACACTTCCCTTGATTCAAAATTCTGTTCTCCACATGTTTAAACTTTGCACTTTCATCAACTTTGAGGAATATATCGTTATCAACTTTATAATACAAACCATCCAAAATATTTTTGAGAGACTTATTAGGACAATCCTCGACCTCTTTAACTTTAATATGCCCAATCAATGTTTCATCATCCAACTTCATGCATTTTTTCCAAATGTGATTATGCTTGCACATATGCCATGGTGCAAGGTTCAAAACTACCCAAGTTTAAATGTGCACAATCTACTGTTTGAACTCATAAATTATTAAGAATTACCTCCAGTGGTTGCTCTTCTTCATCATCTTCCTTTGTTACATCATGATCATCTTGTTGCTTGCTACATGATCCATTATCTCCATGATTGCCATCTCAATCTCACTTTCAAGAACCGACACTTTTGCACATGCTTTTATACATACACCGCTTTCTCAAGCCCAAGCTCTTTTCTCAGGCATTGGATTCTATGCTCAAGTTCTTCAATCATTTTATTATCATCTTGTGAAAATTTTCCCCTTTTTATCCCAACCTATGTCATTATTAAAAACATCATCATAAAACAGGTATGATTTAACTTGAATTACTTGTGTAGTTGTCATCCTTTACCTTTTTCTTACATCTTTACATCCTAGGCCATGAATAGCCCAACCTCTTCACTTGTCTTTACCATATAGTTGGTTTGCCTATTTCTATACCAATAATTGGCTTTCACATGTCCATATTTCTTGCAATTGAAGCATTAAACTTTTTTGTTCTGCCTTTGCTCCAAACTTCTACCACTACCTTTGTCATGGGAGTTATTCTTCCATTATAGTTTCATCTGCCTCTTCCATGCTATTCATCATGATCATCTTCCCTAGATCCTTCTGCCTTTGCTTAAAAAGCTTTTTCTTCAACCTTCGCCTCAAATTTCTTTATCCTTACTTCATGATATTGCAAAGACCTCATCAATTCATTAAAGGAATAATTTTCCAAATCCCTTGATTTTTCAATTGTTGTAACAAAATGATCAAATTTAAAAGAAAGACTCCGTAACACCTTAGTCATGAAGTTGTGCTTGGGGACATCCTCTCCATATGACTGCATTTTGTTGACAACTCCATCCACCTTTGTCAAGAATTATTGCACCAATTTTCCATCTTTCATTTGGAGATTTTGAAATTTGCAATTATGTGTCTGCAACTTAATTCTCACCACAGTAGATGATCTATGATATGCCAACTTCAACATAGTCCATGCCTCATTTACCATAGAGGCACCTACAATTTTAGAGAAAATTGAATAATGCACAACTTGTTAAATGCAAAAAGAAAGCCTTTACATCTTTCCTCATATTTTTCCTTAGTTTGTCCTCCTCATCACGCTCATTGTAGCCATTCTCCACCAAAGTCCATAACTCTTGAGACTTGAGCAATGCCACCATCTTGATGCTTCAAAATTTATAATCATCCCCCATTATGTTTATGCATGGTCCACATGCTACTTCATTTTTTGATTTCTAAAGAGGTTGAAAATCTGAAGATTGTTGCATACTCTGGCAAAGGTGTGGTAAGATATTATGACCCACGCCAAGTGTGTTGAAGGATCCATAGAGGTTAAGCTCTTTGGTTGGACTGACACCATGATTATCAAGTAAAAGGATATCTCATACATTGAAGACGGCAACCACGAGCGATTTGAGGGTGAGTATTTCACCGCCATCTGTTCTGGCTACCTTTCATTAAGGTAGAGTAATTAGTCTGCTCTTGAGCCTTATAGCCCGCATAAGGCATGCTACCCCCATGCTCTAGCAGCCGTGAGGAGGTTTCATTCCAAAGGCTATAGGGAATGGTGGGCATGTGTTCATGGGAGCTATTTTGAGGATCATGTTGAGAAGCTGTGCAACATTCCATCTCAAGGTAATATGCATGAAGTAGGAATTTCATCTCCTAATGCTTGAGATCCTCCTTTTGAACTTGCCTGCCATGTTGATCCCACGATGAAGAGGATGAGTTTGGATGTCATGAATGATAGCACTAGTAACAATGGGGATCGTCATTGGAAAAGAGTTAAGAGGGTCTTTATGCCTTTGAGTTTGAAGGAGGCTGAAGCTCCCAATTACTTAGAGTCAATTAAAGATCTTGCCAAAAAGGTGCTTTACCATTTTCTCCTTACCTCTATTTTTTCTTTTCTCCCCCTTTTGACTAAAACCCTCATTCTTCCTCTTTCAAATGGAAAGGCAAGCATTTGGAAGTGGCGGTGGGGATTCCAACGATAGCGATGAACTTGTCGCAGAACTAAATCTACTGCCCTTTTAGTGCTATGCCCTGTTACACCAATAAAAAATAAGAGATACTAGAAGGGCATTTCGTTGTATATATACTTTTCACATTAATTAATAAAATATTGATTTCTATATCAGTATTATGGCCACGTCTTCTTGTATATAAATCTTAATTGGCGTAAAGTATTATATGCACCAATGTGCTTAAGCTAAGGAGCCTTAGTCATAAGAAGTTATGAATATAGATACAAGGCTTTCTTAGTACTCAATCATTAAAAATTTATCTATGAGTCACAAACACTCTAAAAGGCATTAGAAAATCGATACGGCTAGTGCATCTTGTATGTGTACAGTACGTGCCATGTCATTCAATATGAGATACTAAGAATAAATACATGTGAATACGTCATTAGGGAATAAGGCATGTGGACAATGACTCGCAAAATGAAACGGACACATGAAGTTCACTCTTAGCTATCAACATTCTGCTTCGTGATCGTGTTAATTGTTCGTTAACCATAGATCTGAGACGACATGGTTATCTTGTATGCATGACAGTCAACGTGACAGTATGGCATCAAGGGCCAATCTCTTCCTATTATAAGATTAGGTCATGAGCCCAGCATGCAATTGTCAAGGTGCGTATGGAGACTTGTGTACGATCAATAAAGAATTTGTTTCCTTACAAGTGAGCAAGGCATTTGTCCTATACAATTGGCATTCTATAAGATAGAAGCCCTTGACCAAGATAATGTGTAATTGGAAAAGAATTTTCAACAGAAACATTAGTCTCATAAGAAATGTCGATTGGTTATATGACCGAGTCTATGAGTTTGACTAAATCCATAACTCTCTATTGGTTGGGACAAATAAGACAAAAGGTTTATAAGGCATGATAATCATGATCAAAAAGGTTTGTTGTGATCCAGTCATTTCATTTTAGTTGGCCTACAATATAGGTCGTAGGCTAGACGATACTGATATCCTTTGTGCTATGCTTATTGACAATTAAAAATGAACTTAGAGAGTCACACACATAAGATTAGGATATTTTGAGTGTTAAATTGATGGGAGAATAATTTATTTAGCTGTAATTAGATTGGACTGAATAAATTATCATAGTGCTTGTTAATAATGAGATCATAATTAGAAGCATAATAATTAAATTAAATTAGTTGGACACAAATAGACTTTAGTTATTAATGAGATTAATAATTAAAGGACTTTTAGACTGATTTAGTAATTATATTAATAAATAAGAGTCCATAGGCTATTTAATTAAAAGGGGTCTATGTTGGAGGCCCATGGAGCTTATACACTTAACCCTAATATTTAAATTATAAATACGAGTTTTGAAGAGTTCAAGGCATAATTCTAAGACACAAACTTTCGTGTGCCTCCTCAAGGAAAAGGAGAGAAAAACCCTAGCCACCCTCTTGCATCTTCTTTTTGTTGAAAAGCCTTCCTAGCTTGAATTGCTCACATTAGAACTTCACAAAAAGAGTTTTGTAATATGTAGGAAAAGTTCACAAGTATCCCAATTGTGTGAATAATCTAGAGGTCAAGATTCAAGGGTCATGAGTCTAAGGATCATGCAAAGAAGGTCTAAAAATGTTTCAAAGGTACAACCTTGATCCTTGCACTTGTTATTTCAACATCTTGTGCGTTTTAGGATAAAAATGGATGGGGTTTGCTCTGTTAGCTTCCACTACGCGTATATGATTTATTTATGTGATAAAATTTTATGGTCAAACCCATAGGAAATCCAAAAGAGGTATCAAAGCCACCGTTTTTTTTCAAAACTATGAAGTTCAAGGATTTAATCAATATTTTATGTCAGTTTTCCATTTAAATTCCTCTAATCATGTATATGACACATGAACAACCTTTTAAGAGTGTTTTAAAAGTGACTAGAATCAAAGAGATTGGAAAATAATCGATTTTGGAAGGAATAGTTGAAGCTGCAAAATGACTACAATGGTTCTGCTACATTGCACGACAGTTAGTCACGGTCATGAGAAGTGTCCTCGCGATTGCGGCGCCTATTTGCATGAGTGCGCCATCGATCGCAACATGAACTCTGCGAGCTAATGCACAATTGTGGGGGACAGTCCTGCCATCACAATAGCCTAAGTCGCATCTATAAGAGGCATTAAGACAGAGCCTTAGGGCTTTTACCGTTATTAGTCTCCGCAGTCAAAAAGGCTTGCTCACTACCATGGCATTGGCTCCCATGATTGTGAGTATAGGGGTCATGTGTCGAGAAGCATTTTAATTTGATTTGAGTTGACAAATTAAGTTTGTGTTAAGAAACTTTGATTTAGATTTTACAGTTTATGCTTTTGTTAAGGAGCATTTGATTTTGAATATTTATAGATAATTTTAACTCATGTCTAGGAGTTCTTGAGTTTGAACATTTTAGATAGAGCATTCAATTGGACAATTTTTGTTTTTTTGTTTGTCTACGGTGTTAATTGATTCAAAGTGTCATGTAGTTGATTGGAAGCCTATGCATAAACTTGTAACCTTCAAGATTAGCAATGGTTTGTTTCCATCGCGGTCTTTGCTTTAAAGTCCCTCTTCATTGCATCTTCTTCATTTTCTCCTTTTTAGTAAAATTCAAAGATCAACACAAGATTGATTTTGAGTTTCTAGACTGCACAATATTACCGAGCATTAGCCTTCTACCTTCCATTGTGAAATAATATTTCTCTACCGCCCCCCCCCCCTCCGGTGTTCTCTCTCTCTTTCCTTATCTCTTATGTTCTTGATGGTGCAGAACTACAATAATTGATCAAACACATCAAATATAACATGATAGTCTTAAACTTTGGGGTTTCACATTTTGCATTTAGTTCGAAGACTATATATTCAATTCATTTGCTATATTATCAAATCCAAAATAGAAGGCTATATTTGGACGCAAATTTGCATCTATTTAAATTCATTCTTTGAAACTTATTACTCAGTAAAATTATTTTTTTTATCTCTTTCTCACTTGTATTTTAAAACTATTTTTAAATTTTCGTAGTAATTTTTCTACCAATACAATTTGAATCTACTGAAGCTCTTGCATCCCTGTCTTAACATTTAAGGTAAATGATCAAGTACATCTCCAGGCCTTGACTTGATGACCCCACTGCATTTCAAACTCTCGTGGATTTCCCAGATGGATGGGCATGGTGGGGTCACCCGCATACACCAACTCAGAGTGCTACCCTACTTTTTCAAACATGAAATTGAATTTGCCAGTACACTTTGTGGGAGATTCACAATTTGTCATTTGCTTGTAAATTCAATAAATCATTTGTTGTGCATAATCTACTTAGACTGCTCACTGAGGTATTCTTTCCCCTCTTCTATGCACAAACATTCAAGAAGTTTAAAGGACGTGCTCTTGCCCTATGTGTATTAGTTGTCCGCAGTCTAGAGACAGTCTAGATCAAGTTAACAAATGAAACTTCAGTAAAATTAGAAAGAGAGATTTGATACAATACAATTACACTTCTTTCTTTCTTCATTAGCTTACACATTCAACAGATAATCATCATTTTGAACTCTTAACCTCAAGTTTAAAAATTTGCGACGCCACCACTGCTCATAAAAATACAAACTAAAATTTAAGTTATGTTTGCAACGCATTTTCACTCTCCCAACTTGTCTTCAAACTTTACCCAATCAAACATACTATTCAACAAATTTTTATTCAAATTCAAATTTAAATTTTTTTCCTCTTATATATATAACTAACTAATTATTTTTCAATACATGTATCATATATAACTAAATAATTTTTTTCAATCAATATATTTATTCATAATCAAATCAATACTTATATGCATGCCCATACACCTACATTTATTTATATTTATACTCTGTAAACTGATCATCGTCCTTATATACTATTATTTCATCAACCGTTTTTATATATTTTATATATATAATTCACATTTTAGATATTTTTGTGTTTTAATTTTAAATATCATTTATTTTTATTATTTAAAACACAATCTTTATAATTTACAAATAATTTTGCACACACATAGAGTGTATCAAATTTAATTGTAATATACAGAGATTTGAGTTTTCAGTCAAATTGTTTCTCTTTAAAATTCTTTTCAACTTTTTTATGTTAATTTTAAATATTTCATTATTTAAAATACACTAATTTTATAATTTTTAAATAAATTTGCACCCACGTTGAGTGTCCAAGACATTTTAGTTATTAGTTATGGAGATAACGGTTTTTGGATGCACGAGAAAGAGTGTGCAACTTTTTCTCGTCTGTACATATATTGGAATTCTAATTCAAAACCTTATAACCTAACTTTAATTAATTACTAATCAGGAAGCGCATATATATTCAACAGAATATAATGTCCTTCAATTAATTTCAAGCAATACAAATCACATTAAAATATCACATGAACTGAAAGGCACACAATATCTTATTGTAATCTGAATTTGATAATTTATTCATCCATAAGTATTATATGTGTATGCTTTTTATTACAAATATGATTCACAAACCAGCAAAATATCATACAAACACACACAATATTTTGATAGTTAATAATGGGACTAGCCCCCCTTATTTTCCATTATACTTGATCTCCCTTTCTGTCTATCTGGACAAATGTTCCATCAATCTGGTGGAAAGCGTTCCACAATAAAGCCTAAATCACAGCTAGTAAGGAGCCATTACTGGCCAATTGAGGTGCAGATTAGCGGCCTTGGCTAGTTCAGGTGCATCTGCCGCGTACCCAGAGCTTTTAACCTCCGCCATTTCCCTCCGTCCGATTCTTGCCTGTGCTTCACAGAATTTCGGAAGATAAACTCCTGCAGATCCACAAGATTAACGTTAATACCTCATCTGATTCGTCTCAAGTCGATAATGACAGAGAAATCAATACCTTCGCCAGCAGCAAGATTGAAGTAGAGATCGACAATGTTGGGGCAGCCGCTGTAGCACTCGCGAGAGCAAAGCTTGCGGGCAAAACGCGGCTCCAGCAGAGAGTCGGACGATATCCCGAGTGCGCTTCTGTCCACGCCGCACGCTTTTATGCACTCGTCTGTCTCAATCCAGTCCTTCACTCGGTCCGCCTCGATCTCCGACGTCCCGCACGCGTACTCCCCCGCGCCGCTCCGGCTGAGGTGCTTCTCCAGCACGCACCTCTTGCCGGACGACGACACGGCGTACGGGCACGACTCTTTGCTGAGGTTCTCGCACTCGATCTTCCCTACATTACAAAGAACGCAGGTATGACTGCAATGACCAGAAAATGCATGCATTTGAAACAAACTATCTGACAGAAACGAAATGGATTATTGGTCACTGACCTAGAGCGCCTGGCACGAGAAGGGCGAGAGCAAGAGCGAGAGGAAGAAGTGTGGGTGCGGTCATTGTTGCCATAGCGATGGACTTTTTGCGCAAACTTAATGGAGGCGGTTGGATCCAATCGAGAGAGGCCAAGGAGAGTAGTACGGCGAAGATTTGAGGGAAAGAAACGCTATTTATAGACAAAGGTGGAAGCAAAGGACGGCTGTTTGAAAGCTACGGAATCCTACTTCCCAAAAGTTTGGCGGTGCCATTGATGGGGTTTCTTGGCTGAAAGTCGACAATCCACTTGATCGGCTAACTAGTCTATTGACCTTTTACTTCAAATCTAATTAGGTAATTCTATGACCATATGTTCATTTTGCTTCACACTTAAAAAATACACGCCTTGTAATCATTAAATTTTTTAAATTTTATCACTCTCTTTCTTACCTCTATATAATTTTTCAAATTCCACACACCTAAAAACCAAAACAAAAGTAACCTATATTTGTTTTGATTTCTAGGTGTGAGTTTAAACATACATATATATACATATATATTGAAAATTGCATATAAATAGAAAATAAAAATAAATAAAATTTAAAATGTGTAATAATTGAATTAGGTGTGATTTTTAGGATAGAAGAGAAATAGACAAAGATCATGTTGGAATTTTGGATCCATGACATTGGTTTCGTGGTAGGCACAATGTATGGGGAGTTGCCAAGAAACAAACTAAAAATAAAATGTTTCAAGAAAATAACCAAAGAGTTGGAAGATTATGGATTAAAGAACAAACTTTATTGATAAAAACTAAAAAAACGACCAAACATAGCCTATTAATATTACAATAGTGAAGAAAGAGGGCTGCTTACGTCTCGTCTCTCTATACTCACCACTTTTCTCTCTTATTCTCTTGAATAAATACCTTACATAATGCCACTATTTATAGGATACAGTGTAACATAATTATGATATTATTTAATTTACTAAACAGCCATAATTAGGGAAAACTAAATACCAAGAAATAAATCAATACATTAAGGAAATTCTTGCTCTCCAAAAGTCAATCCTTCAAGGAAATTATTCCATTACAAATTTCAAATCACCTTGTACAGCCCTTGATTCAAAATTGTGTTTTCCATGCAAAGTAATATTCAAACTTTGCACATTTATCAACTTTAGAGAATATAACATTATCAACTTTACAATACAAATCATCATCCAAAATATTTTTGAAAAACTTATTAGCACAGTCCTCAACCTCTTTAATTTAATATGCCTAATTAATGTCTCATCATCCAACTTCATGCATCTTTTCCAAATTTGAATTTTTTTTGTATATACGCCATGGTGCAAGGTTCAAAACTATCAAAGTTTAAATATGCACAATCTAAGTTTTGAACTTGGAAATTATTGGGAATTACCTTTGGTGGTTGCTCTTCTTCATCATCTTCCTTTGTTACTTCAGTATCATCTTGCTACTTAATACATGATTGAATTATCTCGTTGATTGCTATATTGATCTCACTTTCATGAGCCAACACTTTTGCACATACTTCTATACATGCACGGCTTTCTCAAGCCCCAGCTGTTTTCTCGAGCATTGAATTCCATGCTCAAGTTCTTCAATCCTTTTTTTATCATCTTGTGAATTTTCTCCCCTTTTTTATCCCAACGTATATCATTATTTAAAACATCATCAAAAAAAGACAAGATTTAACTTGGATTACTTGTGTAGTTGTCAATCCTTTGCCTTTTTCTTACATCGCTTCATCATAGGCCATGAATAGCCTAGCCTCTTCACTTGTCTCTACTATATAGTTGGTTTGCCTATTTCTGTACCAAAAATTGGCTTTCACATACCCATATTTCTTGCAATTGAAGCATTGGACTTTTTTATTCGGCCTTAGCTCCAAACTTCTACCATTACCTTTGCCATGGTAGTTATTCTTATCTTTATAGTTTCCTTTACCTCTTCCATGCCATTCATTTTGATCATCCTCTTTTGATCCTTCTCCCTTTGCTTAAAAAGTTTTTTTTTTTCAACCTTCTCCTCAATTTTATTTATCCTTGCTTCGTAAGATTGCAAAGTCCCCGTCAATTCATCAAATGAATAATTTGCCAAATCCTTTGATTCTGCAATTACTGCAACAATATGATCAAATTGAGGGGAAGACTTTGTAATACTTTAGTATGCTTAGAGACATCCTCTCCATATGATTGCATTTGGTTGACAACTTTTTTTACCTTTGTCAAGAATTTTTGCACCAATTCTCCATCTTTCATGTGGAGAAATGGTGAACTCACGAGCAATAGTGGCGATGATTGAAGATAATTTGGCTATTTCCTTCAAACAACAACTGTTGGTGTATCCTCTAGTGTTTTTAGCTTGCTGGCTTTATGTTTTTACCTTTCCTATTGAAGATGTTGGTTTTATACGTGTGAACACCTTTAAGATGGCATGCATCGTGGTAACTAGAAAGGCGGTGAGCTTGGCCATACCTATCTTAATAAGAATTTATCGTAGGTTGAGTAGAGTTACACATTTTCAAAGGCCTTCACGAGTATATTCCCCATTTCCACTCTATTATGTTATGCATGGTCCATGTGCTACTTCGAGACTCATTATTCAATTTCTAAAGAGGTTGAAAATTCAAAGATGGTTGTGTACCCTGGTGAAAAGGGGTAAGATATTATGATCCACGCAAAGCACGTTGAAGGATCCATAAAGATGAGCTCTTCGGTTGGATTGACACCAAATCACCAAGCAGAATGATATCTCAAACATCAACGACAACAATTATGAGTGATTTGAGGGTGAGTATTTCACCCCTATCTGTTCAGGCTACCTCTTGCTAAGGTGGGGCAATTGATTTGTTGTTGAACCTTACAACTCGCACAGGTTAACCACTAATTTGAATACTACTAAGAGGTTCTCGGGATCCTTACACGTGACGTCCTCGTGACTTCTTTGGAGGAAAGCTTGTATTTTTGGAGAGTGTCCTCTTTGTCTGATTCAAGGGCCAATGCATGCTTCCTCCCTACCCAAGTAGCTGTGAGGAGGTTTCATTCTAAGGGCTATAAAGAATGGTGGCATGAGTTCATGGGAACTACATTGACAATCATGTTGCGAAGCTATGCAACATTCCATCTCAAGGTAACATTCACAAAATAAGAAGTTCATCTCCTAATGCCTGAGATTCTCCTTGTGAACTTGCCACCCCTATTGATCCCACGATGGAAAGGACAGACCTGCATGTCCTGGATGGCAACACTAGTAGCAATAAGGATCGTACTGGAAATGAGTTAGAGGAGCTTTATGCCTTTGAGTTTGAAGGAGGCTGAAGCTCCTAGTTACCTAACATCAATTAAAGACCTTGCCAATGAGGTAGTTTACCATTTTTTCCTTACCTCCATTTTTTTTTCTCCCTCCTTTTTCCTCTTCTAGGGAGAAAGGCAAGCCTTTGGAAGTGGTAGTGGGGATTACAGTAGTAGCCATGAAGTTGTCATAGAACCAAATCCAATGCCTGTTAGTGATTTGTCCTCTCACACCAATAGAAAATGAAGGATACTAGAACGATATTTTTTTGTGTATATACAGTTCACATTAATTAATAAAATATTAATTTCTATATTAATATTATGGTAAGTCTTCTTGCATATAAATCTTGATTGGTTTAAAGTATTATATATACCCAAGTGCTTGAGTTTGGGAGCCTCATTTATAAGTTATGAATATTAACACAAGGCTTTTTTGATACTTAATCACTAAAAATTTGTCTGCAATTCATAAACACTCTAATGGGTATTAGAAAATTGGTACAACTTACACATCTTATATGTATATAGTGAGTGCTATGTCATTTAGTATAGATATTAAGACTAGATATGTGTGAATGTGCCATTAGGGAATGAGACATTCAAACAATGACCCATAAAATGAAGTAGATGTATGGAGTTCACTCTTAGCTATCAACATTCTACTTCGTGATTGTGTTAAGTGTTCGTGAACCTTAAGCCTAAAATTAAATGGTTGTCTTGTGTGCATGATGGTCAACGTGTCATTAGGGCATGAAAGGTCAATATCCATCCTATTATGGGATAGGGTCATGAGCTTAGCATGTAGTTACCGGGGTGCGTATGAAGGCTTGTGCGCAGTCAATAAGGAATTTGTCTCCTTACAAGTGAGCAAGGTGTTTGTCCTATGCAGTTAACGTTCTATGAGACACAAGCCCTTGGCCATGGTAATGTATGATTGGAAAGAGGTTTTCAATAGAAACATTAATCTCATGAAGAAACATAAATTTTTCATGCGAATGAGTTATAAGTTTAACTAAATTCATAACTCTCACTCAGTTGAGACAAAGTAAGAAAAAAGGTCTATACGTCATAGTAGTGATGATTGAAAAGGTTCATTGTAATCCAATCACTTCATCTTAGGTAAGCTCAATGTGGACCATAGGCTAGACACAATCGACATCCTTCGAGCTATGCTCATTGACTATTAAGAATGAACCTAAAGAGTCACATACATAAAATTGGGATGTATTATGAGTGTTAAATTGATGAAGCATATAATTTATTTAGTTGCAATTGGATTAGAAAGACTAAATAAATTATCATGATACTTGTTAATAATGAGATCATTAATTACAAGCACAATAAGAATTTAATTTAATTGATGACATTAATTAAATTAAATTAATTGGACACAAGTGGACTTTAGTTATTAATAAAATTAATAATTAAAAGACTTTTGGGCTAATTTATTAATCAAATTGATAAATAAGAGTATATGGGCTATTTAATTAAAATGGGTCCATATAGAAGGCCTATGAAGCCCATGCACTTAAATCTAGTGTCTAAACTATAAATAAGAGTCTTGAAGAGTTCATGACATAATTCCAAGATACAAAATTTCGCATGCCTCCTCAAGCACAAGGAGAGAAAACCCCTAACCACCCTCTTGCATCTTCCTTTTGTCAAAAAGGCCTTTTAGCCTGAATTGTTCATGTTAGAGCATCAAAAAAGGAGTTTTGATGTGTAGGAAAAGCTAACAAGCATCCCAATTGCGTGGATAATCTAGAGTCGAGGTTTGAAGGCTATGACTCCAAGGATCATGTAAGGAAGGTCTAAAAACGTTTCAAGGGTACTTCCTTGATCCTTGCACTTGTTATTTCAATATCTTATGTGTTTTGCTACAAAAACAGATGGGTTATCTCTGTTAGCTTCCGCTATGTGTATGATTTATTTATGTGATAAAATTTTGATTTTTACGGTCAAACCCCTACAAAATCCAATAGTAGTATCAAAACCACCATTTTTCTTGCAAAACTATGAAGTTCAATGATTTAATCCATTTTTATGTTAGTTTTCCATTTAAATTCAATTAAACATGTATATAATGCATGAACAATTTTTTAAAAGTGTTTTAGAAGTGATTGGAACCAAAGAAATCGAAAAAGAATTGATTTTGGAATGAATAGCAGAAGCTACAAAATGTTTGCAATGGTTTGCTATGTTCTATGATAGGTAGTCACGATCGTAGAAAGTGTCCTCGCAATAATGATGCTGATTTGCACGAGTGCGCCAGCGACCACAAAGTTGCATGAACTCTACGTTCCAATGCACAATTGCAGGAGACACTCCCGTGGTCACAATGGCACATGTCACATCCACAAGAGACACTGCGACAAAGCCTTAGGGCTTTTACAACTATTGGTCTCCATGGTCACAAAAGGGTGGCTTGCAACCATGGCACTAGCTTCCGTGATTGTGAGCATTAGGCTCATGTGTCAAGAAGTATTTTAATTTGATTTGGGTTGACGAATTAAATTTACGTTAAGCAACTTAAATTTAAGTTTGACAGTTTATGCTCCTGTCAAGAAGCATTTTGGTTTTAAATATTTATAGACAGTTTTAACTCATGTTAAAGAGTTCTTGAATTTAAATATTTTAGATAGTTTTAACTCATATTAAAGGGCATTAAATTTGAACATTTATAAATAGTTTCAATGTGTGTGAAGGATTTCTAAAATTTGAATATTTATAAACAATTTCAACTCATATCAAAGAAGTCTTGGATTGGAACATTTGTATAAAGTTTCCACTCATGTAGAAGAGTTTTTGAACATTTGTAGCTAATTTCAACTTGTATTAAGGAATTTCTGAATTTGAATTTAGTTAGACAATTTATGACATGTCAAGGAGTGTCCTTTTGCATTTCCTTTTGTTTTGCTTGCTTTCTACATTCTCTCTTCTCTTGTGTAAAACTTTAAGACTTGAAAATGTCTTTCATAGCTCTTTAATGCTTTTATTTTGCCTTCTAGCACTTCTAACTTTTGAACAAGACAAGCCTTTTAAAGACTAGCAACTGTGTCAATTTGTTTTTTTTTTTAGTTGCCAATGAGCAATCTTCCTTAGTAACGTGGTTGGTGGAAAATTGCCTTATGGCAATGTGGACAGGACTCTGTGGCACAAACCCAAGGCCTACTCTCGAGTTTTAGCTTAATGATTCTTGGGAAAGCTTTCCCAATGATGAGTGGTACTATGGATTGTATCTGACTTTAATGAGAAGTTTGTATGCCTTAGCATGAAGCACTTAATTGTGCTCAACTCTCAAACCTCAAGATATTCTCCTATAGCCTCTTTGGGTAGCCAAGTAGGTGCTTTATTTCCAATTCAAGTCAAAGGTAATGTTAAACCTTTAAGAGCATTATCAATTGCACAAAGATAAACAAATTTGGATCAAAATAAATTTTGTAAGTCTAATTCTCTAATTTCAATCATCTATTTCTTCCCTCTAGAACAAAGCTTGAAACTTGAATAATTTTTAAAGAAAAAATTTGTGCTTGATCTTTTTTAAGGCTTGTCGGATGTTGAATTAACATTGATCTTCAAGCTTAAAACAATAATTTTAGATTAAATACTGAAATTTAGAGACTTTTCATGAAGAATGCCTTGAATTTGATGATGAATGTCGTGAATATTTTTTAGAATTCCAGAGAGAACTTCAAAAGACTTCTTGGGCTCTATGTCTTTAGCTCTATGTCAATGTGTCTTTTTTCATGGAATATAGCTCCTATTTATAATTCTAAAAAAGATTATTTGATTGTACAACCTGCCAACGTGGCACGATTTCATTAGCTACCATGACTTGCAACTTATCAAAAATCTTAATCGATAAGCTCGATCTAGTAGGAGTCTTCATCTCTATGCATCTAATAGGATTTCATCATTTAGCATGATTGGCCAAGCAAATTATCAACTATCTATTTATTTAGTTAGGAATTATTTATTTAAATTTCTAAAATATAAAGAAAATTTTCTTATTTGATATTTTGCATCTATTTTCCACATAGCATTGTTTAATTAGACAAAAAAGAATTTGTTTCAATAGTATTAATTAATTCAAAGTGTTGTGCAGTTGATTGCGAGCCTATGCATAATCTTGTAGCCGTCAAGATTAGCAATGGTTTGTATCTATCGCTATCTTTGCTTTAAAGTACCTCTTCATTTCATCTTCTTCATTTTCTTTGTTTTAGTAAAATTCAAAAGATCATTTTGAGTTTCTAAACTGTAAAATATTCACAAGCATCAGCCTTTATTCGCGTGCCCCCCCCCCCCCCCCCCAAACACATCAAATATAACATGATTTTCTTAAACCTTAGGGTCTCACATTTTGCATTTAGTTATATTCAATTCATTTGTTATATTATCAAATCCAAAATAGAAGGCTATGTTTGGATGCAAATTTGAATCTGCTGAAGATCTTGCATTCCTGTCTTTACATTTAAGGCAAGATGATCGAGTACATCTGCGGACCTTGACTGGATGACCCCACTGCATTTCAAAACTTGTGGATTCCTCCGAGATGGGCATGGTGGGGTCACCCCCATACCTCAACTTAGAGCGCTACCCTACCTTTTCAAACCTGAAATTGAATTTGCCAGTACACTTTGTGGGAGATTCACAATTTGTCATTTGCTTGTAAATTCAATAAATCATTTGTTGTGCACAATCTACTTAAGACTGTTATCTCACTGCGGTATTGTTTACCCTCTTCTAGACACAAACATTGAACAAAACCTTCAAGAAGTGTAAAGGACGTTATAATGCACAAACATTATAACTAAATAATTTTTTTTATTCATAATATTTATTCATAATTAAATCAATACTTGTATATGCATACCCATACATCCACATTTATATATATTTATATCCTATATACTAATCATGATCTTTATATACTATTACTTCATTCAACCATTATTACATATTTTATATATAGAATCCATATTTCAAATATTTTTAAATTTTAATTTTAAATATCATTTATTTTTATTATTTAAAATAAACTCTTTATTTAGAAATAATTTTGCACGCACAAAGTGTATCAAATTTAATAGTTGTATGGTAGAGATTTGAGTTGTCTATCAAATTTTTTCTCTTTAAAATTCTTTTTGAATCTTTATGTTTATTTTAAATATTTCATCGTTTAAAATAAATTTGCACTCACTTGAGTGTCCAAGACTTTTTAGTTATTAGTTATGGAGATAAGGGTTTTTGGTTGCACATGACACAGTGTGCAACTTTTACTCGTCTATATATATATTGGAAATCTAATTCAAAATCTTATAGCCTAACTTTAATTAATTACTAATTTGGATGTGGTCATATATTCAACAGAATATAATGTCTTTCAATTAATTTCAATCAATACAAATCACATTAAAACGTCACATGAACTGAAAGGCACACAATATCTTATTGTAATCGGAATTTGATGATTTATTCATCCATAAGTACTATATGTGTATGCTCTTTATTAGAAATATGATTCACAAACCAACAAAATAACATACAAACACACACAATATTTTGATAGTTCATAATGGGACTAGCCCCCCTTATTTTCCGTTGTACTTTCTCTCCTTTTGTCTCTCTGGACACCTGTCCTTATATTACAACATCCATATGTTGCATCAATCTGGTGGAAAGCGTTCCACATTAAAGCCTAAATCACAGTCACAAATCTAGTAAGGAGCCGTTGCTGGCCCATTTAGGTACAGATTAGCGCCCTTCGGCAGTTCCGGTGCATCTGCCGCGTACCCAGAGCTTTTAACCTCCGCCATTTCCCGCCGTCCAATTCTTGCCTGTGCTTCACAGAATTTCGGAAGATAAACTCCTGCAGATCCACAAGATTAACGTTAATACCTCATCTGATTCGTCTCAAGTCGATAATGACAGAGAAATCAATACCTTCGCCAGCAGCAAGATTGAAGTAGAGATCGACAATGTTGGGGCAGCCGCTGTAGCACTCGCGAGAGCAAAGCTTGCGGGCAAAACGCGACTCCAGCAGAGAGTCGGACGATATCCCGAGCGCGCTTCTGTCCACGCCGCACGCTTTTATGCACTCGTCTGTCTCGATCCAGTCCTTCACTCGGTCCGCCTCGATCTGCGACGTCCCGCACGCGTACTCCTCCGCTCCGCTCCGGCTGAGGTGCTTCTCCAGCACGCACCTCTTGCCGGACGACGACACGGCGTACGCGCACGACTCTTTGCTCAGGTTCTCGCACTCGATCTTCCCTACATTACAAAGAACGCAGGTATGACTGTAATGACCAGAAAATCCATGCATTTGAAACAAACCATCAGACAGAAACGAAATGGAATATCGGTCACTGACCTAGAGCGCCTGGCACGACAAGGGCGAGAGCGAGAGCGAGAGCGAGAGGAAGAAGTGTGGGTGCGGCCATTGATGCCATGGAGATGAACTTTCTGTTCAAACTTAATGGAGGTTGTTGGATCCAATCGAGGGAGGCAGAGGAGAGTAGTGCAGTGAAGATTTTTGGGAAAGAAACGCTATTTATAGACAAAGGTGGATGCAAAGGGGTTTTTTAACTGCATGTGCTAATTTTTTAATCTCATTTCTCAAAATATTCCAATTTTAAAATGGTAGATAAATTTGATCCAATTCCATTATCCCACGAAATTAGATAAAAAAAAACCAAAAAAATGCATAAAAAGAAAAAAAAGTATAAAATAAAAATAAAAAGGTGCATGCCTCCGTGAACTCAAATCAAGGCATTCTATTAGTGCCTTATTTGTTCAGATTGAGTTTTTTTCACTATTTATCTCTAATTTTTATTATATTTTTTAAAATGTTCTCATTTTGAAACTATTTATCAAACTAAATATTTATAAATAGACAAACAAACATAATTATTATGTAATTAAAAATACACAAACAAACATAATAAAGGACAAACATAACATAGAATAAAATATATCTATATCAAACATTGCATAAATATATTAAACAAAAAATAATGCATATAAAACTTTTTTATAATCATATGGTGCTTAATCCTATTTTTTTCAACAATTTTAATTTCTATATCAAACGTCCAAATTATAGAAATCAGAGTTTGTCCAACATAGGCATTCACAATTATTATATTTTAATGGAATAATTGATAAAATATTATGCAATAATTTCAATTAAATTTATTCAATATAGACATTCACATATTGATAATAAATTATATTTATTTGTGTATTTTTGTTACATGACAAATTATATTTATCACAGATAAATAGAGAATACAGAAGTTGTAATTTTTTTCTTTTCTTTTTTCAATTCTGTGATTTCAAATTATAGAAACATAAATCCTTTGATTTGAAATCAAATAATATGATTAATTTGATGAATGATTTTAAAATATAAAAATTTTTAAAAAAATTAAATTAAGCAGTAAAAAAAACCCGAAAGCAAAGTACGAAGATGGCTGTCTGAAAGCTACGAATTCCTACTTTCCAAAAGTTTGGCGGCCCATTGATGGGGTTTCTTAGCCGACAGTTGACTGGCTAACTAGGAATTTTGGGTTATTCTATTGACCCTCTACTTCAAATCTAACAAGGAAAATCTATCACTATATAAGTTTGTTTGCTTCACGTTTAGAAAATGAAAATACTTTAATTATTATATCTTTTAAATTTTATCCTTTTTTTCTTTCTTATTTTTAGATAATTTTTCAAAAAAAAAAAAATACTTAAAAACTAAAACAAACATAACCTATATTTGTTTTGATTTCAAACTGTGAGTTTTTAAAATATATGTGTGTGTGGGTTGAAAAATGTATATAAATAAAAAATATACTTAAAATTTAAAATGTGAAATAATTGAATTATGTGTGTTTCTTAGGATAGAAGAGAAATAGACATAGATAATTCTTGTCACCGTTTAAATAAAGTTTTAATAAATGAACTTATTGTATCTGAGTTCAATTAAACTTGAATTTTTTTTATTTTATCGAGTGCAAACTCAAACTAAGAAAAGTTTTTTGAACTCAGTATCGTGTTTGAGTTTGAGTTGATTTCTACAAAATTGAGTTAAAATAGATTAATGTAGTTACCCAACTCAAATTACTATTCAAATTCTGCACATCAACATCCTATTGGAAGACTTCATCGCCTTGAGGGTTGTGGAATTTGGAAAAAAAAAAATGACTATTTTATTTGGATTTCAACGCTATTTGTGGCATTAATCGTGGAAATTCACTCCTCTAATGGCTGCCTATTTGGTTGCATTCTAAAATTTTCTATTTTTCCAGCTTTATGTGTTGTGGTCCCTTTTGCGAGCAAGTGAATGCTACGTATGGAATGGCAATATTGGAAGATGACTGTAAGTGTTGGAGGTGATACAAAATTAGAAGAAGAATAATTTCCACAAAAGATGATGTCTTGGGAAGCAATAATTGAAGAATAAAGAATATACCAAAAAACTTCAATCTTGGATACCAAGACTTTCCCTTGAGTATAGATTTACTTCTTAGTATTTTGTTTTCTTTAATTATGGTTGTTTAGTAGGTTAAATGATACCATAATTATATTATTTTGTATCCTTTAAGTAGTGGTATTGTTTAGATGCATTCTACAAGAAATAAGAGAAAACAAAGAGAGAACAGCAAGGAAAAAAACGTGCAGCAGCACCCACTCACCTTCTTGCATTAGTTAGGCCATGTTTGGTTGTTATTTCTAGTCCACAGTAATAAAGTTTGTTCCTTTGCTCATAATATTCCAACTTCTTTGGTTATTTTCTTGAAACAATTTAATTCGTAGTTTGTTTCTTGCAACTCTTCACACATTGTGCTCACCACAAAATCAACATTGCGCATCCAAAATTCCAATAGTAAAATCAAGTTATTGGAACTAAAATCAAAGAGGAACAATCGATTCATCATCTTCAAGATTGAGGGCCAACAAATGGTGGTAGAGAAGCTCGTCAAACCTGGCGAAAGCTACGAAGATTTCACGGCCTCTCTCCCTCCTGAAGAGTGTCGTTATGTAATCTTTGATTTTGACTTCATCACCATCGAAAATTGGAAGAAGAGCAAGATCTTGCTTCGTCACCTGGTAATTCATCGATCATAAAAATTATTAAGTTTTAAATAGATCAGAAAATTTTTTTATAATGTATTTGCTCTTATATTGTTTCACGTTGTAATGAAAGAACACTCTAAATACCTATATATCAGCTATGTCTAGAAGACATTATTATTCTCCCAGCTTCTCTTCAAATCTTATCCAACCTAATATATTACTTGACAAATTTTTATTCAAATTCAAATTTAAATTTCTCTTTCTTACATATATAACTAATTAATTATTTTTCAATACTTACATTTATTTATAATCAAATCAATACCTATATATGCACTCCT
Organism: Avicennia marina; assembly: GCA_019155195.1. NCBI lineage: Eukaryota > Viridiplantae > Streptophyta > Magnoliopsida > Lamiales > Acanthaceae > Avicennia > Avicennia marina. The sequence continues at coordinate 11,469,855 of CM032773.1, forward strand.
ATAACACTCACATTTATTTTTATTTATACTATATAAATTAATTATTATCTCTATATACTATCATATCATTATATTATTATTATATATTTTATACGTATATTCAAATAAACTAAAATTTTCATAACATCAGAATCTTATAATCAAATATATTATTCATTATAATACAACTCACACCAAATATCATTCTTTAATTGTTTAAATCTGTACTATATTTAATATATAATAATAATTGAATGATGTAATAACATATGAAAATAATGATTAATTTATATGGTATAAATATATATAAATGTGAGTGCATGTATGTATATATACATGTGTAATGACTTAATTGTGACTCCGTGTAATTATTAAAGAATAATTAGTTGTATGTATAAAAGAGAAACATTTTAAATTTGAATTTGAATGAATTTTTTTTTTTTATGTAATATGTTTAGTAGCATAAAATTTAATGAGTTGTGTAAAGTTTAAAACATGAGTTCCAAGCATAGTCCAAGTTAATTGATGAAGTGCTTTAGCGGAATATATTTGAAGTTCTTTCTGTACTAGTAATAAATATGATATGATCACTTCTTTGTTGGGAATTTCTACAACAATTTTGCTTCTTGGAATTAATTACATCATAGATTAATTAATTATTGCACCGGCTACCTTGATATGAAATCCTCAAAAGTGTTTTTCCTGGGCCAGACAAAAAATCATTTTAATCTTAATTTATTTTTTCTTTGTTTTAAATTTCTCCTGTCCCCTCATTTTCATTTAAGCCTTATGTAGCGGTGAAGTCTATTAACTGGAAAAATATCAGTTTTCCACCTTTGTTTTTTTCAATCGAATGATCGAATACGTCTCATGAGTCATTGACTAACAGTGCATCAATCGTCAATCCATAATCACCATTTATACTTTATAAAAATAAAATAAATAACAACTATATTGAAAGTGTGGATCCCCCCAAAAATAAGGCTATGTTTGTTACCCATTCTAAACCTTTCATTATCTTATCAAACTTCACTCAAACATCTTACATTACAGCATATCCATCCAAATCCAAATTTAAAATTCACATCTTTTACCTATATAATTAACTAATTATTTTTCATTTATTATATATATTCACAATCAAGATTAATACTTATACATATGCACACAATTACTAATATTTATATATTTTATACATTTATAAATAAATAAAATCAAATAAAAAAATACTATTCATCCTATCAAATTTCCTTCTAAATATATTACTATCCTAACATAACTCTCATCATCACCAAAACACTCTCCCAAACATAGCCTAAATAATTTTGATTATTTAATACTTTGGGTAGAAAATTTCAAAACAGCCAAGTTGATACGTTCTTCTACATATTTTTGCTCAATTCCTCATTAGATGCTAGTGAATAGAAAGTCTCGGGCAATTTTCATAGGTTTGCATGCACTAATTAAACCATTTGTGGTCGGTCGTTGATTAGACATTCACCTAATAAACAAGTAAATTCGAGGCTTGACGTTCTTAATGTGAATCATACTAATATAAAATAACACAAAGGTGCGTGTGTGTTGGGTTAGAATGAAAGTCTGACGTCAAAATTTATAACTGAACCCAAATAATTAATTAGGGCACATTTCTACAAACTTTCCATTTGCGTTTTGCTACAGTTGTCTGTCAAGAAAATACTCTGTTAATACAAGGAAACCTACCATATTGACTCATTCTTTGGAGGGTATATATTTAAATAAAAAGATACGATAACTTCCAATGTAAGTTTGTAAGATGGTACAAGAATTATCTTTAATAGTCAATAGTCAATTGCTCGTGTCTCTATCCGGCATCTACAACTTAATAAGCTTTTTTGGCTGCATCAGGCAAATTAGGCATCTATTTTTATTTACAATTCTTTTCATTTTTCAATTTTTTTCTTTTTTTCTTTTTTTATTTATTATTTTTAATAGTAAAAGTCACACATTCGGTGCTAATACAATTATATTTATAAATTATAAATTTATTTTATCTTGAATATTAGAAGTAAAATTATTTAAATTAAAAATATCACAATGTTTAAAATAATAAAATAAAAACCAAAAGAATTTGGGGGGAAAAAAAGAAAATTGAGAGAAACATAAATAAAAATAACAATTTAAAAGAAAATGGAAAGAAAAGTTAATAAAGATTAAAAAAAATTAAAATAAGGGTAATTGTATAATTTTGATATTGTGCACCCAAAAAGCTCTATTAACTTGACAATATAGTATAGAATTGTGTTCTCTACCAAAATATCTCCATTTTAAATTCTTTTAAGCTTTTTCTATTTTTATTTTAAATATTTTTATTTTTTACTATTTAAAATAAAATTATTTTATAGTATTTAAATAAATTTGCACTTACATAAAATGTGCAAGACGTATTAGTTATTAATTATGGAGATAAAGGTTTTTGGCTGCACAAAATGAATTTATATAACTACCTTTGTGTTAAATTCTTTTATTCTTTATATCATTGTCTCTCTTTTTTCATCTAAGTTATAATTTATATATATGTTTGCACTCAAATTCTCTTATTTTTTAAATTCTTTGTTCTTCCTTTATTTTCTTATACTAAATATTTTTACGTAATTTAAAATACACAATTCTCTTATTTTAAATTTTTATTTTTGTTTTAACTTATTATTTTTATTTGTATTTTCTCTTAAATTTTCAATTTTTAATCCTTTTGATGTTTTTATTTTATTTTTTAGAGATTCTTTATACTTTCTAATTTTAAAATAATTTTATTTTTATTATTTAAAATACAACAACTATATAATTTATAAATAAATTTAATGGTGTCTATATGGAGGATTCTAATTCAAAATCTTGCATCCGAACTCTAATTAATTACTATTCAAGAAGTGCTTATTCAACAGAATGTCTCTCAATCAGTTTCAAGCAATACAAATCACATTATATTGTCACATGAACTGAAAGGCACACAATGTCTTATTGTAATCTGAATTTGATAATTTATACATCCAAAAGTATTACATGTACGTATACTATCAAAAATATGATCCACAAAACCCAAAAAAAGATCATACAAAAAGACACTATTTTGATATTGCATAATGGGACCAACTCGTCTTTATTTTCCATTGTACTTCAATTCTCTTTTTGTCTCTGGACATCTGTCCTAATATTGCAGCAGCCATATGTTGCATCAATCTGGTGGAAAGCGTTCCACATTAAAGCCTAAATCTCAGCCACAAATCTAGTAGTAGCCATTGCTGGCCCAGGGAGGTGCAAATCACCGACCTTGGGCATATGCAATGCGTCTGCCCCGGATCCAGAGCTTTAAACCTCCGCCATTTCCAGCCGTCCGATTCTTCCCTGTGCTTCACAGAATTTCGGAAGATAAATCCCTGTAGATCCGCAAGATTAACGTTAATATGCCATCCCAGAACACGAATCAAGTCGATAATGACAGATGAATAAATACCTTCGCCAGCAGCAAGATTGAAGTAGAGATCGACAATGTTGGGGCAGCCGCTGTAGCACTCTTGGGAGCAAAGCTCGCGGGTAAAACGCGACTCTAGCAGAGAGTCGGACGATATCCCGAGTGCGCTTCTGTCCACGCCGCACGCTTTTATGCACTCGTCTGTCTCGATCCAGTCCTTCACGCGGTCCGCCTCGATCTCCGACGTCCCGCACGCGTACTCCTCCGCGCCGCTCTGGCGGAGGTGCTTCTCCAGCACGCACCTCTTGCCGGACGACGACACGGAGTACGTGCACGACTCCTTGTTCAGGTTCTCGCACTCGATCTTCCCTATATTATAAAGAACACAGCTGTGACTGTAATGGCAAGAAAATGCATGCATTAGAAATAAACCATTTGACAGAAACGAGGTGGAATATTGATCGCTGACCTAGTGTGCCTTGCACGAGAAGGGCGAGAGCAAGAGACAGAGGAAGAAGTGTGGGTGCGGCCATTGATGCCATGGGGCTGAACTTTCTGTGCAGACTTAATGGAGGTTGTTGGATCCAATAGAGGGAGGCTAAGGAGAGTAGTGCGGTGAAGATTTGAGGGAAAGAAAAGCTATTTATGGACAAAGGTGTAAGCAAAGTACGTAGATGGCTGTTTGAAAGCTACGGCATCCTACTTTCCAAAAGTAACGCGATTGATGGCATTTCTTGGTTGACAGTTGACAACTCGTATGACCGGCTAAGTAGGGTCAGTCTATTGACCGTTTACTTCCAATCTAACAAGGAAAATCTATAACTGTTACAATTATAATACTTTTTAAATTTTATTTTTTTATATTTTTTATTTTTATATAATTAAATACACATTTAAAAATCCAAACAAACATAGCCTATTTTCTAAGTGTGAGTTTAAATAAAGTTTTAATAAATGAAGTTATTGTATTTGAGTTCAATTAAACTTGAATTTTTTTTTTTTATTGAGTGTGAACTTAAACTTAGAAAATTTTTCCGAACTCAATCGAGTTTGAGTTGATCTCTACAAAATTGAGTTAAAATAGATTAATATAGTTGTTGAACTTAAATTATGAATTTTGCACATCAACATCCTATTGGAAGACTACACCGTCTTGGGGGTTGTGGAGTTTGGAAAAAAAATGAAAAAAATATTTGGTTGCATTCTGGAATTTTCTATTTTTCCAGCTTAATGTGTTATGGTCTCTTTTCCCCCTTCTGTCGATTATATATGAGAGCAGGTGAACGCTGCGTCTGCAATGGCAATAGAAGATGATTGTAAGATCAAGTTTTTGGAACAAAAAGCAAAGAGGAACTATCAGTTCATCATCTACAGGACTGAGGATCAACAAATTGTGGTAGAGAAGCTCGTCGAACCTGGCAAAAGCTACGAAGATTTCACAGCCTGTCTCCCTCCTGATGAGCGTCGTAATGCTGTCTTTGATTTTGACTTCATCACAAACGAAAATTGCCAGAAGAGCAAGATTTTCTTCTTCGCGTGGTAATTTATCGATCATAATAATTATAAAGTTTCAAATAGATCAGAAAATTTTATTATAATGTAGTTGCTCTTACGTTGTTTCACATTGTAATGAAAATTTTAATTTGCCAAATTTAAAAATAGATTATTGTGCTTTACCATTAATCTCTCAAACGACAAAGTTGGTTCTGATCAAACCTTGATCTAAACAAGAATTTTGTGCTGTTAAATTATATTATGCAATACAATGCATCATGCAGCCATTCAATGGTGTGACGTGTGAAGAAATACACCAATTCTGCATGTTTACTCGTTCATATGGTGGCTTCTCAACTATGGAAATATGATGGTTGATACAGGAGATCCAAATAAATTTGCAAAACATTTTAATTTGACTAATTAACCTCATATCTTGGCTGCTGAAATTGCTTGCTAATTCAGAGAAACAACTTCCATTTGATCAATGCATGAAATTTTCTTTGGCTTTTAGGTCACTGGATACATCCAACTTGTGCATGGCAATGGTTTACGCCAACTCAAAGGACAGATTCAAGAGAGAACTTGATGGAATTCAAGTTGAATTGCAAGCAACAATGAAGCGAGTCTGAGCATCATTAAAGTATGCACTTACTAAAAGGGGTCGAGACATCATTAAAGCATCCGCTTTCTAATTTTACTAAAAGCAAAAATATGTGTTTTATTCGTTAACTTGATTCAAATTGTGGGCAACTAATGTTCATGCGTAGGAGCTCGCCCTTTAAACTTCTTGGAGGTTTTGTTCAAAGTTTGTGCATAGAAGAGGGGAAACAATACCACGATGAGCAAATAGTCTAAGTAGATTATGCACAACAAATGATTTTTAAATTTACAAGCAAATGACAAATTGTGAATCTCCCACAAAGTGTATTGCCAATGTCAATGTAATGTTTGAAAAAGTAGGGTAGCACTCTGAGCTGAGGTATGGGGGTGACCCCACCATGCCCATCAATCTGGGAAATCCAAAACAGTTTGAAATGCACTGGAGTCATCACGTCACGGAATGTCGATGTACTTAATCTGCTCCGTCTAAGCGAGCGCGGTTCTGTCCACGCCGCACGCTTTTATGCACGCGTCTGTCTCGATCCAGTTCTTCACTCTGCCCGCCTCGGTCTCCCACGTCCCGCACGCGTTCAAAATTCGCCCCTCCAAACCGCCGGAGGCAGTTTGAAATGCGGAGATCTTTTCGAGATATTTGACACTGCAATTCAAGTCGCCATGTTCAAAATTACACTATAGTCGCCTTGTTTGTTTATTCCCATTAAAATAGGCAGAAAAAACAAAAAGCATATCTTCTACGTATAAACACACAATCAGACATTGATCATTTACCACTTTGATGTACACATATTTATCCACTTCAATAGATAAAAATCTATATCTTGTTAATGCTTGATTAAATTTCTCATGCATGCCACTGCTTAGAAGATTGTTTCAGACTATAAAATGATTTAATTAATTTAAAAACTTTATTTTCTTGTCCAAGCTCAATATTTCCTTTAGGTTGAATCATATAAATTTCTTCATCTAATTCTTCATTCAAAAATACTGTTTTAACATTTATTTGGTGAATATAAATTTTATGAATAGAAGTAAAAGCAAATTAAATTCTAATAGAAATTATTATAGTTATTAGTGCAAAAGTATCAAAGTAATTAATATTTTATTTTTATGAAAAAACATTTAGCTACTAATCAAGCCTTAAATTTATCAACTAAACCATCAAGATTATATTTTCTTTTAAAAATTCACTTGCATCCGATAGATTTTGCATCGGGTGGTGAGTTTACCAAAATCCAAGTGTTATTTTTTTTAATAGAATTTAGTTCAAATTCAATAGTTTCTATCCACAATTTACTTTCTAAAGAAGAAATAGCTTCAATATAAGATTTAAATTTACTATCAACAAGAAAAGTTTCCAAATCATTACCGTAGAGAACAAATTCTTTTCTCAACCTTTTGCTTCTTCTCAATTCTTCAATAGAGGTAATTTCTCTACAAGTTTTAGTAAGTATATGAGAAATTTTGTTTGCAAGTAGAAAAATGTGTTCAAAAAACTTAACATGTTTTGTTGCAATAACCAATATTTTTTCAAGAAAATCAGTTTTTAAAACAAGAAAAGTATATGTTGTACTATGTTCAACATATCCTATAAACATTCAATCACAAATTTTAGAATTAACTTTCTTTTCTTAGGTTCTAATAGCTGTACTTTTACAAGAGACCCCCACACTTAAAAATATTTCAAGTTAGTCTTATAGTTCTTTCAAAGTTCATAAGGGATTTTATCAATACTTTACATGGTATTCTATTTTGTATATAATATGCAGTTAATATTGCATCTCCTCACAAATTATCAAAAACATTAAAATTAACTAGTAAGAAATTTATCATTTCTTCTGAAGTACTATTTTTTTCTTATAGCTACTCCATTTAATTCAAAGGAGTAAAGGGGTATTGTTTCATGTGTTATTTCTTTATTTTCAAAAAATTTATTTAATGATAAATATTCACCTCCTCTGTGTGATCTTACTTGCTTTATTTTCTTATCAAACTAATTTTCTACTCATTTTTATAAGACATAAAAGCATCAAATGTGTCATCTTTATTTCTAAGAAGGAAAAGTTTTTCATATCTAGAATAATCATCTATAAAGGTGATATGATATCTTTTCCCTCATTTAGTCATAATTTGTTTTAAATCACCTAAATCTATATATATCAAATTTAATAACTCATTTCTCCACAAACAGTTATACTAAATTTCTTAACTATTTTTATTTCGGCACAAACTTCGCATTTCTTTTATTCATTAATTATGTCATAAATTAGGCCTTGAGACTGAATTCTTTTTAGTCTAGCAAGCCATAAAGAAATAAAATTAACGACATAAGCTGAAGAAGTACTTTTATTGATAACATTTACAACATTAAGTACAATAAGTCACTGATTACAATATCCTCTGCCCACAAATCTATTTTTATTTGTCATTAAAATCTTATCAAATTCGAATGACATTTTTAATCCAACCTTGCTCAACAGAGCCACAGAAACTACAATTCTCCTAAATGTTGGGAACATGCAGTACATCTTTAAGGGCCAAAGTTTTTCCAAATGTTAATTTTAGCACAACCTTGCCCTTTCCAAAAATCTGAACTGTTCTAAAGTTTTTAAGATGGACAACTTCCTCATTATTCCCTATTAGGGTGTATGAGGAAAACGTTTCTTGTTTAGCACAAATGTGTCAAGTCACACCAGATCTTTAACTGTAGATGCAATGTTCGTTTGAGAGATGCATGCAACAATAATCTCATCTAATGTGGTTAAATTGGCCTCAGCATTACTATTGTTCTCTTTTTGAACTTGCACATAATGACCTATTTTTCCATAGGTAAAATACCTTTTCTTTTATTAATATTGGATTGATTGGACATATAATTTCAAAACTTGTTTATGGTCCTGATCTCCTTTTACACCAAGTTAGCTCTACTCATCATTTCCTTTACTTTGATAGCCTTCACCACCTTACAATTCGTTTCCTCAATTAGCATGTGTTAAACAAACTCCTCAACAATAAATGTATTCTATTTGTGTCTGAGAATATTCTTATAATCAGATCACAAATCTAACAACTTTTCAATGAGCACTCCAACAACAAATTTTTTTGACAAAATTATTTCTTCATTTTTCAAATCCTTGAGAAATTTTTGGTACTCGAGAATCTAACCTTTCAAATCCTTATCATCCTCCATTTGCTATTAGTAATATTGTCTGATGACAAATTTTTGTTTTATGACATCTTCAACAGTGAATTTTGATACTAGTGCTTCGTAAGTGGCTTTTGTTTCTTTGCAACTATAGTAAACATCAAAAAGTTCGTTAAATAAGATTTGCATAATTGTTTGTCTACTAACCTTGTTTGTGCATTGCCAAGTTTCAATGGCAGCAGAATTAATTGATTGAGATGTGGCTAGCACGTACGCAACTCTATATATATAAAATAGAGAATGAACACATTCCTACCATTGTTTGAAATTTTCGTAGGCAAAAATTTCTATGTTGGACACATTCGAGAAAGGATTGGTGAACCGCAGTGCAATCGGCACTTGAGTACTCTTCATAACCGAGGCGACAGCAGTAGAAACTGGTGTCGAGGTAGTAGCAAGAACGGGTATTGGTGCAGTGGCCACAATTACTTGAGAGTGTAGGGTAATTTTCCCCAAGCATTAATCGAACAATCCTATAGAAAATGTTAGTGGAAAAATAAAACAAAAACAGTGACTTGAATCATGCGCAAAGCACTGTCCTTGAAGAATTATTTTGATAATTTGAAATATTTTTCAAAATTAAACAAACCAATTTTCCCAAGAATGTAATTATTAAGAAACTCAGGAATTAGCAATTGTTGTGGGCTATAACAAGGTAGGAAAAGGGCATAAATGAACAATACAGAGGCAGTGTATAGGTTGTGTGTGTATGCATATGAACAAAGACAGGAGGGATGCTAACGGTTTATAGTTATTCTACAAGTGCCAAACCCCCATCTATTTATAGTTGCTCAAGGGTTTTGATTAAAGAATGCAAAGGTTCTAGTTGTACTTGTTCCATGAAAGGTTTGTAATGTTTTGTTTCTAGAAAGGGACGTTCAGTTGTGGACGAAAAGGCATGTCCAGATGGCATTGTCTGCATGTTTTTGAAGAGGGTCGTCGTGGGCGTGTTTGGTTACATGAAAAGGTGTATTCAAAAGGGCATGTCTAGCAGGAAGGTGCTCTGGTTTGGTTATTCAAAAAAACACATGCAGAACAGACAAAATTAAGGAAAGAGGCCCCAAAGTAAAATTCTGCATTGGGCTAGTCTTTGACTCGAGCGAGGGAGTTGCAAATTAGCCAGATTATCCACAGATTGTGTTATTCTTCCAATCTTATTATCCAGCAAAATAATTTATTTTTTTTTTGCATCTTTTTTTCTCTCATGCCTTTAAATTTTTTCTGATAAATTTTTCTACTTGTACAATTTGAATCCGTCGAAGATTTGCATTCCTGTCTTTACATTTACGGTAAGATGATCAAGTACATATGCATGCGTTGACTTCTTGGCTCCATTGCGTTTCAAACTCTCGTGGATTTCCCCGATGGATGGGCATGGTGGGGACACGCCCATACCTAGCTTTTTGCTTAGAGTGCTGCCCTACTTTTCCTTCAACCAGAAATTTAAATTGGCAATACACTTTGTGGGAGATTCACAATTTGTCATTTGCTTGAAAATTCAATAAATCATTTATTGTGCATAATCTACTTAGACCAACATTTCGGCAATCGTCAATCATTAGTCAACAATTATATTATGATAAATAACAACTATATTAAAAGTGTGGATCCTACAAAAAAAAATAAATAATTTTGATTATTTCATGCTTAGGTCGGATTTTTATTTTTTTTATTCTAATTAATTTTTTAATATAACAAATGAACCCACTTATAATTAGATCATTAATGTAACTAATCTCGCCCATGTCACATCGCCGTTTTTAAACGGTGAGATTAGTTTTTTTAAAAAAATAAATAAATAAAATATTTCGTATTTCTTTTCGTATCACAGAAAAATGCAGATGACGTCATCTCGCCGTTTGAAACGACGAGGTGATGTAATAATAAGTTATAATAAATTGTAATAATTGTAAATTATTATATTTTTGTTCAAAATAAGAAAATTTATTTAAATAAAAGAATTTTTTTCAATAAATTGAGTTTTAAATTACAATCTTTTATAATATTTTTAAAATTTTTTATATTTTGACAATTATGTTGTAATAATAATTTATTGTAATTTAAAATTATTATTATTTTACTTAAAATAAAAAAAATTATTTAAAACAGCGAAATGACGTTATAATAAATTATAATAATTTTAAATTATTGTATTTTTGTTTAAAATAAGGAAGTTTATTTAACTAAAAGAATTTTTTTTCAATAAATAGAGTTTTAAGTCATAATCTTGTATAATACTTTTTGAGTGTTTTATGTTTAGACATTTACGTTGCAATAATAATTTATTGGAATTTGAAATTATTATGTTTTTATTTAAAACGAAAAAATTTATTTACATAAAAGAACCTTTTTTTTAATAAATTGAGTTTTAAATTATAGTCTTGTATTATACTTTTTGAATTTTTTTATATTTTAACATGTACGTTTCAAAAAAAATACAATTTGCAAAAAAAAAATATAAATGTAGTGTTGTTTTATAAAAATAAGTGATATTTTTCTTATAAATATTGTTATATAATAGGTTAAAAGATATATGTTATAACTTTTAAATAATATTATATGACGTAATTATAATAAAATTAATATAAATACCAATGAAATTGAAAATTTTGAATACATACAAGAGGAAATACTAAATACTACACGTTATCCTCATCCTCATCCCCTAGACAACTATCAGTGCCACAGTGTGTGGGCCATCTCGCATCATGTCCTCTCCGTGGTACTAAATCTCCGTGAGGATGATGCAGAATATAGGGTTGTTGTGCTTTTATACTTACAAAGTCCTGCTGGAGTGACACTGCGAATCCACGGTATTGCCAAGGCCACATTTGTGGAGTGTACAAATGAAGAGGGGTGTAAAGAGACTCTAAAAGTACTATGTATGGAGAATCAGCCTGTAGCGTATATGGAGAATAGATGCTTTGATGCAGTGGTTGAGGTACATATACATCCTCTGAATCTACAGTGCAAGGACCTGATACCTCATGCTAATATGATGTGCTAGGAATTGCTACATTGTGGTGATAGGATGTGTTACGTCCTAGACTAGGATGTGCAGAGGTAGTGTCATTCATCTGGTGATATGATGGAAAATCTCGCTGGACTCGCTATTGTGATAGTCGCTCGATACTATCGACAATCTGTTGATTGTATCTACCAAAACGTAGTTGTTACATCTGATGTGTTTGCAATCAAGCATTTGCATATTGCTGAATAACACACATACTCACACACACATATGTATATACCCAAATATATAAGTGTACCACGTGTGGGAAATAAGTGACGTGGCCAGACTGATATCTGGTATATACAAATACATGCCTAGGAGTGATAAATTGGCACGTGATTCGATGGTACCACTTAAAGTATTCTCGTGACACCTGTGTGTCAAGAAAGATGGAGCCCCTTATGATATGATCGTCGCTGGCTTACTCTCGAATATATGCAGCGTGGTGATGAGCCCAGTTAGTCCTTGAATGTCCGCGCCTCTGCTCATTATGTAGTGCATCCTAAGCCCGTAGGGGATCATCAGGAATGCTTTGTGGCATTTCGAATTACCTCAATACTCGATCAATGCGGTGAATCTTAATAATCTCATAGCAGATGAGTGGACCACAAATGTCCACAATCGTCACCCACAATAATCGAGTAGCATCTCAGACGTATTGTTAGGGTAAGGCCGCCACTGAAATTGAAATGAAACATGTAATGTATATGGAACTAATGGTATACAAGATGTAATATACATAGATTAGATGGTATGCATATTTAATGTGACAAAAATTACCCGTACCTGAGACTCTGCCTCTCCGTCTAATATATCATGTATCATGCGGATAGAGTGAGATGCATTTGATGTATTACTCCTCCTTACCCTGGTCCAACTGTTTGCATAAGAAAATAATCAAAAAAAACAAAATATAATAGTTGTATAATAGCACAACAAGGTATGTGATTTGATGAGACATATCGTGCTCCGAAGGGTGCAACTGATAACTACACATCACCAAGCACAATTAGTGGGCAAATGTAGAGGCCACGATCACGGGTCAATGGGCCTAACCCCGAGATCCTAATCTAGGTCCATATCTGTAAAAGCTTTAGTAGATCAATTATCATCTGCCTACCTTGCATGCAGGCAGAGCACAACTCTCGATATAAATATGCCAATACCGCACTCCCCCAAGTGTATGGTTGAGCCCTATTCACATCCTGTAACATGCAAAAGTATAATAGCTTCGCTCAATCTCCAGATGAATCAGGAAAAATCATGCAAACCAATAACAATAACATGTAACAGCGACTGTATCAAGCCACATCATCCTCTATACTATCAGCAATAAGGGTTCAGTGTCGAACCTCCTGAAGTAAGACTGAAAAGGGTATGGTAGTACCACTTGAATACATTTGTAAAAGGTGCAAACCTTAAATACTCCAAATAGTACTCTTGTCAAACACTAATGGCTCAATGCTCGTCAACCCTTATAATTAAGGCACCCTCCACTAAGAGTTGCCATATCAATGCTACATCTTCCAACGTGATGGTAGCCTTGCCAGTCACAAGATGAAAGGTGTGAGTCTCACGGCGCCACCTCTCACCTATTGTTGTGATCAGGTGTCAATCAAGTGTTATGTGTTCACACCTATACACTCTATAGAAACCTACTCGATGCAGCAAAAGTATAACCCGATCATCAAAATTAGGAATCCTAACTAGTGCCTTCATCTGGTGCTGTGGTCAAAACGTAGTGTCTATATTTTCTAACCACACAGCCTCTGACCTATGGTTATGCTGTAGATGTAGCAAATTTGAATCAAATAATCCTGAATTAGCTCTCATAGCCATCGTGAAGAAGTCTTGTATGATGAATTGTGTATTAATTAAACACCGAATTAACAGCAATATATACATAAATATGAAAAATAACATTTACACGCATACAAAATATGTAATCGCATAACTTGTGAAAATAATATTCACACATAACATTTACATGTATACAAAAATAACAACATTATATCTTGCAATTATTATCAAAAGTGATACAAAACTTATATGGGTTCGGGGACTACTTTCGTGTTAATCTGCTAAAAAACATAAAATTTACACATACATGTGAAACTAACGAGAGCGGCTAGAGGATGAAGGCATGTCTAAATCCTGCAATCGACGTTAGGCCTGCCACTACGATTGCTGTCAAATCCGATATTACGGTCAGTCCATTTCATTCAGTATTTGGCACGACAGGTCCCTCCCAATATGCCTAATCATACGTCTATACGGGTTGTGGACCAACTCGAACAGTGGATTATTCTAATAATTCTCGACCCAAATAGGATTGAATTTCCCTTTATATGTGTGTACATAGCTACTGATGGAAAAATATAGCATCACTAGCCTCTTAGAATTAACATCATATTTTCTACTAATAGCTATTGCGTGTGAGCATGGAACTCCGCGTAATAACCACTTCTTACATGTGCAATCTCTACTACACAGTTCCATAACGTGTGCATTCTCTCTACCTCTTCTCCTATCCTGTACTGTGATTACTCGTCCCAACTGTGCATTTTGATCATATAGTTGCACTAAATGCTAGATGGATTTACACTCTACCATTGCATACATCTTTACAGGCCAAGTGGGCCACTCATTCCCTCCTGCCATCTTAGCTTCACCAACCATTAATCTCTCCCTAAATTTAGCGATGGCCCGATCAAATGTCATTTACACAATCAAACATATTAGCAACCGCCATATTCCCTTCATTACCTCATAATACCTTTTGATATGTTAATTGTCAGTACATTATGTCTCCAACCTCCGTCAAAGGATAAAGCCCATTTCTCTTTATCAATTTTCTGTAAGTAGTTGTAGACCTTCAAATTAATCTATTTTATATAGTCTAGGGTTCAAAAAAAAATTTCCTCTTGGTTTTCAACACCTAGTCTCCAGTATTGATTACACCGGTGTTGAGACTTGAAAGCTTTTAAAATGTTTACACACATGTCAAAGACAAAATCAGTGTTATCCTCTCGGGGCCTTGAAAGTATCGATGTTCTCAACGGCAAAAAGAAGACCAGGATATCTATCGAATACAAGACAATTATATGCTATGCGACATATAATATGCCGTTCCAGCATCCACAAAAACCAATCCCGTGATTATGTGTTTTCTTCATCTACTAAGGCAAAAGTAAAAGGTAATACTTGCTGATTGACATCAATAATAACTGCAATAAGTAACTTATAACGATATTTCATTTATAGGTGCGTGCCATCCACACTAATTAGTTGTCTACAATGTTGATATCCATTGATGCAAGATTTGGAAGCCCAAAATAAATAACATAGCATCATGTTGTTTGGTACCCCAGTGTCTATGTATCTCCACTCGACAACAGTGCCCCAATTCCATTTCTGTAGTGCACTTATGTAGGCAGACAACTTCTTCATTGAGTTTTCCCACGTGTCGTACACATTCTCAATGGCTAATTTCAAGTTATACCATGCCTTTGTATAATTAATCTCATAACTGTACCGATCTTTAACAAGTTGCACAATATTTTTTTATCTTAATAGTAGGGTTTTGACGAATCAACCCTGTGAAAATTGCAACTATCATATTTTTATCCAAATTTGTGTGATCCATCCTTAGGTTCTCTAGGAGACAAATGTGGACTCCGCTGTATCTAGTTATCTTCCACAACTCCATTTTCTGCCTTAAAGAAGCCCTAAGGTGTCAGTCACAAAATTCATCAACCATAGTATGTCTACATTTAACCTTCCACGTATTAAGCGTACTCTTTACCACACAGTACTCTTACTTTGCATGTGTCACGAAGTAATCTTTTATAGCTGCTTAGACATGACCCTTGTCCTTAAACACCATATCCAAATAAATCTCTCCTTTATGCTTGACATAGTACGTGCTCCATCTACCATTAGGATTTTCAATACTGTCAGCTATTATTTTTGGGCCTACTTATGAGAAGAAAGGCATAGACGGATACAATAGCACCATCAGTAGTTCTATCACATGTCCAGGTACTGAAAAGACTGTTGAACACAAAGGCACGGTTGATGGCTCTGTCACATATTCATATTCAAAGATAGTTGAAGAGTGCATAGGTATGGTGCTCGCTCGCCCTAGTACATATTGAGGGTATGCATTGACTGATAGGCAGGCATCTAATGCTGTTAATACCTATTGTATTAAATTGATATCGACTGCATCCTCATCATCTCCCTCATCTCTATAATCTCTATAATTAATGTCAGATGTTGATCGGTATACATGTTGCTCATAAGCATCACAAAGCATCTCACCATCATCATCCATGCAAGCCACTGCTCTTGCGCCAATATTTGCTGTAGGCTGTGATAAAATACGAAACCTAACTCCATATTCCGATCCAAAATATGATGGTTGTGTGTTAAGGACAGGTAATATGTTACCCTTCTGAATGCACATATGAGTCACCACTTCAGTGACCAAGGGCACACTACTACTCTGTCGAATTTCAAAGAATAATCAATGGGAGGTTTGACCTATTTCCCCCTCCACACGTGGCATACTATACTAATTGTCACAGTCTCTCGTTTTATTTCGATGTACAGATCTAAATATATGATCTGATTGATTGGATTAAATAAAAATTACAAATTTATGTCATTCTCAATCGCTAGTAGGACCACATCATGTAATGATTCCGATCCACTCCAATTAAATAATACACTATCGTCTCCAACTCAACAAAATTAGTATTGCGACGTATGTTTTGCAAATAACGAGGCCCAATGTTGTAACTTATGTCGTTCAAATTTTGCACAATAAAACCCTCCCAATATAGCACAATCTGAATATCACCCTCAAATGCCATATCTTCAAAACAAATAGTTCACACGCATGATGTAATCAAATATAAGCGCCACATCTATTATATGATATATACAAATATAGTAAATATAAGCGTCACATCTATAATATGATATAAATAATTCATCTTTCAAACTTTTAAAAGAATTATATATTTAAGTAAATATTTTTCATTTAATGTTTTCCAAATTTTATATATTAAATATTTAAGAATTTTATGTATTTTAAGTAAATATTTTTTCATTCATCTAATACTCTTATTCAATAAATTGGTTAAATTGATAAAAGATTTATAGGTGGGTTAAATTTGTTAAATTGAAAAATTAATTAGAATAAAAAAATAAAAAACCCTTCATATTTTTCATTCGTCTAATTCTTAAATTTTATGTATTAAATATTTAGGTCCATATTTTTTATTCATTTAATATTCTTAAATTTTATGTGTTAAATATTTAAGTACGTAATTTTTATTTATCTAATATTAATTGAGATTTTTTAAATTTATTTGATTGTCTCTAAATACACTACAACTAATATGGCAGGAAAAATTAGCAACTAATGACTAACTACAACTTCAACCACAAACACAAGAATTTTGTTTGGAAGCTAGATATAACAAAATATAAACATTCACCTCAAAAAATAAATTCTGATAATAAGCCGTGTATGTTTGCCCAATTTTTGACTGCAATTACGCTATGTTTGTTTTTCCAAATTCTGACTGTGATAAGCCCATTTGTTGCTCCAAATTTTAACAACTGCAACACCGTATTTGTTTCCACAAATTTTGACTGGTGTTTATTGCAATAGACAAACACATTTGTTAGCAATTAAGATTGAAAAATCAAAATACCCAAACTTAAAAACAGATTGCAAAAATTAAGGTTAAAAAATCAAAACACCTAAACTGAAAAACGGGCTGCAAAAATTAAGGCTGGAAAATCAAAAAATATAAACTGAACAACGGATTAGAAAAAATTAACATTAGGCAAAATCAGAAAATCGATCAAGATGCACTATTTGTCAACAAAAGAATCAAAATCCCAAGACTTTGGATTTGAAAACATGTTGGGAAACTTAGAGAAGAATCATTCCGATCTGAAAAAAAATTGTTGCAGGCGAGCTTTCGATCTGAACCCAAAACTTCCGATCTGTGAGTGCGTGCGTCGAGAAGAAGGACGTGTGTACATCGGGAAGAAGCACGTCTATGCGTGCATAAGGGAAGAAGGCCTGCACGCAGAAATAGCATTTCAAATGAAAAGAAGACGAACAGCGATAAGGGTGTGTTTGTGTGCTTCCTCAGAAATTTCGTGTAAATCAAAGTTATCTCGCCGTTTAAAACAGCGAGATACATCATCATATTTCGTGCCAATTAGAGTTATCTCGCCGTTTGAGATACGTCATCGAATTTCGTGCCAATCAACTCGCAATACAGAAAAAAATACGAAATATTTTTTTAGAAAGAAAAGTATATCTCGCCATTTGAAACGGCGAGATGACGTGAGATGACATTATCTCACCGTTTAAAATGGCAAGATTGGTTAGATTAATAATAATTTTAAAAACAAATTAATTTGTTGAATTAAAAAATTAATTAGAATAAAAAAATAAAGAACTCTGCATAGATCACGAAATTCCTTCTACGGACAAACTGTTTTGGGTAGAAAATTTCTAAACAGACCAGTTGATAGGTTCTTCTACACTTTTATGTTCAATTTCAGAGTGGATGCCAGTGAATAGAAAGTCTTGGAATTTTCCTTGGTTTGCGTGGACTAATTAAAGCCATTTGCGCTCAATCGTTGATTATTTTTCTTCACCTAAGAACAAGTCAATTCCGAGGCTTGACCTAATGTAAAATAACATCTTATGGTACTGACATCAAGAGTCACGACCAAACCGAAATACTTAATTGTAGCACATTTCTGCAAAATTTCCTTTTGTGTTTACTATAGTCATATGTCAAGAAAATTCTCCGTTAATAAAAGGAAACCTACCATATTGACCCATTCTTTCGAGGTTATATATTGAATTAGCTGCACTAGTTCAAATATAAACATGTTATGACTTCCAATATTAGCTAGTAACGTGGTACAATAATGACATTTTTAGATGGATAAAGTAAAATTACATATTTTACTCCTTTTGACCACGTTATGTAAATGCATATGTTTATCGTTTATATTTCTTTTTTCTTTTAATATATCTTTTATTTAATTTTTCTTTTCAAATTTTTTGCTTTGTAATTCTTTTTTCATCTTTTTTATTTTATTAATTTTATATATTTTTATATTTTAATTTTAAATATCATTTATTTTCATTGTTTAAAATACGATCTTTATCATTTATAAATATTTTTGCATAGTGTATGAAATTTAATTGTAGTATAGTGTAGATTTGCATTCTTTATCAAATTTTTTCTTTTAAATTCTTTTAAAACTGTTTATTTTTATTTTAAATATTTTTATTATTCAAAATAGTATAATTTTATAATTTATAAATAAATTTACACTTACATAAAATGTCCAAGACTTTTAAGTTACTAGTTATAGAGACAAAGGTTTTTTATTAGCTATAAATATAAGAATTTTTGGTTGTATAGGATAAATTTACACAACTAACCCTTGTGTTAAATTTTTTTTTTCTTTTTATCTAACTTATAATTTATATATATGTTTTCACTCAAATTCTATTAATTTTTTAATGCTTTTGATATTTTTTATTTTATTTTTAATATTCTTTATATTTTTTAATTTTAAAATAAATTTATTTTTGTTAATTAAAATACGATAATTTTATAATTTATAAATAAATTTTTGCATTTGCAACTTTTACTTTTGTGTATATATATTGGAATTCTGATTCAAAATCTTATGACCAAACTTTAATTAATTACTAATCAGTAAGTGCTTATATATTCAACAGAATGTGCTTCAAGCAAGACAAATCACATGAACGGGGGAAAGGCATACCATATCTTTTTGTATCTGACTTTGATAATTTATTCGTCCATAAGTGTTATATCTGTATTACAAATATAATCCACAAAACTAATATAAAAAAAATCATAAAAAAAAAACACACACACACACACACGCACTCTGTTTTGATAGTACATAATGGGACCAACCACTCGGCGTTGTCCATTATACTTAAGACACTTTTTCTCTCCCTGGACATCTGTCCTTATATTACCACCACATCCATATGCTGCATCAATCTCGTGGAAAGCGTTCCACATTAAAGCCTAAATCTCAGCCACACGTCTAGTAAGGAGACATTGAAGGAGGCATTGCTGGCCCATTGTAGTACAGATCAACGCCCTTGGGTAGTTCCGGTGCATCTGCCGCGTAACCAGAGTTTTTAACCTCCGCCATTTCACGCCGTCCGATTCTTCCCTGTGCTTCACAGAATTTCGGAAGATAAACTCCTGCAGATCCACAAGATTAACGTTAATGCCTCATCTGATTCGCCCAGAACACGAATCAAGTCGATAATGAGAGATTAATTAATACCTTCGCCAGCCGCGAGATTGAAGTAGAGATCGACAATGTTGGGGCAGCCGCTGTAGCACTCGCGGGAGCAAAGCTTGCGGGCAAAACGCGACTCCAGCAGATAGTCCGACGATATCCCGAGCGCGCTTCTGTCCACGCCGCACGCTTTTATGCACTTGTCTGTCTCGATCCAGTCCTTCACTCGGTCCGCCTCGATCTCCGACGTCCCGCACGCGTACTCCTCCGCGCCGCTCCGGCTGAGGTGCTTCTCCAGCACACACCTCTTGCCGGATGACGACACGGCGTACGCGCACGACTCTTTGTCCAGGTTCTCGCACTCGAACTTCCCTACATTACAAAGAACACAGGTGTGACTGTAATGACCAGAAAATGCATGCATTAGACACAAAACATTTGACAGAAACGAGGTTAAATGTTGGTCACTGACCTAGTGTGCCTTGCACGAGAAGGGCGAGAGCCAGAGCGAGAGGAAGAAGCGTGGGTGCGGCCATTGATGCCATGGAGATGAACTTTCTCTGCAAACTTAATGGAGGTTGTTGGATCCAATCGAGGGAGGCTAGGGGGAGTAGTGCAGCGAAGATGTGAGGGAAGCAAAGGCCATTTATAGACGAAGTTGGGGACCAAGGTACGTAGATGGCTGCTTGAAAGCTACGGAATTCTACTTTCCAAAAGTTTGGCAGGGGCATTGATTGGGTTTCTTGGTTGACAGTTGACACCCCGTATGACTGCCTAACTAGGATTTTTGGGTCATTCTATACTTCAAAATGTGCATAGGCGGTGTTTGTTTCCATTTTTTCCACCGCTGGCCGCTTAAAAATCTCATAAATTAAATATTAATTATATAAATTTATTTAAATTTAAGTTTAAATTTTCTTTCATTATTTCTTATAACTAACTAATAATTTTTTAATTACTATATTTATTCACAATCAAATCAATACCAATCCCTATAATTTTAATATCTACATTTATTTTTTTGTTACCTTATAAATCTACATATTATCACATTATTCAATCATTATTATATATTAAATATATATAAAAATAATTTTCCTACCCATCAAAATCTTACAAACTAAACTAAATTTTCATCCTCACTTAAATCATTCAAATTATACCTCTCATTCTAATTTGGAAATAAACATGGCCATGGTTATTTTGACTTGTAATTGAGTTTTTTTAAATTTATGTTTTAAATTATTTAAAAATAAGAGAAAGAAAGAGATAAAATTTAAAGTGTAAAATAATTGTGTGTAATTTTTAGGATAAAAGAACAAACAAAAACCTTGTCATTGGTTAAATTAAGTGTAAATAAATTACATTATTATAGTTGAGTTCAATTCGACAATATTTTTTTTTTATTTTATTAAATTCAAATTCATATTTTTTAAAAAAATCGAACTCAATCTCACGGCTTGAGTTTACCTCAACAAAATTAGATTGAAATAGGTTAAGTTATGAAATTTCAAGTTTCAATTCGAATTAAATTAGTGTTATTCGACTCCACACACTGCTATTGTAATACCCCACCGTACGGGATTTGGAAAATAATAATAAAAAGACAACTTCAATTGATTTGGATTTCAACGCTATTTGTGGCATTAATTGTGGAAATTTATTCCTCTAAAGGCTGCCTACTTGGTTGCCTTCCGCAGATTTCCATTTTGCCGGCTTAACTTGGCTCATGCTACAACGCTAATGTGATTTTAATACAATATTATTGTCAGCAGACTGAAAGTGGTCCAGGGCCTGTTTTAGACGCAAGTAACAGTTAATTTTGATATATTACTAAGATGTTAATTAATAATTAATACATACTTTAATTACTTATAAATTACAAAAAAAATTAATGAAACATAGTGGGGCAAATCTTGGACCTACCAGTATAATGTATCATAATTAAAGCACTTATGAGATCTGTACTGGAGGGTAAAATATTTATTGTTTGGAGGCAGTTTGGTCATTGGTGCATGGGACGTTCTTCTGTATTTGTATCTCCAATTAATGTTGGAAGAGACCACCGGTTGGATGTAAATTATCTCTTTACTTTCCTTATCAAAATTAATAATTTTAAATATATTATTTGTCAAAATAATTATTTTTAATCAATTTTTCGGGCTATCGTGATTTGCGTCATACAAAGCCAATAAATTCTAAAATTTCCTACTATTGTATGACTATAAATTGCATAGGTTTAGTATTGTTGTTGTTATTAATGCTATTGTTATTATTATCCTCAATTAATAAATTCACATTATTACCATTAATTAAAGAGACAAAATAGGCGGAAATATAATCACTAATATAATATTGCTTTTTTTTACACGACATCCATATTATATTGTTAATGAAATAACTTTTTATTGTTACATGATGTGACATTACACGGTGAGCCTTATTTTAATTTTTTATTTTTATATCATTTTCTTTATTTCTTTCTTTTTAATTTCTTATTTTTTCATAAGTGTTCTGTCTAAAATTCTTTTATTTTTCAAATTCTTTTTTATGATTCTTTATTATCTTATTTTAAATATTATCATATCTTTAGTTCTAAATAATTTTATCTTTGTTCTTTGAAATGCAATAATTTTCTAA
Organism: Avicennia marina; assembly: GCA_019155195.1. NCBI lineage: Eukaryota > Viridiplantae > Streptophyta > Magnoliopsida > Lamiales > Acanthaceae > Avicennia > Avicennia marina. The sequence goes on from CM032773.1 coordinate 11,492,598, forward strand.
TTTACATATAAATTCAGTGACGTCTGAAGTGTGTAATTTTACTTATTATTATTATTATTATTATTACTATTATTAATTCTACTACGATGTTGTTAGTGTTGTTGTTCTCCTTCTTAATCATCATCATCATCTTCTTCTTCTTATTATTATTATTTGATTAACCAACAACCTTATATGTCTAAGGCCCTTAAAAGAACTATGCCTGTTACTAAATTCAATTGCTTAAATATCCTCGTTTTTGTACAAAAAATAAGAGATAAAAGATATCCAACCTCCACTGGCACCCACTCTTAGACCCATACATCTGGGAAGTGAATTGATAAATCCAACACGTATAATAGTCGACACAAAATATGTTTTTCTAATACATTACTACTATTGCTTTCTTTTACTAAAATTTATATTATTTAACCTTTTTTTATTTAATTACTAAATTTATTATATATGTTCATGTACATATTTATCTTTTATTTTTATTTCTTTACATACATATCTAGTGTGCTCGCTAGTTATTATTACTCTTCTTCTTGCAGCATGTTCTTATAGTATTACAGTTCCAGTGATTGCCTTGACGGAAAAAAATGTTTGCGTGGATTAATTACTTATTAACAATTATATTTAATAAGTTTAATTATTTTATATGATTATATATTTTTTTATTATAACCTAGTAGGCAAATTATTTATTCAATAATGTAATGTTAAAATGGTCTTTTGAATTAATTATAAAAAAATTTAATATTTTGATTATTTTATCATAAATTTCAAGTAGAATTTTTTATTATATAATTTTATATAAAATCTTTATTTCATCAAAACTTTTAATCAGATAAGGGGATTGTTTGATTAGTTTGTATAAAATAATATATACATGAGGAAACACGTCCTTGGTCTTGGTGACAGTTTCAGAAAAATTTCTTAGTTATTTTCTTGCGTAAGTTACTAAGTCATGTCTAAAATTTCAAAAGACGATCTTTGAACATCCGAGAGGTGTCTCATTAAAATCGAATTTCAATTCAATTCTTTGACCTTCTCTCATGTTCATGTTCTCAATCCCCACTTCCACATTTATTGGAATGGATTCGGGAGTAAATCACGAGTTTCTAGGCCATGTTTTGAAAAAAAATTCTTTGGGTGTGTCTTAAATTCAAAGTCTTAGGCAGAATGTGAGGAATTAAATGTTGAGGCTATGTTTGTTTCTTATTTTATCACTGTTCATATCTTTATAAAAATTTTGTAAACTAAATATTTTATCAAACAAATTTTATTAAAATCTTTATTATCTTATCTTTTATAACTAATTAATAATTTTTCAATCATTATATTTATTTATAATTAAATTAACACATATCTCTATAATTTCTTTTTCATATTCATCCATTTCTTTATTACGTTAGAAACATATATACTGTCAATGAAAGTAAAAAGTGTCCCGAGTACGAAACACGGCTCTAGGCATTTGAGCAAACTTACTTATTAACATCAAAATATGCAAAGGTCAGTTTAGACGCCGTTTTGAATGGATGGTGAAAATATGTATTTTATGCAAATATTTAAGAAAAATAAAAAAATAAAAAAGTGAAAGAAAGAAGAAGAATTAAATAAATAATATATTTGAAATGCGTGCATTTAATAAAGTAAAAAATGTGGAACAATAAAAAATTATTTAAAAAAAAAAAACATAGTGAAAGTAACCATTGCACTAAGTACTGTTGTACTGCAATCTTTGGTTGCAAGTCCTGACGACGTTATGCTTATTGCACAAGCATCATTCAAAAATTATTACCGCGTGATGCGACCTAATGGACACAATTTTGAGTCATGCACTCAAAATTGACGGATCGCAAATACAGCAACAAGACTCGCAGACATACGGCTAATTTTTATTTAATATACTTTTGTGCAAATCATCTAATATAAATTTTATGTTTGGTAATTTATTTTAAAATTATTTAAAATTCAACACGCTTGTGTTTTACTATCTAATTTTAATTTTAACAATTTATTTAAATTGTTAGAATTTTTAAAAATGATTAATATTTATTTTATTATCATTAGTAAAAACTTATGCACACAAATAGAATAAATAATTTTTGCTAAGTAGTAAAATACAAAATAAAATGTACATGTAATGTTTTTTGATGTATTTATGTTATAAGAATCTAATGTTGTGTGTGACAAAAATATTATGTTTCGAATTAAGATGCTATGTATTGTGTGTGCAACTGTAGTCAGTATGTATATAGTGATTTTTAATTATATAATATCAAATTACTATAATGTCATTGCTTTTGACATATCTTCTTTTTACTTTCTTTCCTTCAATTTCCATCTACTTCGTTCTCTTCCGTCTACCTTAACTTATTATATTTTTTAAATATCCTCTCTCAAATTTAATTTAATTTATTTTTAAATTTTAACTTCTCTTATATTTAATTTACTTGATTTTTGTTATATCTCCACCCTCATATGCAATTTATGTAATTCCTCTTTTTTTTTTTTTTTCAAATCTTCTTCTTTTTATTTTATTTTATAAACGACATCAAAATTATATTAAAAAAATTATTAGTATATTTATATAAGTATGTATTGTATCTGACTCACAATAAAAATTAATAAATGGATTGGGTCCAACTGCTACATAGCTAGGGGTAGCAATTTATGACTCAATTTTATTTAATTAATTATTTATATTTGTATAAATAGAGTTCATAGATCAACTTAAAATTGAATCGTTTATCTTTTTAAATTTATAAGTTTAACTTAATTTTAATCTAAATTCGTCAAAATTTGACTAAAGACGTGATAATAGATCAATATAAAATTAAATCGTTTATCTTTATAAATTTATAAGTTTGACTTAATTTTAATCTAAATCCGTCAAAATTTGACCAAAGACCAAAAATGTGATCATAGATCAACCTAAAATTGAATCGTTTATCTTTTTAAATTTATAAATTTGACTTAATTTTAATCTAAATCCGTCAAAATTTGACCAAAGACAAAATTTGACCAAAGACCAAAAACGTAATCATAGATCAACCTAAAATTGAATCGTTTATCTTTTTAAATTTATAAATTTGACTTAATTTTAATCTAAATCTGACAAAATTTGATAAAGACAGACTTTGGTCAAATTTTGCCGGATTTAGATTAAAATTAAATCAAACTTATAAATTTAAAAAGATAAACGATTCAATTTTATGTTGATCTATGAACTCTATTTATACAAATGTAAATAATTAATTAAATAAAATTAAATAGCAAAATTATAAATATTTAAAATTTAATTTTTAATTTTAATTATATATATTGTTATTAGGTTAGATTTGAATAACTTAAGAAATTAACGAATTAGATTTATCTGATCCACAAAATAATTGGGTTGAATTAAAAGCAACAAATCAATTGTAATATTTGAGTATCAATCCGACTCAGTGATGCAACCCGTTACTATCCCTATGCATAGTGGATGGGGTCGTGTCTTTGCGCTTGTAGTACAATACATGGATATTTTATATTGGGTTGGTTTCTTATATATAAACCATTAATTTATTCTAATTTTATATAATTTGAAATACAATTTTATCATCATCTTGCTCCCAAAAGTATTAGATTATGTTTGTTTTCAAATTTTATATTGAAAAAATATATATTATAATTATTATATTTTTTAAATTATAGTTTTATTTCTTTTTTATTTTTATTCACTTTTAATAGAATTATGCCTAAAAACATACATTAAAAAACTAGAACAAACGTAACCACAGTCGTTGAACCTCGTTAAATGTTCGTTGTTTTTATTTCCGTTGCGCTTAAGTACACTTGCAACCATTATTCCTGGTGGAAGGAGAATTTTTCTTGCGAAGGTGGCCTTCATTCTAAGATTCAAAGAACAGCCTCTGGAAATTGGACACGTGGCACATAAAGTCAAAGTTCCACTCGATTATTTGACTTTGCCTCATGTGCCGGGTTCCGAATTCCCACTTTCACATTTATTGGAAAGGGTTTGCGAATGAATGATATTTACCAAGCGATGTTTGAAAGAAAATTTTGTCGAAGGGATGGAGATTGTGATTCGTGTTTTTTATATTAAAAATTTAAGAATAATATAACAATAAAAGAGCGAAATAAATAAATAAACTTAATTTTAATGAGTCGTATATTTTGAGTGTGTATTTTTATGAAATGAAAAGGGAGGAAACAAGTGTGCCAAACACGGCTCTACTAACTTGAGTTAAATTAATTATAAATTTCAAACTGCAAAGGTTACGTTTGGAAGTCATTTCTTATGACGTGTGAATATTTTGTGCTGTAGATATATATGCAGAAACAATGTAAAAATGAAAAGAAAAAAAAAAGAAGAGAAAAAAATATTTTAATATATAATATATTTTAAGTATACATATTCTAACGAGACGACTAATATACGAAAAAGCAGACCAACATAGGAAAAGTAATTGTCGGTATGTTCTCAAATCTCAATCACAAGTTACTTTTGTTTTCATGCGTATGCAAAGCTTCTTTCAAAAGTTATTAAAAATATTGGCAATGCTTGTTTTTCCTTTTGTAAAAATTTTACCTTTTAAAAACACAAACATTTCAAATGTACAATTCACCACAAATATTTCTTTGGTTCTTTTATTTTTACTTTATTTTTAAAATTTTCATGTCTGAACACACACATTAATTTGATTAAAAAAAAAGAAAACCCAAAACTAACATACTACTCGACTATGTTTGGATGAAAATCGTTCATAATTTTTCTCCTATCAAAATTCATAATTTTTAAACACTTAACTTAATAACATAATATTTTATTTTTTTCACTTACTTTTATTTATCTAAAAAGAAGTGATGTTTGTGAGAATGATGTGTTCGAAAATTGATACGGTCCACTTGTCCGTCATTCACGGTACGCGTTAATGCTTTCGCTGCATGCGAAGTGCTGACATGTCCTGATTATGGCTGATGCCCCACAACAGACGATATTTTATTACAACAAATAAACGAGAACTAACACTGTGTTTGGGTGCAACAATTTTAGTGAGAAAAATAAAATATCGGGGGAATATACAGTAAAATTGATGAAATTTAGAATCTCATATCTTATTTGGTTTAATAGTTTTAATGGAAGAAATAATGATAAAAGAGAAATAAAATTCAAAATACAATATTTTTATTTTTATTTTATTTTAGAAACAGGACAGGAATATATTAGAGATTGAGGTATTACTAAGTTACGTTTCCCCTCATTTTTCTCTCCTTTTTGGAGGAAAATAACTAGGCCCTACTCACACGCACATCTATATTATATTTTTAAACTTTCTTTTTCTTTTTTGTAGCATTTTACTTTTGAAATAAATAATTTAAATTATTTTTTACTATTTTTTTTCTTTCCTTTTTCAAAGTCAATAAACCAAATACAGGTTTCACCGACTCATTAATTGTGGTAATAATGGAGACTTCATAATGACGTTTGAAGGACAAGTATGGACTAGAAAAGCCCTACCTTTATCTTTAAATTACGTGTGTTTTCAAATATTTTTAATAAAAAAGAGATACAATTTTAAAAATATAATTATTAAATATATATTTTTAAAGTATAAAATTTGAAAACAAATATACTAGTTTGTTTTCATGGTTTATACCACAAAATACTTACTATAATTATTATATATTTAAAATTTATTTTTTATTTCTTTTATTTTTATTCAAAATTTAATATATATATATATATATATAGAAATACAAGAAAAAAAATCTAAATAAATATGATGAATAGTATTGTGAAACACACAAAAATAGGGATGACATGGCACTAGGGATAGATTTAGAAATTTGACTTTGTTTGTTTTATAATTATGTTGTATATTTTTAGTTATTTTTATCTTGTAAATTATGTAAAAGTAAGAGAAAAAAAATAATTAAATATATTTTTCAGAAGGTGCATAATTACACAAAAAACATAGCCTTTTAAGTTTGAGGGGTCAAATTATACATGCATATTGAATTTAAGACATAAAAGGTTTATTAAAATATGTAAGTTTTAAAATTTTAATTAAAATTTAGGGTATTAATTTGTAATTTTCAAAACTTTGGAGGGGCTTGGGCCTACATGACACCTACCTATTTGGAGAAAAATGGAATGAGAATTAGAGCGAGGCAGGGACGAGATGGGGTGGGCTTCTAAGAATATTTTAATCAAATAATATATATTATTTTAACTAGATCAAATTATAAACTACTAATTTATTATGTTTAATATCAATATATTAATTTTTATATAACTTTAAATTTAACTAATATGAAAATTAACTAATTCAACTACTCGTTTGATTAAGATTGTACAAAAAATTACTTGCTTTTATATTATAGCATTTTTGTCAATCATGACATGTGCTTCTCGTATTTATTACTTCAGTGAAATTAGTTTGTTGAATTTTTGTTAGTTTATACAGAAACGAAGACAATCAACTTTTTATCTTATAAAATTTATTTTTTAAATTAAAACTAAAAATTTTCCTTCTGTTAGTGGCCAACCACAAAAGTTGTTCCTGTGCATTTTTTAACTTTGATATTTTATGGTATTATACAAATAAAATTATCTCATAAGTGAAATATTGAGTGTCAACACGAGCTTGCAAGCAATTTGTGCAAATTGCTTTAGTTAAGACATTAACGTTTAATGACATAATTGTTTATTTACTTTTGTTTAATAAATTCATATCATTATATTTTAAAATTATAACTTCATATTTACATTGCTTATACACACCCTTCAAAATAAATGAAGTCCACATACAATAATGAGATGTAATTATAAAAAATTTAGGGCATCCAACAAAAATCTAGAAGAGTGTTGACCTCAATTTCATGTAAAATTACAATTTGGTGGGTTTAACACATTTGAATTAGATAGAGTGGATTATGATAGAGGTCCCACCTTCACTTGTTGGGCTGACGTGTCCACTTTTGAGCTCAAACTGCGCTCCAGCTTTATCAACCATCAAATCCAGTTTCAAAATTAATCTGGGCCTAGCCCGTTTTTGACAAAAGCCCAACAGATTACTGATAGCATGCGAAACAAGCCCAATTCCGATGCATAATTCATCCTCGCTCTTACAATGAAACAAGCACTAGGCTATGGTATGTGTTCATAGCTTTTACAGTATGATAATCCCTCTCTCTCTCTCTCTCTCATGCTCACACACCCTAACACACTTATCTTTCTAACTTATATGTAGGAGGTTTTTGCTAAACCAAACTTCCATGTTCTAATCAATTTTGGGGTGTAGGTTGGTAGTTGTGCTGAAGACTATATGCAAGAATAACAAGTGACCTTGGATGCCAAAAAAGTACGTTTCAGCTATTAAATCAATGGCCCACGTGTCAATATATATGATGCAGCAAATTCATGAAACTTCATTTATGTACTGGTTAAATGGGGACAAGAATCAAATATCCCAAGAAGCAAAGGGTGCATTGGTGAAGGACAAACAAGAGAAAAGCAAGTATTGATTCCCAGCAGAAAGTTTAGATCAACATTCCACTTACCAAACACAGATGGACCACTTCCATGGAATTTTGTTTATTGTGGCCTACCACTTTATCAATCAGTTGCAGCATCAATTTTATTGCACTGGCTAAGATTCAATAAACATGCACATACATATCCCAATACTTAAAATTGTTTGCAAGTTTTTATTTGTGCGATGTATACATCTTTAACTTCAGCAGATTGAAGCAGTAAGAGTTATAAGAAATTAAATGTGCCATTGATGACAAACACAATTTTCAACTTACGGAAATATAATGGACTCATTATCAGATGATATATGATTTAAACATTAATTAAGAAGTAAAAGAAGTGGCAAAAAAACCTGCATAATTAAGTACGGGCTTGATTATTCAACACTAGTTTTTTAAACTCACATGTGCACAATCCAATTGAAGACAAATTAACATGTTTAATTAATCTTGCATCAACTTCCTCACCTTCAAAACCCTAACTTGCTCTCTGAGGATCTGAATAAATAAGTCACCTAGCTAATCACAAATCACGACTAATTACTTAGTCCCATAAGAATTTTTCTCCAGGTTAATTATTTATACTTATATACCTCAACTTCAAGACACATAATCAGATTTGCATATAAATTGCATCCCCAACCAACCCAATAAACTGTGTTCCTTCTTCTTTCCCTTTTCAATTTTATTCAACTGATTAATTTTCAGTTAGTTGACATAACCCCCCAAAACCAGAAAAAATCAAGAAAATAACCTCAGATGAACAACAAAATATACCAAAATATATCACAAAAAATTGATAAAACTGACCTGATCAAAAAGTCTGCTCCCTTCTGAATTCAGTGCAGCATGATGGAGAATTCCCAAGGGATCGCATGATCCGAGGATTCCAGATGTCTGATTACATATATGTAATGGGATCAATGCGATCCCTTTGGAACTCTCCACCTCACACCGTGGATGAAAGCTTGATCCAAAGTTTCCTTTCAGAACGATATTTCTGTGTAGAATGAAATGTGACAAGTATATGCATATGTGTGTTTGAAGAATGGAAACTAGAAAGTAGTTCGTGAAATGATATTTGTGTTTACAGTAGTAAGATATCTGCAGTGCCTTATTGGATTACTCTTTTATATTCACTCATTTTGTGTGAGCAGAAGTTATTGTTAGGAGTAAAGAGGATTATATACATTTGCCATTTTAGGGGGAAAAGGAAAAAGAAAAAGAAAAGGCACCTTTTATTGGAAAATCAATGGTTTACTTTTCAAGTTTAATCTTTTAACAGTTTATCTTCCAGCTATGCCTTTTTACTTATTTCAGTAATTAATTAAATGGCTCGATTTTGTTTTTAAAAATAAAATTAATCATATTATCTTTGGAGAACAATGCTTGTTTCATAATTATTCATCAGCACTAGTAAAATTTGCATACTCTATGCGTAAGTGGATTTATTCATAAATTATAAAATTATTTTATTTTTTTATTAAAAATAAAATAATTTAATATTAAAAAGTATAAAGAATATTTAAAATAAAATAAATATCAAAAGAATTTGAAAAAAAAAGAGAAAATTTGAGAGAAAATATAAATAAAAAAGTTAAATGAAAAAAGAAGAATGAAAAAAATTAGAACTAGAAAATTATGTAATTTTATATTGTGCAAAGATATTTAAAATAAAAATATGATGAAAGATGAAAGAAATTTGAAAAATGATATAATTTGAAAGAACACACACACACACATGAATTGTAGGTTAAATAAAAAGAGAGAAGAAATTAATAGAATAAGTAAAAACATTGAGCACAAATATGACTGTTTAAATTCATTTTATAAAATCAAAAATCTTTATTGAAATACTGTATAGATTAGACGAGTAGATATTCAAGTTTGTAGATTGTTTCTTGTCTCAATGTAGAATTATATATTATGGGTCTTAGGGTTATGTGATGGACATTGAATCCTCTATACTATTCCTTCTCTCTCTTTATCTCTATAAATATGTTATTGAACATGCATCGTTTTTTCACACGTGGCAACTACATTAATATGTAACCGCTTTCTGGTGGTAACATAGAATTACAAGGATATACTTGACAGTATTCTACACTAATTTTAATCAGTTTCACTTTTCTAATTATTCTAGTACACGTACTCACTCGAAGGCGAAAAATACCTACTCATGCCACTAGACCATACGTAAAACTTAGTTGGCTTTGCTATATGCATTCAATGTCTTCCATAATTTTTAACATTCGATGGCTTGCATACATAAATGTGTCCGTGTACGTAAGTGCATAGGTCAGTGAATCACTTGTGACATGTCTCAACTTGTTCGTGACCACATTCCCAGGGGTTATGTAGATGACAATGGCAGATCCACGAAAGCCCTTTAATGGGTTTTCGTGAGGCAGATAAGGGTTGCAATCAGAACAGCTAAGGCACGGGGAAATAAGGCAAACACTTGCTCCTGACAAAAATAACATCCTATTGATTGTACAACTAGTTTATGCAAGAATATATATTGTCCGCTTATCACAGTTGAGTCCTCCCAATTCAACAACTGTACTTGAACCCTCATTTCAGTATTGATTGAGTAGTAAATATTAATCCATTCCGACAATATTAACTCCACAAAGGCAACTATAAGATTGATCAGATGAGAGCATCACTTCTACATCTTCATCAAATGAATGCTACGCACACACACACACACGTTAAAATAGTGAATGCAGTGTAGCAGTGAAAGGGATTGATGGCAAGTGGTGGATGGATACATGAAGGTTTGTTTGGAGGAATTGACTGCAAGGGGTGCCTGTTTGGCCCATCTTGTCCCTTCAACGACGCTTCCCTTCATAATTCTAATTACTTATATACGCCACCACACCTGTATATTTCTTACTAACATACGTGTAAATATTATTCCTCTTAATAATTATTTGATTGATATGTATTAATTAAAAGATTGCCGGCTCGCATAACTTAATTACTTGGGAACTATGAGTAAAAACATATTTGTTTGGATGTAACTTTTGTTGGGAATGAAAGTTGGCATATAAATTTAAGAATAGTGTAAAAATTAAAGAGAGAAAGATAAAAGAGTATAATTTTAATTAATAAGCAGTAGTGTTGGAGTTTTGAATTTTATTGTAATGGAAATATGTTAATATTTCAAAATTAACCTTAAACCCTAAGGCTATGTTTGGATGCAAATATTCCTCCTTTTTCACCTATCAAAATCTACACTTCCAAGCACACCACCTAATAAAATAATCAATTTTTATCTCGCCTTTTTTTTTTCTTAATTTTATACTATTCTTATGTTTTCGTGACAATTTTTCTTCCACCAAAAATTGCATCTGAACAAAGCCTAAACTTCTCCAAAATTAATATTTTTGAAACGTACAACAATCACACTGCACTCCGCAATAATATGAGATGAACATGTACGTATGTAGAATTTTGTCGAATCCCTGACACACGTGCAAGAAGGGGGCACGTGTGATGAGGTGCTGGTGTTAGTTAAATTATTAAAGAGCTGTCATTGTAGCACCCCATGTCCCACGAATGCACAAATCTTTTACTTTCTATGGAGAATTCACATTTGATTGTCCCCCTTGTACACTGCATGGAGGCCTCCCCTCTGTCCTCCATTCACTCCCCAAACAGGTATATCACTTAACACAACTGCCCTTGTGAACTCCACAAATTCTTATCATGTATATTTTTAGCGTTTATGTCCATTGTTGGTCATCTCTGTGCGCGAATTTATTGTGTGGTCACAATAAATGTGTATGTCTCAATCGAAACAAGTCACATGATGAACAAGCCTCCGCTACGTTTGGAAGTGGGGTTTTTGTTGGAGATGATTGGTGGGAATTGTATTGAGATAAATAGTATGTTTAGAATGAATGTTTTGATGTTATGAATAATGTGATTTGTTTGAATATATGTATAAAATATGTAATAATAATTAGATGCTTTGATAGTATATAAGAATAATAATTATGTTTTAGAATGTAAATAAAAATATATGTATATATATATATATATGTATGTATTGATTTGATGGTGAACAAGTATAATGATTGAAATAATGAGTTAGTTATATATAAGAAAAGAAAATTTTGAATTTGAATTTAGAAGAATATTTTGTTGAATTGTATGTTTGGTAGTGTGAAGTTTGAAAGGAGGTGATTGCATTGAAAATTGGCCTCCTAACATAACCTTAATGAAGATTTGATGTACAGTTGCAAGCATAGGAGACATTGCTGCACTGATTTAATCATGCATTCACCTTTTCTTTTTCTTTTTAATTCTGCAACTATATACATAAATTGCATAAAAGAAGTGAAGAACAAAACAAAGTGTGAAATGCACAGAAAGGGAAAGAGGGGAGATTACTATTTTATTAAATCAAGATGTAAAGAATTAGGTGGATTTATTTGCTTCGTTTAACTCATGTGTGTTGTGTGATTGAGTTTAATGAAATTGATAGAGGAAAAAAAAAAGACGATTATTTTTCTTGATTATTTGATGAATCAATTAGGAGTCGTGGGTATATTGAAGGTCCCTAAAACAAGATTGCACGAATTATTTTTAAGATGAGATACCCGCGTAGGCCAACAGACGGTATTCATAGGCTATGTTTGTTTTCATTTTTTCATTTCTAAAATACACATTGTAATCATTACATTTTTAAATTTTATATTTATCTCACTTTTATTTTTACAATTTTTTTTTTAAAACACAATTAAAAACACATGCCAAAAAATAAAAACAAACATAGCCTTAAATGGTTCGATTAAAACAAGTCCAAAGAAAATGCACTTGCACGAATAATACAGTGTGCAGTGGAACGCGTTGATGGAGGGAGTATAAGGCCCAACAAGATGCCTTTGCACAAACACGCCCAATATTTTAAAATAATAAAAACAAAACTCGTTGGAACGAGTTAAAATATAGGAAAAATGAGGCAAAGTATTCATGAGAAGAGGCAAGGCCCAAAATGTAAGAGCCTAGTATATTAGAACAAAACCCAATTGAGAAGTATTGAGATATGAAGTATGAATTTGTATCTTATGTTGGAAAAGATTTAGTACGAGAGGTTTCAATAGTTAAATCGAAAAACCGTATATAAGTGATGTTGATCAATAAGAATTAAAATATTGTGTCCAATCGTAAATGTACTTGCTGATTCGTAGGGCTACAAAAGAATTCATAGGTTTGGGGCTCTCTATCGACCTAACATTTGCAACTTTTACAAGTCGATTACACAAGAATGATAAGTTGATAGCATGACCAATACTTCGTTAAATTTTGCAGTGTAGGATTATTTGAAGGGGACGATTCAATAAGGGAGACGTTCGTTTAATCCAATCATCGGTGGGAATGAACAAACTCTAGGTTTTTCAATAATGTGATGTAATTTTTCCATACTAAATGGTTTCTTACAAATCATGAAGTATATTATCAAATCAATTTTCCTTTAATGTGTTTTGGAAGAGAGAGATTGTTTATGGGGTACTCTGATGTCCCATTAACTTAGGTGGTTGAGGAATCTACTTCACATATTGGCCCAAAATTATCGGGCTAACCCATTTAATTACAGCCCAACTCTTCTGAGAAAAGGTGGCCTAAAAAAACTACAGACAAGAGAGGATGGCATGCAATTAGATGAATGGAAAAACATTTGAATATTTCTCTGTGTTGCGTATTCCGATAATAATCCTCATGTTGATGATCATTAAACAGATTCAAAATTTTTAATTAATAACGCATCTCTTGAAATAAGTGATTAATATTCATATTATGTATACTATTTACGAAGTGGGAGTTATATAAAAAAAGTCTAATTGATTGCACAATATAAAATTATACAATTATCTTTTATCTTTATTTTTATTTTTCTATCCTCTTCTTTCTCACTTTTCTTTTTTCGTTTTGTTTTCTCTCAATTTTTCTCTCTTTTCTATTTCTTTCAATCTTTCCTTGTTTTCTTATTTTAAAGATTTTTCATACTTCTAATCTATACTATATTATCAAAGAAATATGACTTTTTGGTTGGAAATTTTGAAATTACACGACTACCTTTTTTTTTTCAAATTCTTTTATTTTTTTTGTATCATTTTGTTTCCCCTTTTTCTTTAAACTTATTATTTTTATTTGCATTTTCTTTCAAACTTTCTTTCTTTTAAATTCTTTTAATTTTTATTTTGGTTTTTTATAATTTTAATTTTAAATAATTTTATTTCTATTATTTAAAATAAAATTAATTTATAATTTATAAATATATTTATATGTGCACGTATTTTACGAATTTATTAATACGTTAAAGTCAACTCAATTACTCAAAGCATGTTTGTAATTTCTATTTAAGTGCGGAATAAAAAATAAAAAAAGTGATTCGATATAAGGGCACAGTGCATATTGAACTCATTCAAAGCATAAAAATTGCACTAGCAACTAGTTGGCATGCAATGTGAATCAAAATTTCTTTACCAACCAGTTTCTTGGGATACAAGAATTTCACACTTATGATGTTTATATACTTGCCAAGAACTTTCCAGAGATTGGAACAACCAATTTAGAATGGGTAAATTCCATCTCAAATTAGAAATAGTTTTGAGATGACTTTCATAAATCTGTCCTAAAGGTGTGACAATATATAATTTTCTTAAGGAAAAAACCATCCCAATTTTTGGGATTGTTTCGTAGCCATCTTGTACTGGAATAGTTTTGACACGAGTTTACCTTTTAGTCCCAAAATCAATCCTAAAATAATTTGCAAAAAATAAAAATAAAATCGTCCCAAAACCATGGCAAATTTGGAATGGCTTGTTTATATGAGATGTGAAAGTCATCCCTAAACTATTCCAAAATTATGGAAAATAATATAGAAAAAACTCATCCTTGAGCTGTCCCAATCTTTGGAATAATTTTGGCACGAATTAACCTTTTAGTTCAAAAATCCATTTCAAAACCATACCAAAACATTTATAGAAAAGGAAAATAAAATCTTCTCAAAGTCGTCTTGAGGATCTATGAGTGGATTATTTAGCCTTTCTCTCCCCTGAATTAATATATGTAATTACGTAACATACATTTTTTTTGCAGTATTTACAAGGAGGTTACGAATTGCATAAAGGAGGTTATATTTGGTAACTACAGCGGACATTGGAAACATGTTAAGGACGTGGATGTGAACACTAAGAAGTTCTGATTTAGATAAATCAAGGTTCATGATATTTACAACTCTAATCTTACAGACTGAATGTTGGGCATACCCTATACAATTAACATATGTTAATGTATGTGAATGGACACAGTAAGGTTTAAAAATGGCAAAGCATTTCAACTATTGCGTTGGTTCAGTTACGTTGTGATCTGGTTTTTTGCATGGACTCTTGTTCACTACACTTAGAGTTCACATGGGATCAATATGACAGGATTGCAATAGAAAATAATTTCCAAAAAAAGGCCTTAGAACTCCTCCGAAAGCACTTGCACCAAGTGGGGGTTTAGAGAATGAAATCCAAATGGATCTTCGAAGATAATTGGAACAAAGTAAAAGAAGAGTGGGCTCTGGAATCACTTGCTAGAACTTGTACCCAAAATAAGACCAACCGACTTACTGACATAGCCTCTACCTCGACAATATATTGTGGTGATTCAATTTCTATCACTGCTTATAGTGAGTGAATGGTTAGAAATTAATTATACAACACAATATTAGTACTGTCATTTAATTTATGATTGAATTTTTGTTTGTCTTATGTAAATCATCTTCTATACCTTCATAGGAGACGACAATGGGAAGGCTACCGACCTGTTCGAATTATATTCAAAGGTGTGAAAGACTGCAGATGGCAAATGGGACGGTCCTCATGTCAAAATCCTAGCAGTAATTCACTTCTGTATATTGCATTAATTCCCTGGCTTTACATTTTCAAAATATTTACATTTGTAATCCCATTGGTACATAGAAAAACCTAACAAAAGCACTAGAGGAAGCTAATGCCATGGACCTAGATTATCCAACTTCATAGGGTGGCCTATGCTCTATCTCTTTTAGTAGCAACATTGTCACAGCTTTAGGGGGATTCAACAAGAGACGTCTGCCAGGCATGGGTTCAGAAGGGAAGACATATTACCATCTGTGCGGGGGATCTAGTTCCTATGCGTCCTCACTGGCTCTTAAGCTTTGCAACATGCAGAAGAAACTACAGGTGACCAAGGACAAACTACAAATTGTCAAGGAAAAGTGGAAGAGTATAGAGAAGAGGTTAGAGTAGAAAGAGGTGCAGTCAAATCAATTGCTACAATGGGTCACTGTAAACTACTCACAATTTTTCAACTCAGGTGGTCCATCATGTACTACAAATGATGAATCAAATAATGATGATGATAGGCTTAACTCCAACCACAATTGATTTGTATTAATACTTCAGTTGATTATGCTAAAAGGATCCTTAAAATCATTTCGTACATTTTGTGGTGCAATGTCTTTCAGATTTTTTAGCATTGTTAGGTAGAATTTTAGCATGTTTTCAATATTCAAAGTGTGTCAGGTTAATGTCGTAGATGGCATATTATTCAAATTGTAGAGGGACATATTCAACTTCCAAAAAAAATGGTGAAAATGCCACCTGTCCATAAAAAACGTTCTAGATTTGTGCTGCAATTTGTTCTAACAAACCCATCTTAGGTGTACAAAATGCGTTCCAATTTCGTTCTAAAACTATTCCAAAAAAATCGTTCCAAATCCAGGCCAAAAAAGGAAGCCAAAAAGCCGTTCTAATTCCATTTCAAAAAACCTGTTCCAAATCCGTTCCAAATATAATCGTAGTCTGTTTCAAATTGTGTCAAAAAATTGTTTCAAAAACATCGTGCCAAATTATTGTTCTAATTGCATTTCAAAAAACCCGTTCCAAAAGATAATTGTACCATATTTATCTTAAATTATCCGTTTCAAATCTATTCCAAACTGTTTTTAAAAAACAAGTGCCAAATTTCTATTCTAAAACCCTCCCAAAATTGTTTCAAAAACAGTGTTTCACCTCTATTTTTGGAATGGATTTTAACATGCCATTCTTACTTCTGGAACATCAAAAAAAATTGTTCTAACGTTTGGAATAGCATATCAATTGTTGTTCTAGAATTAGGAATGACATGCAGTGGCCGTTCCAATTTTTGGAACGGCTCATGACATGTCGTTCCAAACAGATTAAAATGGTGATTTTTAAGATAGTTTAAAAGCCAATTCAAAAACTGTTCCAATTTAAGTTTTTTCTAATTGTGATATTATACTAAAGACATCTTATCAACATTATAGTTAAATTGAAATAAATATCAAATTAAGGAGGCATGTGATTATTATTCTAAAAACAAAGTATTTATAAACAATTATCATTTGAGAGAACTTTTTCAAGACTTATTTTCAAAAATCAATTTGATGGAAAATTTAAATGTAAACTCTCAAGAGGCGTGGGGGAAAATAGGTATTTTAGGGTCTTAGATGTATGGAAATGTAACGGTGGTGGATTCATTTTCACTCCTTACACTTAATTTTGTTTTCACGTAATTATATTTCCTCATTAAAAAATTGAAAAGAAAAAGCTTTAAACTTTTCTGATATCTATTCTGACGAAATGTTGTGCTCTTTTAGTCACCCAAGAATCTCATATGTTTCCTTTTTACTCCTTAGGTATCATTTTATTCCACTTCAAATTTATCGAGGTTTATGTGAACATACCAATACTAAGTAAAGGAAAAAATCAGTCACATTTCTCACAAGAATTGAGCGAATAAAAAAAGGTGGAACATGTGAAATTCTTTCAATTATGCAATAAGAAAATCACGCTAAAAGACACATTAGGCAGCAGCCACGAAAGTACAAGCCAAAGGATCTCCCACTTGGAGACTATATCTATATATCGATCTATATATTTATATATGATATGAGATATTGATTCAGAAATTAGTTCAATATTTTACATGTTTTTAAAAAAAACACATCATTTTGTTATTTGAATTTTAACTCAAACTCAAATGAATTACGTATCAAAACAAATTTAAGTAATAAGGAATTTTTTGTGATATAAAAATGAGAAATTTCAACGATGTGACAGGTGCAATGGTTTGAGGATGACATATTTGGGAATTATTTGAAGAAATTATTCAAAGTCAGTTTGAGTTTAATCCATGGACTGTTAATTAAACAAGATATCTCTGAATATGAATTACTGATTTATCATATTGATAATTTATTTTCTGCTCCTTATAGGCTGTAAAAAAATATACTTCAATATTCTGTTTAAAAAATATTTTAATACGAATGTTTAGAAAACAATAAGATGCGGAACACTTGGACTATGTTTGTTTCCTTGTTTTCTACTATCCACACTTATTTAAAAGTTTTTAAATTAAATATGTTATCTTACAATTTTATTCAAATTCTCACTCTCTTATATTTTATAACTAATTAATTATTTTTTAATTATTATATTGATTTAAAATCAAATTAACACTTATTCCAATGCACACATACACTCATATTCATATATATATATTTATATTATATAAATTTACATACAATCACATCATTCAATTATTATTATGTATTTTATATATATATATATATATATATTCAAATTTAAATCAATTTAAAATTTTCATCTTTTTTACATCTTACTATCAAATATAAACCAAGCATACCCTTATAATGTTTTATTGAAAAGAGAAAAGAGAGAGACGTCCCTACTTATATTTGTCGTGGCTGAAATTTGAATAGTAAAGAAGCACAATTCTGTTTAAATAAAGAAAACAAAGAACATGAGGTTTCCAATTCAAACTTCATTTCTTCACTTCACTTGTTTTCTTGTCGGTTGGCCAAATTTGAAAAAAATTGTTTTCTTATATTTGCTTTTGGTAAAAGTTGTAAATGATAGCTTTGACAAAATAAAACGAAAGTTTATTTCAAAGGTAATTCAGAGAAAAGAGGGCAAGACACCTAATGTAATTTTTTCATAAAAAAATATTGCAACTTCGAATTTATTCAACTTTAAAGGTCAAATAGCATTTAATTTAATGTCAATTATTATTGTATATGTTAAGTAATTAGTTATGCTTTTTCCAAAATTATTTAACGGTCGCATAATTAATGAGTATAAGCTTTTATATATACAATTTATTTATACATATACTTATTGCCCTAGCCGTCATTTGTGAATAAAATATTGAGTAATTGGCCTTCTTGGATATAAAAATGATATTTTGACCCCTGTGGATTAATTTGAACAATATATAACGGCAAAGGACCTTTTCCCCAGTATATTTTGAAATCCTCAAATACTTCTCCATGGGATTATATTTCTACAATTGATACATTTCATCAATTTTTTAATCTATGTATTCATTTTTCATAGTAATTTAAGGCTATTTTTGAATGAAATTAGAATTTGAAATGGATCTATATATTTCAAATTCTACATAATGATTCAAAAGATATTCCAAATTAATGAAGTGTTAAGTATCTGAATATTAGTATGAAATTATTCACAAAAATAAAAGAAGTCATTTTATTTTTGCAATTTTGATTTTTTTTCAAATTTATGAATACAATTGCAATTTTATTTTTTTTTTCAAAAAAAATTAATTCATGTAGTTGCATGGTATTGATAATGTTGACTTTTTATTTGATTTTAAAATCAAATCATTGTGCTATTTATGTTCAATGGTATGTCAATAATTTTATAAAATATAAGTACGTTTTATTGCCACACAATATAGAAATAATTTTGTTAAAATATCAATGCATTATAAACCACATTTGTCCCCTTCACCTTGGTTATCACGTGCTATGCACGTGTTTCTATTTTTAATTTATAATTTTAACTGAAGCATCAGCCAATGATTTTATTTGTTCTTTGGTTTTTGTTTTTATTGGTGAGAAAGCACAATAAGTACAAAATTAACAATCTAATGATCAATAATTAATTCTTTAATTGGCTCCCTTTCAGGAAAGTAATGAATGAGGACCCCACTCAGGGTTTGAGGTGCATTACATCGAGAAAATAGCATGAGGAAACAACATTTTATTTTATAATAAACCTTTATTAATTTTATTTTATCCAAAAAAAATTGGAACTTATTTTTCGAGAACATCTAATGTCGTTTAATTTATAATCTCAACAACAACAAAATTATCTTGCAATAGTTACAATACAAGTTGTGTCCGAAAAGCTTAAATCAAACGCGGCTTGTGGATTATGACACTGGTTAGTGATTAATTAATTTATTATGTAGATAACTACTTAATTATTATTTTGGGATTTATTTTGAAGATCCTTACCTCACTCTGGAATATTATACAAGATTTGTATACGCGTTTCTATTCACACATTGGCCTATTGTCCAGTTCCAGTCCATAATATACAACTCTAACAAGAAAATAACAAGTAATTAATGAAACCCAAAAAGAACAAATTATTTAAAAGATAAATAATTATATATTAGTAATGGTGGCTCACTCGATATTTGTATAATTTCTTAAATATAAATTATAATATTTTATACAACACGGAGGATTATAACAAAAGTAAAATTAATTTAAAATTAAAATATATCAGAAAAAAGTATAAAATAGGCATTATAGTAGTTTAAATTTGTGCAGAAAAAATAATCTCCTTAGCCTTAGTATATAATATATAATAAATAGAAATAAAGAAATTTAAAAAATAAAATAACTTGAAATAAAGAAGTGAATGGAATATAAATAAAATAAAGGAATAAAGTGAAAGATAATATGTAAAGAATTAAAGGCATTTAAATATTATAGAATATACAATCAAATTCTCTTATTCACTTGATATATAGCATAGATAGAAATTGGAATAAGAAATAACCTAAGTAAAAATATTTATGTACTTATACACTAAATTACGCATTCAAATTGAGAAATGGCCCTTTTTTAATTTCTAAATACGGGCATTTATAAACTAAATTACTAAAGCTCGGGCTCAATAAATGTTTATGCATTTTTATCAAACTCATTTGAATTTTGACAATTTTTAGAGTTTAATATCATTGTTTGATTCAAAGTTAAGCTTGAGTTCAATCTCTATAAATTGAGTTAAATTGGATTTAAGGAGTTAAAGAATTCACATTTTTGCTCGAACTCAATTCGCTAGCACCCTTATTTCTAATTACTTAAAAGTATTGGGCAAATCAAAAGATAACACCATCACTAGACGAAGTGTGGAGGGCCGTTTATCCAACAGGCTTCCTAACGCAATGCTAATCCTGCTGGAGCCCTGTGCCGAATGAAACATCACCCGATATTGTTATTTTAAGGTTTTGTATATATTTGTAATTATTTTGTAGTTATTTTTAAATGTGCTTCTTCGGTTTTTTAATGTCTTCTACTATCACTTGATTTTTTTTTTTACCAAGCATATTATAGGGGGCAATGTGTTAATGAAGCTTTGAGTAGTCATCGTGTTGTCGTCGTGTAACTTGCGATTGTTGGAATGACCCCCTCTCTAGTCGTTGCCCAATGTAAATTGAGCTTTTAATCAATACAAGCAAATTTCTCTTGCAAATTGTGTACATAGCTACTGCTTTCTTTACATTCTGTCGGAATTGTGCCATGAGGCAGTACATAATCGGTCAGTGTGTGTGAGTTCAAGCAGATGTAGTCAGTTGCAAAATGACCACTAACCGCACGGTGCCCCTTTGTCCTTATCTTCGAAAGGAATCTCGTGACACATAATAACATAACAACCACAAAGTGGCGCTCTGTCAGCAACAAAAAACATGAAACAAGAGAGAATAGCATCAATTGTGTCTAAATTTTGACACTACCCTCAAAGAATAATTTCGACGACCCAAAATTTCCTATAAGATTAAACAAGCCTTCTTCCAAACATGAACATAAACTTATATTATTAACCCAACAGCAAGGCACAAAGCATGTTGGAAGAAAGAATGTAAGTCAGAACACTGAGGGTGAGTTTTGGAGTAGAAGTTTAAGTATGGAGGAATTGGAAAAGTCTCCGGGAAAAAGTTGCTTGATGGTCGATCAAAATATACTATGTGCAATTATCAGAACACCTTTTCTCCATCTGCTATTATGGGAGGTCAATTCATACTGTTAGGGCTGTGAACGCTGGCAATTAATCAAGGTAAATATTGGAAATTCAAAGGGAAGAAACTTAAAGGCCCTGTTTGTAAGGAATGTTCAGAATATATGGCCTTGTTTGTTTTAATTAGGTTGTGCTTGAGATTTTGATCTATTAGGCTATAAAGAATAGAAAACTCATCATATTCCAACGTCAAGCGAAAAACAAATAAGAAATTGAAAGTGCAATGGTCCAAAATGTAATACACCATATATATATATATATATATATTAATAATGTGGGACAAAATGAAAACTTTTTGAAATACCCTATTTATCCACCGAAAAGTTAGGTGCGCCTTAATTTCTTTCCTTGAATAAATTGTACTATTTTGACTTTCGATGGTTGATGTTTGGGTCCTTCACTTATTACTGAAAATCAACAAAAATTGACAAATACACATGCATTTTTTATATGTGCGTGAAAATGGTGAGCAGATGCAGCGCACACATACATTTGAAAAATACAATCTTAGGTTTGAAATCAATATTTAGGTTCCTTTTGAGAGACAAAAAGGTTGAAAAGTTAGGCAAACAAGTAAATCATCAACAGTCAGTGATCTCCACCCATATTCATGTTTCAGTATTTCATTAATTTGGCCCTTCAGAAATTTTGATACATTGTGTACTGAATGCATAAAATCTTAATGTCTGATAAAAAAATTGTTAAATAAAAATTAATTAAGATTTTTGAATTCATGTTTAATTAATTCAAAATTCCTATTATTTTAAAATTAATTAACTAGAGTTAATTAATAAAAAATTCGAATTAATTTCTTTAAAAACTATAGTTAATTAATTTAAAAACCATAATTAAAACTTAATTATTTGAAAAATTTTAGTGAAATTCAAATTCAATTGACTAGAGTTAATTAACCCCAAAACCTAATTGATTCTCACTTCATTGTTCTTTTTTCTTAATTGTGTAGCATTTTCCTGAAATTCTCTTTTAGTAAATCCAAAAACCAAATTAAAAATTAAAAACTAATTAATTACTTAAATATCCTAAACATTCTAATCAATCTTTTTAATAGTCAGAGTTAACTAATCTAAGGGCCCTAATTATTTTTATTTAACTGTTGTTTTTGGTACTATTTTTTAAAAAATATAAAATTCAAAATATTGATAATATGATTGACCTGGTTTGTGGGCCAGGGTAACTATTCATGTGGGAATTCAACATGTGCAACTCGGTTTGAGCAGAGGGGATTTTGACAAAATGGAATGATTAATTTTAATCAACTTTGACGATTCCCAAAAAGCAAAACATGCAATTAAGCACAGAACACAAACAAAAGAATTGGGACCATCAATCATTCTTCACAAACATTAAAATTAATTGTTCAAACTCGGTAGCCGTAGGGTGACATTCTCGTTTCCCTTCTGCTATAATTACATTTTGTTACCTCTGTGTCCAAGAAAACTGAAGATCATCATCACAAGATATTGTCAAAAACCCCTCATAGGTAACCAAAAACACACAGTCATAGAGATGGAATATTCATCAGGGCAGTTTTTTGTAGCTTTAGGTTTAGCCATGGCTGCCTTCCTCTTCCTGGTTATGGTGGGAATGGTGTTGTTTTCTTGGTGGGTATTGCCTTATTTGGCTTTCAGAAAGCTTAAATCAAATGGGTTTTCTGGGCCGCAACCTAGTTTTCCATTAGGAAACTTGAATGGCATGAAAAAGATGAAGAAGGCAGATTCTGCCACATCACCACTATCTGTGGGCATATCAAATGATATTCATTCTGCAGCATTTCCATACTTTTCTCAGTGGCAGAAATTGCATGGTAAGACACACAATAATTTTGGCAATTCAAGAATGCGCGTGTGTGTTTTAAGATCATATCGCATGTGTGTGAGTTGAATTTCAATGAAAAAAACATGTGACGATTTGGCACGAACAAGATTCATGTACCTCATTACAAGGAGGGATATTGGTAAAGAAATTCCGATTTTGCGTTTGCAGGGAAAGTGTTCATCTACTGGTTAGGCACAGAGCCATTTCTCTATATAGCAGACCCTGAATTTCTGAGGCAGATGTCTGCTGACATAAAAGGTAAAAGTTGGGGAAAACCAAATGTCTTCAAGCATGACAGGGAACCCTTGTTTGGAAATGGTCTCAACATGGTTGAAGGAGAAGATTGGGTTAGACACAGGCACGTTATCACTCCTGCATTCTCTCCCTCCAACTTGAAGGTATGTGTAGAGAAGAAGAACAAGAATTCATGGTTATTATATTTTGATCAAGATCAAGAAAAGTTAATGAAGAAGATCAATGAAACGAGAAATTGATAGGTGTGCGCAGGGCTAATTGGACTTGTTAGTTCTGGTGGTGGAGTTCAACTAATTGGAAGTATCATCGAAAAAAACATGGGCATAAGTGTGCCTAACGCCATATCTCGGCCCAATTAAATTAGAAAATATTAATACCATTCACGGGTCAGAACACATACATAAGTATGTTAGACACCATATTTCTACTGAAAATCTTAACACTATAAATTATATTGTCATACATCCATTTATATATAACTTACTTCATTTTCTTTCTTCATTTAATGCGATACAAATATCTCTTTTAAATTTGATCGAACAACTTGGGTGAACAGGCAATGGCAAGCTCAATGGTGGATTCAACAAGAAGCATGCTGGACAGGTGGGCTACCCCAATCAACTCCGGCCACCCTGAAATCGACGTCGAGAGAGAAATCATCAGCACGGCCGGAGAAATCATCGCCAGAACAAGCTTCGGAATTAGCCACGAGACTGGCAGAAAAGTGTTTGACAAATTAAGAGACATACAGATCACTCTCTTCGACCCCAACCGCTATGTAGGGGTGCCCTTTGGCAAGTTCTTGAACCCTAAACAGAACCTAAGAGCCAGAGCCCTAGGCCGAGAAATCGACGACCTCCTCCACTTTATAATCTCAGAACGAAGCAACAAAAGGCGAGAAGGGAAGCCGGAGAAGGATCTCCTTGGCCTGCTGCTGGCGGAGAACCCGGCGGGTGGCGGGAAAAGGAGGGCGTTGAGCACCAAGGAACTGGTGGACGAGTGCAAGACTTTCTTCTTCGGTGGCCATGAGACGACGGCGCTGGCGCTGACGTGGAGTTTGCTCCTCCTTGCCGTACACCCCGAGTGGCAGAAACAGCTGAGGGAGGAGATTCAAGAAGTGGTTGGAGATGGGGAGATTGTTGATGCCACAACGCTTGCTGGACTAAAGAAGGTAAGGGTTCATCTTTACATGCTAGCATGCAAGTTGTTTTGCTGAACTAAGGTTTATTGAAAAAGAGAAAAAGGTTGGAAATGAAATGATAAAGTGCCCAGGTCAATTTTTTTGTCTATCCATGTATCTGTCTCAGATACATAATTATGCCACGAGTATTTTACATATAATAACAAAAACAATCAATTTATGTAATTGATTTTAAAAAATAAGTAATAATCAATTAGAGGACTAAGGATATGGAACGGAAAGTTTTAGGGATGGTTCCTAGACAGACAAATGAGGAAAAACTAAAGAAAAAAATAACATTGCCATATATAGAGAGGGGGCACTAAGGGGTATAACATGGATTCATGATTTGCAAGGCTGGCTTCATATGATTCTTGGAGAGACATAAACTAGTTTATTTTGTTATAATTTTCATCACTAGTTTTGTGTCTTTATTTGATTGGACAAAGTCTCTTGTGATGGGATAGGGAGGAGGTGGGGTGTACATGCATGGATTCGATGTCTGGTTAAGGATTCTGATGTTGGAAAATACACAAAAATTTCTCAATATCCAACATGGAAATCCAGGTGGGGAGCGGAGTCCCACGCGTTGGAGGGCTCTACTCTCCTATGTCCCTTGACGCCCCCTTGTTCCCACATGGCTTCATAATAGGTTGACTGTTCATCAGCCCCCGGTGGAATTTTACAGAAGGAAAATATGTATTGCTACTTTATGGGCATAGTTCAAAGTCTTGAAAATATTCTGAAAAATGGCTTTGTTCCCTTCTTAATTTGTTTCTGCAGATGGGATGGGTCATGAATGAGGCTTTACGGTTATACCCTCCGGCTCCCAACGTACAAAGGCAGGCAAGGCAAGGCATTCAAGTGGGCAAACTAGTAATTCCCGACGGAACCAACATGTGGATCGATGTGGTATCCATGCATCATGACCAGAGCGTCTGGGGCAAAGATGTGAACGAATTCAGACCGGAGAGGTTTAAGGATGATATATATGGAGGCTGCAATCACAAAATGGGATTTTTGCCCTTTGGATTTGGGGGGAGGATGTGTGTTGGGAGGAACCTAACCAACATGGAGTACAAAATTGTGTTGACTCTTATCCTCTCTAGATTTTCATTCTCTCTTTCACCTAATTATTGCCATGCTCCCTCTATCTTGCTCTCCCTTAGACCCATGCATGGCCTACCCCTCATTTTTAAACCTCTATAAGCATTATTTGAAGCCCCTTTCCCTTGTTCTCTACTAAGACCCTTTTTTGAGGGCAATAAGACAGCAAATACCTAGGGATGATGGGGTGCTCGTACTTGAGCTAGTGTAGACACATTAAAATTTGGTACTCAATCAAAAAATGCCACATAAAAAATGTGGCATTAAAACATTGATTAAATCATTAATTTATTTATTTAGGAATTTAAATAATCATAATTCTTGAAATAAATAAATAAATAATCAATATATTAATCAACCAATCAAATGATGACAAATGACACAATCCTACTAGAAGTTTGAAAGATAAAGATTTTATAAGATTAAACTTATCTATTAAAGTTGTTGGATAGGGTATAAATTGTGGCAGCTAATGGGACTGCGACAAGTCAGCAAGATGATATAGCTACTCTATTTCTTCTACAACTATAAATAGAAGCCAAATCCCATGGAAAGGAGGGGATATAAATCAAAAAGTGAAGCAGTTGGACACTTGAAACTCCCCAAATTCTCTCTAAAATTCTCAAGAAAATTCAAAGTATTCTTCATCAAATTCAAGAAGTTTTTCACTAAGTTCAAGGTATTCTTCGTCAAATTTAAAAAGTTCATCACATTCTTTATCAAATTCAAGAAGTTCATTATATTCTTTATTAAATTCAAGAAGTTTGTCACCAAGTTTAAGATGTTCTACATTAAATTCAAGAAGTATGTCGCGTTTTTCACCAAATTCAAGATGTTCTTCGTTAAAGGCCACAAATCCGGTGTTTGATTCAAGACCATGGTGCTGAACCCAAAAATCAGCGTTACTAAAGGCCTAATAACCTTCAAGGAAAATCAAACATAAGGTCTTTCCTTAAAAATGGTTCAAGTTTCAAGCTAAGCGTTCTTCAAGGAAGAATCAGATGATTAAAATTAGAGAATAAAACCATCAGAAGTTGAATTAGATCCAAATTTATTCGATCTCACACAAGTTTTTTTGTTATTCAAGAATTTTGTTCTACAGCCAGATCAGATCAGGACAATTTTATTCTATCTCAAGATAAAGGGTAGTGAATGTTTATAATGAGTTGAGAAATGGATGGCCATACTTACTAATTCAGCCGATCCATGTTATCACAAACTTCACAAAAAAATTATAATTATTTATAATTATCAATTTTAATAAAATCTTATAAGAAGATTTTATTATTTTTATTTGAACACTTTTTAACTTATTTTTAAAATAAAATTTGTGAACTTATAAATTTTAAAATTATTTTATAAAATACACGGTGTTATAACCTCTTAAAATATCACCCTCCTTTTTCATCCTTGACCACATAAGCCTGGAGCATTAACCCAAACCAGCCAGGTTATGATCTAGGGAATGGCAAACCTGTGTCAGTGCATGAAGCGTTCATCAATGGAGTTCCACATGTAATTTGAACAAACAAAGATCATTCCAGTTGAACAGCAGCAGCAAATTCAAGTAGGGCACTCTTTCGGAGTTGAGATGAGAGTTGATCAAGGGAAAATTTGCCAGTAGCAAAAAGAGATTTATCGATGCTACGAACTGAAAGTCGAGTTTCGTTTGAAGTTTCATTTTTTCAATGTAGAAAGGGTGTAAATAACAGAAGAATTCGAGGTTGATTTTAACAGCTTCCCAGTTCTTCTTGTATGTATTGCTTGAAGAAACTTCTGCTAAACAGAATAATAATAATAATCAATATTTAATTCCCAGAAGCACAAAATGAAGTATTCAAATGGAATGGAATGGAAGAAAAACTAGAACTGAAAGCATCCTTATGTTAAATGAGTAGAGCACTGGAAGTTGTTCCTACTTTCCCAATTCCTACTTTCCCAGCGGAAAGCATAAGAAAACTTTCAAATTTGGGATATTGGTGTGTGTGTATTTTCATGACCAAATGGAACAGCGTGGGTTTTGGAAATAAACACACGCGCACGATTGAAACACGTTTAATTCAATCTCACACATCCCAAGGTTTGAGAGAAAAAATAACACACAAATCCACGTGTAGAAAAAGTATTATTCAAAATCCATGTAGAAAATTAGCTGTAACATTCCTCTACCCACCTATTTACAGTCAAAATAGTAAGAATTGGATTGCTACTGTGTTACTAACTTCCTACGAATCCTGAACTAATTAAACAATACCAAAATAACTAACTCTCCCATTCGAAACTAATTTTTTGTTCATCTGGATAAATGTAATAATTTTTACAAAGAATCTTACTCAAAATAGATTGCAAAATATAAATTTTTGTGAAAATCCATTTGTTGGATCGATCTCAACTTCTTCGGATAATTGACCTCACCCGCGGCCAATTATAATTCCGAAACCTTAATCTCCTTGTCATATCAATTGCTGCCTCTTGGATTGATCATCCCAGCCTTCCAATCGATCGCGTTCCATTGTGATTGGTCGTGCCCCCTCTATGATTGACATTCTTGCTAGCCTCTTTGTTGCTCTAATTGATTTGCTTGGCCTCGGATCGATAGCAATCCCTATTTCTATCCAATTTGGTCATTTCGATGGCTACATCAGACTCCCCTTTTGAAAAATAACTCATCCTTGGGTTCCATGTAAAATTGGGTCCCAATTAACTTCCAAAATCTAATCCAAGATCCCATGCGTTATTTGTTTTGACTTTCATGTATTGCAACCTCAATTGTAGCTTCACTCAGTCAAAGATCTTGTTGGCCTTCTCAAATCTTTTATGCCCTTTTCATCCATTTTTCCTATATGTTTATTTGTCCATGCCCATGTTATGATCACAGTAGGAAACCCGTTTTATGTAAAATTTGACATTTCTCATCACAATAATTAATGAAGAAAACAAATCCATGCCATGGTGAACCCTCCATCATTGAATCACAATATTTTATAGGCAAAACAAACTCAACTAGTTGTTCCATATCACAATATACCGCAAGGGAAATTCTTCATATATTTCACATTTTTGAGGAGATTCGGCAGATACCATAAGTTTTTCTTCTTGAAGCGCTAAAGGATTTTCTTCTGCAGTTATTGGATATAGTTGCTCGTCAACTTCTTCTTCAGGAAGACAAATAATTTCTTCTACTTGATCTTCTATGAATTACATATCAAACAAAAGTGATAAAGAAACTTTTGTGATAGGTGTAATAAGAATGAGATACTTCAAAGACGCGATAGGTGCAATAGTACGAGGATGAGATAATTTGAAGATTATTTTAAGAAATGATTCATATTTAGTTTGACTTCAATCCATAAACTATTCAATAAACAAACTTGGCATTATTATTTGGCCAAGATATCTTTGAATGTGAATTACTAAATGGTCATATTGATAATTTATTGTTTATTCCTTTTAATAAAAATATTTAAAGAATTAACAAGAAACAAAACACTAATAGATTTTTTATTGGAAAGAGAAAAGAGGAAGATGTCCCAACTTATATTTGTCAAAAGTTAGTTGAAATTTCAATCGTAAAGAAGCAAAATTCTGATTATATAAATAAAACAAAGATTATTTATTCTTTCCAAGTCGGAATTTCTTTGCTCACTTCACGTGTTTTGTGTGGTCGACTGGTCGGTTGACCTAATTCCTTTTCCAGCTCAATGTATTCATAATTTCTCCTGGTGGAATAATCTTTTGGATATCTAATGCGAAGAAATGAATGTCTTAAAATTAAGTTTCAAATGATAGCTTTGCCAAATTAGCATGGAAGTTTATTACAACTGTAATTTTGAAAAAAAGGCAAAACATGCTCCAAAGTAATTTATTTTTTCATAAAAAATATTGCAACTTCAATATTTTTTCAACTATAAAGATCAAATTGCCTTTATTAAGTTTATGCCGATCATTATTGTATTTGTTAATTAATTAGTTATTCTTTTAAATTATATAATAATGGCATGATAAGTATAAGCTTTATATACAATTCATTTATCTATATATTTCCCTAACCATCATTTTGCGAATCAAATATTAAGTAACTGGTCCTCTTGGATATGACAATGATATTTTTGATCCCTGTGGATCAATTTCAACAGAATACAATCACAAAGGACTTTTTTTCCATTATATTTTGAAATCCTTAAATACTTCACCATGGGTTTACATTTCTATAATGTAATATTTCTTCAATTTTTCAAATTTATATGTTAATTTTTCATAGTACTTTAAGGTTATTTTTGAATGAAATTAGAATTTGACATGACTCCATGTATTTCAAATTCAACATAATGATTCAAAAGATAATCCAAATTTAATGAAGTATTAAGGATTTGGATATTAATATGAAATTATTCACAAAGATAAAAGAATTGTATTTTTGTTTTTGCAATTTTTTTTTCAAATTTCACAATTCTATTGCAGCCTTATTTTTTCAAAAAATGATTAATCCAGTTGCATGCTATTTATCATGTTCATTTCTTATTTGATATCAAAATCAAATAATTTTTCTATTTATGTTTAACGCTACATCTAATTTTATTAAATATAGGTACATTTTTATTACCAAACAATAGAAATAATTTTGTTAAAATATCAATGCATTTTAAGCCACATTTGTCCCTTTCACCTTGGTTAATTACCACGTGGTATGGACGTGTTTCTATTTTTAATTTATGATTTTTGCTGAAATATCAGCCACTGCTTTCTTTTATTTTTTCTTTGCCTTTCTTTTTATGAGTTAAAAACATAATATGTACAAAAATAACAGTCTAATGATCGATAATTAATTGAATCAATACAATTACTATAATTTACCTATAATCTATACTTTTGGAAATTGAACTCACATACATATTTGGTTCACACTTTAGGCATTAGAAAACTAGTTAGAGTGAATCATATTTTATTCTTCATTATTTATGTATAAATTATAAAAATGAATTGCTTTTTTATTATATTGAATCTTGTTCATAGTCAAGAATTATTTTCAACAGAATATCAAACCAAAATTAATTAAAAATAAACATTCATAATTATGTTTAACATATACAAAGAATTAAGTCCAAACAAAAAGCATTGTCATCATTTTGCAATAATAATAATAACAATTCTGAGAATTTATGTATATGTATATATTAAATTTAAATATAATTTAAGTCACTAGTTCTGTGATATGCTATATTTCAACAAATTCAAATCTTTTAAATGGAGCTTTTTTTAAAAAAAAAAACTACATATCAAATACTTATCAAAGTAACTAATTAAAAATTGTTACTATTGAAATAGCACTGAAAATTTTAGCCAATAGTACTTTGTAATATATAAGTGAATTAGTTTTGCAAAGATAGAACAAAAATTTATTAGAAAATATAGTAAATAATTTTCATAATTTTGTATGTATATAATTTAAGAAATTATAACATTGCCTAAACAATAAAACTAAAATTCTTTAATTCTTATGAATGTTGATATTTGTATGAAAAAGCTAACATGAAGGTTTTTATTATTTTATTAAAAATTAAATGTTAAATATGATGAAGTTGGTAAATAATCATTACAACAAATAAAATTCATTCAAAATATTAATTAAAAAGTATTAGAGGGATGTAAAAATAAAATTACCAAAAATATACTGCTTGTAAATAAAAGAAATTGCAGGACATAAGTATCGATGATCATATTAAAGAAGATAAAGCTTTTACATGATGATTATAATGAAAGGGAAAATTAGCTCAGCCATATAATTTAAAAGTATAACAGGAAAATAATTAAGAAAAAGTATTTATAGAATAAAAAATTAAATAACTATTGAAAGAATAAGAAATAAATAAAAAATATTTATTTGAATTACTAATAAAGAAAAAAATAATTACTGGGTATAAAGAATAATTAGTAATTGACTGCTAAATATATAAGAAAAGGATTGTTAAAGATGTGGATAATGAGAGGAACAACTTAAAGTAATATAGGGTGAACTAAAGTTAAAGTAAAAAGTAATAAGTAGCAAAATGATGCTTATAATAAAAAAGGAATATTTACACTTTACATACTATATGTTGGTGTTCATCCTTACAAATTAAGTTGTATGATTCTCTCAACAAATAAGTAGATAATACACACACACATACTGGTAAACAATTATACATATAAAAATTGAATTGAATGCAATTCTAAAATATTTAAATAAAAAATGCATATTATCTATTCATTGGAAACTACCATATACTTACTCAACATTCTTAAATCATAATATAATATCTAATACCATTTCTACTCCAAACATGTAAAAAATGACTATTGTTCATAACCACTAAACTAACAAAAATGAAAAACATATTAAAATGCCATAAACCAACCGTGATAATTAATTAATGGCCTTGACCTCAGGCCTTTTCATTTTTTCTTTGTCATTGTCATTCTTAGTGTCGGACATTCGATTCTTCATGCCCTCCTTTATCCCATTCAATTTACAATTTTTGTAGTTTAAATCAACTAAAGCACTTGCAAATCATTCAACTTTGATTTAAACTCACTTTTACTCCTAGCAACACGAACTTTCTCTTCCTTTTTCTATATAATAATGTCACCAAAACTATTACTTAAATTAAAAACTAATATATATATATATATCTCTCTCTCTCTCTCTCTATATAATCATCCTCATATAACATTTCTAAATAAAATATTATAGGATAATTGATGGAACATTTATTCTTTATCTTTATATAACATTGTTCTAAAAATATTACCAAACATTAAGGGAAATTTATGGAACATTTCTTTTAATCAATTCTTTCAAACTAAAAAAGTAAAAAAAGAAAAATCCCAAGATTTCACAATTTCCTTTTGGCTTAGACTATTGTGTATTGTTATAAAGTTCGTTCCGTAAAATTAATTATAGAGAAAAACAAATTTAAAGAATGAGAAATAATTCAAAATTTGTGTAGGAATATTTTGAAAAAATAAATTGATACTTATTGACTCGACTTGTGTTTTTCTGGATTTATAGTTTGCAGCAAAAATAATATCACAAACTTTTGAAAGTTTCAAAATTTAAAGTTTATAACAAATTTTAGGAATTTAATAATCAATATTTATGGAGCATTCTTATAAACACGTTCTACGAAAAAGTGGTTCTCAATTCAAACTTAATATTAGAATTTTTGTGTAAGTTCATTAAATTTATTGAGGTTATCTCAAATATAATTACTATTTGTAAATACAACATAATCTTCCAAAATAGTTTGACATAATATTTGAATGTGTTAAAGAAATGAAACAACTGGAAAATTGCAGAATCATTGTTTATTTCCATTTTTAGCATCAAATGCAAAAATCCTTAGATTGCATATTTTTTTTCTCTCTTAGAATGTCCTTCTATAAAATTAATTTTAGAGGAAAATAAATTTATAGAATGAGAAATAATTCAAAACATGTCATAAAATTTTTGAGAAAAAATAAAATGATAATTGTTGAGTTGACTTGTGCTTTTTAGGATTTATACAGTTTGTGGCAAAAATAATATTTCAAAATTTTAGAAAATTTTAAAATTTAGAGTTTATAATAAATGAAAACATTAATCATGAATATTCATGGAGCATTCTTGCAAGCTATTTTACAGTACTTTAATTATCGCTAATGTTTAGCTAGATTAATTAAGTATTTTATTTAATCATATCCTAACTTATGGCAAAATTTAGGGATATAATTCAAAAATTAATTGCCTCTATTTTAATTAAATATTTCTTAACTTAACTAAATGACAAAACTTATTTTCTAAATGAGTGGGTAACCAATTCAATTTAAAAATCTAAATCATGACAATGCAAAATTTAGATGTAGATACTATTTTTATTGAACAAATCATAAGACCATGCATTTATGATTATAAAAGAAAATATATATATATGGACAAATATTACTTCCACGAAGATAGTAAGAACAATAAAGCAAATTAAACTATAAATTAAATACAAATATCGAAAAAGCGCGAATAAAAGAACCTTCGTGGATGAGTGATGTAATTCCTAGTGAAAGAGATTAGAACAATAAAAAAAATTAAATCATAGATCAAATACATATATGCAAAAGTGATTGGAAAACTTGAAAATTAAAAAATAAAGAAAAAAATTTGGGTAGGCGTAGACATGTATTGATTAGAGGTACGTGAAGTTTAATATGATGGTAACATTGTGATATGCAATGATTCGTAAAGGATTGTATTGTTTTAAATAAGACACAAAAATGAATTAAAATAAAAATGAAAGATTGGTTTATTTTCCTTGTGTATTATGTACTAGTTGCATAAAGTAATTATTTTGAATAAATTAAAATAAAAATGGAAAATTTTATAAAATTAATCTAAAACATATGTACCCTAAATAAATTGTGATCTTCCATCATTTAACATGACATAAGAAGGAAATTTTAGAAATTAATTATTCCACAATAAACTTACAATAAATAAACTACAACACAAAATGAAAATAAAGTTGCATTAATTAATTATCCTTACAATACTGCCAATTTAGTATTTTGACTGAAAAAAACACGATCGACTATATCAAAAGCTAACCTAAGTAAATTGAAACACAACAAGGAAGCTACAAAAACTATGTTAGTTTAAATTAATTAACCAAATATCTTTTAGCAAAAATCGTAAATCAAATTGATCAAAAGAAAAATTGCATAAATTAAGTATTTCACAAAAATATTTACTCTAAGTGAATCAAAACATAAAAACAAATAAATTTAAATAAAAATGGAAAAAATTCCTTTTGTATTATGCATCAGTTCCATAAATTAATTATTCTGAATAAATTAAAATAAAAACAGAAAATTTCATGAAATTGATCTAAAACATATATACTACCTTAAATAAATTGCAATCTTCCATCATTTAATATGACATAACAAGGAAATTGTAGAAATTAATTATTCCACAATAAACATACAATAAATAAATTGAAACACAAAAGGACAATAAAGTTACACATGTTAATTATCCTAAAAATACAGCCAATCTATTATTTTTACCGAAAATAAAAAATATGACAAACTATATCAAAACCTGACCTAAATAAATTGAAACACAAAAAGGAATCTACAAACACTATGTTAAGTTTAAATAAATTAACCAAATATCTTTCAGCAAAAATTGTAAATCAAATTAATCAAAAGAAAAATTGCATAAAGTAATTATTCTAAAAATAATAATTTACTCTAAATGAATCAAAACATAATAAAATTAAAAATTAATTATTGTAATGTTCTTTTTTAGTAATCTTCTATTATTTTAAATATGACACAAAAAATGAATTGCACAAATTAATAATTCTGTCGTATGTTAAATTTGAGTAAATTAACCAAATATCTTTTATCAAAAATTGAAAATCAAATTGATCTAACATATAATCTGAATAAATTAAAATAAAAATGGAAAATTACATGGAATTGATCTAAAATATATATACTCTCAATAAATTGCGATTTTCTATTATTTAACATAACATAAAAAGGAAATTGTAGAAATTAATTATTTCAGAATAAAATTTCAATAAGTAAATTAAAACACAAAAGGGAAATAAAGTTGCACTAATTAATTATCCTAAAATACAACCAATTTATTATTTTTACCGATAATAAAAAATATGATCATCTATATCAAAACCTAACCTAAATTGAAACGCGAAAAGGAAGCTACAAAATCTAATCATCATATATATGTTTAATTTAAGTAAATCAATTATCCAATATTTATTAATTAAAAATTCTCAAAATTCTAAGATTTTGGTTAAAATGTGTCAAACACTGATAAGCTATTATATATTATATATGATAGTGTTTGCGTTGATTTTGAACAAAAATTTTATTTATCTGAATTCAATTTCAAATTGATTTTGTCTTTGAAAATGATCCTTAGACACATAAAATCAATGTGGGAATATGTTGAAAATATAGCGAAGTGCAAGAAAATTAGATATATACATCCAAAAGTAGGGTTGAAACACAACCAATTTACTTGTAGTTTTTGATTTTTTTGAATTTTATATTTAAGTTGCGATCGAATATATTCAATAAAATATTGATTCAACATATATCTTGTATGCATGCATAAATAATATATTATATTTTAATCAGATTTTTCATCAATAATAAAGAACTTGACGTGTATATATATAATCATCATTAAGAATATATTTATAGATAAATCAAAGTCCATTAATTCAGCCCAACATATATCAATAATGTTCACATTAGCTATCATTTACTTGATTGTTAGCTATAATTAGTTGTTTTTTATTAAATAGTTGCACTTTCATGGTGAACATTAGTGTTAATTAAAGCACTTTGACCATTAAAAATGAAACGTTTTCTTTTTTAAAAAACTAAACTTACTTCTTAAGAGTCTATAATATATTTCTGAAGTTTATTATACAATATTATGTTTTATTTTTAAAAAAACTACTGTATTTATAATATGATATTCAACAATTTTTAAGATATTATTGAGTTTGATAATATAAGCGCTTATAAGCTTTTTTAGTATAATAATGATAAAAAAAGAGGCATAGTTTCATTTATATAATATAAATAAATACCTTTAAATTAGCAGGCTAATATTCTCGTGATTAAGAAAATTTATATCTTTTTTATTATATGAATCAAGATACCCTATTGAATGTTTCAAAATAAATTAGGTGAAATTTAATTTCTATAAATGTATGCACTTCAAATGTTCTACTTTTGACATTTATAAAATTCTTTACTAAAAAAATAACAAATATTCATAAAAGATTAATTTAACTCTTAAATATTTTTTGAAATATTTTGAGGAGCTTGACAAGCTCTACCAAAACATCTTAACAGAACATTAAAGTCAACATAAGACATGTGAATGGAGACCTAAACAAAGTGTTGAAATGAATATGATTTTGACGCACGAATTACGAGTTGGAATTGAATAAATCTTAATTCTACTAAATAATGACAAATAATCAAGAATTCGACATAAACTTGATATCAAGACCCATCTAAGTAATTAACAATAATCCTAAATTGATTACAACTAAGAATTACAAGAAAATAGGAAATAAAACTCTTTTTACTCTGCCCAATTGATCCGCTATAATGCTCAATTGATCTCATGTCACATGAATGGATTCGTGTTGATATTGACTAGTCGGGTCCATATTCCAGAATGCATGCTTGTTCACTTCCAGAATCTTGTTGAATCGATGTTTTAAGCCACCAATTCATATTCCATAATTTAATTTCATGCAAAGTTGATATTCCAAGCTTCGGATTAATTAAAATCCATCCAAATTCAATTTCAAGGAAAATTTAACTACTTGATGTTCCACATCATTGTCATGATCAATTCCGGCAATTGATTGCACCGTGTTTCTTCCTTAATTTGAAAAATGAAGCTTTCGATTTTCTTTCTAGGGGGTAAAGTGTTCCACATTAGATTTTCCAATAGTCAACGATATTGTTTTCTTCAAAAAAAAAAATAACCAATAATTATTCAGTCACTTTTTTTTTCGATAAATAGAAAACAAGGAAAGTGTCCATACATGTTGATTAATAAACGAAAATGTCATCAACCAAAAAGGAAAGTATCCATACGTGCATGTAGTGGTGATCACGGTGTGAATTTGATTTCTTTTCCCTTTCAAATTCAAATTAAATTGTCACATGCAACTTGATGCGGTTTGGTGTTATTTTAAAAGCTCGTATATGATTTGGGGTATTAGCTACAGTTTGGTGCAATTTTATAGTTTTAGATGTGATTTAATTAAAATTTAATTTTTATTTTTTTAAAAAAAATTGTTTGTACAAAATCGTGACCTAACATTAACAATTGTTCGCTCAATAATTGTACAAAATATATTTGTATTTTAAATTTTTAAATAATTATATTTCAAATACAAAGAATATATAATTTAACCAGAAAAAAGGTTATTTGTATGATATTTTAATTGTTTTATAAAAGACACAATACTGATTTGCATTTTATATTGAAAGAACATTTTTTGTTAATATTCTTTATAATATATTATTTTAAAGAAAAACTATTGTATGCGTATAATCATTTCTAACCGGAAAAGAAAAAGAAAAAATCATTGTCATTGTTTTAATAAATTTTTTAGAATGTTATTGAGAAGAAGTTGTTTCGAGAGTTTTGCATATGATGTTATAATTTTTTAGTTTGTATATATGGTGTCATTCTTAAACGTTTGTTTTTGAGTAAAATAATGTTTAGTGTAAGTGTTTGGTTTGTGGAGAACAAATTTTATTGTTTGATGTCAAGCTAATGTCTTCTTTATTTAAATAAATATTTTAATTTGTTGGAGTCAAACTGATTTAATAAAAATTGATTTGAATGATTAAGTATTATTCTACAGTAAATAAGAATTCGATCAAACCAACACCTAAATTGGCTTAATTGAGCGATGATTTGATCAATTAAACAGAACATAACCTAATGATTGAAAACTCATTTGACTCTGTGTTCTAAAGACTTATTTTAAGGTATAGATCGTTGGCAAGTTACTTTATAGGCGTCCTTAAAATTAAGCCAAAAAAAGGGCTATTAAAAAATTGTAAACAAATATATTATTGCATTTTATAAAATCCAAATTAAACATTCCTACTCCATACATTAATATATGTGATGACTAAGGTGATGTTTGGCAAGAAGGTTTTGGAACCAAAAATTGGAATAAATCTTACAATTCTTGTTTGGATTGCTACTATTGAAATTGAACTTTGGAATTATATTTAAAAATTTAAAGTTCTCCAATCTTTAGTAAGTTGAAAATTTTTGGACAAAATCCAAATTTGATTTCTATAGAGTTCATCGAAAATATTTAAACAATACTAATCTAAATGTATAACATGTAATTAAAGATAATGTAATTACGAAATCATCCTTATTTTGCAGAAAACCTTTAATTTTTTTCCTCCTCCATCTATTCACGTTTTTTGTTCTTTTTCTTTCATTTTTTTCTCTACCCTCCATTTTGCTCATTAAGTTCCCTTTATTCTATTTTTCACGTTTTTCTCCTCTATCTATCAATAGTTTTTATTCTCCTTTTTATTTTCTCTTCACCCTCCATTTAACTTTTTTTCATCTCTATTTTTATTTTTATGAAGGTTCTTCATCAATACTATCTATACTGTCATATTATACATGATAGCTTTAGAGTAACAAATATTTTTCTTTCCTCTCATTTTTCTATTAACGTATAACATGTCTTTTTCTCTGATATCTTCTTTTTCTTTCAACTCTTTTTTATATTTATTTTTTAGTTTCTAATATTATTTAATTTTTGAATAATTTTATTTTTTTATAAAAATATAGTAATTTTACAATATATTATAAATAAGAAAAACATAAAATTTTCAAATAATTTATACAAGTAAGGTTTATCTTCAATTGTCTATTTGTTTAACTTATGTTAATATTAAAATTGAAATTTCTCATATCTCAATTCGAAAGAGCAAACACTAAACACTAACTATAATAAAAATAACACTAAAATCGAACCAAATAAATGTAGTAGAATAAATTATTAAATTCCAAAATCAAAGTGAATGACTTTGAATTTGAATTTGATTTTAAAGTGCGAACCAAGTGTCATCTAAAAAGCATATTTTGTGTGAGAACTTATTAGCCATTATAAATTAATTACCTAATCAAAATTAAAAAAATTATTGAAATTAATAATATATAAACGTGTGTGCGTCACCATATCATGTAAGGCGCAAGTTTTAAGTAAATTTTCGAACAATGATTTTAATGATAATTTGATAAAAAATAATGATGCCAACAATTCCAAGTGGATTTTCAACATAGCAACAAGAGCGTGCCAATTGTTAAAAAGGAATGTGCCATTAGCGAAAACGGGAAGTGTCGTGAAGATGCATCCATCCATTTATATTTTCAGAGTGCCATTACGTTTAATCCCGTTTTTGAAGATCCTTGCCTAACCCTGGAATGTTAGACAAGATCTGTACATGTTTCTATTCACATCTTAGACCTAATGTCTAACAAGAAAACATACAACTCTAACAAGAAAGTAACAAGTAATAATTGAAACCCAAAAAAAACATATTATTTAAAAGATAAATAATTATATATGGGTAATACGTGTATATCATTTTTTATAGATTATAATATTTTATTCATTGTAGCGAATTATAATAAAAATAAATTAATTTAAATTTAAAATATATGTGAAATTAGAAATAAAATAGGCTAAAAAGGGAAATGAAATACATGATTAATATAAGAAAAATATAGCATTATATTGAAAGAAAACAAAGAAGGAAAGAAAACTAAAAAATTTTTAAATAAAGGTGTCATAGTAGTTTAAAGTTGTGCAACAAAAATAATTTGTTTAGTCTTAATATATAGTATAAAATAAATAATAGATAAAAAATAAATAAGTTGGAAAAAATGATTGAAATAAAATTAGGAAGTGAACAAAATATAAATAAAAATTAGGAGAGTAAAGTCCAAAGATCGAGATAAAGAATTAAAGTATTTAAATAAATACACATTATGTAACCTAATTCTTTTATTTACTTAATATATAGTACTTAATTGAAGTAAGAAATAACCTAACTCAATATGCTTAAGTAGTTACATACTAGCTGAGGGATTTACACACACAAATTAGAAATGGTCCTTTTTTGGTTTCTAACTTTTTTTTTCCCTCTGCCAATTATTTTCCTTGAATATGTGTGTTGTATTAGTGCACTTTGCAAGCGTACCGACTTGGGATCTTTTTCCTCACTTAAAAGTTAACTCTGCCTTATTATCTTTCCTTAATTAAATTATACTATTTGGACTTTCTATGGTTGATGTCTTAGTCTCTCACTAATTTGACCCTTCAACTCATCAAAATCTTGATAGGTGTTACCAAAAGATGAACATCTCTTATGCTATGCTTCTTTTGCAATTTTACAGCCATGCATCCAAATTATTACATTTTTTAAATTTTATCTCTTTTTTTTCTTTTATTTTTATACCATTGTCGGTAAAAAATCTTAAAACACGAGTCCGAATTTAAGAACAAACATAGCATTATATTTCCATATGTTGAGTCTTTTTCACGTTACACAGGCTCAGCTTTGTTAACAGGACATATTGCATGTGAGTGCTGGACTGGACATGCGAGGATGTGCACTCGGTTCGACGAGCAGAAGGGGATTTCGACAAAAGGGAGTAAAATAATTTTAATCAAACTTTGACGAATTCTAAAAGCTAAAAAGAAATGAAAGGGGCAATCAATCTTCACCACTCGCTCACAAACAATAGAAATTGTTCATACTCGGTTCTGTACAGTCAATGTTTCTCATTTGTGCTATAAATGCCCCTCGTTCTTCTATTGATCCAAGAATGCCGATGGACTCCCAACAATTGATCACCTATCATTAGGAAAAAAAATTATTAGAAACCCTCCCAAAACACAGTCACAGAGATGGAATATTCCTTGGTGCACCTTTTTGTTGCTTTAGGTCTGGCCATGGCAGCCTTCCTCTTTCCGGTTACGGTGGGAAGGATGCTGTTTTCTTGGTGGCTTCTGCCTTGTTCGGTTTGCAGAAATCTTAAATTGAACGGGTTTTCTGGGCCACAGCCTTGTTTCCCATTAGGCAATTTGAATGACATGAAAACGATGAAGAAGATAGATTCTGCCACGTCTTCATCTTCTACCTCATCGTCACCATCTTTGAGCATGTCAACTGATTTTCATTCTGCAGCTTCTCTTTACCTTGCTTGGTGGCGGAAGTTGCATGGTAAGACAAACAATGATTTCAGCTGAATCAGCACACAATTAATCAAAGCTGCATGCCATCTAATTTCTTCCATTATTTTGACTATTTAAGCATGTGTGAATATGTATTTATGTTTCAAGATCATACGGCAGGCATGGTTATCCTTTGGGTTGAATTTCAATGAAAACCATGTCACGTATTGGTATGAGATGCTAAAGAAATTCCGATTTTCGGGTTGCAGGGAAAGTGTTCATCTACTGATCGGGCACGGAGCCATTCCTTTATATTGCAGACCCTGAATTTCTGAGGCAGATGTTTGCGGACATCAAACGTAAAAGTTGGGGAAAACCGAATGTCTTCAAGCATGACACGGGCACGTTATTACTCCTGCATTCTCTCCCTCCAACTTGAAGGTATTGTCAAGAAGACAAGATTCTATACTTATTGCATTCTAATCAAGATCAAGAAATGTTAACCTAGATTAAAATTTATTGGTGTGTTTGGATCCAAATACAAGTTTGATTGGACTTGTTGGGCATATGCTGGAGTTTATGTGCTTGGACAAGGTTATAAATTTCTCAAAATATCTTATAAGATATTAGGGGAGCTTATAAACTTTTTGAAAGTAAGTTGACTATTTCCAACTTATTTTAATATATCATGTTAGATACTTCATTTTATATATTAAAAAAATAAATATTCTTAAATTATATTTTATTAATAGTATTTCACTTATTTTAATTATTATTACATCAAAAAATTATAATAAATTATAATTATAAATTTCAATGAAATCTTATCAGAAAATATTATCAAACATTTTATTAGCTTATTTTTAAAATAAGATTTATGAATTTATAAGTTCTAAAAATATCTTATAAATTACATTATCTTGTAAGCTATAAAAATAAGCTAAGCCAAACACCCTTCAAATTAATAAAAAAAAAATCCATAACCGTGCTCTTGATACCATATCTTAACAAAAAACATGAAGACTATATGCCATGTTTGCACAAGTTATTTTTCTTTTCTTCTTTTTTCTTTTTATAAGAACTTATTTTTAACTTGTGCTTCATCACAATAATTTGATTGAACAGGCAATGGCAAGCTCAATGGTGGATGCAACAGGAAGCATGGTGGACAGGTGGGCCGACCTGATCAACTCCGGCCACCCAGAAAAAGACGTCGAGAGGGAAATCATCTGCACGGTGGGAGAAATCATCGCCAGAATAAGCTACGAGAATGGCAGAAAAGAGTGTGACAAACTGACGGACATGTAAGCTACTCTCTTCAAGTCGAACCGCCACGTGGGGGTGCCCTTTGGCAAGTTCTTGAACCCTGAGCAACACCTCAAGGCCAGGGCGCTCGGCAAGGAGATCGACGGCCTCCTCCGCTCGATAATCGCAGCGCAAAGCCACAAGCCGCGAGCAGGTGGTGAGCCAGAGCAGGATCTCCTCGGCCTGCTGCTGGCGGAGAACGCGGCGGATGGCGGGAGGAGGAGGACGTTGACGACCAAGGAAGTGGTGGACGAGTGCAAGACTTTCTTCTTCGCCGGCCACGAGACGATGGCACGGGCGCTGACGTGGAGTTTGCTCCTCCTTGCCGTACACCGCGAGTGGCAGGATCAGCTGAGGGAGGAGATTAAGGAAGTGATTGGAGGTGGCGAGATAATTGATGCCACCATGCTTGCCGAACTAAAGAAGGTAAGGCTTCAAGTCTCTCCTTTTTATGCTGGCATGCACGTTGTTTAGATAGATTAACTTTAAGGTTTATTGGAAATGAGAAAAAAATTGGAAATGAAATGCGAAAGTGTCAGGTTCAAAACCTTGTACGTGTGCATGTGGCCTAATTGTTTGAATCCCTTATTTCCAAGAAGAGAATGAGGATTCAAAAACAATACGTCATTGGGTGGGTAAGGATGAAAAAAATCCTTAATTTTTCTCTGTTAATCTGATTCATTTATATAATTTTGCCACATGTATTTTACATCTAATAACTAAAACAATATATCAAATTATATATCTGATTTAAAGAAAATAAGTAAATATATATACATTTATGAATGGACAAATACACGTTGAATATGAGATAGAGAAATAAAGAAAAATTAGGGGACGGATGATGTAGAGCGGAAAGACTCAAGGATGGTTACTAGACATACAGAGGAAGGAAAGCTAAAGAAAATAATGGCATGTCCATATATAGAGAGGGCGAAAGGGAACTAAGGGGTATAACACGGATTCATGGTTTGCAGGGCTGGCTTCATGTGATTCTTGGCAGGACATGAATTTGTTTATCATGTTATAATTTTCATTATCATGTTATAATTTTCATCAGTACTTCTGTGTCATTATTTAATTAGACAAAGTCCCATGAGTTGGGATGGGGACAATGACATGGATTCTAGATCTAGCTTAGGATTCTGATGTTGCGGAATACACATTTTTCTCATTATTCATCATGAAAATCCACGTGGAGAGCTGACCCCACACGTTGGAGGGCGTTACACTCCCGTGTCCCGTGATGGGTTCACTTGTTCGTACGTGACTCATAAAAGGTTGTCCGTACATCAGCCGCAGGTGGAATTTTATAGAAAGAAAATATGCACCCCTACTTTTTGACATAGTTCAATGTAGAGCTCGACTCAGGCTAGTCTTTCTTGAGTTCAATTTGAGCTTATTTTTGAGTTCGAGTTGAGTTATCGAGTTCAATCGAACTCTATATTGGATCATGTCAAAAAGTAGTCGTGCATATTTTTTTTCTATAGCTCAAATTTGTTAAGTTCAGTATACGAATACAGATTCAAACTTATCGAATCCGATCCGAAAGTATACTATACAGTTTAGACTGTATTTAACAAAAATCAAAAAAAATAAAATTAAAAGGAGGAATTGAGTTCGACTATCTCTATAAAATATCTAAATTCAAATTGGTGACTATGTCGGCTCGA
The DNA here is from genome assembly GCA_019155195.1 of Avicennia marina. Classification (NCBI taxonomy): domain Eukaryota; kingdom Viridiplantae; phylum Streptophyta; class Magnoliopsida; order Lamiales; family Acanthaceae; genus Avicennia; species Avicennia marina. Next base: position 11,537,421 of record CM032773.1, read on the forward strand.
CTCGAGTTCGTTAGATCGAGCTCGATGCGAGTCGAGCAACTCGGTTGGGTAACACCCCTAGACCAATGTCTTCAATGTGTCTTACAAACTGGTTTCGTTTCCTCCTTAATATGTTTGGGATGGGTCATGAATGAGGTTTTATGGTTATACCCTTCGGCTCCCAACGTACAAAGGCAGGTTAGACAAGGCATTCAAGTGGGCAAACTAGTAATTCCCAATGGGACCAACATGTGGATCGACACGGTTTCCATGCATCATGACCAGGGCGTCTGGGGCAAAGATGCGAATGAATTCAGACCGGAGAGGTTTAAGGACGATATTTATGGAGGCTGCAATCACAAAATGGGATTCTTGCCATTTGGGTTTGGAGGGAGAATATGTGTATTGGGAGGAATTTTACCAACATGAAGTTCAAAATTGTGTTTACTCTTATACTCTCTACATTTTCATTTTCTCTTTCAACTAATTATTGCCATGCTCCCTCTATCTTGCTCTCCCTTGGACCCAGGCATGGCCTACCCCTTATTTTTAAGCCTCTGTAAGCATTTGAAGCCCCTTTCTCTTGTTCTCTTTCATTTTCTTTAGGACCCTTTTTTGAGGGGAGTTAGCCAACACATAGTGAGGATTAATGGGTTCTCTTACCAGGGCTACATCAGGACAATTTTATTCCACCTCAAGATAGGGGTGATGAATGTTTTTATTGTGTCCTTTGGGGAGCAACATATGGAATTAAGAAATGGATGGTCAGACCTACTTTTGTGCAGTCCAATTCATCCAACCCTTGTTAGCACAAACTTAACTATTTTGGAACAAACTCCACATGTGCAGTTCAATTATTGACCACTAGAACAATCTATTTACCCAACAAAAATGAAGGTGGGAATGTTATCAAAGCTTTCTTTTTACCCATGGGTTAGGCCTTCTGTTCATAGGTATTGCCCCTTTCTTAAAGTTGGGATGACATAACATGTGTTTTGGCTGGAATGGAAATGTTTGGCTACATCTTCTGCCTGATCAGCTCATTTGAAAGGACATACCCTGAGATAAGTTGCTACTTGTTCTTATACAGGAACTGAATCATAGTCCAAGAAAAGGAAAAGACTGTTAAGGGAATTATGCTAGCTACAATCTTGGTTATGAATGAAGCCTAGGCTGCGTTTGGGAAAGGGATTTTGATATGGATGATATTTGGTAAGAGTTGTAATAAGATTAGTAAAATATATGAAAAGAAAGTTTTGACAGTATGAATATAATTATTTATTTGAATTTATATATTTAGATATTCATAAAATACATAATAATAATTAGATAATATAATAGTATATATGAATAGTAATTAGTTTATAAAGTATAAATATATACAAATGCTTGGTTCATATAACTTTCAAATAATTAATAATTTATTATTCTATTTCATTCAATTTCATGGTAAATAAATTTAATATACTCTATTTTTCTGTCTTAATCATTTTATTTTGAATTGAAGATGCAGATTGAACATACTCTATTTTTGATTACCAACCCCCCCCCCCACCATAATCTCACTCATCTATATATGTTATTTATATATAATTGTTCTTGGGTTAATGTTAAATCTTTTATTTTAATGTGAAATTCATTATAAAAATCACTTTTGTAACTAGTATCTTGTGAAAATATTAAATTTTATACGATTTATTATACAGGCATAGCTTTGTCAATCTTTATTCTAATATAATTCGAAGGAAATTATATATATATATATATATATATATATATATGTACACACACACACACATATACATATATTTATTTAATAAGAACAAAAGGATAACTAGTTTCCAGCTTAGTCAAAATATATAACACAATTTGAAGGAAATTATATATCATGCTCTATTGATTTTCAGCTCTAGTTTCCAGTGCTCTTTTATGTAATTTTGATTATCATATTCCTTTTTTGCGATATCTAAAGGCTGCAGCAATTGTATATGAATTAACGTGATTCAAAATTATTGTTATGGATTAATCTAAAATTACTCATGAAAAATAGATTAAAAAAGATAAAGAGACACCGTTGAACGTGATTCAATTAAATAATGCCTACATTGGCGGGATAACTCTTGTATATTTTTGTGTGAGGCAAATATATGTATAAGAAGACCGGATAAAAACCTTCATTATATTGCCATGGGAGGAAGAGAAAAGAAGCCAACTATGGTGTCCTTTCATTTACTGAGTTCTAGCCTTCTTATTTGATACAAATAGGGTATTTATATCTAATTGAATGAATAGTATTTTATACTATTTATTACATAGGCATAGCTTTGTCAATTTTTATTATAATATAATTTGAAGGATATCATAATACAATTTGATAAAAATTCATTTTTCTCCCAAGGCTATGAACAGAGAACAAACTTGATTTGTTTAACCTTAAGATATAATTTTGTTTATTATTAAATTCAGTCACGTAATGATTTAAAATTTTTAAACATGTTTTCGAGAAATTTTTGTTATCATGTTTATATTTATTACATTACATTAAACTTGTTCGTTTCTAAAATTTGGGCTGGACAAATTAATTTATTTGAACTAATCAAATATTCGTAAAAACTCATGACAAAACATATATAGATCTAATATTAATTTACCAAAATGTTGAATAAATAATTCAATTCAACAAGTACAAAAAAACCAATCTAAATATATTAGTTCGTTTGATATACTCATCATTAATTTATCCTATATTTTAAACCATATCTATCAACATAATATTAAATTATCATTCTAATATTAATTTATCTTTCAAAAAATACTTAGTACCTTAATTCTATCTAGCCCTTTGTAGTTCACATTTTATAAACTCTCAAACCCTAGTAGTTCGTATAAAACAACTTCAAAACTGCAACTTGAATCACACAATTACAACCTCAAGATTCAAGATTTTGAGTGCAACAAAATTGGCCAAAAACGTCTCCTTATGTGACAAAATTTTGTATACATGTTAAAAATCCAAAATAGAGGCAAAAAGACGAAAATCAAATTAGAACAAAGGTATTTGGTGGGCCATGCAGTCCTTTGAAATGTTTCTGATACGAAGAAGGATAAAGCATGGAAGGAACACTAACCACTCTTTTATCATTCCCGGCCTTTTTCTTTTCCTTCTGATACGGTACCTCTGATCACCACAAAGTCACTATCCCTCGGCTTGATGCGATACACCACCAATCTATTATCTTTCTACTTATTTTAGCCGACATTTTTGAACTGCCAAAGCCTTGAAACTGGGGAGACTGAGGTTCCATAGGAGATGTGGTTTTTCAAAAGAAAAGGGCCTTCTGGATTTTCTTCCTCTTCCACTGCTGAGGAAGTTACCAATGGAATTGATGGCTCTGGCCTCACAGCCATTGTTACAGGTCAGTGTCTTGCTCCTTGTTATACTGTATGGTAAGTGGACAACTTAGTTTCTGTCATGCTCATTTGATTTTCAGCCTTCGTTTCCAGTGTTCTTCTGTTGAAATCTTGATTATCATATGCCCTTTCTCTGCGATATCTAGAGTTTTGAAAAGCTGCAGGAATTCTATATGTGTTGATGAGATTCGAGATTAATTCGATTGGTTTATCTAAAATCACTCATGAATAAAAGAAGATAATTAAAGAGACACAATATAAAGTGATTCGGCCAAATAATGCCTATGCCCACGAGATAACCTTTACATATTTTTCCATGACAAATATATGTACAAGAAGACTGGGTAAAAACCTCAATTGATATTGATTTGAGGAGGAAGAAGAAGAAGCAAAACTATGGATTCTCTATCATTCAGTCACCGAGTTTACTCTTTCTTAGTTGATAAAAATGGGATGCTTATATCGAAGGTAATGAATAGTAATTTATACTATTTTTGTACTATTGTATAGGCGTGGCTTTGTCAGTCTTAGAGATTTGTACACGTTTCGTTTGTAAATTCCGCTCCATGAATTGCTTGTCCATTTACGCCAAGTGAATAGGCCAGTTGTGCTCACATCGTATATGTACCAAGCTTATGTGGTCAGTTTGTTCTTAACCTATGTAGACATGGCCATGGACCTTGACGAATGGTCATGCTACTCAAAGTGCAGGGGCATCAAGTGGTATTGGCTCAGAAACTGCACGTGTTCTTGCGCTGCGTGGGGTGCAAGTTGTGATGGCTGTCAGGAACATGGCGGCCGGCATGGAAGTTAAAGAGGCAATAGTTAAGGAAACCCCATCTGCCAGAGTTGATGCTATGGAGCTGGATCTCAGTTCATTGGCATCTGTTAGAGAGTTTGCATCTCAGTTTACTTCCTCAGGTCGCCGGCTGAACCTTTTAATGTAAGCCGAGAAAATTAAGAGAGACCACATGACTTTTAGACATACACTTGTTTTATAACTGACCAAATTTATGAGATGGGATCAATTTTGTGTCTTCTCTACTCAGTAATAATGCAGGAGTAATGGCAACACCATTCAAGCTGTCTAAAGACAACATGGAGTTACAGTTCGCCACAAACCACTTAGGTACTTAGCCTATTTCCTCCTTGGGTACATATGGTGATTTGCTAGGATTCCATTTTTCTATTGCCTTGCAGCAGTTACTTCAAAAGTACTTTACTTTGCCAGCTCTTGTAATAAGAAATTAGGTAACTCATAGTGTGTTGTCTGCCGACAAAAGCTCTGTACATTTGACACATATCATCTTGAAATGCAGGAGTATAAAATTAGGAATTGTTTGCATTTTGACTTACATTTCGATAGGTTTGAATTGTTGATTACGAGTTAAAAAAGGAGCAACTGTCCCCCAAATGGAAAGAAAAAAAAGAGATTTTAGCACTCTATAAGTGAAAGTGACCAAACAAATCCATAATTTTAAGGTTTATAGTTTAAATATACTGTCTTAACTGGCGAATGCATATCCATGTGCAGACTCATGGAGAGTCTTTCCCTATTTGGTTAGACTCTGCTCAAGGTCCTATAAATCAAGTTGTTGCCTATGGAAAATGCTCATTGTTTAGTTGGGATCAGTAGATCTAGTCAATGCTTTTGTTCATATATAATGCTCCCAATTTAGTTGAGTTATACCACCTGCTCCAACGGGTCATCAAAGCTTTAATGTAGTAAAAATAACTGAATTTTCAATTGTTCAACCAAGTAAAGGAAACTCAATGGAATTTATCCATGCACGTTGTTCTCAGTTTGGTCAGATTCCGCAGCTGGCCAGCATACGATCATATGCTTAATCTGGAGTTAGTTGGAGCGCCAGGTGAAATTGCAATAGGCATTCTTTCTGGCTGTAAGCGATTGTGTATCTGGTTTGCAGGTCACTTTCTTTTAACACATCTGTTACTCGACACAATGAGAAGAACTGCTCGCGAGACAAAAAGGGAAGGAAGGATTGTGAATGTTTCATCTGTGGCTCATCGCGTACCATACAAAGAAGGAATTCGATTTGACAGACTCAACAATCAAGAAGGGTATGCAATCCTTCTGATCATTCTCGCCATCTCACAAGCTGAACACTTTTCATTTATAACGATGATTGCATTGTTGCCCTGCATCATGTCCCTTCACCTTACGCCTATTTCCCAATAACATGCATGACATTTAAGATAGAAGTTGGATTTTTTTATCTGCATTTCATCTTACTAGCAAGTATTGTGTTGCATGCGTACAGCATAATTTGGAAAACATTACTTCTCTGCGCGCAGATATGCCAGATGGGCTGCTTATGGCCAATCCAAACTTTGCAATATACTTCATGCTAATGAGTTGGCAAGACGCTTAAAGGTATCTGTATTTTAGTGTACACCTCTCCCTTTTTCCTCATGCATTGAGTGGAACAATAGGAATGCCTTTATGCACAACAGGAACCTTTGTTCTATATATGGCCTTCTCATGAACATACGCATGGAACAAACATGGTGTTGAGGATGTTCCTGTCTAGAGTGGATTCAAAAATGAGCTGTTCAGAATCTTGCAAGCATTTTTATCTATAATTGGATGGCATTCATTAATTAGTTAAATATCCTGAATTCCTGAGTCATTTCTTGAAGACTGTGGATATTGCGTACGCATAAAAACATACATGAGCTTTGCAACTGCGAATTTGAAATTGATGGTGTGTTCAGTTTTGGAATTGATGGAATTTTGAGGGACCAGATCCCTTTATTTATAATAAAACTCTGACGGGCTTAAGAGACAAATTGATCCATTAATCGTTGGCAATTAAGCCCCTAAAATTCCACACGGATTAAATTGTCACTCACACTTTTTCATTTTAGATAATTTAACGCATTTTTCGAGTTCCTTTATTTGATGATCTTAAATTGGAACAAAACCTTATTATAGTGAATAAATATGCAATGCATGTACATCCATACGCTAACCAGACACGCAAACACACATAATATGAAGTCCACGTCTAACAAGACCACACAAAATATACGCATGAGAGGTGGAGTACTAAGTTCCCTATAAATTCTTGACTGCATTTGGCATTTTTTGAACAGGAAAATGGTGAAGAAATAACTGCAAATTCACTGCATCCTGGATCAATCACAACCAACCTTTTCCGCCATCTTGGTGTTTTTGAAGGTAACTCTTTTATGTGAACTCAAAGCCAATAACTGTCCTGAGCACCTTCATTAATTTCTGTCAGCTGTTCCTGCAAATTTCTGCTTCTGCAGCCTCAAAGATGAGGCAGAACTGATCATCTTCAGAGGTATTTGTACAAGGAACACAAGACATCTTAACTCAGTGAATCCTTCCTCATGATGCAGGTGTAGTCAGGACACTAGGCCAGTTGGTGTTTAAGAATGTTCAACAGGTGAGTCAACTCTGCATTTGGTCAAACATGTGTCCCTAATTATGACTACCTTAAGATCTTCAAAACTCTGAGGAGGATCAGCGCATGAAAATTCATGAAGGGCTGTTCCTAAATGTTCTTTTTTGTTCCCCTGTATTTTTTGTATTAAATGTAATTATTCAAAGGGTGCCTCAACAACCTGCTATGTGGCATTGCATCCACAAGTCAAAGGGATTAGTGGTGAGTACTTTTCGGACAATAAGCTGGCCAAACCAAGTGCAAAGGCTACAGACAGGGATTTGGCAAGAAAACTCTGGGACTTAAGCATGGACTTGATCAAGTAATATATAGTTCCTGTTAACAAGTATTATTTAAATGGTTTTTTTTTTTTTTCTTTCGCCGATTTTATCTTAAATTTGTTGGTGAGGGAGGAAATATTCTCCCCCCTCCTCCTTCATGATTTGTAAATTAAATCACAGCATGGAATTGCCAGGTATATATGTGCTTTAATTGAACCCATTGGCTATAGTTGGGAGAAAGAGTTTTGTTAGGGATTGATATTTGGTGGGGGGGTTGCATTCAAATGAATATTACATTTGATTGTAAAATTTTAATATTTTAAAATTTTTGATTTATTTTAGTATAGATATAAAAATTTTTAATAATAATTAAATAATGTAATAATATATAAGAATAATTATTAATTTTTAAAATATAAGTATATATAAATATTACTGTGTGTGAAAATATATAGTATTAATTTAATTGTAAATAAATATAATAATTTAAAAATAATTAATTAATTATATATATATATATAATAAAAACTTTAACTTTAAATAAAAATTTTGTGAGTTGTATATTTTGTAAGGTAAAATTTCACTAGTGGTGTGAAAAATAAATGTTGAGGGACAAACATAGCCATTTTTGTTTTAAAGATCCTGTTGGACACATACAGCACATTTTGGAATTCAAATTACCGTTACCATTGGCAGTCTACGAGTCCATCAAAGCAATCAAGTTATATAACTAATTTAAAAATAAATAAATATATATATGTGTGTGTGTGATGTGATTATATAAAATAAATAAATACATATTGCGGGATCAAATTCGTGGCAGAGAAACAGGAAAAAAAATTAAGGAGAGAAAATCTGACTTATTTACAAAAGCTTTTAAACTCAGCTTTAAATTAAACTTTCAAGAAGTTGAAGGGAATTAATAAAGACAGCAATATATAATATAAAATAATATTCTGATATTATATTATACAATATGAGATCTATCAATCAAGACGGGGATGGCTTTTCGTTGATCAAAATAAATTTTGAAACAATTATTTTGAAAATTTTATTCATTTAAATAATTAAATATGCAATAAAAAAGTTTTAGCGTCATTTTACGTTCACCTAAATTTTTGTTAAGAAACTTTTCGAATTCATCATCTTGATTTTTTTCTCCAAAACACATGTCATAAACTACCTAGTTTTTTAAATAATTAGCAAATATTTAAGATTATTAAGGGTTACGTTTGAACCTAAGCTTTTAATTACAAAACAATTTCTTAAATTTTATATTGCTAAATATACAATTTAATAATATTTATATTTAAATTTAAATTTAAAATTTTCTTGTCTCATATATATAATTAACAAATTATTTTCAATCATTATATATATTCATAGTCAAATTAATACTTATATATACTCACGTTTATTTTTATTAATACATTATATCATAATTATTATCTATATAAATTATCATATTATTATATTATTATTATATTATATATATATATATATGTTTAAATAAATTATATAATTTATTTTTTAAAATATTTTTTATAAATATACAATCCACCTCATCGAAAATTATGTAAAACAAAAACACCCTCCTCACGAACATTGCAAAGGGGAACGCCTTTTTAAACCTTAGCCAACATATCATTAACAAACACAGTATTTAATTAAATTTTTATATAAATTTAAAAATAATCTTAAAATATAAAAAGTAGAGAGACCCCTTAAATAAATAAATAAAATACAAGAAAAAAAACCCCACCAAATAAAATACTTAACATTCAATCCGACAGCTTTTGCAGATTCCTCTGCTGACATTTAACTCTGTTACGCAGTGATAACAAAGAGATAAAATGTGGTTATTTAGCAGAAAAGGGGCTTCTGGCTTTTCGGCCGCCTCCACGGCGGAGCAGGTTACCGAAGGGATTGATGGGTCTGGCCTCACCGCCATTGTTACGGGTTCTTATTGTTTTCCCCTTTTCTATTTTACATCTTCTGTGCGTGCTTTTTTCGAGGTGGGTTTTGCTGCTATCTGTTAGTTTAACACATTGGGCCAGCTTCATTTGAAACCCTGATGGAGTTCTGTTAATTATTTGCTGCAAGTTAATTTCTTTAGTTTTTACGTCATGTTTGTGAGTGGCCGGGAATGCAAATTTATTGCGAGTGTGTGCAGAAAGAGTTATTAGAAACCTTCTAATTTGTGTATCTGGGAAAAAGGGAATATAGAAGAAGAATGCCTCATTTGATTGCCGTGCCCTAAATTTTAGTGCTGTTTCAGGCGCTTCGGGTGGTATTGGAGCAGAAACGGCAAGAGTACTCGCATTACGGGGTGTCCATGTCATCATGGCGGTCAGGAATCTGTCTGCCGGGTGTGAGGCCAAAGAAACAATCATCAAACAAGTTCCAAATGCAAAGGTTGATGCTATGGAGATGGATCTCAGTTCCACGGCTTCAGTCAAGACGTTTGCAGCGAAGTTCAATTCGTTAGAGCTTCCTTTGAATATACTTATGTGAGGGACATGTTCGTTATTAATTGGACGTTGACTTGTTTATGTCAGAATGATGTTTTCTTAGTTCTTATATTCAACTCTACATGTCTGACCAGTGTATGAGTAAGGCTATGGGAAAGTGCTAGCCAACTAATGCACCTCATTCCCAATGCTTAGACTGTTGTTTGCAGATTCGTTTGCACCTTGTTTGAGTGCACCGGCAGTCAAGTGATTATTATGATGCATTAGATCTTACTACAAGATTTAATGGAGTGCATTTCTGCGTGTTGTTCTTGATGCTTACCAATCCAAGAAATTCATGAGGTTCAAGCATGTTGGTTTTATGTTTTGAGTATGCTTTCTATAGAAGAACATAATGCCAGAACAAGATAAAATTACACGTAATTGGCTATACCAACTGTGCTTAAGCACTAGGCATTTAATCTCTAAGGATTGCGTACTCATGTGTAAGCATGATGTTGCTATTAGCACGCTTTGTAGCTGAACCTCTAAGCATTTGTTTAATTGTTTTTGACAATGATTAGTTAGTGTGATCTGTACCTAAACTTTAATTAGTATCAATTTCATTTTACTTTTCCTCAGAAACAATGCTGGAATCATGATGACACCCTTCATGCCTTCAAAAGACAATATAGAGTCTCAGTTTGCTACAAATCATGTTGGTATGATTCATATTCAACGTAAACTGTAAATTGACTAGAAAAATATCTATACTTTTAACTGTAAATCGACTGGAAAAATATCCATATCTTATATTGATTTTAACTCTTAATGAATTCAACTGTTGTTTGAAGTTCAGGTGGAGTTAATGCCTATGATTTTAGCACTTTTTATTAACTAGGAATCTTATTACTGAGTTCTGTTCCACTTAATGTACATAGAATAGATGAGGCAAAAGTGTTCTGTTCTTGCAGGGCATTTTCTTTTAACAAACTTGATGTTGGAAACCATGAAGAAGACAGCTTGTCAAAGTAATCAAGAAGGAAGGATTGTAAATGTCTCATCCCGACGGCACAAGTTTTCATACCCTGAAGGGATCCGCTTTGATAAAATTAACGATGAATCAGGGTAAACTCATTCAAACCACACAAGTATGTGTGTACGCTTGATGTGCCTCATAAATCAGAGATTTTCCATGCTAGGCATTTAACTTTCAAGATTATATATATATATATATATATATATATTACACACATGGTTAAAGGTCTTTTCTAGGCCAGATATTGTTAAGGTAATTGTTTCTTCATTTTTGTGACAAATTTATTATTTACCAAGGCATTTTTTAAGTGTTAGTATGCTGCACTTCTATTTTTCAGATAAATAAGTTCAAATAATGACAATGCAGGTACAACAGTCTATCAGCATATGGACAATCAAAACTTGCTAATGTGCTGCATGCTAATGAACTTGCTAGGCTTCTGAAGGTTGTCATCTGCTTAAATGGTTTATGATTCACCTTATTTGGAAGCACAATTGCTCAAGATGACTATATTTGTTTTTCTAATAGCTAGTCCCAAGTCCAACCTCTGCCTACCACATCTATTGTTTTCTTTCTATATTAATTATAATCCTGTGGGTGATTTCTCTGCAGGAAGAGAAAGTGAACATAACTGCTAATTCACTTCATCCAGGTGCAATTGCAACCAATCTTTTCCGTCATAACAGTGTTGTGAACGGTAATGTCTTCCCCACTTTAAAAGTCCCGTTATGCTTGTACACTTCTCTCCTTCTCCCATTGCTCGCATGAGTACGCAACTTTGTTTCCCTTCCTCCACAGTTATACATTCAAACTGTTACTCATAATTTGAGATTTCATTAGGATTCTACCTTAATAAAGCTGAATTGTCTGCTCATGCGGTTAACTTTGCATTGCATACTAGCGTGCACAGTTGAGAACAGACTTCTCAGATATGTTCCATTCTGTTGCCACCAACTTTTCTGAACATTAATCCATTAAAGCATCTCACTCCATTATTACCTTAAAGCCTTAATTATCATGGGTAATATTATATATCTTGTGTTCTAGAATTAATCAAATCTCTCTTATTCTAGAAAGATAACAAATATTTGTTTTCCAATATTAACAGTCTGTATTCTCATATGGCAAGGCATGTTTTCACGTATTAAAACAAATTCTTCTTCTGTTTTCATTCAGGTCTTGTTAAAGCTCTTGGTGAACTTGTGATGAAAAATGTTCAGCAGGTACTCTTATGTTTCCTGATAATCATTTTTTGGATCTCTGTTTTATACCAACCTTGGAGAGTCTTAAGCTGACAAAAACTGGTGCTGTTCCTATTTCTCAAAGGAACATGGATTGTAGACATTTGATATGTTCCTGGGAAATGCTTTGCAGGGAGCGGCAACGACGTGCTATGTGGCATTGCATCCTGACGTTAGAGGCATGTCCGGAAAATACTACGCAGACTGTGACTTGGCTGAGACAAGTTCGCAAGCTAATAATCAAGAATTGGCCAGAAGATTGTGGGATTTCACCCTTGGCCTGATAGACAAGTGTGCAGCTTAGATAAGATTTTTCATTATACAAATTGAATAGATGGATAGATGGTTTTCTCCATTGCCAAATGATTATCACATCTAAAAGTTTTAAGTTGTTAGTATTGTTCAATATATAGTTACTATTATACGTGTTCTCGTGTATAGATAATATTGGCTATGTTTGATTCCAATTTAATCATTATTTATCCTCTCTAAAAATTTTTACAAACTAAACATCTTATCTTATCAATTTTATTTAATTTCAAATTTAAAATTTTCTTTCTTATCTTTTATAATTAATTAATTATTTTTTAATTATTATATTAATTTATAACTAAATTAATATTTATCTCTACAAATATTCATAAATTTTAATATTTTATAAATTCATATAGTATCGTACTATTTAATCATTATTTCATATGAAATATATAATTTAAAATTTCTTAATTTTTTACAATATCAAATGTAATTTTCATTTTTACTTAAATCAACTAAATTTACTTTCTCATCCTAATTAGAAAACAAACATAGCTATCGCTTTTGCAAAGCTTAGCATGTAATTTTTTTCCCATAGATGGGACTTGAACTTCGGACTTTTACTTTTCTTTTTGATTTGACCCTAATATTATGCTAAATAGCCACATCATGTAAAAGTTTAAGTTGTAGCTCCTAATCATAATAAAAAGAACCAAAGAACCCATCTTTCTCAATCCCTCTCCACGTTTCTCGTGTGTTTCCTGAATTAGAATCTTGAACTCATCTATTGGACAGATTCTGTATCTCCATTTTCCTAACGTGTTTCTAAAATTAAAATTTTAAAATTGTAAAATTTGACAAATTTATCTCCCTCTAATTTTTTTCAAGTGCTTTTAGAATCAAAATCTTAAGATTGTCTATTTGACATATTCTCTCTCCACTTTTCATGGATGCTTCTAAAATTAAAATCTTAAAAGCGTCTACTTGACAAATAGACGGTATCACAAATTGACTTGACCTGCTTGACACCCTCATTTCCCATTGTTGCACTCCATGGGATTCCCACGAAGTTGACAATCTTCTGTGACTTGTTGATTTCCCTCCTCTTATGAAGCCCTTAATTTCGTGAAGTATTTATGACTTCTTAAACCAACAAGGGAAAAAAGCTTGTCGCCAACCTCCATTCTAGAAGCAAACAAACTTGTATCATTGAAACAGTGGAATGTAGTTCCATAATGTAAAATATATTTTTTAAAAAAAGAAAGTTCTACAAATGGAGCTGCTTCTATATGCAAACTTCCTCTTTTCTTCCCTTCTATACAACAATGTAGGTATTTTGCAGAAGACATGGCTAAATATCAGCTATACAAGTAAATCATTCATCCTTCATGAATAAAAACATTCTCTTCGGCACTGACATGGTAAATCAAATCTATTGCCTCCACTTTGTGCAGCAATGCAGTGCGAACTGAGAAGGTCAGGCTTGAGAGGGCATATGCCCATTGAGGATAATGCCTACACCATTATAAGAGGTGGTAAGAGTATTAGATTCACAAATCACATCAGGCAGACAGTGATACTCGAGTCAGCAAGGGATCGTAGATGCCATCATGTCACGTTGAGTTTCAGCATCTTCATGATTCATATCTGTTCCTTAAATAGCATGGATAATGTTGCAAGATGTCTAACAATGACAGATGGACTTGCTTCCCATGATGACATGTCACAATAGCAAACTTACAATCAAGTGGTGCGGTGACAACCCGATGGAGGCATAGGAGTCGGATCAACAGATGTACTTGATCTCACAGGAACCCTCATGAGCTGCTGCGAGATATGATCAGCCAAGACTGACTGTCCATCATGAAGTTCTCCATTAGCTATCCTTCCAAACTGCTTTCTGAGAGCATCATTATCACAGGGCGCCAGTCCTTGGAAACCATGCAGTCCTGACTGCAGCCCCCGGAGAATATTGGGGTCCCAATAATTGGTGCTATTGGCACAAGGACTGGACGGGCGCCCTGGCAAATTGCCACCAGAACCCTCCTGTGATAAAATAAATTGTTCGTGAACTGGGATGGCACCAATGCCGCCGGTTAGAGGTGTGGATGTACCAGATGCCGCACGGGGGCTAGATATGGGTGAGGGAGACATCCTTCCACTCAGGTGTTGAGGTGACCTCGGATGGAGAAGAGGACTACCAATTGGAGAAACAGGACACGATATATTCCTCGGAATATAAATATCACTGTAAATGTGAAGGAAATAGAGAATTAAGGGTAAAACTAGTATCAAAATTATATGAGGTCCACACCGTGTTGTTACTGAAAAAAGTGAAGAAGACTGAATTGTTATAGACATCATGTTCAATTTTAGCCAATTCAAATATGAGCTTCATATATTTTTGGATCAATTAATGGAAAAGATCATTTCCGATTCTGCCAGCCATCCAAGCACAGCTAATAACAATATTATCATATTCATATGGCTAATTTCAATGGCGGCACTGAGGGGCAAGGGAAGGGAATCACAATCACACATATACAAAGAAAAAGGAGGGAGGGAGAGAGAGAGAGAGACCTAGAATGAAATTTTGATTTTGATACCCTGGATGAGTGGATGACAGGTCCCTCTGTATCCAGATGCCCAAGCCTTCTTGCACGACCAATGCCCTAAAAACGACAATTGATGCATATACCATAATATTAGCAAAATGTGGCTCGCACCAAAGAGTACCTCAAGTAATGAGCAAGAACCAATACTTGTTTTAGGATGATTTGAAAACAACAAAACAAATTATAAGTTGTACAATGTTAACATGATGAACACAAATTAGAATAGATTCTTTGCAAGCATCATGGACAACAGTATAAGAAAATAACAGAGCCACTATACATTTTGCGTTTGTGCATTCAGATGCATGTAAACATTCATCCAGAGATTACCATTAAACGATCAGATTCAAGAACTTCATTTATACAAGGAATAAAACTTGGTCAATTTTTTAGGACACAGGAAGGTTGGATGGTGGAGAATTGAAGACTTAATCCAAGACTTCAGGATTATATCTTTAGGCTCATTCTTGTGAGGTTCGCTGATAATCAAAACTAATAAACGGTCCAGCTAGCAATTACTTTTCCATGTCAGCATCAAGTTCAAGGGACCGCAGGGCCAAACAATTCTACCAGAATAAAAAGACAATCATGTGAAACACTTGTTAGCTAAAACATACAAATCGAGCAAAATTCAACATTTCTGAAAACATCCCGTGTGTTAATCTGCTGACAGAACATATGACTGAAGCCGGACTCATATATGCATTATGAATGCAGACGACTAAACCCCCTTTAGATACCAATAGTGAATTTTTAAGAAACTTTGGCATCAGAACTATAGGCCAGAAAAAAGGCCAGAGGAAAGAAAAGCATCTAGGATAGAATTGAGAAAGTCAATCACTGATCCAAGAAAATAGCATTTAGAAAACTTAGCATGGTCCAAACAAGAAACTATGTATAACACTACTGCAGTGTTGGTCACTGCAGGATGATCAGAAGAAAGAAAATAGAGCATCTAGGTTAGAATTTAAAATGTCACTCCACTGATCCAAGAAAATAGCATTTAGAAACCTTAGCACAGACCAAAGAAGAAATTATATGTAACATTACCACAGTGTTAACCACTGTAGGATGATCAGAAGATGGAATTGGAATTTGTTTTTCGGGTGGTGCAGCATTTTTCACAAAAGGGTGCTCCAATAGTTGAGCAGCTGTTGGACGACGGAAGGGATTACGCTGCAAGCATAACTTGACAAATTCTTTCCCTTCATCTGATAGGTGATCGGGTATTGTTGGAAGTTCTTTACTATTTGTGATTTTGAACATAGCTGCAACCTTCAAGCCCAAACATAAAGCATCCGATAAATTTAATTAAACATGTACTCCGGTAGCACAAGTACAAATTTAATAAGTATATCGTTGACTGAAGAGAAAAATCTGAGCCCCCTCACCCCCCTCAAACACACACAGACACAAGCACACATACATGCACACGCAACAAAAATTAATTCCTCAAATCTCAGTTCAAATAACGAACCCATTCATGCTGGCTCCAAGGAGGCTTAGTTGTTGCCATTTCCAAGACAGTGCATCCAAGACTCCATATGTCAACAGCCAGGCCACTCCCATTTGAATTCCTTATGACCTAAGTAAACACAATAAAAGATATATGATGATCCAATTGGAAATAAAATATTGAGGCATTGAGTTGGACAAAAAAAATCCTTACCTCAGGTGCCATCCAATAAGGGCTACCTTTAAATGATAATGGACAAGATTTCCCTGTAATCTGCATACCCACACATGTTAGTACAACCATATAAAATGCAAAATTCCCTGGCCGATCAAATTTAAACAGCCAGGGAATATTAGCATCCCCTAAAAACTGTGAGATAATTAATAAAATGACAATCATAAAATTGAATGCCCCCGAGCATGGTAACAGTTTCTGTAACAAATCAAACAGAATACAAGCAGCAGCTATGTCTTCTAAAGTCCCAGTAGGCAATATAAAGCCCATTTTGTAGTCAAATCATCAGATCAACTCAGCCAGCTTAGCTATCCTTTTGAAAGTTTTATTCAAAATCCATATTTTGACTAAATTTAACAGACAAGGCCGCACTTACATGCTTTGCCATTCCAAAGTCTGCCAACTTAACACGGCCATTTGGGTCAACAAGTATATTAGCCCCTTTAATATCCCTGCAGCATAAGCAAATTATCATGTGAATGAGGAAAAAGTTCAAGAATTAACAAGCAATCCATGCAAACATTATAAACAGAAAACGATCCAAAGAAAAGCATTGTGTTTACCTGTGCACAGTATGTTTAGCATGTAAATACTCAAGCCCTGACAAAATTTGTTGAGTGTAACTACGGATGGCTGATTCTCCCAGTTTTCCATATTCTTGTAGAATCTTATGGATGGAGCCACCAGATACATATTCCAAGTAAATATACAACTTATCACCCACCTGGCATAAAAAGAGATCCAGAATCAAGAGAAGCTTAAAGAAAATAGCTCCAAGCAACAGGTTAGGAGTAATACATACACTCCATTATAATTACATTTTTCAACAGATTTTCTTAATTAGAACATGGTTTAGTGCTTCCACAGTTATGATTCAAACTAAATATGTCATCTGAAACTATTCCCAGTAAATGGACACTCAGATTTCACTGCCAAATGAAGTGTAGATAAGCGGTAGACATCTGATTAAGACATCTAAAACAGTTCAACAGTCCACACACGATAAATTGCAGGGAATGACTGACCATTTCAGATCCATAATACTGCACAATGTTAGGATGCTTTAAACGACTCAACAGCACAATCTCCTGCACGAAACAGAAATGATTTTAGGAACATTTTTTATAGATTAAATATTTAAAAAATAACTAAATAATAAGTCATTTATTGCTTGTATGGAGTAAGCCTGTCCACAAATCTAATGCAAAAGACTCACTTGTCCCAACTGCTTTGCACTTTCCATAGACTTCACATCATCAGCAAACAATGTGACCTCCTTCATGGCACACATTTCACCAGTATCACTGAAACCAACAGAGCACCAACCTTAGGTGAGGAAAACACTTCATGAAAACATAGAATAAAGCAAACATGAAGTCAAAGATTACAATAAGAGATTCTATGATCGAATGATGGTAAAAGAAATGCATGAAGATGTATACACAGATAGAGAAAAAAATGTAAGATCAGACCGATCGAACAAGCACACATTGAAATCAAATTGAAAGAATCACAAAAATGAAGGGGAAAAAAGTAAATCCAAGAATGAATGGTATTGAGTAAAAAGTAATGCTTATCATAGTTTGCACCTATTAAAACCAACATAAACATGTCCAAATGTGCCTTGACCAAGCAACTTCCCTTTTTTCCAACGTGATCCAGGGCTTGTAAGATTCTCTGCTCTTCCAGGACAAAGTGGTACTAAAGGCAACATCCCAGCTGAATTTGGATGGGAGAACAAAGAATTGGAAGTTGTTATAGGGGGAAGGGGCAGAGGGTGACTTTGTTGTTTAGCATCATCATGCCAGTTACTTTGAGATTCAGAATGCACCCCTCCAGCTCTAGGATTAAGTGCGGTTACAGCACCACTTTGAATCCTAGAACTTGGGCCAGGACTTGCCATTCTAGGACTGAGATTTGGTGAGTATTCTGGGCTTCCTCTACTTGTCTGCCAAAATGATTGCCCTGGCATATCTCCTCCCATTGAATTATGCCCCGAAGTCTGACCAGAGCCAGGACAGGAGCATTGACCAGATCCAACATAGGGAAGATCTAGAAAAAGCTTTCCAGCAGTGAAAGCAGAACGTGCAGCATGATCAGAACCAGATGCTCTCAGTGGACTTCTAGAGGGACTGGACATTGAGCTATCTGGAGCACTGCAGAAGGCACCATGGCGAGGGACCTGTAAATTTGGCACTTTACCCTTTGAACGCCCTCTTCTAGGAGGTGAAGTGCAGGAATTTCTATTGGAGCATAGGTTCACCGGAACAGGTGACAATTTTGAAACCACCGGTGCAGCAGGAGACTGAACCTCAACAAAATTGCTTCAGGGAGAAAATACAGGAAAAGGAGGCATTAGAAAGACAGATATAAACTCTTCTACATACAAAATCCAAGTCAGAAGAACCTAAATAAAACAGATTGTTGCACTTTGCGTGATTTTCAAACTACTCACCTTGAAGGGCTGCCTGCAGCTGTTCTAATTCCACTTTCATAGTCATTTGCCAGAGGACTGCGTTGGCCAGGATCATCACTCTCCAAAGACCATTCACTAGAGATTGAAGTAACAGCAAATTCAACATCAAAGTCAGTAGGGTCCGGCTGGAGTCGCGTGTATGCAGGCCTTAGGTATGGCTGAATCAATGATGGATTTAAGGCACTTTCTATATTTGGTTTTGTTGATTCACTTATCACAGAATCTGTGCGAATAACACTTTCATCTCTGACGCCAGGCATGGGAAGTGGTTGAGCTTGGGGATTTTCGGCAAAACTTTGACATTGCCCAGCATGCTTGGAAGGTGACGAAGACCTTGATTCAGTACGTGACTTAGGCCCTCTCTTGTAAAATGTCTCGCTTGCACGTCTTCTAGATCCTCCTGATCTATTGGAAGATTTAGTTTCAAGACTTTTAAACTTCTTTTGTAATGTGTCAATAAAGCTTTCACCAGTTGGTTTCTTTTTTGCTTCTTTCGATGATGACTTACTCCACCACGAAGGCATATTTTCTGAAACATAAGGTTTTTAAATAAGAAGGCAGGCTCTGAGTAATGGTACTTGTCAATAATTCATATACATATATACCTTTCTAAACTATTACGCTTTCTTCAATTTATCCTATTAATAAAACCTACTGATCCATGCCAACTGAAGATGAGTTCAGATCCTAATTTAGGTCATATTTCCAATTACAGAGTGATGATTTTTCTCTTCAATTATCAAAAGAAAAATATTAGGCACTACATCCAAATTCATAAGCTAAAGAACCAGACCAGTCAACCCATATGAAACTTTTAAAAATTATAGCATACACAACCATTCCTTAATTGAAAAACAAAAATGAAAATCGCAACTACGCGTAAAGTCTGCACCAGCACCACTGCAGGTTCTTGTTGCACTTTTTCTCCAAGCCTCTAAAAGGAAAAGCCTAGAGACCCACGAGATAAAATTCAACTTTAAACAGGTCTTCTCTTCATGCTTATTCTCTCTATTTTTTTTCTTTCTTTTTTTTTTCTCTTATCTGTTCTTCTTGCTTCTTCCTTATTGGTTAAAACGGTCAAAAGGATGCATTTCAACCAACCATAGTTACGTCTTTTCCATTACAATTCCAGTATAATCACCATGAAACCAATGTTCTGGAATCATGTCAAACTTCAAAGAATTCGACTCACCAAAACAAGCTAAAAATATTAACTTAAAACACAAAAATGGAAGAATCCTTTCACCCGGCTTCACAAAATACGATCCTTAAACTCCCGTCTTCTTCCAAGTTTTATTCATCAGAATTAAAGTACCAAATCCAGAATCCCTCGATAACCAACCACAGCAATAAAATTCAATCACTACCAACCCAAGGCATAACTTGTCACCACAGATCTAAGCATGCAAAAAAGTTAAATTTTCATAGCAGTAACTATCACAAAATTACTCAAACATTCACCTCAAGTTCTCAGCTTTCCTTCACATCCCACAGGCAGCACACAGCTCAGTTACTCAGCACAACCCACCAAATTTTGGCGTTCCAGTGCCGCAAATCCTGGCATCCAAATCCTCAAAAAACTACTCCGTAGAAACAGAAGCGCGTGTTCGTGTCGTGAATTCAGATTCTCTGAGAAGATCGCTTACAAAGGGGAAGCCGTGAGAGCGAAGTAGAAAGGGCATGAATTGAGAGCAGACTCAAAAGATAAAATGGAGACCGTCCGACGGAATAACTCATTTTTAAATTTATTTAGTAAAAATAATAATAATTTTTTAAGGGGGCAAAAAATCTTCTAATCTAAAGCATAAATTTGGAAAATACAATAGCATGGCACTGGAAAGCGACATTGAAGAAAAAAAGGTATTCTTGACAAAGTACTAAAAAAAAAAAATGTTGATCGTGGTTTACTTGTTTGGCATTATTAAAATGACTTTGGTTACAACTTGTCAATAAATTCGGACTGGGTAAAACTTAAAAAATTAAAATAATATCAAATTTGACTGGTATTTAATTGAAAGCAACCTACGGCTACAAATAATAACTTTATATATTTTTTTATTATTTTAGTTGCAATTTCATGACAAAGATTTTTAAAGAGGAAACAGAAAATGAATACACTGCAGTGAATTGAAAATTAAGGACTATGATGAATATATTATATCCAAATTTTTTGGTTTGCCGATGCTTAAACGAGTGTTAATAACTCTCAAACTATTAGACTCAAGCTTGACTGGACATGACAATTTTATTTACCCTAATCATACTCGAATTTTTAATTAAGCAATTTTTCTAACTTGATATTTTTGCTTATCTCAAAATTTACTTTGATTTTGAATTTTATAAAATTAGATGAACAGAGTTTTAATAATTTCCCAACTTGAATTGCTACAAGAGTTGACTTACGAGTACTCATAAACTTTGAAAATGTAAATGATGCGAGCAATACAGAGATACCCTTATATGTCTGGTTTTATTTTATTATCGTGTTAAACCATGCAAAGGATTCTTATATTTGTCAAGCCACAATTGAAGCAATGCCTCAATTATAAGATTGATATTTTGTAAATAAAAAATGTAATTTATCATTGTGTTACATGTTATAATCCTTCGTTTTATACTAAAATAGGTAAATTTATAAAATAAAACCAATAGTCTTCTAATCTAAAGCCACAATTAATATGCTAATGGATGCATTTAATGTTTATACTTAATTGGCGTTAATTTTTTTATTTATTTTTTTTTAATAGGCGTTAAATTTATTGACAGTAGGTATAGATAATCCGTTTGGAAATTTGGAACATTTTAGCGAGTAAATACATAAATAAATGACAGTGAATATTATTTAAATATAGTGTGTGTGTGTGTGTGTGTGTGTGTGGTAGCAAGAATTATTGGAGTAAATTACTAAATGACTTTAATAATTGTTGGAATTTGTAATAAATTGTAGTTACCGCATGATGTTGGAAGCCACAATTTGTTTCTTTTTTCAAAAATGACACCTTTTCTTTATTCTTTTTGGTTTTAAAGGGAACAAATATCAACATGCATTTATTTGTTTTGATCATTGTCCCATTCATTTTCATGATATTTATCTCTTAAGAATTTCGTTTATGGAAAAATATTTATCCCAACAGAGAGATTATTATTTGCAAAACTCTATATCTTTTTTCCTTTTTTTTTTTTTTTTGTGGAGAAAAATAAGCTGTCCAAGTTGTTGGGATTAACCATTTACAACATTTATTACGTTTAAATGTATAAAGTGTCTATCATCATCTTACTGATCACTAATTGATCAATTATCACACCACAACCACATATAATTGTTATTTATCCATTATTTTTTTGCCCTAAAGAAAAATATTCCAAACAGAAAAAAAAAAAATCCAAACTATTCAACCCCATCTCAAAAGAACCTTTACGGTGTCTACAAAAACGGCTCAATGGCTACCCGAGTATGACACATGCTTTAAATAATTCCACATCATCATTTTTGGGACAAGGACAAGCACCATCCAGATACATGACAAGCGACCAGTGAAACAAACAAAAATTACTTTTAACATCGTGGTAACGGCCAACCAGGCAACTGATGGAAGAATATGGCCAAAGTATCATTCCATGGCAAGAGGGGAATTAATTTAGTTGATGTATTTATGTAATTTAGGAAGGCAAAATTCAGTGCAGCGAACTTAAAATTGTGAAGAGTTTCAATTTGCGACATTAAAAGTAATCACGGCTAAAATGACTCAAAAATTAATGGGATTGTCCTTTATGCTCTTTTTTTCCTTTGATACATCTCCCCTATGCAAATGTGACTATAAAAGTTTTGAAATGCGAAACTTCTGCCCACAATCAGACATCTAATCACAAGATTTTATTTATTTATTTTTGAATGATTTTGTGCCTCTAAAGCACTTTTTCTTGGGGAATTTTTTGACGTGAGCTCTTGAAATGTTTGAATTGTATTTTTCTACCATAATGAGCATCAGTTCATTTGAAGCAAAACTTAATAAAAGAATATAAAATAATAATAATAGCCCATATTATAATTTTTTCGTTCTATGCATTTCAAAAAAATAACAAAGAAAAAGAAAAACAATTTAACCATGAGGTTGTTGATTTCCAATTTTTCAACTCTTTTCATAGGACAAGGAAAACAAGTTATGGCAGTGAAGTCCATGTTGCTATGATAGGCTTCATATTTGGGTCTGGGCTCATTGATTACAGTCCAGAAGACAAAATATGGCAAACAGGCACAGGATCTACATTAATGATAATCAAATGATTAATGATTACATGTGCAGTGAATAACCTGTGGATAGAAAACAAACTTTTATCATATAATAAGTCCAGGATTCTCATAATCTCATAATTACAGTTCAAATTTTTTCTAGTGAAACCAGGCAAAGAGCTTCAAGGGATGCATACGCAAGCTGGGATAATAGTTTGGCAGGTCTTCTTAGTACAAGACCTTTCTATCTGATTATGCAGACAACAAAGGTCCTTAGATTTGGCATAGAGCAGTCACCCTCTTATGAGGATCAAACCCATAGCGGTTACAATCAGCGTGGAGGGAACTCCAAACATGAGATGACTCCAAAACGATAGGTTGTAGCCAAAGTATTTAGCACGACGAGCCTGCTCGCACACGATCAAGTTCGCTGCTGATCCCAAGAGGGAAAGGTTCCCAGCCCCAGTGCTGACCCATGCCAAGATAAGCCATGCTTTCTTCTCGCTTGATGGAGATATTGTGGCTGCTGAAGCTGCTATTCGAGCACCTAGAAGTAGGACTGAAGACAAGCACAGGCCCATGTAAGACTTCTTAACTTTTACTTATTGTATTCTGTTTAGTTTAACTATGATGAAGCTACATAGACAGTTCAATCGCTTTTCCCATTCCCGTGCAACATGCAATAATGTACGAGAAATTTCCTATATCTACGTTATGCCAGATAGCAGATAAAGCACAACAAACACACCGGTAGGAACATTGGAAGCCAAATTTGAGAGGACCATTATAACAGCTGCTAGAAGTGCTGTTCCACTAATGTGATTTATTTTCGCATAGGGCTCCATGGATTCCCATAAAGTGCTTGGTATTCCAGTTTTGTTGAAGCCGTCAACTGTAATGAACATTCCGCAGAAGAATATCAAGAGCGAATAGGATACCTGCATGATGAAGAGAAACCATCTAAAATCACGTTTTCAAATAGTGACACGGATTTCAAGATATTTTCAAACCTTTAAATGGAAATAACCTTTTCTAAACATGGTCTGGCGTCCTTAAAATCAAGAACAACAAGGGCAAGTGCAGCCGTAATTGCAGTCCACGACATATTCAGACCCACCAGCAATGATATTAGCATGCCCAAGGTAACAAGATAAACACATGCCTTCCATAAGACCCCTTTCCACTTCTCGGAAAATCCTAAACTTTCTTCTGCATACGTAACGAAACTGTCTTGCTCAACTCCATTCACAGAGGAGATCCTCTTTGAAGATAGAGGTTCAAAACTTCCAACTTCTTTTGCAGCATCTAAATTTCTGGTTGATTCAGATCCTAAATTAGGAACATTTTGAATTTCACTCTCACAAATATTAGCACACTCCCTTAGTCCCTCAATATGACTCGTGTAACCATCGATATTAGGAGAGCTTTGAATGCTACTGCTCTCAACCAAATTACCACGATTCCTGAGTGTTGAGTCTACATGATTTATGTATCCATTGATGCTAGGAGACTTGTGGATGTTCGCAGATTCCAAGGCAGAATTTAACTCTTGGGGATTTGTGGATGTCAAATGTGACATTGTTGCTGGTGAGAACCTATGAGAAACTACATCTTCTTCACCAACAACTTCTGTGGTGGCATCTTCTTCATCCTTCTGATCAGACAACAACTTCCAATACATGCATAGAAGGATCGAAGCATTTATGCACACTCCCACGAGCATTGCAGGAAAAATGCCAAATAAGAATTCACCAAAAGAAATCTTACTTTGGACAGCAATGACTAAGTTCTGGGGATTGCCTATTGGAGTGGCAGATGATCCTATATTTGCACTTGAGGCAAGGGCTAATAGAAACGGGTGAGGTGGGAGATTCTGTTGCCTTGCTATTTTTAGTACAAACTCAGTCAAGACAACACAAGATGTATCATTAGTGAAAAGGGCACTGGAAATGGCAGATATCAAGCAAATCCGGCAAAGTAAGTCCTTGGCTCCCTTGCTTTTCCATGACAACATTTTACCCAGGTACATGAACATGTCTGCTCTTTCAAGAAAGACACTAACTACCATAGTCCCAAAAAGTAAACCAAGGATTGGAAGATCAATAGCAGCAAAAGCCTGATCAGGAGTTATGACCTGGAAGAGCACCATAAGCATCGCCCCAAGAAGAGACCCTGCAGTCCTTCCAACGGGCAAGAATGGGACAGCAGGGAAAACAGCCAATACCCAGAATATAGCAAAGGCAATTGAGCCAAGAACCACTTTTACAGTAGGAGCCATAGCCATGTTTTAATAAGCCTTTACACTTGTTAAACACTTCAGTATTCCCAACAGTAGATTTTCACTTCAAAAAGTATATCCTCGACAACAGGAAGATGGTCAAAAACATAATCTTAAAAGGATTTAATCTTGAAAACCTCAAACCGCATTTGATACAATGCTGTGAAAATTTGATTTCACTGGAAAGTAATGCAGTGCAGAAAACCATGAAGATCTGCAGTCCCAGAAAGGTGATTCGAGGTGGATGACAATAGAAAATTATCCAATGAAACTAGTACTCATTCTTTGATTCTTCTATTTTTCTGGGCTTTTGTCTCTGTAAGTTTCAGCAAAAAAATTAAAGTCATAAAGATGACTCCTAATTGAAGTCATAAATTTTTTCAAATCCAGATAAATCACTACAACAACTAATTGCTTGAAATGGTGAGTTCATCAAAGCGTGAAAACTGAAAACACATATTCAGATTTAAATTTATGAAATAAATCAAAGCAACCCAAGAGAGCTACATCAACAAACTCAATTACTTCAAGACTGAAAAGGAAAACAATAACTGTATTATTAACTACTATAAGAAGACAAATTACCTGAACCTGGAAAAGAATTATATACTTCTCACTGTGAATCCAACCCAAAAGTTTGGAACTCAAAAGGTTCAGATATTACTTGTGGTGGGATTTACTTTGTTCATGACTTTTGTTTCTGATTCCTTGCTGCTGCTACTTTCTGCATCTTTGGATTGGATGGACAGATTCAATTATTCAAAAGGGAATATATATGAATGATAGTATTAAAAAATGATTAACATCATCAAAGAATACGTGGCTGAGCTGGGTTAAAAGCTTTTCAAGACACATCAGTGAACACATGATTGATTATTATAATGATTGATGTCACATCATTGATTATTATTGTAATGCGTGATTATTAAAATGATGAGTTCAAATCTTAATTTAGGTCATATGTTGAATTACAGAGAGAGGACTTTGTTCTCTTCAATTATCAAAAGAAAAACATTAGGCACCATATCCAAATTCATACACTAAAGAATCAGACCAGTCAACCAATGTGAAACCTTTGAAAGTTATAGCTTGCTTATATTTATCCATATCAGAAAAATAAAATTAAAAATAGCAACCAAATGCAACTACGCATAAAGTCTATAGCAGCTCGACTGCAGGTTTTCAGGGAACATTTTTTCCAAGCCTCTAAAGTAAAAGCCTACAGAGCCACAAGATAAAATAAAACAGTCAAAGCGATGCATTACAACCAACCATAGTTATCATGCCTTTTCCTTTACCATTCCAGTCTAATCATCCAGAAGCCATTATTCTGGAATCATGTAAAACTTAAGAGGATTCAACTCACCACAACTAGTAAATATATTAACTTAAACACAAAAAGGAAAGACTCCGTAAACATCCGTCTTCTTCCATATTTTATTCAGTAGAATGAAAGTAGCAAAACCAGAATCACTCAATACCAGGACAGCAATAAATGCGATCACTACCATTCAAAGGCAAGGCCTCTTCTCACTACAGATCCAGGCATACTTCACATGATTTCATAAACAAATTAAATTATCATACCAGTAACTACAAGAAAAACTACACGAATATTCATTCACCTAAAGCTCTCAGGTTACGTTCGCATCTCACAGCCAACACAGCTCACTTATTCCGCAGAATCCACCAAATTTGTGCGTCCGACCGCCACGAGTCCTTGCACTCAAATCCCCAAAAACTACTCCGTAGAAATAGAAGCGCATATTCGCATTGTGAATTCAGATTTTCAGAGAAGATCGCTTGGACAGAGGGAGACTGAGGAGCGAAGAAGGAAGATAATGAATGGACAGCTGAGAAAAAAACAGCGCTGACAGACTGCAGAGTGCATTTTTCTGTTTAGTTAGAAAAAAGAAAAAGAAAAATGAAAATGCTCAATAATATAAAAAATTATTTGATTGTATGTGTCATATATATAAATATAAATATATATATATATATATATATATTTTATAGAGAGAGAGAGAGAGAGAGTACGCTTATTTTAAGTGAAATTGTTGTAATATTTATAAATGAAAATTAACCATTGGTCATGTAATTACGTGCGCTTTTATTAAATAGAAAATAAATAAAATTTCTTTTCAGAAAATGAAAGTGACATTTAAGATTTAAAAGTAAATTATTGTTTTTTTCTTTGGGCCTTTTAAGGAAATAAATATTTTTAATTTAAAGCATAAATTCGGAAAAGACAATAACATAGAACTTAAATTGACATTGTGGATTTAATTTTAAAACTTTTTAGGATAAAAAAAATATACTTCTGCACTACCTAAATTTATACTTAAAAAAGAAATAAAAATGTTAGTCATCGTTTATTTATACGACATAATTAAAATGACTTTGGTAACAAATTGTCAATGAATTTGGACCATGCAAATGTTGCATAATTAATAAAACATGAAACTGGACACCAAACTTTGAATTGAAAGCATCCTAAAAATAATTGCCTTACTGAAATATTGTACCTTCGATTATTTTAGTTGCAATTTTATGGCTTTATATCCAATAGTTTTGATTTGTTTATCCTGCATTATAGGAAAAAAGAAACAAACAAAACAAAGATCAAAATTCTTTCTTTAAACTTCGAAAGTGTAAATGAAGAGGTCAATTTAGATGTACTCTCACATGTCTGGTTTTATTTCCAGTAGTCTAAAAAAATCCCATAATAGTCAAACCACAACCAAAGCAATACCTCAATTATAAGATCAACCTTTTGTAAGAAGACTCTCATAGTTACAATCGAAGAGAATTTTCTGGTAAAACAAAGGCATTTTAGATTTGTGTACCCCATGAAGCCTCAAGGAGTATGCATCGTGTAACTTCACTTCTTAAATTTTTTAAATGCATGATCAGAAGAAGACTTAAATCCTATCGACTGTTCATTGAATATGTGAGTTAAAGGTGAAAAAAAATGCATGAAGTAACAATAGAGTGGGTGCATGTAAATTATTGGTGGCTAAGTTAAAAGGCAAAGTTAAAAACAATACATGCTGTAGCAATGGTCTTGCTGATCTCCTTTGCTCCCTCTATCCTTATACATACAACAAAGATCCCCAAATTTAGAATTGGGGGAGTCACCCTCTTATGAGCATCAAACCAATAGCCGTTACAATAAGCGTGGAGGGGACACCAAACTTGAGATGACCCGAAAACGATAAGTTGTAGCCAAAGCGTTTAGCACGTCGAGCTTGCTCGCACACGATCAAGTTGGCTGCCGATCCCAGGAGCGATAGGTTGCCGGCTATGGTGCTCACCCATGCCAAGATAAGCCATGCTTTCCTCGCACTTGAAGGAGATATTTCTGCTGCTGAGGCTGCCACTCGAGCTCCCAGAAGCAGGACTGAAAACAAGCAAAAGCACATATATAACATTTCTCAACTCTGACTAGTTCTATTCAGCTCAACTATGATGGGGCTGCGTAGACAGTTGTGTCACTTCTCTCATTGCTATAGAGCTAGCATGCAATAATGTTCAAGAAATATTTGATTTTAGTTCATTTTGCTTTTGGATATGGACTTTGGATTTAGGGTTTTATAAGCTAACATGAAATTAATTGATAATTTAAATTTTCTCTATTCTTTATTTCTTGGGATTAGTAGGGTAATTTCTGAAGCTTATGATTAGTTTTCAAATCCATTTGTTTAAGTTTAGTTCTTGTTAAATCATAATATATCAATCCGCACGTTGATTGTGACCATCATATTATAATACTTATTTAATTTTATTTACTTTTAATCATGACAATTGGTATTGAAATCGATGATATCAGATTTCTAAATCTGACAATCTATTCAAGCATTAGTATCTGGAAAAAATAATAATAAATAAATTTGTGCCAACACACCTGTAGGAACATTAGAAGCCAAATTTGAGAGGCCAACTATCACAGCTGCTAAAAGTGCTGTTCCACTAGCGCGATTTATTTTCGCATAGGGCTCCATGAGGTCCCACAAAGTGCTTGGAATCCCAGTTTTGTTGAAGCCATGGACTGTAATGAACATTCCACAGAAGAATATCAGGAGCGAATAGGACACCTGCATGATGAAGAGAAGCCATCTAAAATAACCCTTCCTTAAATAGTGAGATGGAATTCAAGATACATGCTAATCTTTCAACAGAAATCACCTTTTCCAGACATGGCCTGGCGTCCTTAAAATCAAGAACAATGAGGACAAGTGCAGCTGTAACTGCAGTCCATGACATACTCAGACCCACCAGCAAAGATATTAGCATTCCCAAGGTAACAAGATAAACACATGGCTTCCATAAAACCCTTCTCCACCACTCAGAAAACTCTAAATTTTCTTTGAAGTTGTCATTCTCAACTTCATTTACAGAAGAACTCCTCTTTGAAGTTATGGGCCCAGAGATTTCAACTTCTATTATAACACCGGAATTTCTGTTGGATTCAGATCTTGTATTAGTGCCCTTCTGAATTTCACTCTCAATACGATCACCTGTGTAACCATTGATATTAAGAGAGCTTTGAGTGTAATTGCTCTCAGCCAAATAACCACTACTTGTGTATCCACCGACAACATCACGAGACTTGTGGATGTTCATTAATTCCATGGAATTTAATTCTTGGGAATTTGCAGATGTCAGATGGGACATGGTCGCCGCTGAGAACCTATGAGAAACGATGTCGTTTTCACCGACAAGTCCTGCCGCGGCATCTTCTTCATCCTTGTGATCAGACAACAGCTTCCAATACATGCCAAGGAGGATCAAAGCATTGACACACACCCCCACGAGCATCGCAGGAAAGATCCCAAACAAGAATTGGCCAAAAGAAATCTTACTTTGGACAGCAATGACCAAGTTCTGGGGATTGCCTATTGGAGTGGCAGATGATCCTATGTTTGCACTCGAGGCAAGGGCTAATAGAAATGGGTGAGGTGGGAGATTCTGTTGCCTCGCTATTTTTAACACGAACTCAGTCAAGACAACACAAGAGGTGTCATTAGTGAAAAGGGCACTAGAAATGGCAGATGTCAAGCAGATCCTACAAAGCAAGTCCTTGGCTCCCTTGCTTTTCCATGACAACATTTTACCTAAATATTTGAACATGTCTGCCTTTTCTAGGAAGACACTGACTATCATAGTCCCAAAAAGTAGGCCAAGAATCGGAAGATCAATGGCGTCATAAGCTTGATCAGGAGTTGTGACATGGAAGAGGACCATGAGCATAGCCCCAAGAAGAGACCCTGCAGTCCTTCCAATGGGCAAGAATGGTACAGCAGGGAAAACTGCCAATACCCAGAATATAGCAAAGGCAGTTGAGCCAAGAACCACTTTTACAGTGGCAGCCAAAGCCATGTTTTAAGCCTTTTCAATTAGAAATATATTGTTCAACCCAAAAAATTATATGTTCTCCAAAATTTGAAGATGGGCAAAAGTAAAATATTAGAAAGGATTTAATTTTGAAAACCTCAAACCACATGTGATGCAATTTTGTGAAAATTTGACTTCCCGGGAAGGTTAACTGATCGGTGCAAAGACC
Organism: Avicennia marina; assembly: GCA_019155195.1. Taxonomy (NCBI): domain Eukaryota; kingdom Viridiplantae; phylum Streptophyta; class Magnoliopsida; order Lamiales; family Acanthaceae; genus Avicennia; species Avicennia marina. Next base: position 11,568,361 of record CM032773.1, read on the forward strand.
ATGCGGACCTGAAATCCGGTGAAGTGATTCAGTACATTATCTACAGCCATCATACTAAGACTGCAAAGTGAAGACTATTAACTAACATAAGTAAACAAATTACCTGAACCTGGAAAAAAGTTGGGTGCTTTTCACTGTGAAATCCAGCCCAAAAGTTTGGGACTCGAAATTCAGGGATAATTTGTTCATGGCTTTTGCCGCTAATTCCTTGCCACTAATACTAGTTTCTGCATGTTTGGATTGGATGAGCAGATTCAGGCATTCAGCTTTTCAATTTTGGGGAGTATATATATAAAGAGAAGTGTTAGAAAATGATGAACAACGTCAGTGAATACGTGGTTGTCGCTTGTCATGACACGTCAGAGAATACAAGATTGATTAGTATAATGGCATTGGAGTAATGTTGTTTGTGAGAGAAACGGATACTGCCAGGTACGTTTCGACTGCTTCCAGTCGTATGAGAGTTGACCGAGCATTTGTTGACTTGGAGATAGAAATTTGATGAGAATGACATGTGATGTGTTCATTTCGAACTTTCAGCAGGCCAGCCCCATTGATGAGCAATTTTTAATGACTTACACCAGACGCAGAAAGAAATGCGCGTGCACAATATAATATATATATATATATATATATATTAAAAAACATAAAAATAGAAATTTTATTGGTTAGCTTAACCAAGCAAAAGATAAAGGAAAAAAAAATAATTTTGGTAACTGTTTTGGCAAGAGCAATTTATTAGACTTCCAAGATCTGCTTGGAATTATGTTCATTTTCTTCTATTCTTTTTCTATTTTTGGTAGTTGCAATTTTTGAACCATTTTAATTGACATGAAAAACATAACGGTGAGTGATAATTGATTTAATGAATTATGACTTTTGGTAATTGCAATTTTTCAACCATTTTTATTTACATGGAAAACATAACGGTGAGTGATAATTGATTTAATGAATTATGACATGTTAGAAAGACTTTTTGGTAATTGTACTTTTGACTAGCCATAGTTTCTGTAAGGTGCGAAGCCATAATGTAATAGATAGATGCATACATACATAGACATAAATATGTATACGTGTGTGTATACACTCCTTATTTTTATTTTCTCATTTTCTCATGTGAAACAATTTATATTTACTATATTATTCCTTTCAAGTATGAGTATATAAATTTAAGTCTACTCCCATTCAAATAAAATTTTTCTAAGTATAAAGTCGTACCACAAGCCTTTTCAAACTCAATTAAAGTCTCCAATTTCATGGTATTAATGAGAGTTATCAATTTTTGTCAAAGTAATTTTGTAGGCCTTTTTCCAAAAGTCGAACAAAACTTCTTTTTGTCCAACGCGAAACACGTAACAATGGGACCAATCGTTTGAACTTATTACAAGTCAAACAACCTTCAAACTCTTATACCATCTCTTTGGGGGTGAGTGAACTCAACTATAAACTCTAGTTTGATTTATTTAGAACTTAATCAAATCGAAAACAACTTCTAATTAATGATATTTGAAAAGTTAAGTACATTTGTCTAAATCCAAAACTTTTAAAATATTGCATTTTGTCTATTATAATTAATTTTATTCCATCCACTATTTCACTTTTTGATTCAATACAAGACGATTCATACTTAAATACTGAAAAGAAAAATAAAGATTGAAAATATATTTATTAATTATAAAGTTTGTTAATTATTTGTCAAGTAACAATCTTTATTATTTATTGTTAATTAAGTAATTAATGCATGACGGTGATCTAGATGTGCCTTCTTATGGACTTAATTTCAATCGTACATGATAATTGTAGATTTAAAATATATTAAGCCCGTTTACAATTGTTAAGATCAAATCATAGAATTCAAATACATTTAAAAGAGTCAAATTCGGAGTTAATTAAGAGAACAATCTTTTTCAAGAAAGTTTTAATATGCCATATCATATCATATCATTCAGTCAGATTAATTAATTAACCTAACTTGCCTATACAACCAACCCTAAATAACATTATCATCACTATTAGCTTCATTAAAAAAAATTAGTAATAGTCAAAAAAAGATTAAGAAAATTGCAGATTTTGAATATTTCACCGAATTAAGTTGATTTAGTTAATTCAATGTAATTAATGAACAATGCTTTTTCAATTATTGAGCTCCCAAAACCCTAATCTATGTTAATTTGCAAATTTCTGACTTTAACAGAAAATGGGCTAAAATCAACTCATAATCCTCTCTCTCTCTCTCTCTCTCTCTCTCTCTCTCTCGCTCTCTCTCTCTCTCTCGTCTCTCTCTCCTCTCTCTCCTCTCTCTCTCTCTCTCTCTCTCTCTCGTTTTATACAAGTTATTTAATTTTAATAATTTTCTTTTGTTGTTAAACTATTTGAAATATAATTAATTTATACTCAATAATAAAAAAAATCACGTGCACATGCATGATAACTAATTTGTGTTAAATAATAAATTACAAAATAACATGTATATAATATTTCAATTTATTTATACAATAAAATATAATTTTATATGTGATAAAAATTGCTATATATGTTTGGGTGCAAATTTGCATCCATCAAAATTATTTCTTTTAACCATACTATTCATCGAAGTAATAATTTTATCTTTTTTCTCTTTCGTTTTTACACTATTCTTAAATTTACACAACAACTTTTCAAATAAACAAAATTTACATTCAACTATGTTTGTTTTCAAATTTTGAAGCCCAAAAACATATATTTAATTATTACATATTTTAAATTTTATATTTTTCTTTCTTTTATTTTTATATAATTTTCAAAACAAAACATTAAAAAACACATACTAAAATCAATGTTATTAGAACTAGACCAAACTGATCATTCAACCAAGAACCAATCTAGAGTATGATCCAAACACTAGTAAAAAAATCACTTACTTAAGGCTGTGCACAGTCGGTATACCAATCTAAATGTGTTGAAATCAAAATTTCAATATGTACTAAATATCAAATTGAAAATTCAGTTTAGTATTCAGTACATTATTTTTTAAAAATTCAATTTTCGATTTAGTATTAGTATTTGGGTTTCGTTATACTATACCGAACCAAATACCGATTTTTTTATTTTTAACTTTTTTAATATATTTCTTTAGTAAATTAGTGATAAAAAACTTAATTTATAATTTTTTTAGTTTTTTTACTAAAATTCAGTTTACTGAAAATTGTACTGAAATCAATTAAAAAAATTTCAGATTTCAGTACACACCGAATCAAATTCGTTACGTAATTTTGACGTATTAAAATTTCGATTCTATTCCATTCGATTTTACTGATTAAACTTGAAAACCCACTGCAAACTGGCTAAAATTCATAAAAACCAGTAAACTACTTCAGGGCTTAGCCGGGCTGAAAAGGAAAGTTTGAAAGAATAGAGAAAACAGCAGATGAATCGATGCTTTTGCTTATTTATGTGTAATTAATGGGGGCTTATCATAATAGGCATGCATTAATTATTGTTTTTTGTTGCCTTTTTTTTTTTTTTTTGACCTATTTATTCTGTATTCAAATGCCAGCCCATCGTTTGAAAATTAGAGTAATATTTTTTAACGTTACTTCCTTCCAAAAATTTTGTAGAGATCAAATGACAAGAAAATATAATAAAGGCAATATAAAGTAAACACGTAAATACTAAATACAATGCCTTTTTTAGAGTGCAATCAATATAAAGTAATCACGGAAACATTAACTAAAATTTGAAAACAAATATCACCATCTTGAATTAACACAGCATGGAGTGAAGTGTACAGGTTGACCAGACTGTCTTGATTCGGACACAACATTTGAGAGTGAACCAACAATTAGCTGCACAGTCCACTATTCACCGTTGACCATTATTTGGTCTTTGCTTAGCACTGTTAACAGCAGCCCTGTACCCTCTCATCACTTGGTGGATCTTGCAGATACTACACAGTAAAATTAACACACGAATATTTAAAATTATAATTTTATCATTTAATTAATTTTTTACTCTTTTTTTTTTCAATCTATTTATGTAGCATCTACAATAGCCCCTTTATGCCAGCAGTCGATCTTTGCCTGCCCTATCTTCTCATAGGAGGACAGAATTGCGAAAGCCGACAGCCTATCTTGTTGTAGGAGGACAGAATCGGGTAAGCTGACAGCAGCATATTAATTCTATCTATTCGTTGAATTAATTCTCCCAAAAGACTGCTTCCTTTGTTGCCCTTTGCACCATATGTGACCGCGGACTTGGGTGCTTAATGCTTACAAAGAATGGCTATGTTTGGTTGGAGATTTGGGAGGGAACAAAAATGAGGTGACGTGAATTTTGTTGCATGAAAATTATGTTTGATTGTAAAATTTTGATTTGTTTGAATTTGTGTTATTGGTTGTGTTTGTTTCTAAAGTTATCACTATTCATTCTTAATTAGAAATCTTACTTACATATAAATTTTATTTAAATTTAAAATTTTCTTTTTTTTTTTTATTTTTTGTAACTAATTTAATAATTTTTTAATCATAATATATATTTACAGTCAAAATAAACACTTATTTTTATAATTTGTCTATTTGTCTTTATTTTTTATTATCCTATAAATTTATAAATATCGAATCATCTAATCATTATTACATATTACATATGTATCTATGTATATAATTTTTTACCCACCCAAATATCATAAATCAAACTTAATTTTTATCCCCGTTCACATTACATAAATTTTCTTTTCCATCCTAATTAGGAAACAAAGATAGCCATACTTGTTCATATTATTGTGGGATTTGGGAAAGGGGTTCTGTTAAAGGATGATGTTTGCTGTAAATTGCATTATGATGCGGGGGTATTTTTCATTGTATAATTTTGATGTTTTGAAAATTTTAATTTATTTGAATATATGTATAAAATATATAAAAATAATTGAATAATGTAATTGTATATAGAAATAATTATTAATTTATAGAGTTAAATATTTATGTGTATGTATGTATATATATATAAATGTAAGCATATATATGTATCTGTATGTATTGATTTAATTATAAATAAATGTAACTTTTCAAAAATAATTAATTAGTTATATATACGAAAAGAAAGAAAATTTACATTTTAATTTGGATAAAGGTAACTGAGTAGAATGTTTGGTTTGATGTAATTTAAAAAGAAGTTGAGGGAGAGAAACTTGTCTCCCAAACATAGCCATCATGTATATAAAAAATAAATTATAATAATTGAATAATATGATAATAATAATTAATTTTTAGAGTATCAACGTATATAAATGTAACGTATATACATATATGTATATTAATTTGATTATAAATAAATACAATAATTAATTTTTAAAAATTTATGTACATATAAGAGACGAAAAAGCTTTGAATGGTACAAAATTGGAAGACATCGACACATTGCAAGTTGCAAACCAAACATCGCCATCGTGGATTGGCTGCATTAGGGGTGGAAATAAGAGCGTAAAAGTGAAAGATTTTTAATTTAAGTATTATCATTTTATGGTGTCTGAAAATACAACTATTTAGGAAGTAATGACTTCTTGTCCACAATGGAATACCAGTCAATGGCGTTTAGGGATTTTGTTTAAACCATTAAAAATGACTTCTGTGGCAAAGGGAATGGGTTTTGCCCAGACAAACGCCATTTTCGGCAGCTGTAAGCTAATAATTTGGGACAAAGTTCTAAACCAAAATGTAACAGAAAAGCCATGGAAAGGCAAATCCATGAATTGAGTCGGTCCACGTTTCAACAACTTTTGCGTAGCTTGTAATAGGCATTTAACAAACAACGTCTAGTTTGGATTACATGAACGTTTGTTTCTATCCCACACCATATTAACTAGAGAAGCAGCAGACAAGAGAACCAGCACACAGCCTAATATAACTCAACTTACAACATGCAAAAGGTTGAATGTTCTGTAATGCTATTCATCTAAACTACTAAATACTGAAAGAAAAATCTCTCCGAGTCTACCATCCAGCATGATGAAGTATCATCTTGAGATACCATTCAAATACGGGCTAGGCTCAGGAATCCATTTACTCGATGCTAATTGAAAGATCTCTATCTTTAAGATCACATCTTTGTAGCACCAAGTGGCTGAAGTTTTAAGTGCAAACCTTTAACCAGAGCTGTGTAACACATTTGGCATCAGCTGACCTTTGGTTGCAGCACTGGACAGAAAGTCCAGTTGTTGTTCTGAGGGCGTAATTCTTTCTGGACAACCTCGTCATTGGTCCACCACTCACAGTCGACAGTGGATTTGTCTAAGACTTCACCCTCTGCATTGCTGAAATTGAATTGTCTGCTTGAACCCAGCGAGGTGGTTCGATGCTGCCAATGGTATTCCTCTCGCTTCCCATCTGAAGTCCTTCCAGAAACTCCATTCACAGTTACTGCATAACCAGGTTGTCCACAACCATCTGCATTGTTTAGCAGTGAATCCTTCTGATTGGTGGCTTCTGCTATTGCCTCATGCAGGCTGCCTGATATGATTTTAGGTGAAGGGACTGTCTCTGTCACGGTACAAGTCGGAATATCTTCATCGATCAGTTCAAATGAAACTCTATGATCAACTACATGATCATCATTTTGCAAGTCCTTGCCTGAGCTGGCAAGTAATGCCACTTCAGAAATTTGGTACTCCAGCAGGTTACTGTCCCGAGATGGGGGTTCTCCACCATTAGGTGTCACAGTTCCAGAACCCAGCCTAGAAAGCCCACCACTGGGTGTTAAAGTTCCAGAGCTTAGCCTTGATCCCCAACCATTTGGTGTCAATGATCCAGAACCAACTCTTGAACCCCATTTATAATTCAATAAGTGGTGTTCGTAGCCAAAAAATTTGGGTGCTTCCCCCTTGCTAAAATCAATGGCAGGGCGTTTATCGGGTAAGGGTGAAGAGGTTCCAGAAGTAGAGGCTGCTGAGTCTGGCGATTTAGTATGGAGACCACAGCTTCCTAAGTATTGATAAGGTTGGAATTCATACTTCGGATTGGTCCAACTATTTTTCTGGTTGCAGGCTAGGGATGATGACAGAATACGAGCTAAAGGCACTTCTGGCGAAGAAGGCGTTGTCATGTGCACAGGTTCAGGAGGTGGGGTCAAAGAAGCAGTTGATGGCTCGGTGGTGAACGCAGAAAAAGCAGGTGGTGAAACTAATTGAGTCTCGTGTGCGTAGGGGCCAATCATGAAAATAGGTGCATTCCCACCCGGAGAGTACGACTGAACAGAAAGGGATGCGAGGGAAAGTAAACCAGCCGGCGACTGAGTAGCAGAGGGAGGATCTGATTGAAGAAAAGAGGAAGGAGAGGAGGGAGGAGCCATGAAGGGCAACCCAATGGCGGCAGAGCGATTCAGATCTTCAACAGGTGCTATAGCAACTTGTGCAGTGGGTTCAGAAACAAGAAGAGCGTGACCAATTCGTTTGCTGTGCTTGTAAGAACCGAAACACCAGCAGAAACTCCAACAGCTTCCCCTTTTCCTCCTCTGGAACAAGAATTTAGAGGAACTGTTAGTTAATAGGCCCGATTTTATCATGATCTTTCGGTGCCTAAGAATCAAAAAGGGGAGACATTTTTTACCATGCAAGCAACTCATGATATAAAGGCAATAATGGATAGCAAGCATAGTCAGATCAGCATAAAGTAAATATCATGGGAAAGAATGGATGTGCTTAACACAACTCGGAGTAGCTGCAGGTAAGCACTTGCAGCAACCTATGCGAGCAAAAACATTTGACGTCCTCATTAAGTCTACATTTTGCTTAAATTTACCTCCTTGTTCACTTCATTAAAAATTTTAATCCTCACTAGCTTGCATATAGGAAGTCCACATACTGATTCATCATTGACAATCCAGAATAAATAGTGTTTCAATTTTTCTTTACAGTAGTCTTTACATCAGTATGTTTTGGAACTGATCCTAAACAGCTGCACTTTTGCTGTATGGCTATGTAGCATAGACTGTGCCATAGGATGCCCTGACCTCAATAGTGTAAACTTTAGATTTTGCAAACAGGGGCCTTCCAACTGAGATAAGGAAAATCTGAAACCTCCCCATCTCAGCTAAACTTGTCAGCTTCTGCTAATTTCACGTTAGGACATCCACAGAACCCATGATCACTTACATAAGAACATAAAAAAACTTGAAATTCTTGCAATCATCATATCAAGGTCAAAAGTAGCAGCCACACTCTTTTATCTTATCCCAGTAATTATATATCTATTATTTCTTTTCAATTATTGCCCAAAAAGCGATTTATCCTGATCAAACATCTCTAGCTACTTTACAACTTACCATAAACTATTGCTCTATAATAGAAGAACACCAAATAATAAAATAGAAGGCTTCAACTTCTGTGATCCCATTTGATCTGAAAAAACGCTTTCGTAGTCGACTGAGGCAAATATCAACCCAAGAATCCAATAAAAACAAGAAACTTCGCATCAAGCAACTTATCAGAAGCACAAGAAAGCACCTGCAGATAAAAACACACCCGCACGCACCATACGCGTTCGTGTGTATGTATGTGTCTCTGGATACAAAGTCAATTTAATTTATGAGATTAAATGTATCTGCACCTGAACTGCAGACGGTTGAACCCTGCTCTCAGCTGCAACTATGGCAATTGCAGCGGCATTCACAGTATCCACGCTATTATGCACGCTACTCATGATCCACACAACCTTCTCCGCTCGGATGACGTCAGACGCCGGCGAGGTGACGTGGGATCGATGTGTCTTTGGTCGGAAGTCAATCAAAGGGCAGGTCGCAACGCCAGAGCACATGGGGCATTTCCTCTCTCACTCAGACAAAAACACAAACAGCTATGGAGATATCCTCGAGCTTTATTTAATGCCCCAACCACCCATCGGCACAATTTTCTGACTCCGAGACCGTGTTACGGCTTATCCCATGCAATCAACTTTGGTATTACACAAAAGTTGTGAAATCATTAGACATGGGACGGTATGCACGTGTGCAGAAGGCGTTGGCTGGCTGTGGGGGACTGGGCAGCTGCAACTGGTGAACCAATCAGCCATGGCTTTAGGCCCTGTTGTGTGATGGACAACGACGCTCTTCTAAATTCTTTCCCTCCATTAACCACTTTTGCACTTCACATTATCCTTTTTCTACCGTCTGAAAGTGACATCTCAACTCCCCTCTCATCACCCATCTCTCTCTCTCTCTCTCTCTCTCTCTCTCTCTCTCTCCCCCTCCCCCCTGCTCTGGTCACTTTTCTTGCTTCTGCGTACAACTTTGGGTTTAAGCAATTAATCCTTACTGTTGTTATTAGTAACAGCGCAAATATTATATAAAAAACGATTTATTAATATAATACAATTTTAATAGTAATTTATGATAAATAATGTAAAAATATTGAACTTAATTTATTCCAATTTTAGTACAAATATAAAAAATTTACGTCGTGAATTTTTTTAAATACAAGCACAAAAATTACATTATACTTAACATTATATTTTTATTACATAATGTGTAAATGCGTGCGACAATCACAAATAATCTTGATATTTTTATAATTAAAAATAAATTAGCATTACAATAAAAATTATAAATTACTAACCCTCAGTTCAAATTTGAAAAGAACATATGATGAGATTGGCAAATTAATTAATTGATATAATAGGAGTATAATTGATAAAAAATTAAAAACGAATTAGTTATTATAAAAATAGGTTAGTTATAAAGAGTATTATAAGGAAATTATTAAAAGAGAAATTGACGAGTTAAGCAATAATATAATAGTAAATTATTATTATTATTATTATTTAGGTTGGTAGGTCTGACAACACCCATGCGCTATGACACATGAATATTTTTATAATGTCGTATCAATAGATTTATATTTAAAACAATGCTGTACTGCAATTCCGGTAAGATAATAAGTGAATATCACCATCAATTCTCCTAAGGACGTAGACCATTATTGTCTAATTACGTTAAATTCTTGTGTAACCTATCTTTTCTTTGCTATATTGTGTGATTAATTCCTCAACAGTTTTAACACACAAACCTTGGTAATAATCTAGTTACCTTTTCACATGGCCATGTCCAATGTTGAGTGGAACTTGTGAAATCTTTTTTCATAATAATTACCCTTTTTAAGGTATGCTTGGTCATAGGATTTTAGTAAGGAAAGAAAATTAGTAGAGAGAAAGAAGAGAGCATTGAAGAAATTTAAAATTTTATAAATTATTTGGTAGAATGATTTTTATGATAAAAGAAAATTAATTTTAAAAAAGAAAAACAAAGGCAAAAACTCTAAATTTTATATTTTTTTAAGAGAAATAATTTGAGGATAGATGAGAAAAATGAAAAATAATGAAGAGTTTTTTGATAAAAAGAGATGGTTAAAATAATTTTTCTCTCATTCTCTTTACCATTTTGTGAGGAAATGATTTTCTTTCAATTAAACTATATTTTCTCTTTACTTTTTCTTTTCTCGTACATTGTCCGTATCAACAATCCAACTAAAATTGTTTTCTTCACCATTTTCTTTGTTTTTTTTCTTTTTTCCCTCGTGAAATTCTTGAACCAAACATAGTGTTAGTGGCTGAAGAAAAGTAAGGATCTTTTCTTTTGTTATCTATTCTTATTCTCAACAAAAGAAAGAGAGATGATTGTAATGAATTTGCTGTTGAAAGGGTGCTATCATTCACAAGATATTTCAAAACTTAAGCATCAAATGGGGTGGCTAAGTATGGTTTTGGTCCTAGACACTCAAAAGCTTAACCAGCATGACATATGTTGGGGTACCTCATTTCTTCATCCCTAATTAAAACACCACACACCCACGTGTGTAGTAAGGGCAGTTGGGTAAATTCACACCATAGATACTGTCCAAGTGGGCATACGCACGCAATTCAATAGTAGTTGCTTGATCTTGTTCTCTTACATGTCACTAAAAAAAAAATTGTTTTGAGCATTTGAAATAAATAGGAAAAAATATTTGATAGGGACCATTGAATTGAGAAAAGAGCATTGGGCTGCAGAAGAGTAGTCTATTTAAAAATGCACTGAGTGTTTACAATTGTAAAAAATATCATAATCTTATATTAAAAATCAAAATATATTAATTAAATATTAAGATAGTGACTTGTCAAAGTCTTATTACTTGGTGCATTTATATTAGTATCAGCAATTTTATGAGATTGAGTTCTTCTCTTGTAATTTCCCAAGTCCATTTGGGCCTCAGCCTATCTGCGGAAGACTTTTTTTCCAAAACTTTGGGTGGGACCTTTCAGGATCGGCCCTTTAGGAATGGACATAAGTTTTTGGGCCTATAGCCCAATCCAAACTGCACTGAGCTGCTGTATTTCGTTTTAATGTACTCCAAAGTCCAAAACGTCGTTGAGTTCTTTCACGTTGAACTAAGACAAACCAAAGCAAACTGCCCATCTTCATGTCTGAAGAAAGTGCACGCAAGGGAGATTAGATGTGACCAATTGACACTCTTTTCTTCCTATCAGTCTGTTGGGCTTTACTTTTGTCTTGCCGAGGATTTTCATGGTTTCCACTTGGTTCTCTGGAACTTCACCTGCCCTGGTGGGGATGAGGAGTCTACAAACCAAATTGACCTTAGTGAATATGAATATGGCTATATCGTTTGGTTCTTGGTAAATGAGATTTTGGAACTATGCACTTGATGTGGTTGGATTGCACTTATTGAGTTTGATGAGTGTAGTTGAATAACATGTATTACCTTCAAGCTTTGCCATTTTGTAAGTTGGTGGAGGTTAAAGTAAAGATAGTTTTGCTTGAGCCCTATATATACTCTTGTCGTATCCCTCGCAAGTTGTAGCACGCTGTCTGAGTATGGACTTGATGCATTGTATTGAGTGCTTCATTTGGTTACATGTCAATTTTTTTTAAAATTAACTATGTAGACAATTAAAATATTTACCCAATCAAGTGCCGCTACGTAACATTTTGCTGTGATAAAATTTTAATAATGAATTATTTAGATTAGAAATTAAAATAAACATAATTTCTAAGATTAGATAATAAACATAATTTCTAAGATGAAAGAATAAATTAATTAACATTTTTATTGCAAGCGGCACCGCTCAATTAAATCACGACAAATGTTAAGGCGGGCCAATCATATCGTGCCGCGTGTCAAGTCTTACAAGTTTGAAAGGAGAATATTGTTGATTCAATAATTAATTTGTAATCATCCAATTAAAGGAAATAATACCAAATCAAATATTCTCAACCAATCAGGTTGCGCCACATCACTCGCCAAATAAGACAACCAGGCTTTCCCACCTCTATAAACACAGGTAGCTTTTGATAGTTCACGACAACAACCAACCAAATAAGTAATAAAGATTTCAAGTAAAGAAGCATTTAAGGAATTCAAATCCTCTTCACCAGCTTTAAGAATTTCGAAGAAGTTCATCATCAAATTCAAGGCATTCCTCCTAGAAATTTATCAAATTCTGGCGTTTGATCCACATTTAATGTATTAAATCAGTGGATTGACGTTATTAAAGGCTCTGGTCAACATCAAGAAGAATCAAAGCCCAAAGCTCTTCCATTTGCAGCCGGATTCTTCGATCAACATGCAAATTTCGTAAGTTGAAAGAAAAATCAAAGGATTAAATTAGATATTGTACTCACAAAATTTCATTTGATTCAAAATTATAATCAACTTGTACAAATTTTTTGTTTAAATAGAAATTCCAATTACAAGTATTTTGTCCTACACTCTAATTTATGTTTTATCATGGGCTAAAGTAATGATACATGTTATTATGTGTCGGGTACATAATCTCCTATACCTTATAATGCAAGTGTCTTATGGCGAATCTTGTTGATTTTTTGCTCAAACTTGGTGGAACTAAAGTTTTCAAGAAAAGCATTGTCATTAATTGAATATGTGAATTCATTGATACAAATTTTTATTTTATTATAATGGGGGTTCTTTTATGGAATTTTAATTACAATTTTGAAAAGTTCAACAGTGACTATAATAGTTTCACTATAATGCTTTATTGATGTTAAATTATGGTTATATGTATCCATAAATAATTAGGTCGATAAAGAAAAATTGTCATTGCCACTTATAAATACATTCATTGATAAGAACTTTCTGCATGATCATCTAAACCTTGCACGATATGATTGTCATTATAACAGTGATGAGTTTTATCATATACAAATCAAAACCCCCTTTGGATATATATGAAGATAGCCTCACTCGTTTGTTTCTGTACATATGCGCTCATTTATTCCTACATTTCGGACAAAATTATGTTCATACTCAAACCTACATTGGAATGGTAGGCATATTGCCCCTAATCCCCTATGGCCATAACCGGTATCATTCTAAGGCAACTGGATTTTCTTCACCTTCTTCTGATTAAATGATTGGCAAAAATAGGACTAGGAGATATATGCAAACCTAATTTTGAAGCTAATTTAATTTACCCTCCATTGTTTCACATGTGACCAATAATGGATCACCATAAAGGCCCTCTTCTCTTCCCCATTCCCTTTTGACAATGAAGACCACATAGCGAACCCTTCCCCGTCGCAACACACACAAACCAGTTTTATATATATACTTATAGATATGTAGATTGGTCCCCGTCTTACACTCAATTGTGGCCCATGATGTAGCATCTACTGTTTTGTATAACTTGGCACAAGACAGTTTTTAGCGAGTAAATTGGCTTATTTCTATTGTCAGTTCCAAAGTGTAGTGTGACGCGTGGATTATCTGTCTGATTGATTTGATGAATTCGAGGTTGGAATAGCAGAATTCAGAATTTCTCTAACCACAAGGTTCCTAGCTCTGTTGATGGTCATGAAACACAAGTATAAATGCTCTTCTAACTCATCAAGCTGTTCAATGAAGCTTTCGTCATTCTTATTCAGCTGGCTAACCACCTCTGCACCTGCTTGGAGCGGATCATCCCTTCTCTCGAGCCGGAGCCGCATTAATACGTCCACGTGTTCCAGCTCATTGTTCAACCGACCCACAAGCCGGCTTATGGTCTCCAAGTCCCTAATGAGTGTATAAGTCCCTTTAGCCGCTGCATCGAGCTGAGCTGACCACCTAGCCAGCTTCTCTATCGCAATCAGCTGAATTGAAGCCGTCATCAGCCCTGGCGCCGCCACTAGCATCACAAAAGCATGAGCAGCTACAATCAGTACAAGCGAAGTCATGAGAGCCACAAGAACGGCAGCTGAGCCACATTTGACCCACTTGCGCCGGTGAATTTTGGCCTGCGTCTTGTCGCGACATGACTCGAGCCGTTTGAGCAAATCGAATGATCTGCTCTGCATGGCTTGGAAACGGCCCATGGTTGGGGCTGATGGGGAAAACGGGTTGGATTTCGAGAATAGGGTCACCGGGGCCAATACTATGGGTAAATGGTTTATCTGTCGACCCGACCCATTTTGGGAAGGCTCAAATGGACCCTTGAGGGATTTGTATCTTTTTCTCATATGGTCAATATCTTTGAGCAGTAAGCCACATACATGAGAAGCATCAGAAGTATTAGAAAAATAATCACGCAACAGGGACAAAATCTCTGGGCGGGTTCGGGTCAACCCTAGGATCCATGTCACCGTGGACTGATCCGGATCCAAAAGATGCTCCACGAAAAGGCGATAGGACGACAGGCGGGCCGCAGTGGAGGATTCGAGACTTCTATGAGTTGTAAGATCCCCTTTGGTAAGGGCAAGAACGTGTGTCCAAAAGTCATTGTACGATTCGGTCCGAAATGCATTAGCATACTCTTCTCGAACGTCCGAGCTTCTCGGGTTCGGGTCGAGAATTTGGGTCACTACAAAGTACAATGTAGCATTCATTTGAAACAATTAAACAAGGGCAGATGTGTAATTATTTAGAATAAATTAATGATTGGGACAACTTTGTCCAATAAATCAAAATATTGGTTTGAAAATAGATAAAACAGTTAGACACACCGTTGCATGCAAATAACTTCTTGATTCTGGCATGAAACCTAGCCATCATTATGCTTTAAGCGACTTCGTTCGCTACAATGGAAACAGCAAATTAAGAGGGAAAAAATTCAAAGACATGTATCATAAAAAATGGACTAAACAAATATATAGACATTAAAGTTTAAATTAATTAATATATTACCACAGAAAGGGTAGGAACAATTTCGATCCGAAAAGGGCAAATTATTCACCATGTGAAGAAGGGAGAAAAGCATATGGGCAGGCCTTTATATTTGTGTGAGACAATGATCCAAAAAGATATCTTTTGTTTGTTTTTTCTTATCTTAGAAGTGAATAAACCTTATTTGATGCTTGTTAAGCTACATGTGGAGATGTTTTGTAATTTATTGAATCTTTGAAGCAAAACATGAGGGAGGCTGTGAGGAATTTAAAAAGTAACAATAAAGGTTTACTCATTCTCCAAGTTTGGTGGAGAGATTATGATAGAACGGTGACGTATTGTCATCCCCATTATCTTGTGGTAGATAAATTAATCAATACAATAGATGCTAGGGTTTGTTTGGGTCACTCTTTGCAACTCAATTTCCCTCAAAATTTCACTTACACCAAATACTACTCTTAATTATACAATTTGTAAAAATTAATTGTTCTCTTTCTTGTATAAATATATAAATATTCTAAATTTAATCATTATCAATATATAGACTTGCAATATAACAAGGGTAACTAATGATCTTCTTTAATTGGTTGCATAATGCACAACAATAAATGCTATCATTATATATATGCGCGCGCGTGCACACACACACACATGCCTATGCATATCCACTATATTTTCTCAATCTATATATGTATACATGTATATATACATATATCCACTATATTTTCTCAATCTTCAATTATTATACACACACACGCTCATTTAAACTTCTTATTTCTTTCTTATTTTATCTTAAAATTATATAAATTTTATAATTAAATGTTTAATATATTTATTAATATAATTATACAAACATATCGAATATGTGTTTTTTAATTACTAGTTAATCATTGTAATTATTGTATACTGTTATATCATTTAATAATTGCATGATATTATATTTACACACACAAAAAAATACACATCAAAAGTAGGTTCCCGACAATTTAAGATACCGTGCGTCCACATGATTAACAAGGGCTTTTAAACTTTTAATTATCATTACTAAATATAATTACTAAGTAAAATTTAATGATATTTAGCAAGCACATGAAATATAATTCCATCAAAAAAAAATTATACATGTACCCCATTACACAATATGGACTCACACATCTATCTCTATTTTAAATTCTTTCATTCTTTTCTGTCTTTTGTGTCCCTATTTTCTTTTAATTTATTTTTATTTGTACTATCTTTCATATTTTTTCTTTCAATTTCTTTTGATCTTTTCTATTTTCTTATTCTAAACTTTTTATATTTTTAATTTTAAACAATATTTTTTATTATTTAAAATACATAAACTTTATAATTTACAAATAATCTTACACATAGAGTGTGCACCAAATTTACCACACTATTATATTATTGTTAAACAATCCATCGATCTTTTAATAACTTTTCTAAAACACCTTCATAATGAAAATATAATGTTAATTATAGGTTATCTTTTGTATTTGTATCTTTAAAAAATCATGACCTAAATTCTCTATACGTATACTAAAGTTTAAATAAACTAAGTTTGACTTTCATATCTTATTGATAATAAATTACTATTAAAATTCTATTATAGTAGTAAATATTTTTTTAATTTTTTCAAACTCATAAAGTGTGCATTGGAACTAGTGCGTTTGTATATGTACACATATACTGCATTATTAAATGTTTGTGTCTATTTAGATTACAAAATATAAATTTACACATATATCCTTATTTTATTTTGTTTTTGTTTTTTATTCTTTAGTTCTCTCTCTCTCTTTTTTTTTTTTTTGCATATATTTTGTGTTTGTGTTTTTTCTTGAATTTTTTCACTTTTCAATTTTTTGTGTTCTTCTTCATTTTTTTTTTCAAATTAAGGCAAATATTATCTATGCTTTAATTTGAAATAATATTATTTTATTTTTTAAAATATAATAATTGAATAATTTATAAATAATTTTACATGTACATGGAACATGTCAATTTTATTGTTATTTGTGTGTGCAATTCCTTGGCGAGCATACAAATATTTAGTATTATTATTCATTATTACGGGTCAACCACTTAAAATACACCTACGGACAATCTTTTATCCATACACTATTCTAATTGAGTTTTAAAAAATTAAAGATTGCATCTTGAAATTAAAAATTTTCATGTTAATTGTGTTGTTTTCATTTTACAAAACTAATTTTTTAATAATTATATTTTGCTTTAAATTATATTTAATTTCTTTTATGTTTTTGTAAAAATATCTGTATCCTTGTTAAATTATTAAATTTTTAATGTGACGTTTGATATATTAATAAAAGGACTTGAATTTATTTTATAAAATTGATTTAATATTATTATATGTGTATATATAATTTTAAATAATCAATTTTTAAAATCAATTAAATTAATCAGATTAATAACTCAATTAATTATTTAGCTCAATAACGGATTCCATTTAGAAAACACTGCCCGTGGTTGCCAATTTTCTCATTGAAGTATTGACTATTGAGTGGTGCAGTTGACTATTGGATGATCATATTCAAGGATAATAAATCTTTGTGGACAACACCCGTGGTGCAGATTTATTTCCCTTTTAATGAATCGACACCATTATTCCTGAAACTCCGGTTAGTTATTGTAATGAAGTCAAACAAAAAATTAGTGATGCCAAATAAAATTTAGAGTTCAAAACTAACAACGTTAATAGATTAAATTACTTGATTACTCTTAAAATTATTCTTGCGTTGTCTAATTGATTGAGTTGAGTTTGAATATTTGTCAAACTTGAATTACTACTTAATTGGATTAGATTGCAATTTTAATTTTAACATTCACCGACACAAGCGAAGAAAAAGTATTGTGAAATCACACTAGGGTGCACAATTTGTTTTCAAAAATTTTCAGTTCAAAATACACATTATAAATTTGACGTGGACATCCAACGTGATAAGGAGGACTATTTGACAGTTCTAGTCGAACCAATAATCAGGACATGGACAAAGAGACTTAAAGAAATAATCAACGAGTTGGTGCATAAAATTCAAAAGGAGGTCACACGTGGATACAAATTCAAAAAACCTAAGAAAGAGCGTTGAGTGAACATTTTGTACTAGATTGAAGACCCAGAAGCAAAAGAACGAGAGGAATAACTGGAGTGTTATTTTTGTTATTTTATTAATTCTGAATTATTTAATTTTGGATCATGTAAAAATAAACCCATTAGGGAAAATCCAACCTTAGCTGGGCTAGGTTTTTTCGAGTTACTTATAAATTCATTTTCACAGTCATTTTTTAGATAGATAATTTTAATTAATTCAAAATTATTTTTAAATTTCTTGAAATTATGTATTCAATTTCTCATAAATTCCAATCTTCAAATCGTACCGTTTCAAAGTGGTCTATATAATTCATGACGTATCAATCGGTGTTCAGTGTGCTAATTATGGCTGTTTACATCGAATTCAATCCAATTCTACTACGATAGATTGGCATTCATCACTCAGTTCACGTCCCTAATATTCTCAAATTTAGATTAGATTACATCGTTCACTGTTCTGTTGCTTCTGTTGTGATTCTGATCACGTCATAATCATTACAGATACGTTTGTTTTCATTTTTGGATGTGTATTTTTAAACATATTTTTCTTAAAAATTTTGTAAAAGTGAGAAAGATAAAGAAAAAATTTAAAAATACAAGGCACAATGTGTGTTTTTTATGATATCAAAAACAAAGATATGTTTTTTAAATTTAATTTTTATCTAAATCTTATTTTTTACATAATTTTTAATAAAAGCATGTCAAAAAAAGTTTTTTTTTTTTTTAAAAAACATATCCAGAGGAAAAGGTAGGCTTGTAGACAAAGCATGCATGAAAGAAAACAGCCAGTGACCCCTCCCCAACATGAATGCCATATGCCATACTCAATTAGATATGAAGGCCCCCACAAACAAAAGAAGGGAAACTTGTAAGGGAAAAAGGGAATAAATAATTGATGATATGGACGATACTAAAATTTAATTATTGAGAAATACAAGCAAGATGCCAATCTTCAAAATTCACATATGAAGTGTTTGTCTGTGTTGAAATGGATATAAGACTTTGAAATGTGAAAGCCATCCAATTGTATTACATTTAAAATGTGTAAAATGACTTTATTAAATGCACACGCTTTTGACGATTTAACAACTTGGTTTTTTCTTGGAAGGTCAAAAAGCCAAGCCAAACTTAAAGAATTTACCCCTATTGCAACGATTTATTTGACACTCTTTACTTTGACAAGTTCACAATGTCCAATTCTTGAACAGTCCACATAGACATTATTATTATTTTGCTTATTTTCTGTCCATTGAGATTTTATAGATTTTATAATGAGCTAAAAGGGAGCCATGCTTTTGTAAAGGGGAGTATTATTGAGTGCCATGCTTTTAATGCCTTACAAACAATTTCTTTTTTCCATTTTATCTGGTAATTTTTGTTTTTGTTTTTGTTTTTTTTTTTCTTTTTTGATTGCCTAACTTTGGTAATAAATAGTAAATTACATACTACTCCAAGTATGTGCATGCTCATAACAATTATATAGTTTATGTTTATTTTGATTTTTTAATTTATATTTTTAAGTGTATTTTTTTAAAAAAATGTGTAAAAATAAAAAAAAAATTAAAAAATATAATATTACAACGAATATTTTTTGGTAAAAAAAATGGAAAGAAACGTAGCCACAATTTTATTATATATTTTCCAAAACTGAAAAAAATTAGACATAACTTAAAAAGAGAAAAGACAAAACTAAATATAATTAAAAAGAGAGAGAAATAATTTAAAATAATAGTAATGAAAATTGAAAAAAGGTATTGCCACATATTTATATTCAAAAGAAAAAATAGTTATTAATCGCATAAATAAATATATTAAGAGGTCCATTTCCAAATATTATTACGATAACTAAAATAATCATATTAGATGAGGTCATAATATAGAGTTTGGGTTCATATGTAAACAAAAGTAATAATTATTAAAGAGAGACATTTTAAGAATTTTATTGAAACAAGTGAAGTTGATTATTATGCTAGGAGAATCATAATTGCTGTCCCAGATGAAGTAAATTACATGATAATATGATCTCGAAAGCCAGTAAAAGCAGAATCTCGTGCCAATCGCACTCTAGTCCTCCGCATCGTAACCCAAATCATCCTCCACCCGGTCCGCCACATCATCAGCGATATTGTCCTCCAGCGCATCCACACCCTCGGCTAGCGCGAGTCCACCCAACGCCCCTGCGACCGCACCCACAGCCAGTCCAGTCCCCATTCCCCCGAACTTACTCTTCTTCTTTTCCTCAACGTACCCGGACTGCCCGTATCCCTGATGCTGCCCGTAATAACTGCCTTCGCCGTACGCCGGCTGATAGTATCCCGGCTGCCCGTAGCTCGGAGGCCCTGATCCGTAAGGGGAATACCCCAACGGTGTAGCCCCGTAGACCGGCGGCGCGCCGTAGCCGCTCCCATAAGGCGGGGCCGGGTAATCCCTAGTCCCCGGGGGAGGGACGCCGTACGGGGCGGCGGCGTAAGGGTCCGGCGCACGATAGCGTGGCTCCCGGACGCTGACGTTGACCACCACCTTCCCCTGCGGCCGGCCGGAGGGGCGCTTGAGCTCCAGTTTCTTCTCGAAAGGGCTGCCCAAGCCGACGTCGTCGACGACGTCGCGCAGATGGAGCTTGGCGGAGCCGATGAGCGGCTTGGTGTCCTCGGCAGCGTCGGCGTGGACGACGTCGACGTAAAGGGTGGAATCCTCGATGGGCGAGCTGAAAGGGATGGCCAGCTTGGCGTCCCAGCGAGGAGAGGTGTCTCCCTCATCGTCGACGCGGGTGGAGCACTTGTTGCTGGGGTCGACCCAGACGACCGCGTATGGCCTGAGCTTGCCGTGGCGCCAGTTGACGTTCTTGAGGTCTTTGGCGGAGGCGATGGTGACCTCAACCTCGTAGCGTGAACCCATTATCGGAAGATGGTGAGAACTGAGACGATTGACGGAAAATATCTGGAGGAAAATTGAATGAAAATGGTGAGTTTGTGAGGTTTTTATAGGTCGGAAGTGAAGACTACGTATGGTCCGAGACTGTTCTTTAAATTCGAAACTATCTAGAAAGTGCCATTCAATGGCCTGTGAAAATACGGTTTTGCCATTTACGAGGTTGTCCGGTAGCAGCATATTATATATTGCCTTGTGCGGTGGTAAAAGGCATCTTGTCAATGTGAAAAAAAAATATTTTATTTTATTGTTTAAATCCTGCTTGTTTTACTAAGTATCAGTTTTATCAATTATAACATAAAATAATGTTCAGATTTCCATTGAAAAGTATCTGATTAAAAAACTTACTTTAATCAATTCATTTTTTCCATTTCATTTCAAGATTTTCTCATTCGATTTTATTTTATACTTCGTCTATCACCATTGGTACTAAAAATAAATACCAATAAATGGAACCATAAGATGTACCTATACCAACCGCAGAGGCAAGAACCAAGAAGGCAAGAAAATAACATACACACACACGCACGCGCGCACATATTTTAAAAGCAAATCTCAAGGCTTTGTTTGGACGTAAAATATGGTGGAGAGAAAGATTGATCTAAAAATTTAAGAATAATATGAAAATAAAAGAGACAAAAAAAAAAGACTTATTTTATTAATTAGTGTGTTTGGAAGTGTAAATTTTGATGGAAAAAAAAAAAAAAAAAGCGATACCAATTGACATCCAAACATAGTCCCAAAAGTCTCTTACAATGGGAAAAAAACAAATTGGAAAAGAAGGGTAATTTAGTCAATCAAAAATTTGAACCAATAGTGGTGAATGCGTTTGGATGAGGAGTCAGGTTTCAGGACTAATAAAGTGAAGTAACGCTCTTCTAGGCGTGGAGATGAAAACAAAACAAACGTGTGGAGGAAGATTTTCTTACTTTTTTTTTTTTTTTCCTTTGTAAGGAAGATTAATTATATCAAATTTGTGTTTGGCAAATGGGGCATTGGGTTACATTGGAGCTATACTTTAGTCGTCACTACAAAAGTTAAAAGAGTCGATGGGAGATGTGAGTATATTCTTAGCTTAACCTGGTTGCGTGATACGCGGCCGTCACGCGGATTGGATTGGCGCCTCGTTTGTTTCTACTTTTTAAGGCTGTGCTTGGATGGGATGTTTTAGTGAGAGTTGTATTAGAATGAAGATTAAGTGTGATGAATAATATTATTTATTTAAATTTATGTATTTATAAATATTAAGATATATAATGTAGAGAAAATGATTAATTTATAGGGTGTAAATATAAATGTGAGTGTAGGTATATATATGTATATGTATTGATTTGATCGTTTATAAGTATAATGATTGAAAAATAATTAATTAGTTGTAAGAGAGAGAAAATTTCACTTGTTTGGGAGTGGGGTTTTGTTGTGTGATAATATTTGATAAAAATTACGTTGAGATGAGTGGAATGTTTAGTTGTAAGATGTTGATATTTTAAAATTTTTAATTTATTCAAGAATATATATATATATATATATAATAATTGGATGATGTAATATTTATAGAAATAATGATTAAATTGTAGAGTATAAGTATATAAAAATGTGAATGTATGTATTATATATGTGTATATTAATTTGATTGTAAATAAATGTAATGATTAATTAGTTAGATATATCTAAAAGAGAAAATTTTTGAATTTAAATTTAAATGAAAGTTTTGTAAGTTATTATGTTTGGAAGTTAAATTTTGATAAGGTGTTGAAAAATGAAAGATGTGTTCCAAATATAGCCTTTAAATTTAAATTTAAATAAAAAAATTATGTTATAAAATGTTTAGTTGTGTGGCGGTTGAAGGTAAAATTGGGTAACACGCATGGCCTGACTATATATATAGTAATACATATTTCAAGAACACTTTTATGTACATATACATAGAGTAATGCAGATTTCAAGAACACTTTTTGATTCACACACTCACGACTATTTTGCAACAAGACTTATTTTGTTATTTTTAATTATAATTTACATATTTGAATTAGAAACTAACAATACATGAGGAGAAAAATAATATATATAAATTCGATTGTTAAAAAGAGATTAAGTTGAATGCAAGAAAAATAAAATGGACATTAGTTTTATTTAATTTGTGCCACCATTTTTACACAATACATTACTTAAAAAAATTCAAAAAGTTTTGGACCATTAAAATGATTCAATTTTAACTCTACTTTAAAACAATTTATATGTGTGTGAACGCGCGTTGTCAATCCGTCAATAAATGTCATTCAATTTGACAAAAAATTATAATATGCGACAATTTTAATTTTTATGAATCTACTCGAATAGAATTTTTATTGTTAAACTAATCGAACTTGATCATCGTGCACACCTCTACCCTTGAGTGAGATCTTGCTTGTATTGGTTGTAGCATGTCGAAGAAGCAAAAGGATGAAAAATTTTGGCCTCCATTTTGGTTTGGTTTAGTGAGTGCATGTAGGATTTTGAGAATTTGAAAACATCCTTTTCTCTTTCAAGTCTTTGTTAGCTACTTGCTGATATGGAAAGCGAGCCCTGAGGCAGGTTTACACCCTCGGTCCTCGCTTACGCAAAACGCTCCACATTTTTTGATACTAAATAAAAAGGAAAGAAGGGTAGATTAGTCAACAAAAAATGAGGACGCGCTAGTGATTGGGTGGGGAAGGTGAGTTCTGGGGAAGGGCTTTCCCAGTTGTCGAATAGGGCCTTTCTTAGTGAAGAAGGTTTTGTACCTATCCATTTGAAAATCTAGCTGGAGCATGTTGACTTTAAAGAATTGAGGTAGATAGATAATTTTATATGGATATATATAATATTTATTTTAAAGATAAAATTTTTAATTAATTAATATATAATTTGGTATAATATAATTAAATTATACTGTAAATAATCTTATTTAATATATATAATAAAATAATTACTTTAGACTCTACTATTCTCTATTAAAGTGAATGCGGTCTTAATGTATTTACATTACGTGTCTCAATTTTATATTAAAAAAGTAAAAAATTAATTAGACATTAAAATTCTCACATTTGTTATAATTTTATTACTTGATACATTGGCACCTAATGTAATGTGTACAGTGCTACCCAATCGCCAAATGGGACACCACGAGGGAGGCATATTTCTGGCTGTCCTTATGTGGCGGTGTTTGGAAAAAGGGTTTTGTTGAAAGATGGTATTTGATAATAATTGTATTATAATATATAGTATATTTGATTATGTAATTTTGATGCTTTGAATATATAGAATCATTTAAATATATATATATATATATAATAATGAATGAATATTGCGATAATATATAAATATTAATGTAGCCCAACATGAGAGATGTTTATTTTTTTAAATTGAATCACATCCAAAAAAAATATAGAAAAATATATATACAAGAAATCATACAATTTTAATGTGGTCAATTTGGCCTTTGTCCACATTAGAAGAGATAGAGAATTCCCTTGTTGAAAAAACCGATACAAGTACACAACTCCTTCGGAAGCAATAATTGCTCTTCCCCTCTAACCCCAAAAGGGAAGAAAGAACCTTTCTATAAATAACTGATTAAGACGAGGATTTGAAACTCCCTCACTTTTCCTCGTTCCCTCCTAATTGGAGTTAATGTGGGTCATTAAGGGATATTTTTAGGGATTATAATTAATTTTTAAGTTATAAATATAAATGTGTGTATATATATATCAACATGATTAAAAATAAATATAATAATTAAAAAATAACTGTACATATGTAAAAAATACAAAATTTGAATAAAAATTTTGTAAGTTATATATTTAGTAGTGTAAGGTTGAACGGGATGTGCCATAGTATAAAAATTGGCTTCCAAACAGTCATTGAAAGAATCAGCGATCATCATCGTCCACGTTAGCGGTGGGGTTTATCATCCATGGCATGAGAAAAGAGAATTTTGAGAAGAATTTTGAAACATCTAGTTCTCAATTTTATGGAAATCTAGGTTACATTTGAAACAGATTCAATAAAAGATTATATGTGCGTGTGTGTGTGTGTCTGCATATCTATTAAATATCATACTGTACACTATACATAGAAGTATGAATTTATTTCATGTGTTTTTGCCATAACATAAAAATTCGTACATACCTTATCATAAACAATAAAATATGATATATCGTTTAAACCTTAAAATCCTATACAAATTACATGTATAATTAATATAGATCATCTATAAAGTATTCACTAATCTCACTTAAAAGGACATACAATTTCAAAATCGATATTATACGTAATAAATTTATATTAAAAATTATAAAAATAATGACAAATTAAGATTAACAAATTCAATACCCTACATCTAAAATAGTTTTAAAAGTCACTTCTATCTTTTATTTCATCAACATTATTTAACTAGATCAATTCCTTTGCCTCATTTTTCTTCTCTTTCCACATATTTTACAGTACACCACAATGAACATGTGTTTATATATAAATGTCGCCTAATGCAAAACAACACACAAGTCAATTACTATATAAATGAAACAGATGAAAATACCGAATGGAAGATTTCATGAGATATATTCAAGTGAAATAACAAATGGGCATTGAGTTGCATGGGAGCAATAAATTGGTCCTCACTGCAAAAGTTAAGAGTCAACGTCAGATGTGAGTATATTCTTAGCTGAAGCTGGTCGGGCGATACGCGGCCGTCACAAACAGTGGGCTAGCGCCTTGTTTGTTTATTCTTTTTGAGACCATGTTTGGAAGGGGTGTTTCAATAATAATAAATGATGTTCGGTGAGAGTTAAAAATGAATAGTATGTTTGGAATAAAGATTTATTGTGATAAATAATATTATTTATTTGATTTTTTTATTTATAAAGATATAAAATACATAATAATAATGATTGATTATTAATAAGTGTAATGATTAAAAAATAATTAATTAATTATTTATGTAAGTGAAGAAAATTTTTAAATTTAAATACAAATTTTGTAATACAAAATAAAATAAGATAACTAGCGGTAAACTCGGGTAACCAGCATACGTTTTTTGGTACGCGGCTGTCACGCGGAGTAGGTTAGCGCCTTGTTTGTTTCAAACTATTTGGACAAATTTTGGATCATACTTTTGGGGCTTTTACATGAAGGTTTTGGGCAAATTTGGGGTCAGTCTCTTACAAAGAATATACTGGGTCGCTAAGACATGCAACATGTAATCCAATCAGATCGTTCCTAGTTGACCGTTGAATAGTTGGTTTTAATTTTCTAATTAGTAAAAGCGATTTGTTAATATTGAAGGCTGTCACGTTCGGGTCAAGTGATGGATTTAATATTTGCAATCCGTCTAATACGTCACCAACGTTGTGTACACACACGTAAAAAAAAAAAAAATATATATATATATATATATATATATATATATATGGTAATGCATATTTCAAGAACACTTTTTTACTGACACACACATGACTATTTTGTAACGAGACTTATTTTTTATAAAATATTTTATTGTTCTAAGTATCTTTATTTTTCTATTTGTTTTAAATTATAATTATGAATGACTTTTATTTTTAATTATGACTTACATATTTGAATAGAGACTAATAATATATGAGGAGAAAATAATATGTATCAATTCGATTGTTAAAAAGATATTAAGTTGATTGTAAGAAAAACACAAATGGATATTAGGTTTAGTCAATTGGTGCAAATATTTTTACACAATACATTAATTAATAAAATTTAAAAAGTTTTAGACCATTGAAATGATTCAATTTTAACTCCACTCCAAAACAATATATATATTTATATGTGTGTGTAACACTAAGTAACTTGTCAATCCGCCAATAAATCAATCAACCCAAATCATTCAATTTGAAAAAATTTATAAAATGCTACAATTTTAATTTTTATGAATCTACTTATATTGGATTGGATAGAATTTTTATTGTTAAACTGACAGAACTTGATCGTGTACGCCTCTACTCCTGAGTGAGATCATGCTTTGTATCGTTCGCGATTGCAGCATGTCAAAGAAGCTAAAGGATGGAAATATTTTGGCCTCCATTTTTGTTTGGTTTATGCAGTGCATTATAGGATTTTGAGAATTTGAAAATATCTTTTACTCGTTCAAGTCTTTGCCAGCCACTCGCTGATATGGAAAGTGACTCCTCAGGCAGTCCACCCTCACACTTGCAGAGTGCTCCACATTGTTTGATTCCAGAAATAAATAAATAAAATAAAAGGGAAAGAAGGGTAGATTAGTCAACGAAAATGAGGAGGCAATAGTGATTGGTGGGGAAGGTGTGAGTTGGGATCTGGGACTGATGCGAAGTGGGGGAGGGCTTTTCTAGGTGTCACACGAATGCCTTTCTTAGTGAAGAAGATTTTGTGTTTATAATGTTAGGAAAATTTACCTGATGTATTTGTATTAGATTTTACAATCTCATATTAAAAAAAATAAAAAAAATTAATTAAATATTAAAATTATAACCTTATTACAATCTTATGGCGTGATACATTTATGCCGAGCTATTCAATTGCCCAATGGGGCATCACAAGGAAGCATATTTCCGGTTGCCCATAGCTTTGTTATGTTTGGAAGGGAGGTTTTGTTGGAAGGTGACAATTAATAGTAGTTATATTAGAATGGGTAGTGTATTTGATAATATGATTTTTATTTTTTGAATATTTAAATTTATTTGAATATATGTATAAAATATATAATAATATATAAATGGTATAATAATATATAAAGATAGTGGTTAATTTATAGCTAATAAATATATATATATATATTTATA
Source organism: Avicennia marina (assembly GCA_019155195.1). Lineage (NCBI taxonomy): Eukaryota > Viridiplantae > Streptophyta > Magnoliopsida > Lamiales > Acanthaceae > Avicennia > Avicennia marina. The sequence continues at coordinate 11,596,322 of CM032773.1, forward strand.
TATAAATGTGTGTGCGTGCGTGCGTGCGTGCGCGTACGTGAGTATATATATTGATATGATTGTAAATAAGTGTAATAATTGAAAAATAAATAATCAATTATATATATATATATATATATAAGAGGAAAAGATTTAATTTAAATTTGAATTTGATTTATTGATTAATATGTTAAGTAGAGTCATATTTAATTGATGGTGTGATAGTAACAAAATTGGCTTCCAAACATAGTCATTAAAGGAGTCATCAATCATCGTTGTCCATGTAAGAAGGTTTCACTCCATGAAATGGCTCATTCGATCCCACGTAGGGTGAAATTCACCATGTGTGGACACTGTGATATGTGTTATTATTGTAGCGTATGTTATAATTTTAATCACACTCAATATTAGAGAGAAACTAATTTTTTAAATGAAATAAAAAATAATAGAAAACTAAAAAACATATAAATAAAGAAATAAATAATGTAGACATTTTGTTATGTCTAAGATAAATAAATTTAAATATATATATATATATAATTTTTAATTTTGAACATTATTAATAAAGAATATTTTATATCTTTTTTTGGTTTATATATTTGCTTTATTCATCCAATGCTATTATAGAGCAAAATAACATTATCAGAAATTGCACAACTTTACTGAATAGCCTTTTCTACCTTATTTTTTAAAAATAAAGAATCCATAAACAAACAATATAGAAACTCTTCAAAATATTTAGTATAAATAAAGCTAAACATTTTTACAGTATTTTATTAATAAAATTAAAAAGTAAATTTATTACAAAATTGTTCATATTTATACCTTAATTATTTCAAAAGTTTTTGTATTATTTATTTATTTATATGTTTTTCTTATTATTTATTTCATTTGAAAAGTTATTTTTGATTTCGAATATATGTAGTTGTGACATGTCCCAATTACGGGTGTAGTCGAGCAAGTGCTACTCGGGTTTGATTTGATAGAAACTTAAGGAGTAGCTCAAGTTCAAGTCACTCATCTAACATAAAATACAAAAATTGTTTCATGATGAGTTTGAACCCACGACCATTGCTAACATTAATTATAAACGTTATTAATTAGTAGACTATAAACACAGTTCCATAAATCTTATACCGTAATATATATATATATATATGTATGTATGTATGTATAAATAATTTCAAATTCGAGTAATTAGTCAAATATTGAATAATATATATTGAAAATCAATTTTGACTAGAGTTGAGTTGAATTTTGACGAAGCTACTTAATCAAGTTGGGTCGAATAGTTTGGCTCAAATTCAGCCCTACCCACAATCCCATTCCCTTGAAATTCACCAACTGTATGATCGAATCTCCCCAACGGGATAAGAAAAGAGAATATTCTTAGCTTAAGCAGGTTGAGTGATGGTAAATGGCTACAACACGAAGGGACTTGGGTCTCATGTGTTGGGCCTAGTGTTGGTCTTCTTTTGGGCCATACTTTGTGAGTGTTTGTGTGAGATGTTTTTGTTGGGAATCTACATTCTCATTCCCAGTTGTATCAGTCATCATGGTTCTCATAATACAATCCAATTACTGTGGATGAATTTGAGCATTTGAGTTTTCAAAAAATGATGAAATATCTGGTTCTCAGTTTTATGGAAATCAGGGTTTTATTTATATTTAATTGTTAAAAATTTGAGACAGATGTGTGTGTGTGTGTATTAATGTATACTATACATAGAAATATGAATTAATTTCTCGTGTTTTTGCCATAACATAAAAATTTATACATACCTTGTCATAATGAAAGCAATATGACAAATCATTTAAACCTGAAAATCATATACAAATTACATGTATAATTAATATAGATCTTCTATAAAGCAAAGCAATCAGGAAGCTGGCCAGATAATAGATTATCCGATAGATCAACCTGACCCCACCTCTCAGTGTGGCACAAGAATGCAGCTGAACCTGAAATTTTGTTGCTTGATAGATCCAATGTTGTCCCATGGTTAGCCATAGGCATAGGAAGCGATGAAGCAATGGCATTGAAGTTGGTGGTGGAGAATGAAATGTTGGGAAAAACACCGTGTAATAGGTTATTTGACATGTTGAGATACACCAGGACATGTGCCACGTCACCAAACCAACCAGGAATGGCATCTGAATTCCAGCGTTGGACATTTCAAGGCAGACAAGCTCTTTCTGTGTTCTAAGCCATTTTGGAAAATGTGGCCCTGTCCTGCAGCCCGCCAGATTCATATATTTGAGCTGAAAAGGAGGAATCCAATGGTGGCTGCAGTTTATAGCCAATGAGTTGAAGGACAAGTCCAGCAATTGCAATCGGGACAAGTTGAAGAAATGATCCTCTGTGATTAGGCCTGCCAAGTGATTTGAACTAAGAGAACAAACCTCCAACTCGGACAGGCCTCCAGTGCTTCTGGTCAGAGTTCCATTGAAAAGATTGCGATTGAGATACAGCTCGTTCAACCTTGAGGAACATGTAAGATCAGGCAGTGGACCAGAAATCCGATTTGAAGACAAATCAAGAACAGCAAGATAAGGAAGCCGTAGGTGGCCTTCCCAGACCTGCCCCTGCAATTGATTCAGTCCAAGTATCAATTCATCCAAGAATGAAAATCTTGAAATATTAGGCATGATCCGGTTACCCTATTGAAACGCAGATTAAGATACCGCAGTCTGTTTTCGGTAGGCCCGGAAAGGTTCAGCACCAGACCAGAAAGTTTTCCGGTCAGCATGTCGCTTAGAAGATTGAAGTGTCTTAAGTTGCTCATATTGCCAAAGGATTTAGGAATCCCACCTCTGAACTGATTGAAAGAGAGGTCAAGGTGTTTAAGGGATATCATGCCATCAAAAGTATCTGGGATCAGACCCCCCAAATTATTGTGAGAGATCAAGATGCAATAACTTGGGAAGGTTCCCAAGCTGAAAGGGAATCTGGTCCTTGGAAATGAGCACTAGAAAGATTGAGATATTGTAGCAAGCTCAACGAACCAATGAACTCCGGGATTGAGGTGAAATCAAAATCATTGGTGCTGAGGTCTAGGTAATTTAATTGCAGTAAATGATGCAAAGAAGGGCTAATTCTACCTTTTAAGGGTGCAACCCGAAGATCCAATTGCATGACGTGATTAGTCCGGTTGTGGCAGTGGACTCCGCCCCATTCACAGCAGTCCTTCTTGTTTTCTTGGTCACCCCAGGAAGAGAGTCGGCCATGTTTATCGACAAGCTGATGTTTGAAGTTGAGAAGAGCCTCTCTCCCCCCTCCCTATGCATCTGATTCTACTGTCATTTGGAGACTGTCCAAGAACAGGTCCCAAGCTCAGTCCCAGCAGAACTATCAACAAAAGAAGCTCAGAAAGGTGGTTTCTAGTTGTCATTACGAAAACAATTTTGTTCGCAATACAGGAACAAGAAGATAGAGATTTTTCTGCTGAGCATTAGATCTTAAATCATGGGGCCATATATATTTAGCACTAAACAATTTTATGCTTATAACTTTAGGATCAGAAATCGGTCAAGAAGAAGCACTGTAGCGTAGGGAAGACATGACCTTGGTGCTGCTAAAAGAGTGAGTGGAGTAGTCTACAGTCAACCCAAACAGAGGAAATGCGGATGTCAAAGAATGGCCACTGGTGACCTGATGTCGACTCGAGATTTAAATCGTCAAGTATCATAATCCACCTATGAGTATTATTACTACATAAAATTATGTGCTTGAATTGACGTTTCTCGCAGTTTTGGAACTTCCTAAAATATCCCTCAAGTAATTGATTTTCGTAGGTTAATTACGAGATTCATTCACTCTTAATACTAAAACTCTCTCATTAAGCGCTACCTTAATATTTGATAATCTGTTAATCTATGAATTAGATAAAAAATAATGACCACAAAGCTCCAGATCATAGTTGTTTCCAGAAACTTAGTTTTTTTAAATCAAACAATAATGAATTAAGATATTCTATATGTGGAATTAAAAACACTGTTCTCATGAAAGATTTGTATATTTATCCTATTTATACTAAAAAATCGAATAATTTAATATTTTTTGAGTGAGTTGCTCTTCATGTTGTAAAATAATTTTTATGCTTAAAAAACCACATAAATTTTGAATTATTCAATTTATTAAGTGAAATCATATAGATCACGTGCAACGCACGTCGTCTTTTTCCAGTTAGCATAAAATTTACAAAGTCAGAAACAATAATTTCTAGAAACAATTCGCCATCGTTTTAAGCCCTTCCATTTTTCACAGGAAGCCGGTGAGTTGCCGATCTGTCGGTGTCGATATCTTGGCCTCCCCACTTCCGCATGCGCTCCGTCGTCTGCTCAACCTGCAAATCAGCATGCGGTTATGACAACGGAGAAGGTGAGCAAATTGAGAAGAATTAGAAGTCAGTTATGTGTCTGCAGCTAGACCAAAAATCCGTATATAAAACAATGGAAACAAAGCAGACGAGGGGTGGCTGCTAACACTGACCTCCTTGTTCCAGTTGGTTTTGTAAAGCACAAGCAAGAGAAGCAATGTCTGCAAAGCCACTCCAGCTATCATACCGCCCCACAGTCCCTTCAGACACAAACATACGACATTAAGAGCTTTGCTTTATAGCTGGCATTCAATTACGTAACATAGATAGAACGACACTTAGCACATGCACGAGTGTGAATTTCATGACGTTGAATGGTTGAATTCATTTACCACAACTCCAAGATTAGCCACGTAACCAAGAAGATATCCGAAAGGCAGACCGAAAACATAGTAACAGGCCAAGTTGATGTAGGCTACCAGCGCTTGCCATCCGCCTCCTATGGCAACACCTGCATAGTAGATCCAAAAATTAAGAATATAGACGCAGAGGAAGAGACTTTATTTGAGCATGCATTGCTATTAATCCGATAGAATGCCTGATATGACTGGCTGAATGCTGTTGAGAAGCATTGTGATTCCAAGGAGACCGGAGAGGTGAGCCACAGCCCGCTGCATGTCTTCACTATCAGTAAAGATAATGGAAAAGTAATTTCTAGTCGCAAGAACAACAATCAAGCAAAGAATCCCAATAAGAAGGGACTGGAAAAGTGTCACGTAGACTGAATATCTGGCTGCCCTCGCACGTCCCATGCCAAGCTCGTTAGAAACCCGAACACTGAAATAGAAAAAGGGTTCATAGGATATGCTGCACGCCATATACAAGTGCAATAACGCCCAAAAGCAGATCAAACATCATATCATTGAAATTATATGAATCGCTGAATGGCAAGAGGGGTTTTCACCTTATCGCAGCATTGACTCCTACAAACACCATTGTTTCCCAACCATCAACATTCATGCTGATGACAAACCAAAGAAACCATTAATATTTGACTAAAGTATGACAACAATAAAGACTAGTTAGTAAAACCAAGAGTTCAGAATGTCAAGATTGACAAGCATACGTTGAGTAAAGATTCGTGTGACTACTAATAAAAGAGCTAAACTGCGCCACAAGATTATTTATGCTACCTAAGTCATTCTTTTGTCCATTTTAATCAACAAAGTATTACGTCTAAATCACTTGGACTGCTATGAATAGACAAGTTCGCTTCTGCTATCAGATATACAGTTAACATATAAAAGGAACTTAATTATACTGCACCAAATTAATCAGAATACAAACAGCCAAAGTTGGTTATTCATCCAAATTAGCTACTAAAATTTCAAATCCCATGAATCATTAGCGTGTTTTAGACAAGAAATTGAATTGAGCTCACCATATAGAAAGGGAACCAACTGCTGTCACAGCATTATCAAGATGGCCAGTGAGGATTATGATGCTCATCATATACCATATCTCCAGGCATAGCATTATAGCAGATGCCAATGACAGCCTTACAAAAGCCCAAATCTCTCGAAATGCAGCCCATGAGAATCCCTTCCAACCATCCTTACACCAGACAACAACATAAACAAATTGCGCAATTGCAGAGGCCCAACTAGTCACATCAAATGCTACAGCTGCACCAACTGCTCCCCAGCCAAATACAAAAACGAAGAGCCAACACAAAAGAATTTGGGAAGCCAGAGCAAAAACTGCAATCCAGGCAAGTACCATAACTTTGCTCTGGGCTTGAAGAAATTTTTGGGTTGGAAAGCACACAGCCAGGGAACACAGTTGAGGGAGAACCAAAAGCGTGTAAATTCCTGCAGGATCGGCAATCTCATCCTGTTGTCCAAGTAATTTAAGGATTGGCGTGGCAAATATGTACAGCGGCGACACTAGGACACAAGTAGCTAAAAGAATTATTATCGACCGTTGCATGTAAACGCCAAGCATGTGAACTTGTCCAGCACCGTATGCCTGTCCACACAGAGTCTCAAGGGCGCTCCCCATACCAAGCTACAATATAATTCATATTCATATCAGACTGTGAACTTCAAGTGTCATTGTCAGTTACAACTACTGTGCAGTTACAAAATGGCAAGTGTCTACTAAAAATTTGCAGTTACATCGTCATTACTTAATTTGATGAGTAATGGAACTAAATTTCATTGACTTAAATTGTTAACTAAGTTCAACTAACAACTGATATTTTCATATCTCACAAGACAAAAACAATTGCTAAATACTGTTTTATTTAACAATTGTCCCACAAATAAACAAGATGGCCATCATTCATGATAAAAGACAAAAAAAAGAAGTATCCATTTTTCCCTTATAAAGTATTAATCTTCATTAATATAAAACGAGTCCGAATCAAGACTTACAAATCAATGTCAGATTCCATCAATTTCCTTAAAAATAAACTTCAGAACTTGCCCCAATCAATAATCAATTGATTAGTCAGTATTACCAAGCCCCTAAAACCAATTCCAAGGCCACCCAGTCAAGATCAAAAAAGCACATCACAATAACATAAAAAGAGACAGAAGCAAAAATCAAATAGTCAAAACAAACAATCAAGAAAAGGAAAACCAGAAGAAGAAGAAGAAGAAGAAGAAGGGCAGCCACATAAAAGAAAACAATAAAAGAAGGTAACAAAAAAGCAATAAGTTTAAAAAACCAACCATGAAACCGAAAGAAAAGGTACAGACGACCGACAGCGCGATAGAAAAAGCGGAGAGCTCAATATCTCCGAGATGGCCTACAAAGACGGTGGTGACGGAGGTGATCCCGTACTGGCATAGGATCTGAAACGCTATGGGTCCGCCTATTCCCCACAACTTGGCCGATTCTATGCAGAAAACTCTCCACAACGCTCTCAGCCCCTTCACCTCCAAGTAGTCTCCGTCGTCCCCATACAAACGTCGCTCGCCGGATTTCCACTCCAGCAACGACGCCTCCATCTGCAGGCGACCCTCCCGTTGCTCAAATAGTTGGGAGGATCGCAAAGGCGTTTCACCGAATACCTGGTGCCACTACTTACTACACACACGCTCTTTATTTGTGATTACAATAATAAAACGAGCAAACATTGCGAACACTCCAATACATACGCCTACATGATAACGTAAGAAGAATAATCAAGGGTGTTGATTGCATGTGCCATGGAGAATTCGCGGCTGTGATGCGGGAGCTCCGCATACATCCGTGAGTTTACCTTTTGACCAACTCTGTTTCCTAAAGTCGAATATTATAATGCGTTGCTACAAGAGAGTTGGTAAACTCACATAAACGATTCTCAAAACAGTGCTACAAAAGTAGACAGGAATGCCCATTTCCCTCTGGTCAAGAAAAGGGACACCCATTTCTTATTTCTCGATGATTGCCATTGTATGATGTTCCAAAGGCAAAGCCATGACAGCTATGGCTATGTCTTTTTGCAAATCAGGCACTCTAAAATGGATTATTATGTTTTTTATATTTTATTTTTTTTATTATTTTATTTCTCCATACATATTAAAATTTAAAAACAAACAAACCTATCTAACAAATGTTATCTCTATTTTATCTTAATCTTTTCTCCTTCTTCTATTTTTATTTCATATTTTATAATTTCTTTTTATTTTCTGTTTTTCATTTCTGCATGAGTTTTCCACTACTTCAAATTTTCTTTTTATTTTCTGTATTTCTTTTACTTTTTTAAATTATTTTTATTCAATATTCTAAAAATTTACAACTGAAACACATTTAAAAAATGAACAAAATTAAAAAAGTCAAATACAGATACACGCGTACACACACAAACAATTAAAATGAGTTCATGAAAATGGACAAAAATCAAGAAATAAATAAAAAGCACAAACACAGAAATTAGAAAACACAAAAAAAAAAAAAAAAAAAGACAATAGAGAATACAGAAATTAAAAAACAAATAGAAGAATATTTTGAGATACAACAAAGAAAACACAAAAAAATTCAAAAATACAAAATAGATAAATTAAAAAACAAATAGTAGAAATTAAAAAATCACATGAAGAAGTGGAGAAAACACAGAAAACAAAGCAAGAAATGAAAAAAAAATAGAAAGAGAAACGGATTGAGAGAGAGAAATAATAAAATAAAAAGAACAGAAAGAAACATGTGTCCCTTTTTATGATGTGATGAGTACACTAATGTTGAAAATAATATCCACTGAAACATCTCCACCAACTCACGAAAGGCTGTGTTTGGATTCGTGTTTCAATTGAAAATATGAGGGACACAAAAATTCAAGAACGGCATCAAAGTAAAAGAGTAAAATGAATAAATAATTTTTTTTTTAATGGTGATACGTTTGAAAGTTTATATTTTGACAAAATAAATATGGAATCAAATCGATATCCAAACAGAGGGTTGCAGCTAAGAATTCCCAGGCAACCACTCCCCACTCACCACTGTCCTGTCATTATCTAAATTCTATGGCTAGGAATCCATACTTTTGCTTTGTAATCCCCTTAAATAGATTTTTTTATTGTTTATTTCTTTTTATACTTATTTCTTTTTGAAATTTTTTTAAGAAACTTCACATGTTCAATTTAAGAAATTTTCAATTGGCCAGATCATTTTAAAGAAATAGATTAATTTTACTAGTCTGCTTCGGTTTGAAAATACAACTCAATTAGGCATTTTTTTTTTTCTTAATTTGGCGATTTACTTTAAGAGAAAGGTATTTACTGCCTTGTCAGAGAGGGCATATTAGTTTAATTACGTAAAACTAAATTATTTATTTCACCAACTTTAGTAGAGAAAAATATTGCGAAGCCAATCAACTTGAAGAAATTGTTACTAATTTTTTTAAAAAATGAAGAAATTGTGTGCTTAAAAGGTTGAGACATGTGTAAATATATATAATAGATGTAATAGTTATAAGTTTGATGTAAAAGTAATCTAAATGAAGTTTTATTACATATTTCTATTTATTAATTTTATAAAATAAATTCAAAAAAACAATTTATCATGCTAATATAATTATAGTGTTGGGGTTCGCTGACATCACTTGCCAACTTTTGACCGAATCTCAAATTTTCAAAATTTTGAGATTTTAAATTTAAACAAAAAGGTTTAAATGGTTGATATTATAGCATTTTCATATTTGCATATATATGTACGCGCACACACACACACATATACATAAATATACCAACATATTTCAACCCATAAAAATGGGCTTAATTAATTAGTGGATTAATTTAATACACCAAGCCTCGTAAAAATGCAATTAATTTCGTATTGGTCATTTAAAAACAAATTCTCATGCCATTTTAGATGTCATTTCACATTTGGAAACTTAAATCACACAGCTCACATTCAGCCCCACAGTCCCACTTTTAGTTCCTAATAAGATTAGTACAAGTATTTACATAAAATGATGGCAAGGGCAAAATTAACAATATACTTTATATCTACCAAAACTACAACTCTAGGGTGGGAGACTTCATAAAAGAGAATAGATTAGTTCTAAACTAAACATCTTAATATGTAAATTTTATTTAAATTTAAAATTTTCTTTTTCTTAATTTTTTTAATTATCTCATAATTTTTCAATCATTATACTTACTAACAATCAAATTAACACATATCCCTATAATTTTCTACTCACTTTTTTAATACCCTATAAACATGTGTATATTATCGCATCAATCAATCATTATTAAATATTAAATATAATATAATATATATATATATATATAATTTTTTTACCTATCAAAATTTTACGAATCGAACATAATTTTTATTTACACTTGAATCACTTAAATTTTCCTTCCCATTCTAAATTAGAAACAAATATAGCCAAACTGTCAACCTAAATATTAATTCATGTATGGTGTCAATCGAGTTTATGAGTCGAGTTTAAATGTTATTCAAGCTCGACTGTTAACAAGTTTATTGATTATATTCTCAAACTTGGCTTGGATGCAATTTTTTTTTACCCAAACTACTTCATTATTTTTGTGAGTTCTGTGTAAACTTCATCAGATTCATACTTGTAACATATAAAATAAATTTTTTATCTGAAAATTTATCTCAAGACTGTTATTAAATGTTAAAAATATAGTTCAGACTTACGATATTTTTTTTTCTTTATTTGATTCAACACTTATCCTGATTTTTGTGTTCATTTCTATGAGTTCACGTTTATAATACAAAATAAATGTTTGCAAGAAAAAATATTTCAAGAATGCTTGTGGATATTTCAATAAGTAGAACGAGAAATAAATATTAGAGGTTTGCAAAAATACTAATCATTAAAAGGCATTTTTATTGCTGTTGCACTAAAACAAGCTTTTAAGTTGTGATTACGCGACATGCCGAATTAATAAATGCAGTTTGCAATTATTTTATTCAAATATTAACCATAATCAGGGACGGATTGAGAATCCTATATTTGGGATAGCTAAATTTGGGATAACAACAACAGATCTGTCACTAGCAATTAAAGAAATATAAACAATACTATGATTCCAGTCATAAAAAATATATAATCCAAATGAATAAGTCTTACAACCCAACAATTAAAGCTCATCGATTAATTCCACTATTTTTGCACAAAAGAAGAAGGGATTCAGAAAATAGGCAAAATTCTTATAAAATTGTTTGAATAAAAGGCCAGAATAGACACGGAGCTATAATTCCGCTGGCATCAACAATATGCAATGACATGTATTACGAAGATGCCATCCTTTGCATCTTATTTTCAGAGACAGAAAGCAATTCATGTTTCTTCAACACCCTCAAAACAAACTAATGTTTAGTTATTATTACTACCAGCCATGGTGGTTCGACACAAAACCTCCATTTATGGAGCATCTGTTCTTCATCTGTTCATCTTTCACTAATCAGAATGTTGCCCTCCCCATGCTGACAGGCGATTGGTTGCATTCTCAACCTGTAAATATAGCTTTTCCAATTCAATATGGTTCAATAAATCAAGGTCATTAGTCAAGAAAGCTTAGTGAGAAGAAGACAAATCTTAGCACAGACCTCCTGTTTCCAGTTGGTCCTATAAAGGATAACGACGAGGATAAGCGTCTGCAAAGCCATTCCAGCCACCATCCCTCCCCAGAGTCCCTTCACCATAACCACAAAGGATATTTCAATTTAAGCACAGCTAAGTCCAACACTTGGTTCGAAGAGCATAATACAAACTTTCAGGAGCAAAATTTACCATCACTCCCTTTTTAGCTATGTAACCGAGAACATATCCTAGAGGCACACCAAAAATGTAGTAACAACCCAAGTTAATGTATGCTACAAGTGCTTGCCAACCGCCTCCAACAGCAACCCCTGCAGAGTGACTCCAAACAAGTTAAGACAGAAAAGTGAGGAAGGGAGACGAAATACATAGGCCTATGCATTACAAATCAGTAGAATCAAAACCTGATATGACAGGCTGGACACTGTTGAGAAGCATTGTGATTGCAAGAAGACCAGAAAGATGAGAAACGGCTCGTTGCATTTCTTTGCTATCAGTAAAAATAATAGCAAAATGATCTCTCGTTGCAAGGACAGTAGTCATGCATAGGATTCCAATCACAAGTGACTGGAGTACCGTGATATAGACAGAATACTTAGTTGCTCTGGGATGTGCTGAACCAAGTTCATTTGAAACTCGAACACTGGCATCATAATGCAGTCAAGATATTCAAGACAATTAAACTTAAGCACCAGTGGAAAAGATAAAGAAAATACAAGACAACTTAAAATAAGAATCTCGACATTTACCTTACAGCAGCATTGACACCAATGAATAGCATAAGTTCCCAAGTATTTACATTCAAGCTGAAAGATATATCAAAGAGATCAGCATCCGAACACATGTTTTGGATATCTACTGACATAAGACATGCATTAGTGATCAATAAAAAATGACAGATAAGAAAAGATGTGAGACCAGCGGTATGTTCAATGAGGATGGAGAGGAAATAAATTTTTGTTCCAAAAAACAATACAAAATCTCCTCAGTTATGGACCGGGTGAAGATACATAAAGCATGGCTGCACATAAAATGCATGTTTTGAACTCAAAACTCACCAAATAGAAAGGGAATCAATTGCAGTCACAGAATTATTTAGATTGCCAGCGAGGACAATAATACTCATTGAGTACCACATCTCCAGGGACTGCATAACAGCCGATGCCAGGGAGAGCTTCACAAACTCCCACATATCACTAAATGCTAACCAAGAATATCCCTTCCAGCCATCCTTGCACCAACCAACCACATAAATATATTGTCCAATTGCAACTCCCCAATTTGTTATGTCATAGGCTACAGCAGCACCAGCAATTCCCCAGTGATATACATTAATGAAAAGCCAACAAAGGAAAAATTGTGAGAGCAAAGAAAGAAATGTTATCCACGCTAACATGTAAACTTTGCTCTGCGCTTGAAGAAATTTCTGGGTTGGAATGGAGACGGATAACGAAAACAATTGGGGAATAATCGAAAGCGTGTACGGCCTAGCAAGATCTGCAATGTCTTCTTGCTGGCCAAGGAGCTTAAGCATTGGTGTAGCAAACACATAAAGTGGCATAAGGATAAAACAAGAGACAAATAGAACTATCATCGATCGTTGCATATAAACTCCAAGCATCTCAATTTTTCCAGCGCCAAATGCCTGGCCACTTATTGTCTCCAAAGCACTTCCCATCCCGAGCTGCATATAATGCAAAACCCAAATCAGGCCTCTCGTTCCTTGATTCCAGTTACAGGATAATGCACCAGTATTGTCAAACATGTTATCATATTCTTCTACGAGAACAAGAGTTGCATAAAGGAAGACAAAAGGCCCAGAAGAACTGCACATATGTTTTTTCTTGTTATTGACTCACATGAAAAAAATACAATCAGTGGCCATGTTCCGATTTAATCAGTTGCATTTTTGTCTTCTCAGTTACAGAGTTGATCAGGAAACTTAATTCCACATATTCATTTTAACTAAAAAATTTTTCACTCCACGAACTCATGAAAGTTTTCAATCGGATGAAGCAATAACAAAAAGTACAGAAAAATAAAGAGCATATTAGCAAACACACAGAAGGTATGATTCCCTGACCATGAACCCATAAGCAAAGGTGGTGACAACCGAGTGAGCAATGGAGAAAGTGGCGAGTTCAACAGTCCCCAGATGCCCCACGAACATGGCGGATATGGAGTCAATTAGGGACTCACATATAATTTGGAAGGCTATGGGGCCGCCAATTACCCACAGCTTCGCCGATTCAATGTAGAAAATTCTCCACCATGCTTTCAGCCCTTTCGCGGGGAGGTAGTCGCCGTCGTCTCCGATCAAATGGACGCCGTCGGAGCTCCTGTCGAGCAGCGGCGCCTCCATTTTTCAATCGACGAGAAGCAGGAAAATGCCAGACGAAGGGGAAGAACAACAAACAAATTGAAGATGGGAGGCCATGGTAGAACAGCCCCGTAAATATTACCGCTCTGATTCCCCCATTTCTTCTCATCGGGAAGGAGAGGAGCATGATTTTTCGACCCCATTCACACAATCCCAGAAGGACAATAAATTCAGACCGGGGTTTGAACAATTGATACTCGATTCTAAGAATTTTTCTGCCCGAAAGTGTTCCTCGGTTCATGCAAGTTAATTACTATGTTATTAGTATAGTGGGACTGACCAATGGCATCCACGATTAGGAAAAAACGCGCAATATAATTGGTTGGAAGTCTTAATCACTGGCGCATTACCAAGTTGTCAGTTAATTTATCGTTCTGATTGGATATTGTTGGAGAGGACTATTGGGTTTTTTAATCTTTTTAAATTTTGACATGGAAAATGTATCTGATTATATATGCCATCAAAATAACCTCTTAAGTAGAGGTTTGCTTTTGCATTAAAAATTCATAACACAAATTATCAATATTACATTAAATTTTTTATTTTTATTGTATTAATATTTTAAATTATATTATTTTTTTTATTTATAGTCTAGAAAAATTAAGCTGTTGTGTGTACATATCACCGACATTATACAATTTAATTGGCCTGATGAAATGTAAAAAAATGTTAGTAAAGAGGGAAGAAATGCATGGCACGAAATTGAATTAGAAAAAGAAAAAGTAGATAAGAGAACACTAATGAAAGACAAAATTGTTATTATCTTTTTATTATTTTAATAATACTATAATTATTTAAATTTAAAATTATATTAAAAAATTATAAATGCAAAGGAGAAAGAAATAAGTTAGAAATGATATACAGACTGTGTATGTAGCTCAATAGTTTGAATTTCTTGACTTGAAGGGAAAGGTTGAAGGTTCAATTCATTAGGTTATTGGGTGGATAAGTGAAAAAAAAAAAGTTAGAAATGATATAAAAAGATAGAAATTAAACAAAATAACCAAGAAAAAAGAAAGAAAAAAAACAAAACAAAGAAAGTTTGTTTTACTAATTTAAATTTGTAACTAAATTACTACGAGAATCACGTATTTTATATGGTATAAATGTTGGTGAAAAGAAGAGAAAATTAAAAAATAAAAATAAAAATTCTATATCATGTTTGATTCAATGATTTTAAGGGGGAAAATAAATTTTAAAAAAGAAATTAAATAATAAACAACTTTTATTGTTTAAGAAAGATAAAATAGAGAAATAATGAATGCTTTGAAGAATAACATATTGTTAAATTATTTTTCTTTCATTTTCCACATTTTAAAAAGAAAAAAAGTATTTCTCTTTTTGTGCTACATTTTCCTTGAAAAGGTCTTCCTGTAACATTTTTCTTATCAATCAAAAACAAAAATAATTTTTTCTCATCATTTCCTTTACCTTTTTTTTATCTCCAAAATATTAATTTCAAACCAAACATCGTATTTACTATGTTAATGAGGATGTTTTAATGATTTATGTTTCCATATTTTCAATTGGAGTTTTAGTTAATATCTTAATTGTGGTTGATTTAACGACTGGGACTCCAGTTTTTGTTTCCACATTCGTCTTCATCCAGTCAAGACCATGTGGGCCCAAATACGTGGGCCTTAGGTCAGGCCCAATCAATAAATGAACTTGGGAACTCACAGTTGTCCTTACCATAAATTTTTTCCATATTTTTCTTGCTTCCTTTTTTTTTTTTGGTAAAATCTTTTAGTCTTTCTTTTATTATTTTTAAAAAATTATACTTTAATTTAAATAATATTATATTTATAATTTAAAATATAATAATTTTATAATTTATAAATAAATTAACACAGATGTGCGTGACCTTTACTAGTGAGTAAAAAATTCAAAGAGTTTATGCACATAGAATGTGTGTGACTTTGCACAATTTGTTTCCTTTGGCAAGTTCACATACTTATTGTCTTAACTTGGAAGATAAGAGAGACGTGTGGTATGTGTCCAATCTCTACTCTAATTTAAGACCACAAGACTCAACACCTTTATTTTCAATTGCTTTATTGCTTTTTTTTGTTTTTTTCAGACTAAAAGGAGTTTGGGTTATTGGGTTTCTCAATTTTTAATTCCCATCTTAAATTTTAAAATGCTAGTGCACAAATTTTCAAATTATTTTACACATGATCTAGATAATGAGGGATGGGGTGGGGGTGGGGGTGGGAGTCTTGAGTGCTTTAATGATTCAACCTTAAAATTTGATTGCACCAATGCAACCAAATTCAAACAGTTCATATTTCTACCCACCAAAAAGAAGTTAAGCCCACTATTGCATGATCACTCTAATTACATTTTCTCGTTTTTTCACAAAAAAAAAAAAAAAATCTAAATATTTGATCTATGCACACATATCTTTGAAAATGTTGCTTCAAAATTTTTTTTCCACTTTTTCTATTATGTTAATTTGTATCTCTGTCATTTTCTCTTCTAAATTTGCACTTTTTCTTTTCTTTTCATCTATCAAACACATATTCGTCCATCCTCTCTCTCTCTTTTCCACCATATAATTGTTATTGATATATACATGTTATATCATAATATCTTTTACTAAATAACAATATATCGCATCATTGCAGCGATTGTATTTTATTAATCGAACACCATCTAATTATGTATAAAACAGTATTTATATATCTCTTATCTTGAAAATATTCTTATTTCATTTTTTTTTTCACTTTATCTCAAAAAAATATTTCTGAAATGGAGTGTCCATCCAATTTCAATCCAGATAATCAAAACCCTAGAGCAAAAACTTAAATATTTTCCATTCACTCCAAGAACTTGACAATTTTTTTGCCTTCAAATAATAAGCTCCATTCTTTTTTTCTACTTTTCTTTCTCAAGATAACGTTTGTTTGTGAGAGAGTCCTTCCGTTTGGATGATGCTTTTTCGTATTTTCCTTGTCATAAACAAAGCATGAGGACATGACATTTAGTTGATATTTTTCCTAATACTATTGCTTTAATATGCTTTTATTTATGTTTCGATAAGCATAAGAATCCAAAAGATCTACCATTTCGGATCAAAAGACAAACTTTTTCTACCATCCCCACTCTTTTTTTTTTTTTTTTTCTTTCATTTCAACAAATATCTTTTGCTTGGGAATAACTTAATACCTTGCCTTATTTTCGAATCACTGATTCAACAAGAAAGGCCTTTTTTGGTTGGTTATTTGATGTGTTGTATACTCATCAAAATTTATTACTTAACAAATTTTTTATATAATTTCAAATTCATATTATTTATTTATTTACTAATTTTAATATATTTAAAATTTAATCATTATACCTGTAAACAACAAATCAATACTTATAAACATATACAAACATATTTGGAAAACAAAAAATACACAAACATAAATTCACGTTTATATAAAATTTATATTTTAAAAAATAACATTATTCCTATGTATTATCACATTATCCAATTACTATTATATCACACACACGTATATATAAATATGCAAATTCAACTAAATTCAAATTTTTATTCATAAAAATTTTATAGTTAAATATAACTTTACAAAACAACATTCCCATCGTGTACATTCCCCCACAAAATCAATAAACCTTTGTTTGGATACAAATTTTGATAGTAAAAAAGTAAGTGTGAAAATTTAAAAATAGTATAAAAATATAAGAAAACAAAAGAAATAAAAAAAATACTATTTTACTTGATAGTATATTTGAAAAAAAAAAATCAAATGGTTGCCAATGTATATCCAAACCTAGCCCCACAGAACAAAACCAAAGCTACAATAGGGTATTGCTTCTGTGCAAGCTTCACAAAGTCAAAAATGGCTAAAAATAATAAAATAGAAACAAAAAAGTCTAGTTAAAAAATCAAAAAACATATAAATATATATATTTATATATTTTGTTTCAAGAAGAAGAAAAGGGGAAGCAGCTCATAGGCCACGTGCTTCCGTTGACAAAAGTAGAAATCCCTAACAATCGACACGTGTCTGACGTGAAATCTATCTTTCGATCGACGGCGCTCGGCGCGTCTCTTTAGAGTAAAATAAACAGCGGCGGAAAGAGAACAGATGACAGCTCGGCGCGTGAGATGAGCCGCCTAAATCCCTCGATTTTGACCTCTGATGGAGCCGCTGAATGTACTTAAAATAAAATATTTGCTACGCTACCTTTTTTAATATTGCAATGCGCCTTCGCAGATCATTATTATGTTGCATTTAGTAGATTTGGCTTTGTTCGTTTTCTTATTTTTAAACCGCATTCACTCATCCAATCTTTTACGAATGTAATATTTTATTATACAATTTATTTATTTATATATATAATTAATTAATTATTATTCAAAATCAAATTAATAAGTACATTTCTATCTAAACAGATTTACATTTATATATATATTTATATCATATAAATTAATATGGATATGCATACAAACTTACACTTACATTCATATAAATTTATCATATTAAGTTATATATTATCATATTATCTAATTATTATTTTTATATATTAAATATAAATAAAAAATACTCAAATTAAAATCATTTTAAATCTTCTACATCTCTTATATCTTGCCAAATATTATTTTTTATATACATCAAAATTTCCTCGACTTTAATCCCCACCCACGCTAGGAAACAAACATACTTTTTGTTATCCCATATTTGGATGCAAAATTGCATTGATTTTCTTTTGATAAAACTTACTACTCTGAAACACGTCACTCAACAAAACGTCACTTGTCATCTATTTCCTTGTCTTATTTTTACTCTATTCTTGAATTCATGCACAAACTTCCCTGCCCCTACAATTTGCATCCAAACAAAGCTTATGAGTGGGGAGAAATTTTGGTTTGGAATGTTAAATATTGTATAAAAAAATGAAAAAAATAATTATTTTGTATAAATTCGAATTCGCTCTTTAAAAATTTGAATTAAGTCAAATTCAAATAATTATTAAGTTACTATTTAAACTTGACTCATTCACACCCTTGTCTTGTTTGTAGCACAATCGAACTCATCAAATTAAATTTTCCCAAACGCCACATAACTAACAGATTTAATCTCAAGCCCAATATGACCAACTTCACGAATTCTTAAAATCCCATTTTAAAGAACTAACGCCAAAGGACTTACTGCAATTTGTGACAAGGTGGAGAATAACTGTAGTTGTAATAATTTGGGGGTCTTTTAAATACTACATTCAATGAAAATATACAAGTGCTAAAATTATGACAAATATATTTAAAAATATGAAATATTAATTAAATAATAAGATTGTGAGAAATGTCCAATTTTAAGCGTTTGGTGTGTTTTCGGTGGGTGTAGTACTTACAAGATCTAATCAACATAGAATTAAAAGGGATGCCATTAAGCAGAAACCAAAACCAATAGCATTTGGCAATGTGTGAATAACAACAGTTGCTTGTTAGGCAATAATTTGGTGTTTGGAGGAGACAGCAAATGTGTGGTCTGGATAATAATCAAAGTTAGGCAAAGGGAAGAGTGGTTCATGCATCATCCATGCTTCACACACCTATGTCCCAATGCTACCAAAGCAAACCAACCAAGTTTGCTTCCTCTTTACTTCTTCATGTGCTGTACACAAATATATTTACAACTTGTTCTCTCATGTCATGTAATCCGATCTTTCTTTAGACAATTGGTTACTCAAAAAAACTTTATTTTAATTTTTAAGTCGGCTAACACACACACACACACACACACACACAACATTCTAATTTGATTTTACGTAATAAGGGTTGTATTATCTATCACTCAATTCAAAATTCTAAATACACCCTCGTGTATCCACTATTAAGCATCACAAAGGCTCGTGCTTTGTATCACGTGCTAACAGTGGAATCTGCCCATAGGTTTTTCAAGAAAGAAGATTATTTTAATTTATAAATTGGTTCAAGAATCCCATTTTCAATTCAAGGCGGAATGAGGTTGCATTTATCTCTGTCCATTTTTTTTATTGGAAAAATAATATTTTTTGTGCTTGGATTTATGTACATGGATTGAAAGATGAAAGGGATTTGCAATAAATTACAGTGCGCCATTGATGTGAGTAGAGGACCAAATAATGAAGGAACAAGGGCTTGGGTCATGATTATGATTACGAGTTTGGGAAGGTTTCAACATGGAATGAAAACAACCAGTCTATTAATGTCATTATCTCAATCAGTTGCAGTTATTACCCAAGTTGTCATAAACTAACCCTTAGCAGTTAATGCCATTTTGCAAAGCAATTACTGGACATAATTTCAAAAAAAGGGAAAATTAACTGAAAGATGGTGCCAAGTTCCATAAAATAAAAAAATAAAAAAAATACAAAAAGAGAAGAGAAGAAAAGAAACTAAGGGCATTTAATTAGTATAGCTTCTGCAATTTGTTGTGGTTTATTTAGTTGTTGCTTTAATTCATGTTGATGTATTTTGTATGGTGTCAATTAATCTACTTGTAATTTTGCGAAAGCATTTTAGGAGCCAATTTTGTGATGCCCTATGAATGATTATTTACTGGACACCCAAAATAAATAAAATGTCATTTTATATCAAAATCAAGTTTCACTTTTTAATGAAAAAATAGATAAAAATTTAAAATATAAAACCTAAATGAATTTTATTATTAGAAATACAGATGTCCAAATCCCCCAAAATTGCCTTCTCTCTATGGGTTACTCCGCTCACAACTCTTTATTTATACTCTAAAGGTAGACACTAAAATAAAAAAATAAATAAAAATAAAAACCTCTATTAATTGAAGAGGATTATTACATAATTGTGTGTGAAAATTATATCCTCTCATGGAACACCTATTTAAAAATAAAAAGGGCTGCGGGCTAATAATTTCTTATATCAACAAAGGTAGTTTATGCAATATGTGTGTGTGTGTGTGTATTGATGCATTGCATGAATTTTCCTTTTGGCCTTGAAACCCTTAAGTAATTCATTACAATATTAGAAAAAAGAGAGTAATGCATGCAACATTCAACCGGGACACAAATCATAAAGTGATGAAGAGAATTGATGCAAATTGGAATATATAATGGATTCACAATCTGAGTGGTGATTAAAAGTTAGGCATCTTTTGCTCTTACCATCCCACCAAACTATTCATGAGATGAATTTGTGGAATTAAATTTTGAATCAATTCAAAGCTACCGTTCACGTTATCTTGTATCGCATGTTGTTCTAATATTTGTTAGGAAATAAATATGAGTTGGAAAAAGTGACATCCCTCACATTGGTAGAAAAAAAGAAAAGTGACATATATATAAAGTGGATACTTGACCCATAACTCACAGCCATAAGGTTTTGAGTTAATACATAGTGTCAAGTTCACTTATATACATGCCCAAGTACAGGCCCATGAATGATTCTCCTCGATTTCGTTGGGCTCAACTCCAAGCCCAACATACGTTGATCATGGGTGATACTCTCAACTTGATTAGACTTCTCCTCTGACCCAATAAGATTCAATCAAAGTTTGTAGTTGGGCCGCTACACTCCCAACAATATGTCCCTTGCATTAACTTTTCCATGCTTTTGTTTTTTTGGCCAAAAAATTGTCTCGTCAATCTCATGTGATCTTGTGGGGTAAGAATTTTGAGATGAGAATATTTGACTGCTTGATATTCATTCATGAATGTTAAACAAGAATATGAATAATTAATCTTTCCACGGAACACTTTGCTTATTGCATCAACAAGCCCTTCCGAGATCGCTACTAAAAGTTTTTATTATATATAGGAAAGTGAATTTTAATTTATACTTCTTGAGATAATATGTAGTTGGTCAATTTATAAAGTAACATGCCATAATTAAATTAATGAGGTGATGTTTGTATTGAAAAGATATTGATGGAAAGTTTACAGCAAAAAAGAAGAATGAAAGTGAAATTTTAAGTAGGGCTATTCCCATTTCCATCATATGGCATGATGATAGCAACATTGAGTCCCCAGTCATCTCCTTTCGTGCCTTCATTAGAAAAACTGGGGCTTTGGAAAAGTGCTTAGAACCACTTTTTAACATTTCAAATAAAAATTAGTCTATAGATAAGCTGAGTTTGGACCAAAGTTTAAAAAATAAAAAATTTTAAAACATCAATTTTGCTTCGGCAAAAACAAGTAAATAGCAAAGTTAATTTAGCTATATTATGTGAATTTACAACATTACACTTAATCCACAAATTTACATTATTACTCTTCATCAATGAGACGAACACACCAAATATAATTATTAATATGCCATTATTTTTTTCATACTCTTTTTATCTATACAATATTATCATTAAAACAAGACTTTTTTGTTGCATGACGTAATATTACACAATTAACGTTAATTTAATGTTTTCTCTTTTCTTTTAACTTCTTATTTTAGATGTGTTCTTTGCCAAATTTTCTTTCTTTTTAAATACTTTTTTTTCTTTATCATTCTTAGCTTTCTTAATTAAACATTCTTATACCTTTACTTTTGAATAATAGTAGTTATTATAATTTAAAAATAAATTTGCACTAGAGATGTATAATTTTACTAGTATATCTGACATGACTATGGTATCGTGACATTAGATTGTTGATAATTTAATATTACCAATTTAATGAAAACAAAATATAATATCTAACGCAACAAATACGAAGACACGGAATTATAAGAAAAAAAATAAGCAGTAAAATCAAAAATCAAAACACAAACACATGGCATTAGTTTGTGAACTTATTTGAGGAAGAATCAACACGAAACATATTTAGGCCCCTTATCCTTTATATTTTATTTTTTTGGTACTTCTCCAAAACTTTTGAACAACATTTGTGGCTTCAATCTTGTCTGGAGAATCCAGACTAGTCGAAATACTGTTAAAAAGTGGAAGTAGAAAACGTGGGAACAAAACCATAAGATTGGAAATTCCTTAGATGTGATGATCACGAAAACATACATAGCCTCCGTTTGGAGCCAAACTTCATACTATTCCCGCCCATCTAAATTTTTACCAACTAAACAGATTATAACACAATTTTTTTTTATTTAAATTCAAATTTAATTATGTGTATAATTAATTAATTATTTTTCAATCACTACACATATTTATAATCAAACCAACATCTATACATATTCACAATTATTTATATTTATATTCTATAAACTTATATATTATCACATTATCAAATTATTATTACATGTTATATATATATATATATATATGTAAATATTCAAATAATTTTAAATTTACTTTCCTTTTACGTCTTATAGCCATAAATAATTTTTGTGCCCATTAAAATTTGGTTTTCATCCGACTCAAATCAACAACCAAACATATCTTTAAATTCTCTAAATGGAGACATGACATTTCCAACTAGTGTAGCTGTAAATGGTTATTCACATCTATAAATTCATGAAATTTATTTGTGAAAAAGCTGCAAAGGTTTAAATAAAGCAACTACAAAATGTTACGTTTTGAACCTGAAATAGAAGGCTTTAATTATGTAACGGGAAAAAAGGAAAGCCTGCGGCTTTTTTGGAAAATCCTTTATGACGCCCAAAATATGTAAGTATGTGTTCATTTTTTAATTTAAGTATGTGTTTATTTTGTAATTTAAGTATGTGTTTTTGAGAAAAAATATTTATTTGTACATGAAAAAATAAAAAATTTGAAATATAATGATTAGATTACGCCCTTTTTATGAGTGAATAAAAAAAAAAAACCTCGCAATCTGTTTCCAAATCATTAAAAAAATAAAACATTTCTCTTCTTTCAAAATAGAAAGACTCAAATAAAACATCATGATAGAAAGAGTGAATGTAATGTCAGTAGAGCAAGACAAACTCACTTCAGCAAAAAAAAAAAAAAAAAAAAAAAGAGAAGCAAGCATTATAAAGTTAATAATATTAAATATGAAAATCACAAACATTATATTTAAAAATATATTTTTTAAAAAATAACTCACCCAAAGAAAACACTAAACAATAGCTTCCTTGGCAGACAATATGGTGTAAATAGTAAATACATCTTAAATTTGTGTATGCGTGTCGTCGTTAACATCTGTATTACACATGCATACTGTGTTTGTTTTGCTTTTATTTTTTTAAAAAAACCTATTATTATATTTTTAAAATTTTATTTTTTATTTTATTTTTTTTTTACATAATAAAAAAATTCAAATAAGATAACACACTAAAAACCAAACGCGTCCTTAACTTTAATGACACCGCCCATCGCCCCATTTTCCAATTTTGCCCCTCTTGTTCCCTAAAAGTCAAACCTTGGACGCGCGTTGGTGAATTTGGGTTTTGTGTCTCGTGAAAACACACCAATGTTTAAAATTGTGATAAAATAATCTTATATTAAAAGAATAAAATACTAATTAAACAATAAAATCATGACATTTATTTATAATGACATTAAACCCTCGGGGTATGTTTGTTTCCCTTTCCTAACATCCACACAATTCATTCAAACATTATTACTATATTTCAACTTTTAATATTTTTTTAAATTTTACAACCAAATATTTAACACAACAAAATTTTACCCATCATTAAATTATTATTATATATTTTATATATTTATAAATAAATACTTTAAATAAATAATATTATTTATCACATTAAACTTTTTTTTTTCCACACTTATTCTAACACATTTCACGTCAAACACCGTTGATCACAACAGAACACTCCTTCCAAACATAGCCTCGATATCTAGCTAAAGCCGACAGGGAAGGGGCGGTTGGGCAAAAGCAATTGGGAGATGACGTAAGTTCCGTGACGGCGTGGAAACTAGTAAGGCACGCTGCCGTTAGGTCTCCTTCAGAAAGTCTTCTCTGCTACCGTGCTGTCAGGAAATCAAACTTGCGGCATAGTGAATTTTATTTTATTTTATTTATTTATTTATTTTTGTTCTTAATAGTTACACAAATCCAATGAACCTTTTATGTGAATAAATGTTAGGTCATATTGAGAAAATTTGTGCACATTAGTAGTTTTATTCTCAGAAACTTTGGGTTATTTTTATGCGAGAAAATCTTGAGGTAATTATTTTGGATACTATAAATTTGTGTACCTTCAAAAGGGTATTACCATCTCCTTTTCTCCATCATATCTATTACTATAAATTGAGCAAATAAAAAAATTTGGTTGCACAACATAAATTTTCAATGATGCACGGTATAATTTGTGAAATGCACTTGATTCTTCGCATATCATTTTTTCACTCTATTAATTCAAGTTTTTATTTTGTTTATTTACTTCTTAATTTTAATTTATTATAAATTTTCTTTTTAATTTCACAGTACATAACTATTATAGTCTATAAAAAATTTACACGCGCCTGCGCCATCAGAAAAGAAATGATCATGTTAAACCTAACACGAAATAATAATAGAGAATAAATATTTTTATTTGTTTGTTATATATATATATATAATATGATGCAATACATCATTGTTGGTAACTTTTTCAATATTTGTATTTGGATCTTCTGGTGTTCAACGCGTGCTATTCACGAGATGACTTCGCGCGCGTACATGGAGCGAACCTCCCAAAGTGCTGTGGCGGTTTTATCCAAAAAGCAGCCCCCCAAAATCCCCACCGCTCATTCATCCTCATATTTCCCAAAAAGTCATCTCATCCAACGGTGCAGGAGAGCGATACCTGTAGGGATTTGTCCTGAAACCAACAAAGTATTCTCAATTTCTTTCTTCTGAGTAAGAAACGCAGACGAAAACAACAAAACCGGAGGAAACTGGTCCGCCAGCTGGAACACTAAAATCTGTTTGAGCAAGGATGTGTTTGGTTCCTTTGTAAACGTCAAAAAAGACTGGACTTCAATTAACTCATCAATTGATTTCAATTACATGATCACTTCTCAAGGATTATCCATGCTTTGACGAAATTGTCCTCCTGGATTCACATTTTCTTTGTACAATTGCAATTTCTTTACATATTTTGGACATGAGAGAAATTTTCTATATTGGAGTAATACCTTTTTAATGTTTTTCCCCAAAAACGGTGTTTGTACATGAATTCATTTGTTGTTCAACGAGCTAGATTTTAATCATGTTGGTCATGAGTCAAATTAAATATTTTGATGTACATTTTATAATTTTAATAATAAAATTAAGTTTAAGTCAAAACTGAAACGTTATCATGCAAAATAATATAAAATAGAGTTTAGAGGTTTTTTTTTTTTGTTGAAATTTAATAAAATGAGAATTAACTACTTTTAGCTGTGGACTTTTTCCCTCTTTTGTCGATAGTCCAGTATTTATTTAATATACCCATTTGCCTTAAAAATAGAAAAATATTTGCTCAGATTCATTATCTCTCAATATATAGATCCACTATACAAATCTTAGTACAAGCCCATTACATCTACTTGTCCAAATTATTGTTTTAAACAATATAAATATGTGACCTTTGTAATATGATAACAAGTGAATGCAAGTGAACATAATATGAGTTGATATTTTGGAAGTTTTCTCACAAAACTATTGACCCAATTATTTAATCGCATCACTTACATGCATTATTTTCTTTATTGTCTCACTTTATAGTTCTTTTTAAAATTTTTTATTTCTAGCATGATAGTATATTAAGTTTTGAAGGTGTTTTAATTTTAATTTTGTTTTTGTTACTCTTTGTCAGAGTCAAATAAAGATCAAATGTTAGTCCCAATTTGTTTGCTCATGATCAAATTACTCTTACTCTCTGTCATGTTTCAATTCTGTCCATCAAATTCTATTTCTTTTATGAATTGTATCACAGATTCTGTAATCTTTACTTGTTTGATCGCAACCATGCAAGGGCCACATTTTTATTATATTTTTGTCATGACATTTTGTTTCATTTAGATTGAATTCCACCTTTATTTGTCAATCAAGTTTTAGTGCTATTTTGTTCATTAGGTTTTTAGTGTTGGTTGATGTTTGTCGTAAATTTTGTGACCTCCGTGCGGACAATTTTAATTATTCTAACTTAAATATTACAATCAATAATATTCGCCCTCATTTTTAAGGAGAGAATCCAAAATATTAATCACTTATACAACACACATATTTCCCTTTCTAATTTGTATCCAAATTAATTATTCCTCATTGTTCAACTATTTTCCCAATTCACCTTTAAAACAAGTAATCCTTGCAATACAATACTAAGTGAGTCTTAATTATACAAATTTATTCGTTTCATCAATAAAATAAGTGAGCAATCTCCGTGATACCATATTGAGCGAGTCCCACTTTTCAAATTCAATTATATTCACCTAAAAAACAATTTTTTTTTAAATAAATCTTAAAGTACATCACCAGACGCGAATATAAAGTGACTTAATTTCACCCATTTTTTACTTTGTTTTAAAAAAGAAACGAACCACGTTACACGCTCGTATTTCTTCTTTTGTTTCCAACAAATTTCAATATTTGTGAAACCTTCCTATTTCCTGCAAAGTCGAAACAAACACGGCATTAACTAATTTACACTTAACACCCTACGTTTCCAAACTACATTCGCTTTATCTGTGTATAAAATAATCACACTAGACGATCAATCCAATGGCTTGAAACTGAAAGAAACCCTTCCACCACCGAACGGCCCTCTTCCCTCTCTCTGTCAAGCAAAGTTCTCTACCCCTTTCTCCTAAATGCATTAAAAAATCTCCATTTCCGGTTGCAACAACTGTCTTCCGTTTTTCTCTGGCGGCGCCCCGGATTTCTTCTCCACGGCCACAAGGTCCACCGTCGCGCCCTCAAACATGGACAACAGCTACGGCTACAGCTCCAATCTTAACCAACAGCACCCGTTTTCCTTCCGTTCGCGGCTTTCGGGGATCCTATACGACCCGGCTGTCCAGATCCAGCGACCCGACTTGATCGGGAAGAGGTCCCTGGCGGAGTTTCAGCAGCAGCAGCAGCAGCAGCAGAGCCGACCAGGGTGGGGATTTTATCCGAGGAACGTGAAGCCCAGGCCGAATTTCCGGCATGCATCTCCGGTGTCTCCTCTGTCTCCGATTGATTTGCCTCCGATTCCCGCCATCTCGCCGGAAGTTTCGTCGAGTTCTTCGGTTTCGAATTCCGTTAACCCGCGGTATGCACTCCCGATTATCCAGCAGCGCCGGCCACAGCCTTTGACTGTTTCAAATGGAAATGCTCACAATGCGTTTGCTGGAATTCCCTTGCCTAATTTGGCTCGGAACATAGGCCCGTGTTCGGGGGTTTCTATGCGGGAATCGGAGAAGAATACGATGAGTCACCGTCTGCAGGAGCTCGAGAAACAGCTGCTTGGCGATGAAGAAGATGGGGAAGCTGTCTCTGTGGTTACCAACAGCGAATGGTCCGCTGAGACGATCGAGAAATTGATGGATCCGACCCGTAAAACCGTCTCCCTTTCTCCCACATCTTCTTGTTCCTCCACTTGTTCCTCCACCTCCGCTCTCCCTCCGCTGCCATGTTCGAAGCAAGCGCTGATTGACGCCGCCGTGGTTATTTCCGACGGGAAGCCGGAAGCTGCGGGTGAAATCCTCACGCGCGTCCAAGCGGTGGCGAACACGAAGGGCACTTCGGAACTGAGGCTCGCGGCTTACATGGCCTCGGCTTTAAAGTCGCGCGTGAACCCCACGCAGCAGCCTCCGGAGGTGTCCGAGCTCTACGGTGACGAACACGCGGCATCGACGCAAATGTTGTACGACGCCTCTCCGTGTTTCCAACTCGGTTTCATGGCGGCAAATTTCGCCATCCTCGAGGCGACCACGGGGCAGGGCGTTGGAAAAATTCATGTCTTGGATTTTGACATCGGAAAGGGCGGGCAGCACATGCATTTGCTCCACGCGCTGGCGGAGAAGGGGAAGGTCGATAGCAAACCCGTGGCGGCCTTGAAGATCACCGCCTGCTCGGACTTCGCCATCGCCGGAGAGCAGAAGAGGCTGCAGATTGTTGGAGACGGCCTCAGAGCGTTGGCCAACGGGATCGGCGTGAGTTTGAATTTTCATGTGAGGAATTTGAGCATTGGCGATTTGTGTCGAGAAAAATTGGAAATACAGTCCGACGAAGCCCTAGCCGTGAATTTTGCATTCAAACTCTCGAAGCTGCCGGACGAGAGCGTGTCGATGGAGAATCTGCGAGACGAGATGCTCCGCCGCGTGAAGGGGCTGTCTCCGAAGGTAGTGACGTTGGTGGAGAAAGAAATTAACACAAACACGGCCCTTCTGACTGCCCGCGTCCGAGACGCCTGCGAATATTACGGCGCCGTATTGGACTCACTGGACGCCACCGTCTCCCGAGACAGCTCGGAGCGGGTGAGGATCGAGGAGGCTCTCGGCCGGAAAATGAGCAACTCGGTAGCGTGCGAGGGCCGGGATCGCGTGGAGCGATGCGAGGTGTTCGGCAAGTGGCGGGCCCGGATGAGCATGGCGGGGTTCCAGCCGCGGCCCATGACGCAGCTCGCCGCCGAATCACTCAGGTTGAAATTCGACTCGGTGACACGTGGCAACCCGAAATTCACTGTCAAGCAGGAATACGGCGGCATCTGCTTCGGTTGGATGGGACGAACGCTGACCGTCGCGTCTGCTTGGTGTTGATCTTACAGTTCTTCACTTTTGGGGAAAAAGCGTTAATTAGTTTGGTTATTGGTAAAAACGCATTATTAGGATTCACCGTTACATAATTGTGGCGTTAGTGTTTGTATTAACGTTTTCATAAGGAAAAGGATGAAATGAATGCTTTTTTCATTCCTCTTAACTTTGTTTATCAAATTTCTGCAATCCATTGGCCTTTTTATTATTTATCCCCCATTTAAAAAAGGGAAAAAAAATGAGAGTTGCAAAATAAAAAATTGTTATTTGGGCCATTGGGTGAGGGTAGCTGAAACTGACAAGTGTGTGAAAGTGTTGTTATTCTTGTATTTGGTTATGGTTGGATATGGTTCAGGTGGTGAAACACGTTCCCACTTCTCATTGGATGTTGCGGGGTCCACATTCCACAACCTAGTAGTATTTCAAAGTAAATTCTTCTTCTATTTTGTTAATTTATTCATTATAATTTTATTTCGATTTTACCAAACTTGCTGCCTAATCTCGATCATGTTTCATGTCAACAAGTTATGTTAATTATAAACTCCCATTTGGTGCTAACTAACAACCTTCCTAGCTTTCGTTTGTTGCTTCTTTAACTAACTCAAACCTCATATATGGACTTCTAATAAAAAATGCTTATTGAGAAAATAATTTGATTTCAATATATATATATATATATATATATATGGGTGTTTATTTCATAGCTACACAGTCTAAACACAAGAAACTTTCATTTTGTCAAAAGGGTTTCCTTATATGAGCATTTTCTGCATTCAGGTATTGGATTCACAATCCAATGGCATAAATAAGCCTTTTCTTAATGGCGGTGAAAATTTGTTTTTGTAATAAATAAGTGGGAACAAAAGAAGGTTGACATATTTGAATTATTATTATTGTTATAACAAGTGAGGGTATAATAAATGTTGGAAAATATAGACAAGCATGCATTTATGACATAATCCGTGAAAATTTGCTTTGTTTGGGCATGTTCTTCTTGTACTGTTTGCTCCTGTTCTGGTGCTAAACGTTGCACCAAAAGCTGTGCTCAAATATAATCTTTTAATAGCATTTGTTTTGAATGTTATGAAAAATTAATTGACCTTTCATGTTTAGAGTAACATTTGTTGGTTAAATTTATTGTTCAATTATAGCTTAAGTGATCAATGTGTAGTCCATACTTTTAACACTTGTTCTTAATAATTTTCCGTGGTTTAACCTATTACATATTTGATCGGGACGAACGTAGTCCTGAAAAATTGCTAATTGTTCTTATTCGACTATGTGGAATTTATCGAATTTGGTGTTTTCGATTCAAGTACATTGAGTTTGATAAATTCTTAAATTTTCATAAGCCCACCTCAAAATATGCAAATAATCACAAACCCTTTGTTTTGACCTCTTTGGCCAAGACTTAAATGATAATCTTCTATAGCACAAAAAATAAGTAGCTCATAAATATTTTGGTTGTAACAACTAATGATGGCATTAAAGATCTAACGTATAACTTGGTAGCAAGTTGGAATTTTGAGACTCAAAAATCAACATATGATTTGGGTGACACTAGATTTGTTGCCAACATTAATATAGGAGTAAAGAAAAAGAAACTGATGAACGACAACAATATTAATCTATATCATATGGTAATGCTAAGGCTTGACTTCTGATGTACTTTTATGTTTTATTTCCATTATTTATCTATTTTTTATTTTATAAATTACACAAGATTATTTTTTATTTATACTATTATGCAATTTGCCCTAGCAATAATGATTGTGGAAATGGGGAGAATATTTTGTGGGATGGTGTAATAATTGACATTGATTGATAGCTGACTGAATTTTCTTGCCTACATTATTCAAATGTAACGCCATTTATGTAAACCTCCCAAACTAGACTTAATGATTTTTGTCTTTTGGTTATATTCTCACATTTTGGTCTTCAAAGATCAAATGCACATCTGAACCCTAAATTCTAACTCTATGGATCTTGAATTTTAATTAGAAAAAACATCAAAATATAGAGGTAACTCTTTTTTGAATTTGACTTAAATTTTAAAAGTGTTTTGGTGATCTTTTCCCATTTCTTTTTTCTTCACTTAATACAATGAAAATATTCGGCCATGGATGTCATAAAGTGAGAGGCTATCGGATCAATGTGAATGTAATATGTAGCAAATCTTGAAAAATAAATGCACGGACTAAGTATGGTATAATGTCATTATTGTCATAAATATGAGAAAGCAAGAAAGGGTAACTTGAATATGGTGAATGCATTATCAGTCTTGAATATGATGAATGAAAGTTTGGTCACAACATGTATCATTAATGTGCATAACATTGTCTGGTATCGTTTTTCTTTTAATTTTGTTATTATAGTTTTTTTATGTAGAAATATGGCATAATTACTTGCTATTATCATATCATCCAGATGTAGTATGTGTGAACTAAGGTTAAGGTTTTTATTTGATTACAAGAATTTTGATTTGTTATAATACTTTTATCTTTAATTTCTAGTTTTTTACCCAACATCTTCTGCATATTTTCTGTATTTTCCAACTCAGTTCTTTTATCTTTCTTTTGTCTTTTTATTTCCTAGTATATTTTTTATTTCAGAAAATTCTTTATTTTTTAAAAATATTTTAAACTTTCATCATAATTATTAAAATTTTATAATTTATAAATGAATTTGCATTGCTATTTATTACTGAGAGTTTGAGGCTTTTGTTGGATGATGTGAATTTACATTATTAATTCTACACTATTTATGCTATCATATTAAGTTTGAGAGACTTATAGTAAATGAATTTCGATATTCGATGTTAAGTATCAAATTATCCTTATTTTCTTTATCGTTTCATTTTCTCTTTTTAATCTTATGTTTCACTTTCTTTTTTTTTTTTTTTTTTCTAGTTTCTCTCAATCAGGATTTGATTTTTTTTTTTCATCATCTTTTCTTTCACCCCTAACTTCTTTCCTCTCTTTCTTTCATAAAAATTTAAATATTTTTTAATTCATAAATAATTTTATTTTTATAATTAATAAAATTAATTATGTTTTAGTAATTATACACAGACACAGAGCGTATAATGTGCATCATTATAAATTAATTATTAAAATGTACTTGTTTGGACACATACTTTGGGTTTGTGTGATATTGGGCCTTACGGGCCCATATCAACGAAAATAGTCTAGGCCCAATTATCCAGAAAGAAGGTAGGATTTTGGTCACTAGCAGCATGACTGCATCTTCACCCTTTTGGCAAGGAGCTTTGGAATTTCTTACCGAGGGATCCTTTTTAAACTTGAAAGATGGCAACTTCATCTACTTGGATGCATGTCTAGGACGTTAGATTAAAGACATATCAGCCCCTTTGTGCTGATTAAGCTTGAATGATTCAAGAAATATTGATTCTATTGAAGAAGATTGCTGTGATGATGCTAGAGAGCAGTTGAGCCATCTGAAGTTGAAGTTTTCCTCCATGCAAGAAACTCAAGCTGCTCAGCTAATGTTCACCTGCTTGTCAATCTCCCGTATCATCAAAACCACCATATGCGAACTGCAAGGATGATCGTCTTTCTGATATGATGGCGATCGATACACGTAAATAGCTACATATTTCCTGCATCAAGAGCTCCTGATGACAATGTTGGAAGTTTAGATGCGTGATGTTGGCTTCATGGTGGGCACAATGCGTGAGAAGTTGTTAGGAAACAAACTAAGAATAAAATGTTTCAAGAAAATAACAAAAGAAGTTGGAAGATAATGGGCAAATGAACAAATTTTGTTGATAAAGACTAAAATAACAACCAAACATGGCCTAAACTATTAGAAAGGGGCTGCTGGACGTGTCTTCCTCTCTATTCTTCTCTTGTTCTCTTAATTAAATTGCTTACACAATGCCACTATTTATATGATACAAAGTAATATAATTATGGTATTACTTAACTTACAAAATAACTATAATTAAAGGAAACTAAATACTAGGAAATAAATCAATGTTCAAACGAAAGTTTTGCTTTTCAAGATCAAAGTTTTATGTATATTCTTTATTTTTCAATTCTTACTTTCCAAGACTTTATAATCACCTTCAACACTTTCCCTTGATTCAAAATTATATTCTTTAAGCAATGCTTTCAATATCAACATGTATGCCATATGCCACTTGCACTTTTCTTATTCTTCCCATGTAATGTAATGCTAAAAATTTACACTTTCATCAACTTTATAATACAAACCATTTAAAATATTTTTGAGAGAATTATTGGCATAATCCTTAACACTTTTAATTTTAATATGCACAATTAATGTCTTATCATTCACTTCATGCATCTTTTCTAAACTTGATTTTTCTTATACATATACCTTGGTGCAAAGTTCATGACCTCCAAAACTTAAATGTGCACAATCTAAATTTTAAACTTGTAAATTATTAGGAATTATCTCGTCTAATTATAATGCTTCAAAATCATTCATTGTTACTTTAGGATCATCTTGCTGCTTGCCATATGATCTAATTATTTTATTCACTGTCATTTCATTTTGATTTCACATTCAAGAATTGATACTTTTGCACAAACTTCTATCCATGTTTTTTTTTCACCCTTAAGGTTTTTTTTCTTAAGCATTGCATTTTATGTTCAAGTTCTTCAATTCTTTTTCTATCATCTTGTAAATTTTCTCTCTATTTTTTCCAATTTCAATTTATATTATCATGAAAAATATCATCATAAAAAATTTACCTTGATTTACTTGTATAGTTGTTAATCATTTGCCTTTTTCTTGCTTCTTTTCATCATAGGCTATAACCAGTCTACTCTTTTTACTTGTATCTGTCATATAGTTGGCTTGCTTATTTCTATACCAACAATTAACTTTTTCACATATCCATATTTCTTGCACTTGAAATATTAGACTTACTTATTCAGCATTTGATCCGAACTTTTACTACTATCTTTGCCATGGAGGTTATTCTTACTCTTATAGTTTCCTTTGCCTTTTCCATGTCATTCATCTTAATTATCCTTTTTAGATCCTCCTTTATTTGAAAAGCCTTTTCTTCAACCTTTTCTCAACTCTATTTATCCTTATTTCATGAGATTGCAAGGACTCCATCAATTTATCGAAGGAACTATTTGCCATATTATTTGATTATTTAATTGCAATAATAATATGATCAAATTTAGGAGAAAGACTATGTAATATTTTAGTCACAAACAGTATGCTTGGAGACATCTTCTTCATATAACTGCATTTGTTGACAACTCTTTCCACATTTGTCAAGAATTTTTGTAATAATTCTTCATCTTTCATGTGGAGATTTTGGAATTTATAATTAAGTGTCTAGAACTTAATCCTCACCACGAGAGATGGTCCATGGCATGCTAACCTCAATGTAGTTTATACGTTGTTTGTCGTATAGGTACTTGCAATTTTGAAGAAAATTGATTTATACACAGCTTGTTGAATGTACAACAAGACCTTTGCATTTTTCATCATATTTTCTTTTAGTTTGTCTTTCTAAGCATGCTTGTTGTAGCTATTCTCTACTAAATTATATAATTCTTGAGACTTGAGTAATGCTTTCATGTTGGTACTCTAAAATTTATAATTATCTTCCTTGAAAATTGACAAGGAAAGTTTAACAAAACCTATTATGGTGATATATCCAGTATATAATCGACTTGGCTCTGATATTATAATGTTAAAATTTTGGATTGGTTTTATAGTAGGCACAATATGTGGGGAATTGCCAAGAAACAAATTAAGAATAAAATGTTTCAAAAAAATAACCCAAAAAGTTGAAAGATTATGGGTAAAAGAATAAACTTTATTGATAAAGACTAAAATAAAAATCAAACATGGTCTAAACTGTTACAAAGAATAAGATAGGGCTGCTAGAGGCGTCTTCCTCTCCATTCTTCTCTTATTCTCTCAATTGAATTCCCCACACAATGTTACTATTCATAGGATATAGCGTAATATAATTATGGTATTACTTAATTTACAAAATAATCATAATTAAGGAAAACACAATATTAGGAAATAAATCAATACTCAAAGGATAATCTTACTCTTCAATATTAAAGTTTTATGGTATATTCTTTATTTTTCAATTTTTACTTCTCAAGACTTTACCTTTTGTGAAAAATATTCAATCACGACACAAAACATAGCTTAGTCAATCGATGCATGGCTGTAAGGAATGATCAATTTCAGTTGAAACTCTTCCCTGATGATCAATAAAACACCCATGATGGCCACTCTTTTAAGCCAAATCTAGAAATTTCAACAGTAGTTAAAGCCACTGGTGCATTCCAAGTCATAGCAGCACTGATTCATTCATATGTGAGATAACAAAGTTCTTGAATTCCTAGCCTCAGCATAATTAGGCAAGTGGGACCTTACATGGTGCTTTAATCAGACACAATGCAGGCCCTTGGGCAATGGGGCTGTGATTGTCTTCTTCCTTTGTCTTCTTCCTTATCTCTTAGTCTTGCTAGTTGGTTGTTAAAATGTGGAAATTTGACGTTAAAATACTATAAATATAGAGCAAGAAACCCCATTCATTTGCTGATAGAGACCAAGTGGGTGGACAAGGATCACCAGTTTGCGTGAGACTCTTGAAATATATATGTTTGTACAGAGAGAGAGAGAGTGAGAAAGGAATCTTATTAGCTTAGTCCAATGTTTTTTTTCTTCTCTCTTTAAGAAGGCTTGAAAACTTGAGCAAAATATTCCTTAATTGTATTTTGGGCAAAGCAACTTGTTGAGCAGGCAAAGAATTTGTACCATAGATCGCCTTCATGTCTACCTCAATATAAACTCATACTGTGTCTGCATGCAATATATGTATTATTGTGTCTATGTCTGTCCAACTCAATCTCTTGATTGGTGTTAATTTTAGTATTATTCAATTCACTTTACTAAAGGCATGTCCCATAATTATAACAAGGTAATTGGGGAGGGAAATTCCCTAGCCATTTGTTCATATAGTAACTAATAAAACTATGTGCTTGGATTATTTGGATTATCAATTTTCTATGACTTTTGACTTGATGAAAGCTAGGTTCACTCACACACACACATACACACACATTATATTATTAAATATTTGATCTCATTTTGATTGCATAAGACGAAAAGACACATTTATCCAATCTTACTTTAATAATATAAAATTATATGATTACCCTATTTAATTCTTTTGTCTTTTAATCCTCTACCTCTCTCCCTCTCTCTTTAGTTTGTTTGTTTTTTTTTTTTTGTGTTTTTCTGTTTAATTTTCTTACTTTCATTTTTTTCCTTTCTTATCTTCTTATTTTGAGTATTTTCAATATTTTAAATTTCAAATACTATTTTCTATATTATTTAAAACAAAATAATTTCATAATTTACAAATAATTTTATACACACATAAAATATGCCAATTTACACATCAAAAATAATCTTCAAGAGTTCCAAAAGGCATCGAGTCTACACTTAACCTAATAAATAAATAAAAAGAATTGACTTTCCATGGTAACCCAACAATAACTTGTGGGATCAAACAATCATAGATGCCATTCATATTAAAAACAAGAAAAAAAGAAAAAAAAATTAAATCATACTAATTTTATATTCATGTACACTCAAACTTCACAGTACCTAAAGGCAATTTTGTAATGAAATATTAATTTATTTTATAATATTTATTACTCGTTATGTGAACAACTCCTCACATCCTAGAAAAAGACTTCATGATAAAATTGAAGAAGAAAACAGATCCAAACCTGCTTTTCCCTTTGGAAGCTTGTGTTTTTTTTTTTTTGACTTAAAAGACTAGACTAGGGAGTAGGTGAGACATCTAATGCTGAAAACAAATATGTGTAATAATGAAGAAAAACAAGAAGAATTGAACAAAGTCTAGGAAGGCAAATGCAAATGAAGATGCTGCTCTTCCCTATTCCTTGGTTAAGGTATAGATACTATCAAAGCTTTCCTTTCCATTGTTTAGTGGGTTTTTGTTTTATTTAGTTATTAGTAGATTATGACAATAATTATTACTTTTTATGTATTGGAAGCAAATTTTTATGCTTATATGTGTATAGAAAGTGAAGTCCCTACTTTTACTGCACTTAAAACAATTCCTCCTATGTAACAAAAATAGCATGAAATCACAAGTAACATGTTGGAAGAAGAACAAAGGGGATAAAATGAAAAAAGAATGAGCTAAGAGTTTCTGTGATATAATGATAACAATGGCATCTTGAAGCCACACATTCATGATATGGATCCTCACCATTATCCCCCTCACATCACCTTGTCTCTATTATTTCATTCTTATTGTTCTTATTCAATCCAAATAATTATTATTAATATGGCGGAACCTTTACTCTTTATGTGTGTATGTGTGTGTAATTTCCATCTTTTATTAACCCCCAAGAAACATGAAAAACAAATTCATTCGATTAATTTATATGTAAATGTAAATACCAACACGCATTGATCCAATTGACACGAATAAGTCACTTTTTATTAAGGGATTACATGCATAAATGTCAAACAGCATAAGTGGACGGTTGGAAAACATAATCACTAGGTTTGTTTTCATCAGTTAGTGTTTTTTTCAAAAATATATTTTTTTACAAAAATTAAGTAAAAAGTAAGAAAAAAAAAGTATAAAAAGTGTAATAATTACTGTATTTTTAGAGTTAAAATATTAAAACAATATAGCTAACTCATAATGATAATTGAAACCAAAATCACCCAAACTTTATCTGACCAATATATATATATATATATATATATATATTCACATAGTTTTCTAAAATTGGCTATTTACTCACGACACTCTAAAAACAATTAGGATCATTAATTGTGTCATAGACTAAAGTCGTATGTCCATGGCTTGAATTCGTATTATTGCCTCTCAAATATATAATCCATTTCGATATTGCTCCTAAATGAATTAATTTCCTATGTTAACACCTACGCGTTAATGTAATATGTCATCCTTAAATTTCTATTAATAAATCCAATCACATATGTCATCCTCAAATTTCTATTAATAAATCCAATGCCAAAGCAAACTTTAAACTCCCAAGTAGATTAGTGAATTGTATGGTTGAACCTAGTATAATAATTAATAAATAAAATATTCTGTTAGTGGTTAAAGTCAAACCTTTATTATGTATAGCAAGAGCTAATCATGAAAACTCATTTTATGCTACCATTTTTGTGAGGTGCCACACAATTCACAAATATTAGATATTTATAAAAATATGTAAGATACTACCACTACTTTCACACACACACACACACACACACACACATATTTAGATATATTAGTTAATTATATGGTATAGTATAAATCAACAAAACTATGTTCTAAGCCGTCTGATTCGTCAAACTCTGAATTTTATCACTAGTGATTAAAAGTATACTCAATTCGGCTGTATAATTATATAAATTAATTAATATTATTTTTAAATATAAAATTTATGTTATTTATAAAGTAAGAGAAAAAGGAAAGTTTAAAAAACATAAATAAAATAAATATAAATATGAGAGTGGGGGTTAAGAAAAATGCAATAAATTAAAATTGATACAAGTGAGTTGAATAAATGAAAATTGAGTGAAATAAAACAAAAATATGAATAAATATGAGCATTATAATAATTTGATATTGTGTAGTTAGAAGTAAAATATATGTTGCAATAACTATGTTATACACATATGCTTATATTGATGGTTAATTAAAATAAATAAAATTTGAGTGAAATACAATAAGTTGAAATTGAGGGAATAAAATAAATGAAAGGACAGTTGAAGGAAAGAAAGTAAAACTAAAAATACAAGTAGACATACGGGTATTACAATAATTTAAAATGGTGTAATTAATAAAAACAAATGTATTTTTATTATGATTATATAATTGAAAACGAGAGAATTGCAATCATTGGTTCGAAATTAATGGCTGGATACGATTGGTGAGCAGGGACGAAGTCATCAACGCCGCTAATCTGCGCAGGGGAGCGTTGACTGCAATTACCCGTCAAAGCGGAACATTGCTAGGGCATCAAAGGGTGTTTTCGCCACTATGGTTAACTATTGGGGGCGTTTTCGTCATAGTGAGAAGCATAAATTGTCGCGACTGGAATGAAGTTTGCTCCAAAGCTCACACGTGATCTTCGCATCTTTACCTTTCTTGCGAAGCCAAGCGAAACATTCCAGAAGCCGAGGTATCGTTGGGAGGCCCTTCATCGCTCGGGAGTTCACAGGCTGCGGACGTTCGTGATTGATTGAAGCTACGGGGATGGCGTGGCGGCGCATTGTTTTTTATTCTTTGTGAATAAGTTTTGGAGCGGAGGAAGAGTCGATTGTAAACCTGAGGGTTTAAGCGTTGTTTTACTGGTTGTACGAGAAAAAAATTGTGAGATTTGGACCATCGGAGGTGGATTAATCGGAATCCGTACGATTTTTTGCAAGGAGATTTCAGTTTTTGGACCGTTGATTCAGGTATATGAAACCCTAAGGTTTTTTGATAATCTGCGTGATTTATGTGTTGGTTGTTTTTGTGATGTTGTCTCCACCGTCATCAGACTTGAGAAATTTGCTTCTGGAGAACTAGATCTGTGGTTTCAGACAACTTCCTAGGGTTCTCATCTTACGGATTTGAGTTCAAGGTCCATTTCGAAGATCTGAATCTGATCACTTTCTAGGAAAAGTCTTCACTGAACGAAGCAAACGAGGGGCTATTTTGAGTTGATTTGCTTTCGGGATTTGTGGTGCATGATCTTCGTTAGAAGATTTGATTGCACTTCTTCTGCTTGCGTCTCTCGTGGATAATTTGATAGTTCTTATTCTTATTATACATAATCAACTACATGGAATTCTGTAGCAGATAAACTCGTTGGGATAATTATTTAGTTTTGACTACTAAGATACCCATCTCCATTGGATGGCCGCCAGTTACATTGTTCTCAGGTACTTGGTGAAGCCGCATAGAAAAGTGGCTGCAGAATTTAAAAGAAAAGTTCTTCAGGGTCTTTCTGTTCTCTTTTTAAGAATAGCGATTGATGATTACATGGATAAAGAAATTGGTCAAATTTGAGAAAACCTGCCACAAAGATGGGGAATATTTTCTTAATTTATTTCTCGTTTTATAATATACGTGCAATGTTTTTTAGATCTAAAGCTTACTAAATGCTGGCAGATCCTTCTTCTAAGTGTTACTTGCAGAGGGTTTAAATTTGAGTAGGTTGATTAACTTGGCATGGAGATGATTAATGAAGACTCTATAAAGCAAAAGCCCCCTTAGCTCACCATGATACCTGAAGGATGCA
Organism: Avicennia marina; assembly: GCA_019155195.1. Classification (NCBI taxonomy): domain Eukaryota; kingdom Viridiplantae; phylum Streptophyta; class Magnoliopsida; order Lamiales; family Acanthaceae; genus Avicennia; species Avicennia marina. Next base: position 11,636,983 of record CM032773.1, read on the forward strand.
AGTTACCAATTATGATGGAATGAGAGTCAAAGCCATTTCAAATCCTTTTAGCCTTGCTTAACCGAATTTGTTAGGCCTGTGGCTTTTGATCTACCTTGTGTTTGCGTAAATGGAACAACTCTGCTGATTTGGTTCCCTGCAATTTTTGCGCTTCAGTGAGATATATGAGGAGAACTATGTGTGTAAACATTGGTAGTGAGTAGATATAAGGTGTTAAAAAATGAAGTGCCAATTCTGTTGACAATTATTTAAAAGAAAATATCAGATCAAATTAGTGACACTTGATGCTTTAGTTTTCAGTTTTTCCATTGTCTTTTAATCTTGGTGATAGTTGAGAGTAGTAGATTGTAGATCTGTCTTTGTATTTGAAATTCGTGGTTTTCTGATTTGCAGTCAGTCTAATAGTGGATGTAAAATATTGAAAAGATTTCTTTTTGTTGTAGTGATCTGTGTTGCCTTTAACTAATGATGTAATTATGGAATGGTACTGATAAATATTGCATGGATAGGCTTTTTTGTGTACAAGTGGTTAGCTTGCTCCCGGGAGAATGCCCACGGCCATGGTGTGCAATGAAGTGTTATGATTCTATTTAATTTATATTTGTGATTAATTCCAAGAATTGTTTCTACTTTTTACTGATGCGCCAGTTCTTATTAGCTTTTATTTGAGGTTTACATTTTTTGTTTGTTCTGGGTGAAATCTTAGTGATGCTCTTAAAATCGTTTTTTTAGGAGTAAGAAAAAAGGGTTAGGTTTATGATTTATGGTTTATGTAGCATAAATAGGAGAGGATATTTGAAGAAAGCAGAGCTATTATTAATGTAGGATTTTGGTTTGCACTATTTTTGACCCTGACTTCAGTATTTTTGTCTCTGGCAGACTTGATTGTGTAATTGATCAAATTCAGCTGGAAATATATTGGGGGAGATCGGAGAAGAGGGACAGCTTGTAGAGGAGTCCAAAAATCATTTTGTGGACAATTAATTGTTGATGGGTGGAGCCCATATTTGCCAAAATGTTTATAGCAGTATGGGTCTTGAAGTTATGAACTCCTCAAATTTGGAGTTGAATTGGAAGACTGTGACAAAAGGAAGGCGCACCAGGAAGGCAACTGCCAGAAGCCTGAATAGTGTTTCTAAGGTAGGCTATTCTACTAGCCCCAAGAAAGTAGGAGATTTTTCTGGGTTTGATTTTGACAAGGTATACTGTAATGTATTGATCATCAATACTATTTATCTATACACATAAATGCTTCTATAACTGATAATCTGTTTATCATCTGGCAGTTTGGTGAAGCTGTTCCTGGACAATCAACCTCTCGTAGGTCAGGGAATGTTCCAATCAAGAAAAGGAGACATTTGCTTAAAACTCCATCACCTCACACTTGGACCCCCTCTTTATGCCCAGAAGATTCTGCTTCCCTTACATTTCTATCGTCTTCATCATTTTCTGAAGACCATGGGCAACTTCCATATCCTAGTTCTTCCTCAGGTCAGAGGTCCTCCAACTGGAAACTAAGAGGAACTGATTCTGCAAAAGTTGGATTTGGTAAACGGCTGGATGATATATTTCTCTTTGAGCGAACAGAACAAGAATATAATGATGCAGGTGACTTCTCTGGTATTGAACTTCTGGCTGCTGCTGCTAGCATGGATGATGCAGATAATGCTAATACAGAGGACTCTGTTGTAGGATTTTCTTTAGTGCCAAAAAACTCTGATGCAAAAAGTTCTGCAACACAGTGTAAACAAAGTTTAAAAATTAACGAGTCAGAGAATTCCTTGGGTAGTGTGACTGTGAATGGAGGTAATAGTGATTGCTCCCTGGCTCTGAACAACTCTTCCACCATGTCTCACAGTCCATATGGAAGCCCAGTAGTCAGTATGCCAAAGGTGAACAGACAGCATTGGGATTTAAACACTCCAATGGATGCTTGGGATAAACCGGATGATGATTCAGTTTCTGGAAACACCTTGAAGGATGTGAATGATGATTTACATGGTAAGGAGTTCTCTATTGATAGTCTTCTCTCTTATCCTACTGGTGCCGGAGATGGGTCTTCCGATTTTCAAGTAGTAGAAAATAAGTTGACAACAGTTTCAGCAGATGAAACCTGCCATGAGCTGCCCACACTTGAGGGACAATTACCAGAACCTCCTAACAGTACTTGTATGGATGTTGCTGGAGAGGCTTCTGAACAAGCTACTGAGAAAGATGCTGGTGAGGCGAACCCCTATCAAGTTTTAAGTATTGCTTGTGAAGTAACTTTAAATCAAGCTATGGACTCAGATGCTATTCGTGATGTTTGTCCTTCAACTGAGCTATGCATGTCCTCTAGCATGCCATTGCCCAAGGATAAAATAAATACTATAGCTGGAACTGTTGGGATGATAGATGATGAAGATTGTTCAAGTACCGTGGGTGAATCTGAGAAAACTACAACTTCTGATGGGATTCGGACAGTGACTCAAGATATTATTGTTCATAATATGCCAACCCATGAAATGTCTGAAACTGCAATTGATGTTCAGCACAGAGACGTCAATGATTACTGGAAGACTTGTGAACTGCCTGGTATTATGATTTTTTCAAGAAGATCCTAAACTCTGTTACATGTGGAAGACTTATGTTGATAATTATAGAAGTGATTTTGATGTGGTGATACGCTTTTATTCTCCAACCTAATCTATTAAACTTTCTTGCTGCAGGCTCCATTATTCAAGATTGTCAGTCTGTCTTAACTGCTGATTCAAGGATTCAAAGTGGTGGAACTTCTGTTCCTGGTTCTGCGGTAGCTAGTTGTCAGGGGCATGTGGAACCTGCTGAACTTGTTGACAAGCATGGAGGTAATAACATTACTAATGAAGGAGCAAAGAGGACAACATACGAAGGCTTGTGCAAGAGTTCTAGTGGTGGTGCACAATGTGATGAACCGACTTTCTCTATTGGAAAGGTTGGATCTGCTATTGATGCAGGACATGATTTTGACGTTTGTCAAGAAAACCATTTCCATTTAGTTGATGGAGATGACTTGACCAGATACCAGGATGAGTATGACTCTTCGTATGAGGATGGAGAGTTAAGGGGTTCATTGTATTCCTGGGAGGGCAATGATTTGGAAAATGAGTATGTTGACTATGAATCTGATGGAAGAAACGGGGATGGTTCAGATGCAGCTGATAACCAGGGGTCTGTGATAGTTGAAGGTGGTTCTGATGGTTCTTGTGGTACTCAAAGGAGAAGCTCGTTGGCAAAAAGATTTTCAGAAGGCAATGGGAGTAAGAGCAGACGAGTTGAACATTCCTTGAGGAGACGATTTGTCAAAGATCACTCTGATAATAATGAGATGGCTGTAAAGGGATCAAACGCAGGATCTGGTACCACAGTTGAGCAGTCCACGGAAATGAGTAGTAAGGAGAATGATGATGATGTGAAAAGAAGACAGTTGACTGATCAAAGAGGTTCAAATGACGTTAAAATGGCAAAAATGGGTGAATATGCATCAAAGGTTGCGGGGGGAAAGCTTCAATCTCGTATTGAAGGGCGGTCATCTTTTCATATAACTGATGGGAAGGATGCCTTCTCTATGCCACAACCCAGGTATCAGATGTTTTTTGTTAATTGGTTTTAACATTAGCGTCTTATGTTTATAACCATACAGTTCAATCTCTTGTTTGAGGGGTTCTATCACAAGCTATTTAGATGATATTATATTAATATTTCTTATATCTTTTAGGTTACGTCGCCCCCGTGTTTCGCATTCTCGGCCTGAAAGGGGTATCAGTCCTGACAAACATTTGGGTAAGTATAGACCATCTGCCCACAGCAAAAGAGATGGAGTGCATCATTGGACCTGGGGTTCAAGGAGGCAATTGGGTTATCATGGAGCCAATGGTCTTAGCCGCACCAGGCCAAGAAGCATAGCTGGAGACTCAGACAAGATTGGTGGGCTGGACTTCCATGATCCCAGGCAAACTACTAATTATTTGTTGAAAGACATGCATAAGCCTCTTATAAGATCACCGGCGGGGAGAGATGATTATGTTAGTGCACGGAGAAGGGTGCCCCTAACACGAGGAGTCACCAATTTTAGAAGCAGGGGGCATTATTCACAATGTGCAAGTCGAGATTTTGGAGAGGATTTTGAGCATATAACTGATGATACCTGTGTACCTGTTCGATTGACACCTTATTTATCAAGGAAGGAACGGAGCTTTTCTCCAAATTCTGGGAGAAGTGCATATGCACCTTTACCCCGTAGGAGATCTCGTTCAAGATCTAGAACACGTTCCCCCAGGATGTGGCATTCCCATAGGGAACAGATCTTGAGTGCTAGAAGGCATAGCAGGTCTCCAGATTTCAGGCCAGAGGCTAGGATGGAGAGATTGAGGCCGCCGTTTCCAAAATCTTTTGCATCTGATTATAGAGATGGTTATGTATTGCCATCAAGAGGCCGCTTCTCCCCCATGCAGCACAGTAGCCGATGGATTGATGATCATAGCTTTGAAAATGGTCATTTGATGAGGCACAGGAGATCACCAGTGAGAGTGTTTAGGCGCACTCAGAGGATTGATGCTGTTGGTTCTGGACCGTTGAAGTCAGATGAGTACTTTAGACCGATGATTCCTCCTAGAAGATTCGCTTTCATGACCAATAGTGGCAAAGAATGCAAGTTGGAATCCAATTATGATTATAGGAGGCGTGATGACAGTGGTGAAATGATGCAACAAGCACAGCATCCTGATGATAGTGGAAATGTCAGTCGGTTTCGCTGCCATATGGTTGACAATTTTGAGAAGAGCAACTTGAATGATGGGGCTGATGTCCGACTTACCGACCCAAGGGATGCACCTCAGGCTCAGGGTGAAAATGAGAGAGCACTTAAAAAAGACTGACTGCCCTGTCTTTAGTAGATGTAGATTTGAAGAGGAGTGCCTACAAATAAGGGAAACAAACGGCTGTGGCTTGTGTTGATGAGTGATGGCTGGTGGTAGGTTTAATTCCCACAACAGTTACTTTCTCCGCATTTCAACCAAGTAGTGTTCTGAAATTGAGTTCCCAATTATTTTTATTTGTTTAATATTTTCCAAGGCCTAGATTAATTTCAAAGTCCAGGCCTTGCTATTTTTGGTCGATTTTACTGTATATCTTTTTTAAGGAAGGCAGTGGGTGCAATGCCTTTTTGTTTCCCAAAGCCTTAGCAAGTCCATCTGTCTTGTTGCATTTTGTGGTTTTGGCTCCTCTTGGAATTAAATGCTGGGACTTCTTCTAGTCGCTGACACAACAAATGCAGACATGTATGTATATCTATTTTATGCCTGTATTTGAAGATATCTGGTCTATTTGCGGTTCTGCAACTGCTGTGGTGTGAGATGGCCATTCTATCATCTGTGAATTTTGTCAGTGATCCTTCTTTGCAAAGATGGCAAATGATTTTGAAAGTGAATGGATCACTGAATGTTCTGTTAGGCGGATGGATATTGTCGGGGGGGCTCAAATGATATGTCAGTTCCCACTGGAAGGAGTTGAATGCTGTGTTTCTTTTCCCAAAGCCATAAAAACATGCTCCATCCTGATTCAGCATGTTTCTCCATCAGATTCAACTTGTATATGGGCCTAGAGATCACTTGTTATATTTCTGCATACTATCCACTAAGTGCATGGCATTTAGCTTTTGGCAGTTTGATTGATGCAAAGGCCAATATGTTCTGATGTTAGAAACTTCCAAGTTTACCAGTTAAAGCTGGAAGACTGGTAATGCAGGCTTTTGCTCAGACCAGATGAACACATTGCAGCTCCTTCTTGTCTCATCTTCTTTGCCCCCCTGACCAACCGTCCAACATTGGATCCTTCCCAACTCTTGACAGTATTTCTGCACCATGAAATTGTTTCGTTACTGCAGATATCATTGTCTATCTTAACTTCCCACGTGTTCCAATCCAACAGATCAGAACTCAATATTTTCAGCTTGATCGTCTGAAAGATATAAGAGATCAATATTGGGACAAATGCCTTAAAGCTACCTGGTAATCAGAATCCAAGGGAAACCATCTTGCACTAGTTCACCAATCTTTGAGGCAGATTGTCTTGTGATATTCTTGAACATGCCATGTAAAATAGGCAGAAAATGACCAAACCAAGAGTGCAACAAACGTTGGTAAGAGGAATAATTCTGTCCAAGAGGCAATGCCAAGAGCTCGCTTCACCAGTGAAGGATGTCTTCACGAGGCCTGATATGATTCCGTTGGGGTTCTGTCAATGAAGTAGAGAATTACTACATGAAATGGTTTCCTCAAAGTCAACTTTGGAGTTTGTGCCGCACACGTCTCAACCCTTAACTTTGGCTAATATAGAAATGAGGGTAATATACCGACTCTATGGCTCTTGGAGTAAACTGGAATCAAACCTTGTTGTCCGAAGTATATTGAATCTGATTTGGCATGGCCATCACGCAACCAATGCAGCTAGAATACAATTGTGGGCATCATTATCCATATCATAATGTGCGCCAGGAAAATCACCAAAATCAGCTGCTTTATTGCAAGTTGAACCCTCTTACAATGAAGCCTTCTTTTTACTTTAGTCAAATCCATCATTTTCTCACAATGTAATGGAAATCTGTTTAGTTGCAGTTAGTTTATCTTAAGATGAGTCTTAAATACAAAAAATATCATGTATCACAATCGTATAGAAGAATAGCGGAAATGTTCAACACATGGTCTAAATACAAGACCAACTTTTTATCTTCTAGTCATTATATTACCCCTATTTGTATATTAGCCAAAGTAAGGGTTTAGAAGTGTGCAGCACAAACTCTGAAGTTGACTTTGAGGAAACCATTTAAGTATATTATCTGAACCAAGAGCCATAGAACCACTTCAACATCAATAATTCTGTTGTGTCATTTTCTAACGTCAAGCAATAGCTTTTCCAATTTATTTACTCCTCAACCTTCTTAGAAACTGGAGTTTTGAGTAACATTCTGTTATTCAAGTTAGGACAACTAAAAAAATAATTATTGGTCAAGTTTTGACTGTAAAATTATCTGGCATAGATAATCCAGAGCAGAGACAGCCCCTTTATCTGAAGAAGAAACAAACCCTCGGAATAAAAAATCAGAACTTCAAACAGTGAAAATGATACATTTAAACAAATTAAAAAAGTTTTCAAATTCAAGACACCATAAAGAAAATACAATCAATCAAAGATATCGCAAGCATTTACAGTTTACAACATGACACTGTGAAAGAGAAAAACCAAGGAACTTTCCATGAACAAGCACAAGCTCATATCCATGTCTGATCACCAGCTTTTTGAAGATTCAAATGGATGTGAATACCAAGCTTTTTGGTCTTCGAAAGGGAGAGTCTTCGGAAAGAAAGAAAACCTTGATGAAGGCAGAAAAGAAATGGAAATACACAATCACTAGGTCTCTCAACTTTTCATGCATCACCAGTTGAAGCTGATGGACTCAAAATGCAGATTCTTTGCCAAACCAGATGCACATATTTTAGCAACTTCATGTCGCATACTTTTGGGGCCGGAGACTAGAACTCCAACATCTGATTCTTTGCAGTCAGACAATATTCCTAGCATTATATAGACCAAAATTCAACATTAGTCCAGTAGTCCTTTATAGCTTTCAAGAAGAAAAATAAATATATAACACCTACTCTTCAGATCAGGTCGTGCTCCAAAATGCATTGTTGTGGATTGAACAAGAGACTGATGAGGAAGGCTCTCAAGTTCTCGGGCTGAACCACCTAACCATGAAGAAGACGACCTTGTTGGCATTGGCCGATTCACACTCTGAATTTGCTGCCTGTCTGCAAAAATTGTTCTGTTTTGCCAGAGGAAAATGGCACTAGTTGCTACAAAGACACAGGCACAGACAAGAAACATGTCCCAAAGAATCTTGAAGCTGTAATGGTAATTCTCCCCCCTCTTCTCCACAGGATATATATGGTAACGAGTTATGAAGCCTAAGAGTAGTAAGAACATGACAAATGCGGATGAGATTATCGCGCCAAGCCACAACCAGCTGTTTTCGCCAAGAGGTGCAGTTATTGGTGAATCTAATGGATTTGGCTTGAACACTTTTGTCTCAATTTGCTTCTTGGCATCCTCAAGGGACCTTTCATGCTCTTGAGTAACATAAGCTTCTATCTGCACTCGCAATGTGGACAGGTCTATAGGAGTTCCAGAAAACGGAAGCAAGAGATCCAGCATCATTAGATCGGCTGTGTTCTTGAAGGCTGCGACGAGGAGAACTTTTGTATCCTTTCTGTTGAATTCTGTACTTCTGAATATGATTTCGCGTATTACAGAGATGAAAGGAGTAATGCCACTTCCTCCGCTGATCATTACCAAAGATTCATGGCTGTACAAGTTTAAACTTTGTGAGCATGCAAGCTTTAAACTGAATAAAGAGTTGAATCTCTCCACAAATTGAAAGGTGCTAGGAAAATATACGATGCCAGAGCTCAAACGGTCATGCTTACCTTAGAAAATGGGATGATGCAGATCCATAAGGTCCCTCTGTCGATACTTCAAGATAATCCAGGGAAGAAGAAAGTTGCTTGTAGAGCTTTTGGGTCCAACTTCCCTGGCTTTTGATTACAACACTGAGGTTGTCTGTCTCCAGGTTACTGCTGGAGGTTATTGTAAATGGGTGCCATTGCAATTTGCATATGCTTGGAACATGCAAAAACAGTGTACTAGTGGGATTATAAGACAGCCCTGAAAGGAAAGCAGATTGTTGTTTTTATCAGAGAAAAGTTCAGTGAAAACATGAAGGTGTTTCCGTGGTAAAGTCACCTGGATCCTTGGCAAAGGTCATTTCCATGGTGCCATTAGGTAAAAGGCGCGTTGAAAGTAGTCTCACCCTCTGTCTTGATTGCAGGAATCTTAAGTATCGATCAATAAGGAAGAGAAAGATACCAGGAAGAATCATGCAAAGGTAGGCAACTCCAACATGGAGCATGTAGAAGAATACATAGAGAATGTAGAGATGATGAGCATAATAGAAGAGTTCAAACATTTTTCTCCTAACACGATCAAAGCTTGTCACCCATATTCCTAATGACAGCACAAATGCTATAACGCCAGCTAAATTAGATAGATAAGTACTGCTCCATTGTAGCATCTGCATCCACAATAACCTCACTTTTATCAGAATTCTTCTTAATTGGGCATATTTGACTTTGGGATACAAATTAACAACAGCTATATGCACAAACTAACAAGTAAAACTAAGTACCAGATACATTTGATCAGTCATCGCCCACCAATAGATAATAAATCCTATGGTGTGTGCAGCAAAAAGAACTGTTGAAACATGCCCAAGCCAGATGTGATATTTGATGCTGGACTCTGACGTGAGGCCAAACAGAGGCAAAACCGATGATCCTCGAGTCACAGGGAAAAAAAGGAAAGCCCAGCAGGTGTTTCCAATGTATCCAAGCCTCAGGGCTACACTACGGAACTTTGCTTGCCACCTTCGGGAGTGAACATACAGAAGATTGAATTATACATTGAAGATAATGGTCAGTTCAAGCTAATGAAGAAGCACATTATGACATCTTGTGAAAACGTAGACTTTAACAGTTACTTATACATACACTTTCTCTCCTTCTGTATGCATGTGAAGGTGCCCAAAGCTGACATACAGGTAATTTGCGAGGGACCAGATCATCAGCGCTATAAACATGGCAGCAAATGTAAGTTCCACGACATTTACTATTCCCAGTGGTGCCGCTACCACCGCTGGACGTCTCAGGGAATGATAATAGCTCTTATCACTGCATCAAGTTTATTCCTTAGCTTAGAATTCATTAATCCTTGTGAACTATACAATTCGCAGTGGCGTTCTCCAATTGGTATATCCAGAAAAGAAGAAAAGAACTAATCAAGAAAGGCTCAAACCTCTTGGAATTTGATTTCTTCTGGAGATGTAGATAAACGCATCCCAAAGCAGCAATTAACATTACGGGAAAACTGAATAAAAGAAGATTCGTCCCTGCAAAAGCATAACAAAAACATGATAAGGTGAAGAAGTTCAAAGAAGTAAAATGATAATAGAATGCATGCAGTACACTGACATGAAAAAAAAAACTTTACCTTGTTCCCTGAAGTATGTGGAACTGAGTTTTTCATTCAACTTGGGAGTCCATGAATTCTTGTAAGTTTTTGTAGGCAGCATAACCCATACGAATATATACCCCACAAACACCAACAGAAAGAAAATCTGCCATGCTATCCGAGATTTCATCTTTGATCTTCTGATGCAGTGGATACAATACTAGGATCTCTTTGTCTAAAGGTCTAAGCAACTTTCCCTTCGGTCATAATTCACGTATACTGGATAAGGCATTCCACACATATATGCAGTGATGCCGTAGTCCTATAAGCAACCAATGTCAACTCAAAGAAAAGGTGTGGTTCATGCACGAATACGAGGCGTGTTTGTTAGGAAGTTCATTCTTCAGGCTTCTAAACTCTTATCTAGTGATAATACTCATTTATTTTATGCGTGTGAAAGTCAAAAGCTCACATGTCATTGTGGGTAGCCTTTTGTTCTCAGGAGGAGTCCATAGACGGAGTAATGAAGTTATTATCCTGTAAGATTTAACTGTCAGTTACAGTGAGCAACCAAAAACTTTTAAGCTTTTGTTCAGCAACAATTCTTCAGAGCTAATTACTTGTTACAAATTAAATATTGTACGAACTGATAAAAAGACACACATCCCTTAACTCTGTCAAGTTGTGGTTATCTATTCCTCCGAATCATGATTATAACATTGAGAAAGATTGATCACACAATTAATTATTTTATCAATTGATTCAAATAGTGACACCAGGATTTGTATCTAACAGGGTTTCACAATTACCACAATGCAATTCCACAAGTTCAACTAACACAAGACAGTACCAACCCATCTTCAAAAACTCCTCACAGCTTCAGTTACTGCTGTTTTTTTCTTCCCTCTTTCTCATAAATGACATTTTCCAACATTCTAGCACAAACCAGCTGAAATGCTTATGTAAATTGTTAAGCCATAAAAATAAGATTGGGAATGCAACGGCCTCTCTACATTAAAAATATTACAGCTGCTGCCATAGTACCTTGCAAGTACAGTTGACTTTTGGCTCAATTCATGACAGTACATACTGGCTAGCTCGTCAAATGATTGAGGAAATATACTTTATTCTCGTTATTCAATTATATAAACATCGAATTATCCTCCATGTCAAGACAACAAGAAAGAGGAAAAGGAACAAGTTGCAAAGGGGAACCAAGGGATGATAATGTGGACACTTGATAGCTGTAAAGTATGACACAATGCATTTCCTTCTATTAAGCATAAAAAGATTTCAATTTTTAGTATTACAATTGTCTTGGGCTATGGCTGGATGCAAGTTTTTTCCCATCAATATCTATACTCCCAAACATACTACCTAAAAAAATTACACTTTTTATCTCTCTTACCTTCACACTATTTCTAACTCTTTGCACCAATTTTACTCCCACCATAATTTGCATCCAAACAAAGCTTTGACCTTTTGCCTCAACATTACTAGATACGCTCACTAATAAAATTGCTTCAGCATTGAAAATTTACAAGATTGGCCAACTTCCATCGTCAGGCACTAGCATAGACATTTTAAATACTTGTTATCATCTCATAACAATGATTGGTAGGTGAAGGCTCTGGAGGGATGTATCCCTTGAATATTCAAAACCACAACCCAATCTTGAAATGCGAACCCACATTATTACTGTAACTTCAATTTCAGCAATAATGTGATTTTTGTGTAGGGTCTGTCACTAGCAACTGCCGTGCTCCATTTCTTTTAGAATGACAGTCTGAATACAGCTTCTATTGAATGCTGAAAATTGAAAAAAAAAAAAAAAGGCTAAGCATACAAAATTAGACAGGTAATCCAATGGATGAATTGATCACCGGATGGGATCATGAAATTCTCTTGTCAAATGAAAAATAAGCAAAACAAGCCTTAGATAGAAATTGAATCAGGAGAAAGGGTCAATAGTGCAAGATTTTGACTCAAAAGCTAGCATGTATGATCAAATATTTGCTTTTTGTTACATGCGTCTAAGAACTAGCATTCCAAACCCAACGCCCAGAAATGTTGATATTGATATTCCAAATATACCTAAAAGAATTCCAGGTACAACTAAGGTGCCCCATCCCTTTGCTGTGGCCATTCCACATGCTGTTGTAGGACCTCCCACATTGGCATTTGATGCTATTAGTAATAGTTTCTGATCAATCCCTAGTAAATTTCCCAGTCCAAGTATAACAATAAGGTGGACCGTCAATTGAACAAGAGCAAATAGGAAAATACTCGGAGCTGTGTTGATCACGTTCCAGAGGCTCCCACTGGCACCCAGAACAGCAAAAAATACCTGTTTGGAAGAGAAACTCATGATCAAAACTGCGATATCTCATATTATTACTGATTATGTAAAAGTAACTAATTACCTGCATTAATACCACAGCAAAAGCATCACCAGCAGGTGCCAGGTGTCGGAAGTAACTTGGAAGTGCACTTGCTAAAAAGACAACCACCACTGTAACTGCAGGAAGTTCACCTCCTTGAAATCCAAATTTTTTGGAGAGAGAAGTGCCAGCTTTGCAGATAGCAAAGGAGACAGCAAATGCCGTGGCAATATGGAGCACGGAAAGTTCGCTCTTGTTGGATTCTGGACATGAAGAATCAGCTGCATGGGTAGAACTAGAACTCAGTTCTACCCAATTTCAAAATAATTATGATCAAAATAGAATGAGAAAACTCATACGCTCACACAAGAATGTCCAAATATTATAGCCTAGCGTATGAATGTTGGGCATCTAAAGGTTTGACCCTGATTCTTAAGGCTTGGTTTGTTTTGTGATTATGCATCCTCCAAAAACACACTTAAATATTATTCTTTTTTTAATTTCTTTCTCTATTTTATTTTTATACAATTCTTAGTGTAAAAAAAACTTAAAAACACACACTAAAATTTAAAAACAAACAAAGCCTAAAGCTTTTGCATACCATCAGTTGGTTTTGAAGCCTCTGAAGGTATTTTCGAGGCCAATGCAAACAAGAGAACAAAATATAAAGCGCATATGACATTGTCTGCCGCTACTCCTGCAGCACTAACTGATGGAGAAATATTGAGTGCCTCGGATATTGCAACGTAATTGATAGCTGCATGAGCCAGAAGAAACTACCATTACATAAATGAAAAGGAGAAATATTTATTGGACAAGCAAATATGTGAATAAGGGAAAGGGAGAAATGGAAAGTTAAAAAGTGCCAAATGAGAATTTTGAAAGGCAGCAGGAAACCTAACATGCCCCTCAGGAACCAAAGTGAGCATGGATGTTTTCTTCTTTTCAATATTGAGACCTTTATTAAATAAAGTTTGAAGTTGATAACAGCATGTATTGCTCTTAGATGCAAAAGTGGAAAAAAAGTCATGCAAATGGGTTGACAGCAGAGTATGTTCTCAGTTAATATAGAGAAATAGCTTGAAATTTATTCCCCACTTTCCACCCTCTCATTCCATCCAAACCTTGAGTAGAAATATATGGGGCTTTTGAAAATGAAATTGACTAGAATGTCAGCCATTGTTGTGTATACTTGTGTCATAAATACTGCCATTTAGATTAAATTTTTTGATGTATCAGAAGAAAAAGGGCTTCATGATATAAAAAGGTCATAACATCACGGTGAAATTAAAAATATTACTTGCCTCCACCAATATAACTACCCATCAGAGCAGCAGCTATCTTCCAGTTGTCCTGACCAAGGGACTGCATGGGAACCATCAAGAATGCTACTGCAGTCCCAATAATTGTTGCCACTGAAACATCAAATGAGAGAAAGCAGAAAGCCTTTAACACTCTTTGTAAGCTTGTAATCTCCAGATAAGAAGAGCTTCACGTAAAGCATAGATCAAGAGTGGACAAACTGCTCAATCAAAGAAATACCACACCAGAACTTCACAAGCTTAGATCAAAAACAATGGAGTCTCTTTTTAACTAGAACAACAAAAAATGTTGCTACAGAATAAAATCAAGAGCATCAAGCCTCAAAATAGATATTATAACATCCATTGCTATTGCTACCTATGTTATTCAGCAGGCAGAACACATTATGAGGTGACAGAGAATTTTGGCCTATAATTAAAATAAAGTGGCCAGCTTGAAAGACTAATTCTCAAACAAGGAAACTTACAAGCATTACTTTGAACAGTATGTCAATCTCTGCACCATCAACATGACCAGGATTCCAAGTAAAGCTCCACTCATATATACAAGTCTAGCTTGCTGATCAAAAGGCCTAGGTGACAGAGATATGAGTTATGACAGAGGAACTCACATCACGTAAGCTACAAGGAGAAGAAAGCATATTCTACACTCAAACTGTATTGTCAGTTTACTAGTATTTTTTATTCCTTTGAAATATGTTATAACTGATCAGAAAACTAACTGTCTTTGGGTGAGAAGAATACATCTCTACACTTTACCATATCATTTTATAAATTAGAAAATATTACGCGCTTTGCACGTATAGTATAAAATTTGTTTTAAAATCAAATCATATAAAAGTATATCAAATTACACAATTTTAATATTTATTCATTTTAAATTATTTTATTTATATAGCTTACTTTATTTCTGAAAAGAGAGTTAATAAACTTACTTTCTTGTCTTTATTATATGACAAATAATATTATTATCTTACTTTCTAGAAAAGGTTTAACAAATTAAGTAAAAACTAATAAAAATTTAAATTTTAGATTTTAACATCTTGAGTTTCAATAATATATTAATTTTTAATGGTATCTTTTTATTAAAAAAAATAATGATTAAGGAAAATGTCATTCGAATTTTAATTTTTATAAGAAATTTTTAATGATAAGAAAAATTATTGGATCATACATGTCATCTTGAAATAATTAAGTAAAATGATAAATAAAGAACACTTCATTCAAATTTTGATTTAGACAAATAAATGCAAAAAATACAAGTAGATTTAATATTTCTTGCATTAAAGTACATTTGTGTCTACGAAATTTATCTTCTAAATATAACAATCAAATAGATAATATTTAGTCAAAATAAATTCACGTCTAATGAATTATTTTAATTTAAACTTTAATATTGCATTATTTTATAAAAATTCCATTATATGTTTCATAAAAGAAGTACTTTTTACAAATCTCGTATAAGAAATTGTAGCTTTCCATAACATTATTGTAGAATAAATTAAATTAAAATTATTTTATCTCATTATCTAACTTAAGACACTCAGTGTGCTTATTACTTTCTTAACTCTAGGGCAACATAATAAAATGTAATTTATACTAAAATAAATAAATAATTTACAAAAACACTTTATGTTAAGATAAAATTAATTGAGTTTTATAAAAAGTTTAATGTAAAGATCAAAGTTGTTCTTTTAACTCATGATAGGATAATGATTTTTCGATCACCTTATTATAGCATTAACTTTCACTTTTTCTTTAATTTTCCTTTTAAATTGATACACTATAAACTAAAATTTATTAATTGCTTAAATAGGTTTCTTGAAAAAAAATTATCTTAATATTTATATTATTTAGATTATACTTTGAAGTTCTATATCTAAATTATTGATATTAATTCTTTAGTATTTTGCATTGGTTTGAAACTTAGTTACTTATATCAACACTAATTAGATTGAATTTTAATTTATTATTTCACCACCTTCTTGAGTATAAACATTCAAAATTCTTAATATAATTTTTTGTTTATGCATTACTATACTTTGTTTTCTAAATCTAAAATATCACATCAATCTGGTTTCAATTACTGTTTTTAATTTTTTTGGTATTCATAATTTAAAATTTCATAATATATATGTTAAAAATATTGATTTTTTAATCTATAATTTATGCACATTATTGTATCATATTCTGTTTCTATTTGTCTTATAAGATATTTTATAAAAATATAACTAACTACAAAATAAATATAATAATATTCAAAGAATTATCACATATTTGATAGAGCTGATGGTCAAACATAATCCATTTTAGATATTTTTACAATATATTATTATAAGAATGGTGTTCTTTATATATAAAATTTATAATATTTTTTGAAGTTTAGCTCATTACATATTTTATAATACTGATAGCCAAATATTTACTTGTTTTAAATATTTTATAACATATATGAAGTTTATTTATTTATCTAAAGTTTTATTTCATTATTATAACTTTATGTATGTTCCCATTTGTCTTTCTTTCATATTTTAAATTAATTGATATTTTACTTGTAATTGTTTAAAAAATTATTATATTTGATGTTTATTAGGTGATATAACTATGACATTAATGTTTTCCAATGAATATATTGTTATATTTTCAAAAATGTAATTATACAATAATAACATACTTAATGAAGTTGATAGTCATAAATTTTTTCATTTTAAATATTTAATAGCATGTTATTTTTTCATAAGAATATTCATTTATTATATATATGTAATTTACATATTTAAATTTTTAGCATATTTTAGAACCTCTTTTTTTCTTTCTATTTGTTCTCTATAATATTTATTAAAAATAACTAACTATAAAATCAAACAATAAACACAAAATGAATCGCCACACATTTAATAATTTGACAACCAAAGGTTCTCTTGTTTTAGATATTTTATAACATATTGTTACAACAATAGTGACGTTTTTACATATGAAATTTTATATATATATTTTAATTTTAGCTCACTATTCTAATTATTTGTTTTATCGTTCATAATTTAATTAACTAGTTTGATATCTATATTTGTAAATTTTCTTCATATTTACTTATTTTCTATTTATTAGGCTACAAAGTCAATGCCCTCTAACGAATTCATTGTTAATTTTTAAACTACAATTATACAATTATAATTTTGTTTGTTATAAATTCAAATCTATAAACATTTTTTAAAAATAAGGATTTTATTAATTTTTAATTATACTTAATTTATAAATAATTTAATATTATATTATTAGACATTTCTATTTTATATAACTTAGAAATAATTATATAAGTAGTTTGAATATGTTGGGACTATATTAACCTTCTACTACTAAAATTGATATTAATTAAAAATTTTAATCATTTCCTACAACTAAAAGATTTCTATTTTATATAATTTAAGATAAACTACAAAAGTTGTTTAGATGTATCACGACTCTATTAATCTCCTACTAGTAAAAGATAAATATTTTAAATAGAATTATATTTTTACCTAAATAACCTTATTCATTATAATAAATATAAACTTTTAATTAAGCACATATATATCCTTTCACAATTGGCAAAAACATTGAAATAGATATAGATTATATAATCCCTTTAAAATGTTGCACAACTCTGCAGAGTAGCCTGCGAATTAAGAATCACCACAGAACACTTCAAAATTATGCAAGCGGGGAACACCTGAGTGAAACAGAAAAAAGACCTTTGTCTGCATTAAGAACATATTTTTTGTTCTTTGTAGCAGCACACTGGCCAATAACCCCCCAATTTAAGACACAATTTTACACGTAAAATGAACAGCTGATGATATAGACTTTATTTTTTAAATAATGCATTCAAAGCTCATGAAAAGAAAATATACACTAATAGTTCCAAAAACAAGCATCAACAGCTAGGGCAGGCATTTAAATTCTGCCAAAAGAACTCACAAGATACTTACCTTATGCTTAAAACTTCAATAAAAATGGAATATGACTTGCACAAAGTATAGTAAATGAAGCTTCAGGAAACAAAGAAATAAACCTGATCCTAAACAAAAGGCCAAGAAAAAAGCCCCCGTTGTTCGCATCACTTGCCGCAAATTAGCTCTAAATAGCAGCAACGGTATAGCTAATGGCAGTAGATACTGAAACACCACAGAGTAAGCCGGCGCATCATGTGGAATAATTCCCAGATTACTGGCCGCAAGACCCACTAAAATACTCACTAGCGCAGCACTAACCATGCTACCAATTTTTGTCTTCTCTGACCTTCGGCCAATTTCCATCCCAAATCAGAGAAGCAATTTCAGTATCCAATTTTCCTATAAAATCGACAAAGAACCACTATCCACGAAAGCAAAATTCTAAAACACGTAGGCAGAAATCGAGAAGACCAAGCCAATAAAAGAGTAAATGGATAACACTAACACGAGTGAGAAATTCGGATTACCAGAGACCACAAGCGCCGGTAGCCAAAAGAGATGCCCACACTCCCCAGTGATCATCGGGAGAAACCAACGGTGACGCATTCAAATGAGAATCGACGGTTAAAGAGCAGTTAAAACGCCGGTTCCTGTGAAGACTTCGATTTGATAAACGAGGCGCAGTATTTGATGGTCGATTGTGCGGAGATTTGGCGCCATTGCAGATTCTTCGGATGGTCGGCTGCAACGGGGAAGAATATGAGAGTGTGGGGAGGCAAAGCAGCGAAGCCGAGGACGCCATTCCCAGCGGGGTTTGGCCTTTGTCCCACCCGAGCAACTTTGGGGAGGTTTGAACGATCAAAATGGATACTCCGACGAATTTATGGACCCAATGCATCCTGAATTCATGCGGCCTTTCATTGGTCCACGTGGCACGCAGCGCTAAGGTTTTATTTGGCTGTATGTGTTTGTTTGGGGGAATATTAGATATTGCAAAATAAGAAAAGAAAATTGAAGAGAGAGAGGAAAATAGTGAAAATTAAGCTTGCATAAGTAGCTAAGTATTAGCATGTTAATTCCCAACATTATTGGAGAATTTTGGATAGAGTAAAAAATATATTAAGAATATTTTAAGTTTAAATGAAGGAAAAAAGTTGCACTATTTTGCAATAATGCAATTCATAAATTCAAAAAAAAAATTCAAATTATCTGTACTATACTAATTTAGTTGCACATTACAAATTTACAACATTACTCTTAATAAATAAATTTACACAATTACCCTTACTTAAAAAGATTAAACACACTCAAATATAATTGTTAATATACCATTACTCATATTTTATCTCCACTCCTCTAATTTTTATTTATTTCATTTTATTCTCTTAGTTTATTATATTTATTTTTTTAATTTATTCTATTTTTTTCTTAAGTTTCTCTTTTCTTTATTATTTTATCAATAATATAAAATTTATATTCACAGAATATTATTAATTAATTTATATAATTATACACACACTGTGCATACCTTTTATCACTAGTACTTAGAATATCTGCCATAGCTATGAACCAAACTCATGCACATAATTAAAATAGGCCACTTCTCAGTTCTCTTGTCTAATGAATTTATGGAGTTTCAGAGATACAAAAACTTTAATTCACATATTAATCCAATTGATAAAGATAAGCTCTTGAGGCTCTCAAGTCCAGACATTAAAACACTGAATGAACAACTTTTGCTTCAAATCATCTGCTCAGAAACTTGATATGTCAATTTATTGTTGCTGGCAAAATACAGCACCACATAATAGAAATTTTGCCACAATTCCCTGATAATTGACATTTGACCAGTGCGAGTGTGGAAAACTTAACACATGATACTCCAGAAAAATGGCACCAAATTGGCCGTAAGCTACAGCTTAAGAACACATCAGACTTGTAGCCTGTTGGCAACAAACCTAGATCACGGATTCTGTGTCTAATTTTCCTGCTCATGTGTGTAAGACTGCACGGTCCCGCGTAAGTCAAGGGTGAGAAGCTCACATGAATCTGAGAAGAGCTTTCCCAAAGGCAATGCCAAGAAAAGTTGCCATGGAGATGCCAAAGATGCCGGCAAGAACAGCAGGAACAACTAAAGAGGTCCACCCTTTGGCTGTCGCCATGCCGCATGCTGTTGTGGGGCCGCCCACGTTGGCGTTTGACGCCAGGAGCAATAACTTGAGGTCGACGCGCAGCAGTTTTCCCAATCCAAGAACGACAGCAAGATGGACTCCGATCTGGACAAGGGCAAACAAGAAGATGCTGGGAGCTGTACTCATCACACTCCTGATGCTCCCGCTTGCACCAATGACGGCAAAAAATATCTGATTTCAAATACAAATAATGTATGAAAATATGGAACATTGAACTCCATGTTCTTTTAGATCATAACCAAAAGAGCGTGAGGATAATTTGAATGATTATACAAGTCTTAAGACTCTAGCATGATATGAAAAAATAAAAATAAAGTTTTCCATGGCAAAAGACTTATGCTTGGATGTTTACTTGCCACCATTTTCATCTTGATCAAATTCTACACATCCAAACATACTACCTAACAAAATAGCACTTTTTATCTCAATTTCTCCTATACTTTTACACTATTTCTTAAGCTTTCACTTCAATCCTCCTTGCCACCATAATTTGCATCCAAACAAAAGTTTAATCTTTGTTTGGATGCAAATTTTGAAGGTAAAAAATTCAGCACGAAAACTTAAGAACGATGTAAAAGGAGGAGAGAGAAATAAAAAGTGTTATTTTAATATGTAGTATATTTAGAAGAATTGATTTTGATGGATGCAAATTTCCATCCAGACATGCCTTAGGATCTCTATGAAAAAAGCATCTTATAATGCTAGGAGAATTAGGTGTACGATTGCAGACCTGCATCAATATCAGTGCCATGGCTTCACTGGAAG
This sequence comes from Avicennia marina, assembly GCA_019155195.1. Lineage (NCBI taxonomy): Eukaryota > Viridiplantae > Streptophyta > Magnoliopsida > Lamiales > Acanthaceae > Avicennia > Avicennia marina. Next base: position 11,657,655 of record CM032773.1, read on the forward strand.
GTGCAAGGTACGCAAACTGCTCTGGAAATGCAGTTGCTAGAATAACAGTGATAGCCGTAATGGCTGGAAGCTTGCCTCCTTGAATCCCAAAATATTTAGTCAGATAACTGGCACTTTTGCATATAATAAAGGATACGGCAAGGGCAGTTGCAGTCTGCAGTACAGGTAGCTTGTTTCCGGATTCTGATTCCTCGTTAAGTCCTGCATCTACCACAGGTTGGGAATCATTGCCAAAGACACTTAATTCTAGAAAACGAAGTTAAAAAGATCAACGTTGTGCATTCAGAAGTTTGGAAGGTTTTAATGGCTTTAGAAGAGTACCACACACCAGTTGTCAACATTGAGGACTCAGCAGGAATCTTAGATGCCAACGCAAACAACGTGGTAAAATATATTGCACAGATAACATTATCTGCTGCTATTCCAGCAGCTAAAACAGACGGAGAAACTTCAAGAGCATCAGATATTGCAACATAGTTGACAGCTGCAAAACAGAATAGAGCGTGCTAGTTACAGTATTGAAAAAATAAGCCTAAATTTTCATCCATGTGTAGTAACAATAATTATGTGGACTACAGTCAAGCAATAGTCATCATCCCTAGTAAATAAGAGCAACAAACCCAACCCGAACTGCAGTTTCACAATTGGTAGGCCAGAGCAGCTGATATGAATTTGAAGATACAGCTAAAACTTATATGCCAAAGCATTTGCTTGAATATATGCATGATTCGGAATATAAAAAACAATGGGACATCAGAATTTCAAGCACCTCATTCCAACAGAAATTCATTTACAAAAGCATCCGGAGAGGTACAACAAAAGCTATATCATACAGCAGGAAAACCCTTACTCCTATGATTTCAATATCATCTATATAGTTCACAAAATGTCACAGACACATCATGTTGTGTAAAAAGTAGAATGTACAACTAGACATCTACACTAACTTCCTGAAATGGGACATATCATTTGAAGGACAAAAAGTAAGGTAATCCGTTTTTCCAGTTACCTCCACCAATATGCCTGCCCATTAGAGCAGCCGCTATCTTCCAAGCATCCTGACCGAGTGATCTCATAGGCACCATCAGGAATGCCACGACAGTCCCCGCTATCGTTGCAACTGTGCCACGACCACAAAAGTGGGGTCAATACATGCCAAGGTTTAATTCCATATCCTCACAAAAAGATCTAGTTGCAACTTTTTAACCCGAATACTTGAGCTTTACCTGAGCCAATCAAGAATGCTAATAGGAGTGTGCCAGTTGACCGTACAATCCGGCGCATGTCAGCCTGGTACAGCAACAAGGGAACAGCCAATGGCAGCAAAAACTCCAAGACAACATTATAAGCTGGGGCTTCACTTGCCACAATTCCCAAATTACTGGCCGCAAGGCCTACCAGAGCACTAACCAATGCACCACTCAATGCACTCCCAATCTTGGTCTTCTCTGACCTTCAATTTACAAGCACAGCATACGGCATGAAAACCAACAAAAACGGGATAAAGAAAATTACCAAAAAAATTAAAGCAATTAATCCTATACGATAAAGCATTTGTGTTTACCATATGCCAAAAGCCCCGGCGGCGAAAAGGGCCGTCCAGGTGCCCCAGTGATCTTGCGGGGAAATGATGGGGAAATTCAACTGAGACCTGGACGTTTTCAGGGGTGAGGAAAGGGGTTTGTCTCTAGTAGAGGAAGAAGTTAATGGAAAGGAACCTTCTCGAAATAATGGGCTACGGATGGCTGGAATCTGGGAGGAGTTCTGAAGCGCGTGGGAGGAGGGGAGACGTGACGGTTGCGCCAGCGGCGGAGCAGAGTGAGAGGGCTGGAAGAGAAGAAGCTTTACGGCCATCCCTCTCGCGCCGAGATGTTACATCAACAATGACGTTGGAATCTTGAAGAGATTGAAGAGTTGTCTGAAAACATTGGAGGGCTTTGACTGTCTGTGCCGCAGCCGCGCAAAGACAGGTTCTTGCAAGAAGGAGACGGGTCCTAAATGTTTGGTGGCGCCCGCGCGCAATCAATCGAAGTGGTTCGTCACTGTCTTACAGGTTTCTTTGGCGGCCCTGCCCTTTGACAACCCTCCTTACAAGATTGAATAAGGAAGGGGGAATTGGAAGTTCGAACCCATTTGTGAGTCTCATTCAGTTGGAAGTGTCGATTCAAATAAAAAAAAACCTTTGTTTGATTTTTGTATATTTTTAAATATGTATAAAAACAAAATAAAATAAAATTTAAAAATATAATAATTAAATATATATTTTCAAAATTTAGAATTTAAAAATATTTTAGGATCTCACGATACAACTTTTTTAATTATGAGAGAGGATAGTGGTGGAATCAAACTGAGTCGAATCGAGTTCGACTTGAGTTAATTTTTAACGAACTCGAGATTGAGTCGAGTTGTCGATCTCAAACTCGAGCAAAATTTTACAACTCGAATTCGACCTCGCTAGACTTGGAGCTCGAGTTGAGTGCACTGTAGAATATAAATTATTTTTGATAAAAAAAAAAAAATCGAGTTTGAACTACTCGATCGAGTTCGAGTATCTTCATGAAATACTCAAACTCGATTTGATTACTATATTGAGGCAAGCTCGGCTCAACTCGAGCTCGTCATTGATCGAGTTTGAGTCGAGCTTTGACCGAATTGCTCAACCGAGTCGAGTCAAACTACTTGGTTGACTAACATTCCTAACTTTGGATACAGATTATATTTTGTTTTAAAGAAGCAATGAAGCTTTTTTAGAGAATATATGAATATAAATAAAGACCTTTACTTACAAAATGAATCACATTATATAAACTAAGGCTATGTTCGGAACCATTTCTCATTTTTCAACACACATTAAATTTCACACTAATAAACATATTATTTAATTAAATTTTTATTTAAATTCAAATTCAATTTATATATGTATAACTAATTATTATTCAATAGTTATAAATATTTTAAATTAAATCAATACCTATATATATTCATATATACACTCATATTTATATATATATATTTTTAAAAATAACCATTATCTTTATATATTATCATATCATTCAATTATAATTATATTATATATATATATATATATTCACATAAATCATTGTTCCAAACTTACAGCAAACATCCGCCAAACACCTGTCCTTCTGCAAAACCACTCTCTCAAACATAATCTAAAGTCTACAAATTAGGGTCACTATGTTTGTTTGCCCATTTTAATAAATTTGAAAATCCATAAAAACCTTCATCAAAATAAAGACACGGCACAAAATTTTTTATTTAAATTTAAATTAATTTTTCACATCATCTAATCAATTATATTTATATATTATATATACACACATAATCATTCAAATTCAGGTAAATTCAAATTTCTATCCCATTACAATTCTATAATCATAGATAATTTTTACACATAGCAAAATCTTCATTATTTTAATTCCTGTTCACAGAAGCAAACATATATAGCCGATATGATTATCTGAATACAAACGGAATACTGTCCATTATCGAAAAAGACAGTTTGAATGAACTCAAAAAAGAAACATATTTTTTCAGGACACCTAGAAAGGTAGTTACAACAGCAAGAATAAAGATTTTGCTCGATAGAGAACCAAGTTCCCAGCAAATCAGATACATAACCATCCCTCGAGACCAGGCACTACATGCATATATTATGTTGAAGCTGCAGCTAACACCGCCAGTAACAAGGAGATGCATCAAATGTGGCAATCTTCAGCAAACCCCATAGCCAATCCGTAAATTCAAAAACAAAAAAAAATCATCATAGGCGGCAGTAGATGCACATTACTCTGCTTCCAGCCAATGGGGACCTAATAGCATCATCTGTGTATCTGGAGAAAGGAGTTGAATACTCTTCAATACAAAGGATTCGTTTTACCGGTGTGATGCATATATCTCAGCTGGTGAAGGGGCCTCTCATCTATCCGTACAAGTTATGTCATCTTGCTTCTGTTTTTTTGTGTTACTGCTGCAGCTCTCTTCTTCCATGGTCTTTAGTTTGTTCTTTATTGCAGCTATTTTAGCACTTCGACTCATTTGTCCACCACTGGCACCAGAATAGCCGGTTCTGCGTTTTTCACCAATGCCCTTGGAAGAATTAGCTGACTGCTCCACGGGATCTTTCTCACTGGCAAGACGAACAACCAGAGGGCGGCCAGATGCCATTCTTCCATGCATCCTCTCCTTTGCCAGTTCAGCTTCCTGCATGCTCACTTTAAAGCAGGAATCACGAATCCATATCATGTGAAGAAATCACAAAATGAGCAATTTACCTCTTTTGTGCTGAACTGGATGAAAGCATAACCACGTGGTTCACCACGTTTCGGGCCACGAGTGTGCCACAGGAAATCTTCGGAAATTATCTTTCCATATGGAGAAAATATCTTTATGAGGGCAGCCCTGTGCAAAGTCAAAGATAATTATTCTAACCAAGCCCGTAGCTGGCATCCAAAAGGACTTTCTAACATAAATTGCTGCCTTACTCAGATATCCTCAGATCGAGATTGCCAACGTATATTCTGCTTTCCAACTTGTCATTGGTACAGTTGTTCGGGTCCTGCCACAAGACTTTTCTGAACTCAATAATATAATATAGACCTCTAAATTATCGCATCAATGAGCCAAATTTCCTACTCAAGGCCATAGAAATTTTTGCCAGTCCAAGCAGATGACCAGAAGACCCAGCAATTGAAACTCGGTTGAATGATATAAATAGGTCATGGAGATATTAGACTAAGTAGTCCTTGAACAATTTGTTTGTTCCAATTATTACTCTGCACTACAAAACAGTAAACACAAGGCTACAGGGGAAGTGTTTAAGCACAAAAAGGAGGGATGTAAATTCTCTCTGGCAGTTTAGCATATTGACTAGAGATGATAAGATGAACGGATAAGTGAGAATAAGAGACATATAGCAGAAAATACCATGATGAATAGCCTCAGTGTCCAATGGGTTAAATGTTAATCTGCAAGCGCAAAACGAACTTCAATGCTGTATTAATTCAGTCAACTTGGAGCATGTACGTAATTACAAAGGTAATAATTATCTTTCCAAAGAAGTGGATGCACATTATACACTATACCAAGTAATCAACAAACAATTTGCAGCACACAGATAAATCAAAACAACAGGAAGAAAAAGAACCAAATAAGCACAACATATGTATGCTAAATAATTTGGTGCTTGAAGATTCTAATATACTTAGTCACTGTTTTGCATTAATATAATTAGAATCATCAGCCCATTGCATATCGGGGCTATATATGATTCAGATGATGAGAAAAAAGAATGCCATGAACAATGGCCACTCTGCCCAACTAGATGATATCGAAACCCAAAAGCCATTGCCCAACAAAGTCCCAATGCAGAAACAGCTATAATCTCTTTAAAATTCCAGCATGCCCTAGGTCCCAACATCCAAAAATTCCTCAATCAATATATCATCATCACCCAAAGAAATTTATCCAGCTTTCTGAAACTAAGCATTCATATCCCTGTCCAATTTACTCCAAAACTACCCACAAGAGTCTAACCTATAGCACATCGTTCAAGAAAGGTATTCTTTACGTTCTATAATTCAGTTATAACCAAAACAAACTTTAATAAACCCATTACAGCCCCCGCCCCAAACCCACAAAGACAAAAAAAAAAAAGAACTCCAAGAAACAAACCAAGTTTTGCACCTCGAGGGTTAATGATTGCGGTGTAATACGGTTGTAAGTCAATTTGAACACCAAAACAAAAAACCCACAATTAAAAATGAGACATTAAACCCTAGAGCTCAGCAAACTACTAATAAAAATTGAAACCGAAAAATAACCCCAGAGAAATGCAATGAGACCACCAAAAATTACCTGCTCGAGAAAACGAAATCGAGAAAACGAACAAATTAATACGGCTCAGCTGCAATGGGAAGCGACGACGAACTCCGCGAGCCATCGTCCTCAAATAACTCAAAGATGTAGGATGGAGATTCTTGCATATTGAGGTGGCCAGCCCAGTACTGTGATGGGCCGAAGTCCATAAGCTGTAGTTTACAATGCCAATGGCTTTAACATAAATTAGTTAATAGGGTTAATTAAAAAATAATTTCATTAAAAGTTAATTTCAAATAATAATACTCAAATTATAAATTTGCGTAAATTTTTTTTTTTGAAAATGAAAAATAAAGAAAATATTTATTAAAAAGAGAAAAGGTAAAAAATTAAAAAAGCTAGAGAAATGAAAATGATAAAAGAAAAGTAGTATTTTAGGTAATTTATATCACTAGAGAATGATAGGAGTTACAGATTTAATGCACTAAAATTTTACAAAGATAAAAAAAAAAGGAAGGAAAATAATTATTGAGGAGATAAAAATTAAAGGGAAAGGGATGCAAAGGAAAATGAAATAAAATAAGAGTACTTTAGGAATTTAACATTTTGACACTAAAGATAATTAATACAGAGGTTGCTACAAATATGGCACACCCTGTGTATGAGGAAAATTATTTACAAATTATAAATTTATTATACTTTAAATATTAACATTTATCAATATTTAAAATAAGAAAAATTTAAAGACAAAAGGATTCAAAAAGAAAGAAAATTAGAGAGAAAAACTAATAAAAGTAATATGTTAAAAGAAAAGACAAAAAATGATAGAAAAATAAAAATAATTGTGAAATTTTACAATGTGCAATTAAGAGGTTTCACTTTCGTAATATAACTATAAATATATGATATAAAAATAAATAATGATATATTAGTGATTATATTTGACAGTATAAGGAAATAATGGTATAAATGTAATAATTAAGAATAATGTCGTAAATTTATAATGTGAAATCAAAATAGGCACCAAACTTTTAATAATATAATATACATTATTATTTTTTATTATTCTTATTTATACTATACGATTATTTTAATAAGAATTTTTAGTTTTATAAAGTGAATTTAAACAATTACTTTTTTGTTAAGTACTTTTATTATTTCTATTATTTTTTTTCTCTTTTTGTCCATTTTACAAATTATATTTAAATATTCTTTCAAATTTTTTCTATTTTTTAAAATTCTTTTGATACTTTCATATTTTATTTTTTAAAATATTCTTTATATTATTTAATATTTAACAATTTAATTTTTTGATTAGTATACAATAATTTTATAATATATAAATAAATCTACACATGTATAAAGTGTATAAATTTTATTAGTTATTAAAGAATGTCACACAACACGTATGTAATTTTTAATAATGAAAGTAATTTCACACAAAAATAACGAAAACTGGCACAAAAAAATATAGATAAAAGAAAGATAAAAATAAGAAAGGTGAAGAGAGAAAAAATGAAAAATAAATAAAGATATGTCAACAAAGAAAAAGATAAATAAAAAACAAAAAGTGAAAAATCAATCATAATAAGAGTATTTTAGAAAATCAACATGTCATAACCAAAGAGTTTGCCTTAATTGAACATTATTATTATTATTATTATTATTATTATTATTATATCCAATCAATCAATTTAGCAGTTGACATTTACAAAAATTCCATGTTCACACTAGAATTTGATATACGGATTTGAGTAGTTTGGCCCACCACCAAAGTACAGAGAAGCAAGGACTTGTAAGATCAAGGACATGTTTGGAACCCAACTTTCAAATTATTGAACATCTCAAACTTTTATATTGTCAAATTAATTATTCAACAACTTATTCGTTTAACTTCAAATGTAAAATTTTCCTCTATTTTATGTACAATTAACTAATTATTTTTTAATAATTTATACATATTTATAATTAAATTAATATATATATATATCATATATACTCATATTTATTTTTATTTATAGTTTATAATTTAATTATTTTTATAAACTTTCACATTATTTAATCATTATTATATATTTTATACATATATTCAAATAAATTATAATATTCATCTCATTGAAACATTCTTTCTAAACATATTACTCATCTTAACACATATCAAACATTATATCAAATAAAAACTTATCTCCCAAACATAGCCTAGAGAAATAAAAAAAAAAAAAAAAAAGAAGCCAAATGAAGCTAATGGTAAATATTTTCTTAGCTCGAAACCATTATTTGCAAATACCAATATTTCTGGCATACTTATTAAAATAATAAATCTTAAAGATTGTGGGATATGTTTGATGTTACACCAACTAGTGTAAGCTAGTTGGTTACAGCCAGGACGCAATAAAAATGCAATATTTGGGGCAAAAAGTTATGTTAATAATAGGACTAGATACCTTCCACTCAAGACTAATCTGCAAGTCCTTAATGATAGTCTTTCTGAATGAATCAGTTTCACTGTTTGCAACTTATTATATACTCAAATTGCAAGCATTTTTCTGCAGATGCTGCTGATTATGATAATGATTAAACACTTGCGACAGTCATAATAGCAAGAAAAGTACTATTCCTAGTCAAAGTGCGGTGGACTGCTGCTACTTATTTACTATCAATTTTGCGGTACATCCCAATCTGATGAAGTTAATTAATCATAACAAATCAAATGAAAGCAGCCATTGAAAAGAAAATTTGAAGAATTTGTGGTAGTGTGATTTATTCTTCATTAAACTCAGCACATGCAGAACTTTTCATAGGTCAATCTTTCTGCAGTTTCTTGTAAAAGCATTTTTTGCCTGTTTGAACAAGTTGGGGGTTTTCACATCAGAGATGGTACGTGCATAGTGCTTATTATTAGCCATCAATTAAAATCTTGAAATGGTAAACACAAAGCCCAGAAAATATCTGAGATGCAAAAGGCAAATCCTTGAAGCTTTTCTGTTACCCAAATTTCAACCTTTTCAAGAAATGGTTCATTTTCCTGTCATCCATTACAAGATTCTGCTTCTCTGAGCTATTAAATCCTTTCCCTCATTCAACCACTTTATGTTTCAACTTTGAGCATCCCTTTTCATAAAGTTCAGTTCTTGATTCATTTTCCAAGAATTTCTGTGATTCTTGTTCATAAAAAAATGTTCATTTTTATGTGTCTCCCACTCAGAAGCCCAGCAAAACAAACCCTCATGGATGCAAAATTTCTCCACTTTCTGTCCTTAACCCTCTCTATTTTCATCTCCTCAACTGCTTTCACACCACAAGATAATTATCTCATCAATTGTGGATCAAACACCAGGACAGAAGTTGTTGATAACAGAAACTTTGTTGGGGACTCTTCAGAGAGTGGCTCAGCTTATTTGTCACAAGGTAAATCATTTTCTCTTCCGAATCCAAACCCATCTTCCAATGCTTCTGTGCTCCACAGGACAGCTAGAGTTTTCACTTCTGCTTCAAGCTATAAATTTCAGATCAAGAATAGAGGGACCCACTTGGTGCGACTGCATTTCTCTCCTTTTGTTTCCAGAAATTATGATCTCAAGAATGGAAAGTTTGGGGTTTCCGCAAATGGGGTTTCCCTTCTGAGCAACTTTCTTGCTAATTTTACTGTTATTAAAGAGTTCTTCTTGATGGTGGATAAGGAAAAGCTTTTGGTTTCGTTCATTCCTAATAATGATTCAAATTTTGCTTATGTGAATGCAATTGAAGTCTTTTCAGCGCCTAAAGATTTTTTCATTGATGCTGCTGGAGTACGATTGATTAGCCCTGACGATGGGATTCAAGAATTAGAGCTGAATGTTTCATCCCAAGTGTTGGAAACTGTTCATAGGGTTAACGTAGGAGGTCCAACTTTGACCCCCTTTAATGACACACTCTGGAGGACTTGGATTCCGGACGACGATTTTCTTGTCATGAAATCTGCTGCTAAAATTGCTAGGACAAATGGTCCCCCAAATTACCAAGATGGTAGTGCAACTAAGGAAGATGCACCAGATCATGTGTACATGACTGCACAGCAAATGAACATAGTGAATACGAGTTTGAATTTTCTGTTTAACATAACATGGGATTTTCCAGTGACACCCGGGAATTCGATGCACTTTGTTCGGTTGCATTTCTGTGACATTGTTAGTGTTGCACTCAATACATTGTACTTCAACATATACATAAATGGAGTCACTGCATATAAGGACATGGACTTGTCCATGCTTTCGCTTCATCAGCTGGCGTCGCCTTATTACATTGATTTTGTTGTGAAGAACACGAAAGATTCTGGTGTTGTATGGATTAGTGTTGGTCCTTCTGAGTTAAGTACTACATCGAGGAAGAATGCTATTCTTAATGGGGTGGAGATCATGAGAATGGTGAGTCTTGTTGCTTTGCCAACTTCGTCTAAGAAGAAGCACATGTGGATCGTGGTGGGATCAGTAGTTGGAGGATTTCTTTTCCTGTGTTTGGCAATTCTTGCAGTTTTTGCCATAGTCAAATGTGGGAAGAGGAAGCTGAAAGCAAAACCAAGGCAGGCTGAAAGTGCCGGTTGGACTTCTGTGCGTGGATATGGTGGCGGCTCTCAGGCCACAGTATCTGAAGGAACCGCCCTCGCTTCTCCCGGCCCCTATGGATATTATGGATTGAAGATTCCCTTTGCTGATATACAGTTGGCCACAAATAATTTTGACAAGAATCTGCTAATTGGCTCGGGTGGCTTTGGGATGGTCTACGAAGGGATCCTTAGAGACAACATAAAGGTTGCTGTGAAGCGAGGCATGCCTGGTTCCAGGCAGGGAGTCCCGGAATTCCAAACTGAGATTACTGTTCTATCAAAAATTCGCCACAGGCATCTTGTTTCCCTTGTCGGCTACTGTGAAGAGCAATCAGAAATGGTGCTTGTTTATGAGTACATGGAGAAGGGGCCACTGAGGCAACACTTGTACGGTACAGATTTACCGCCTTTACCTTGGAAGCAAAGGCTAGAAATATGCATTGGTGCGGCCAGAGGCATTCACTACCTCCACACAGGTTCTGCTCAAGGGATCATCCACCGCGACGTCAAGTCAACCAACATCTTACTTGACGAGAACTACATTGCTAAGGTTGCTGATTTTGGTCTCTCAAAGTCTGGTCCATGCCTCAATGAGACTCATGTCAGCACTGGTGTGAAGGGCAGCTTTGGCTACCTAGATCCTGAATATTTTCGGCGACAGCAGCTCACCGACAAATCAGATGTATACTCATTTGGGGTCGTGCTTTTTGAAGTCTTATGCGCCAGACCGGCTGTGGATCCGTTGCTCAACAGGGAGCAAGTGAACTTAGCCGAGTGGGCGAAGGAATGGCAGAAGAAAGGGATGATAGAGCAGATAGTTGATCCTCAGCTGAAAGATCAGATAAAGCCAAGCTCCCTGAAGAAATTCGTCGACACAGCTGAAAAATGTTTGTCTGAATTTGGCGTCGACAGGCCTACCATGGGCGACGTGCTGTGGAATCTGGAATACGCGTACCAGCTCCAAACAAACGAAAGGCAACAGGCGACTAGTGATGATCGGGGAGCGCCTGTGGTTGTCCCGGGAGGTCCCCTGAACCGCGCCGGCGCCGATGGGATTGGCAATAGTGACGATCGCACATCGGACATATCAACCAGCGGCGTGTTTTCGCAGCTGATGACAAATGAAGGCAGATAGAACACAGATCCGTGGAGCGAACAAATAGGCCTCCACACATCAGTCCTATTGGAAGGCTTCGTGAGCCATCCATCTTAAGTACTTGTAGTAAGTACTCTTGGTGTATATATACATATTCATGCTTGCTTGCTTGCACCTGATTTGAACTTTATTCCAGATGGAAAATGTAGCATGAGTTGAACTTCTGATCACTTGTTTTGTTGTCTTATAGCTTGGCATTAATAATGGAGTTTCTGCAGTTAAATGTCACCGAAGAAGCTGTATATGACAAATATTATACTCTTAAATTTCTCTCAAAACTGCTCCATTTCACATTGATTTCTTCCTTCATTTCAGTAGCCTTATCTGGATGTGATGGAATATTACTTATCATTATGTTCATTTTTGAGTGATTAGGTTAAATAAACTATCTGATTAAGCATTTATAATGGATAAAAGCGTTTATTTAGTGTCAAGTCCAACATTAAATAACTAAATCAGAGAATAATTAATCTCATGTGATTAAATAATCATTCAAAATAATTTCTTTTAAATCCATCCTTGAAAGTGAACACATATTAAAAAATATTACCAATTCATTCATAGTCCACCAATGTTGGGTCCTATGTGTAAAAATATTACTTCTTTCCATATTATAACATGCATGGCTGAGATGTAAAAGTTAAAGCAGAAAATGGGAATACAAATGCTTTGAAATGAAATGTGGGAATGAGTTGGACACTAAATGGGGTGTTTAGATGTGGTTGGAAAGCTTTTCAAAATATCTGATTTTTTAGAGTTAGTTTTTTTTTTTTTTAACTTATTTAAAAATAATCTATATGCTGCTTCATGTTGCCTATTAAAAATGATATAAATATTATTAATTAATTATATTAATGATATTTAGTTTATTATTATATTCGTCCAAATACTTTTATCAGCTTAATTTTAAATAAAATTCATGATTTTATAAGTTTTAAAATATTTTATAGATTATGTAATTTTATGAGCTCTTAAAAGTAATTTCAAGAACCAAACACCCTCTATACGAGATTGTAATAAGCAATAAGTAATTGTATATAGTGACTGAAATCCGAAAAAGAGGAAAAGATGAAAAATGGAATCAATTGATGCAAAAGGATTAGATTTTATGTATGTTTTATTTATTACATTTTAAATTTTATTTATTTGTCTACTTATTTTTTACACAATTTTTTTTAAAAAAAAACGTTTAAAAACCAAAACAAATAACCTATGTGGTTTCTCCTTTTGCTAAGGCTATGTTTGTTCCCTAATTTTTTACTATTCATTCTTACTTAAAAATCTTACAAACTAAATATTTTATTACACAAATTTTACTTAAATTCAAATTCAAAATTTTTCCTCACTTACCTTCTATAATTGACTAATAATTTTTTAATTATTATATCTATTTACAATCAAATCAACACATATTTTTATAATTTTTCTATTTACATTCATTTTTTTGTTATTCTATGAACTTATATAATATCACATCACCCAATAATTATTATATAATATATATTATATATATATATATGTATATAAATAATTTTACTATCTATCCAAATGTTTCAAACTAGACATAAGTTTTCCTCCAACTAGAATCATCAAAATTTTTCCACCCACTCTAATAACGAACCTAACATACCCCAAGATTTCCCATCGTTGCCTTCTTATTCCCAATTTTAGAATTTTTGCACTAAAAAACGTTTCGCTGTCGATTCGACCATTTCAATTCATTCGAATTAAAGTAGGAAAATTGTGAAATCAAAATGACTGAGGTGAGCCTCCTTGATTTTATTGTATTTATTATTTTTTTGCCTAAATCCCTTTCAACTTTGTGATTACAGCTGGAAGACTTCAGTTTCTTGACTCAATTGTCATTGAAGCTGGCTCACACCTGTAGTCTTTGACACGATATTTTTGCTATGTTTGGGGGATAAATTTTGTTGGCAGATCATATTTGGGGTAAATGCGTTGTGAAGAGTCATATGTTTTATTATAAGATTTTAATTAGCTAAAAAATTTGATTTATTTAAATATATAAAATATTAATTAGATTATGTGAATATATATATGTGTGTGTGTGTGTGTGTGTGTGTCTATAAGTACTAATTTAATTGTAAATATATATAATTTAAAAAAATAAATAGTTAATTATATATATAATAAAAATTTTTAAATAAATTTTTTGTCTAGTAAAATATTTGATTGGTAAAAATTTGAATGTTGAGAAATTAAAAAAAGGTGAAACAAACATCACCTGTGTGTGAAACACGATACTTGCTTTCTTCTCATGTATTTTGTTAGTTCCTTCTGACGGTGGTTCCGTGTTTCTTAATTCTTGCAAGGTGATTCATAGCTGGGAGGACGGCCTTTCAATGTATCCGATGCACCGTGACCAAGACAACCCCTCGTGGAGTCGCTGCAAAAATGATTTTGATTAGATTTGGTGAATTAACCAACACCTAATTTTCAATTTCAGTGGCACAACTTGATGAATTTGACATAATTCACTTCGCAATACGTCTACACGCGTGCAATTGCAACTTGCAACTTATTCAATGCTAACTCTACTGTACTCAATAATATTTTAAAATTTAATCAAATTAAAATTTAAACTAATATAATTTTTCAAAACTTAATTTTATTATTTAATTCAAATTTTAATTTAATTTCGAACTTTAATTTATTAACACTTCAAAAACCACCCTAATATAACTCAATTGTTGGCGTGATGGTGTTCGTTAGTTGCTCATAACCCTACTGGCTGTGTTGACAACATTGTCCCTTCTTGGATAGATCGAGGTTCGACATGGATGAAGAGTTCATACCACACCTTAAGGTTGCTGACTCCCGTCTCCATTAAAAGAATGTACTGTACAATAAAGTGGCATGTAGCACACAATGGCTATTAATAATATGTAGTATAAAATGGGTTGTGCTAATTCCTCTTTAAAATGATAATTTGCATTACAATCTGGAAGAAGAACATTGAAAGAATCACAATGCAATGATCTACATCTGCTAATGATTAATGTCATGTTACATAGCGTGTCATGATACATAAATGCCGTACCAAGTGTAATATCTCCAAGACCCCATGTTGACCTTGACGATGAACCAATACTTCGATTGTGAAATTCATTTCATATGGAGCATATGCTATCATAAAAGTAACTATTCAGCTAGGTTAAAGGTTGGGACCGTTTCAAGCAATCAAAGCAAACACTAAAACCAACAAAAAGCCAGATTTCGGAAATGTTCATAATAATACAGGTATGATAAAAAAAAGGACAGGCGCGCTCACTTTCAGATATATGTACACACACTTATTCAAAGTGACAAAATCCACCGTGAAACCACAGATTGAAGAGACCGCATATCATTGTTTCTTTTACCTTCTTAACACAGGGTTGAATATGCAAGCATCTACCCCTGCATCATCGGCTATTTTAAGTGATGAAACAGCCTGAGCAGCAAGATGATCAGCAGATAAACCGACAGGGCTCCAAGCTTCCTCACCAAAATATCGAGGATGGATGTCTGTGGCCAGAGGATCAGCTGTGACCGTAACGTTAAAATTTCCCCAGTGATCCCACACGAGTCCATATCTAGAAGCATCAGAAGCCCTTTCAATATTGTCAATTGAATTTGGATTTTGATACGGAGCCAGTGGCAGTGACTGTCTTCCCCCCACAATGATGGCCATGTTGCCAGCACGATCCCAGGAGGTCAGCCCTTCATCCTTTTTTGCCATTATTTTACTTGAATCGTTTGAGTCTTCCTCAAGTAGGACATGCAGCGCAACTGCCTCTGCTATGGCAGCTCCTTCTTCATAAAGTCTCTCCTGTTCTTCTTTCTTCTTCTGCTTCTTTTTTTCCAGTTCAGAACAGATGGCAGCTGAAGCAGCCAAAGCCTTTTCCAACCTCCTCTTTTTCTTCTCAGCCTGTTTAATGCGATCAAGCTCATCCTTCACCTGCTTCTTCTTGGTTTTTCTAACTCCAGCACCTGTTACTTTAGCACCTTCCATAATGTCCAGTCACGCTCAACACTGATACTTCTCCTATCTGACCAAGTTCTTTTCCAGAAATTCCTTTTCGTTTTTTCCTAGAGAACTTTCCTAAGAGGTATACATTATGCAATCAACTATAGGTTCCTTTAATTTAGGTTATTTAATACTCAACAAACTGAAAATGAAAAATCAAAAACCAGATGAACACTAGTTAATTGAAATATATGCCTACGCCCACTCAGGTATGAACGAGTACCCCATCTTACGCACACTACATTCCCAGATAGAAATAACAGGAGACAGGAGAAGTGAAAACTGATAGTTGCTTATCGATCTATCCTTCATCACTGTTCCCAATTTCCCAAATAACTTGGCATTCATTTCACAATAACTGTGTAGAAGAACGACTAATTGTTCTTGACATCAAATAACTATTCCTTCAGTTTCAAACAGTTCACATGGCCTCCCTCCTGCAGTAAAGAAGAATAAATTCAGCATACACTCCACCAAGACTCACAAGAAGTAATATCATTCAATACAGATATTCCCGCCAATTACATCAGCGGTGCGACAACACAAATGTCAACAAAAGCAGTTGGACGAAAACGGCAATATATACTAACCACCATAAAACACAATTAAGTAATGTAAACAAATGAAGTACTAAACATCCAAAAAAAAGTACTGTTATACAGCATAAGCCAACTGAGCAATTACAACACCACGATTGCCAATCCGCCACATCAAATTCCTATAATCCATTCAATATCCAACAAATATAGATATCAAATAACTGTCGAAGACCAAACGATAGTTCTGAAAACAAGCAGTTCTTCTAATTCCTACTGAGAACACATTATAACACACTAAAAATAACACAAAAATCTTGCACTAATCCAGAATAAATATTTCCACATTCACAGTTGAAAGGTCCTAACTTTAATCAAGAAATACACAAATGATCCGACAACAAGTGAGCAATTAATTCAGTTTATTTACATTTGCTACTGTACGAGTCTAGCTTAGGAGCACAGCAACATTTCCCCTAAGTTCAGATCCGAATCACACAATAAACCAGGCCACCGGTCTCCGCAAGATCTAAAGACTAACAAACCCAAATTCAATTCAATAATTCAACAACCCAAAACCCTATAGCACAACCCCCCTTACCCTGGTACCTAAATCCCAATTTCAACAAAAGCCTATACCTCCGTACTTAATTTATCATCGGATCAAAAAGCTCAGGTAACAAGTCACAAAATTCACACATAAATTAAACAAAACTTTAAAAAATGGAGTAAAATTAAAGCAAACCTGTTCGAATCAAGGAGAAAGAAAACGGTCTCCCTAACAAGGCAATTAAAAGAAGAAACCCAAAAACTGCAAACGAGATAGGTAAAGAGTTCGATTCTTGTAAAGTGCCTCGATCTGCAGCAAGTACGAGCCGTGCGTCAGAGCGAAGGGAAAGAAGATAAAATGATTGATCACATGAGCCTGCCGGACTGTATGAGACGGGGACGGGCAGGAGAAGGAAGGGCAATATTGGAAATTCGGGTGGGCTCCGACACGCGTCGTTTAAGGGAGAGGTATCCAGCAGTGTGTAATTATTTGCCGTTGACTATCCCTTTTTCGTGTAGAACGGTTGTGATGAGGCCAGTTGGGTGTTATTTGATCAGCCGTCGTGGCACTGGCGTCATGAATTTCACACGTCAATTCAGAACAAAATTCCATGGATTTGCTGCAGTCTCTCCAAGAAAAATCTTGGATATTTCACTTGGGATAAAATGGCCAATAATTTTGGCTTCGTTCGTCTTGCATGTTTCTAGATGCATTCTTTAAAAAATTATATAAAAGTGAAAAAAAAGAAGAAAGAAAAAGGTTTAAGAATTATAATATTGAAACGTATATTTTTGTTGCTAGAAAAACAAAACCAAACTTAGCCCTTGAATTCTTGGTACAGTGGTGTGTCAGGTCTCTCTCCCATCCAAGACGAATTCGCAGAATTCTTCGGTTCTGTTTAGAGCTGTCTAACATTCTTGTTCTTGCCAAAGAAAGCAGTTTGATTTCTTGAAATGGATGGTTTCCCTGGTCACATGCGATATTTCTTAAGGCAGTCCAGCAAGCATTCAGCATCAATCAAGTTTGCATGAATAGAAAGGTGTGATGCCTCAAGACGTCTCGCAGATGTAACACTCTATGTATTTCGTCGAGTATTAAAATTGTGACATTTATCGTGATCTTAAAAAAATCTAAACAACATAGTTGTCCTCGTCTTGGATGATCAGCCCAAACGAGATTCCAGCTGCAATAATGAGTGAGGCAGGTGATTTATAGGACAAGCGTCCTCTCGAGACAATTGCTTGTGGTAAGTTGCTCCCGTGAGACTCCGTTTGTTTTCGTTTTTTAATGTATAATTTTAAATTTATTTTTTTAAAAAAATAAATAAAAATAAAAAGAATAGAAAGAAATTTTAAAAAATATAATAATTACAATGTATATATTTCGTGAGATAAAAAAAAAAAAAAACAAATGCAGGCAAACTCATTGTGAAAATACGGTGCTTTTATCAGAACCTAATGTCGTGTGTTTTTATTTATTTATATATTTTTTGGTGCTGGGCTCCATGACTTTAGGATTGGATTTGATATGATTTTTTAGTATCTAAATACTTATTCAATTCATTTAAAAAAGTTTTGGAGAGTGAAATTATTTTGATTTCTCATTTCTTAGTTAGTTGAGTGATTTCTAACTCAAATCGAAATGAGATGTTTTGTAACTCATCACGTCAGAACCAACGTCCGATTCTTGAGTGCCAACATCTTTTCTGTCCGTCTCCTGTCCGTGAAATTGAACAACTCAACCAACGTTTGGGAACGATGTGCAGCGTGTTTGGAATCATGTCGACGTGTGTAGCGTGTTCGAAACTATAATTTTAACGGGATAAAAATATAATTTATTTGAATATATATATATAAAATATATGATAATAATTAAATGATGTGATAATTTATAAAGTTAATTATTGTGTTTTAGAATGTAAATAAAAATAAATGTATATAAGAATTGATTTAACTGTGAGATAAATTAATAATTGAAAAATAATTAATTAGTTATATATATATATATATATATATGAGAGAGAAATTTTAAATTTGAATTTGAATTTAAATAAAAATATTGTAGAGTGTTTGGCAGTGAGAAGTTTATCTTGGTGTTGACGATGAGTTTATGAAATTATTCAATAGAATTTGAAGGGTTTTCAAATAAATAACTTTTCTTCAACAAGGGATATGTTATTTTTAAAATTTCATGAGTTTATTTTAGGATGAAGAAATGCATCAAAATTAACAAAAGTGTTACGGTAAAAATTATAGTTGAAATTTTAGTATCAGAAGGAATATTGGCAAAATTTGGGTAGTCCGCGTACGTTCGTATGTAAATCTGGGAGGTGGAAAGTGAGGATGAGTGAAAAATATTTTTTTGATGGTCGGTAAGAATTGATTTGGGGAATTGTGAATTTGCATCCAAACATAAATTTCCCTTAGGTTTGGATGTTTCACCGTTCTGTAGTTTTCTGCTTCTTCTTCTGTGCTCAGCTCAGTCGCCGTTTCAGTTTCCAGCGGCGCACACGCGCATTGCTCCGGTTTTTCCGGCAAAATCCAAGCCAAGGGATGATATCTCTTCTGCCCATCACTAAACCCTCGCCGCTCTACTTACGCCCCCGAGAACCTCTCAAGAAAACCGCCAAAACCCGGACCCCAATCCACTCTCTCCTCCAGTACAACCGCAAACCGCAGCTCGCCGGAGAAACGCCGCGAGTGGTGGTCATCACCTCCGGGAAAGGCGGAGTGGGAAAGACCACCACCACCGCCAATATCGGCCTCTCCATCGCCCGCCTTGGCTTCGCAGCCGTCGCCATTGACGCCGACGTTGGCCTCCGCAACCTCGACCTGCTCCTCGGTCTCGAAAATCGCGTCAATTACACGGTCGTCGAAGTGCTCAACGGGGATTGCCGCCTCGATCAAGCTCTAGTTAGGGACAAAAGGTGGTCGAATTTCGAGCTTCTGTGCATTTCCAAACCCCGCTCCAAACTCCCCCTAGGGTTTGGTGGAAAAGCTCTAATCTGGCTAGTCGAAGCCCTAAAAAACCGTGAAGAAGGCCCGCCGGATTTTATAGTGATCGATTGTCCGGCGGGAATCGACGCAGGGTTTATCACCGCCATTACACCTGCCAATGAGGCAATTTTGGTAACGACGCCAGATATCACAAGCCTCCGGGATGCTGACAGGGTTACCGGCTTATTGGAGTGTGATGGGATTAGGGACATCAAGATGATTGTGAACAGGGTAAGAACGGATATGATTAAAGGGGAGGATATGATGTCTGTTCTGGATGTTCAGGAAATGCTGGGGCTGCCATTGTTGGGGGTCATTCCTGACGATTCAGAGGTGATCAGGAGCACGAATAGGGGGTATCCCTTGGTACTGAATAAGCCGCCGGCATTGGCAGGGTTGGCATTTGAGCAGGCCGCCTGGAGGTTGGTGGAGCAGGACAGCATGAAGGCGGTGATGGTGGAGGAGGAACCCAAGAAACGGGGTTACTTCTCCTTCTTTGGAGGGTAGACTAATGCGATGACGCCGCCGTTTTGAGAAAATTTAGATGAGATTTTTGGAGGAATTTGTGCAGTAGGAGCTGAAGGTTTGCCATTGTTTTCCTTGTTTTGATCATTGTTTAAAATCCTAGAAAGGTATTGGATTATTGTTAGTGCTTGTTGGTTCTTTTAGTTGTGATCAGTACTGTATGCTTGGAGGCAAATGTACTTCTTGGATGATTGGATAATATATGGGTTGGACAGAGCTCTCCTAACTTTGATTTCTTGCTTCTTTGGCTCTCGTAGTCACTTTTGCTCAACCTCGTTTGTTTCCATTGTATGGCTAAAGTTTGTCTTCTTTATGGTCGTCTCTCTCTGGATACTAGGAGTTGGAAACTTGGATGAATGATGCAATGGAGGCAGGGCTGAGCAAAAAATTGTTTAGCATGTCTTGTTTATGCTGCAACTACCCAACATCAGTCTGTCTTTCTTGTATTAGTAACCACGCATTAGAAGATTATGTCACGATGAAAGAGATGCAGTGCGCCATTGGACATCCTGAGTTTCAATAATGCAATGCGTACCTCAATTGGAGTTTCTGAAGTAAAATCCATAGAACACTTCCAAGATCAAATACTCTGTCAAGTGCAATTTCTAACGCCAACCAGTTGCTTTTCCAATTTCTCAACTCTTCAGCCTTCTTAGAAACTACATTTTTAAATCACATTCTGCTGTATGTTCCAGTTTGGAGTTGGGGAAAAAAATTTGACTGTTAAATTATCAGTATTAGACAATCCAGTGCACCGATTGCCCCCTTTTAAGCCTTCGAACACTGATGGGATGCATTCCAACAGATTGAAAAGGCTTCATATTTATTAAGCATAAACTCAGAAAACCCATACACATGGTCAGAGATACACAAGCATTTATTGTTTGCAGCATGACAATTTTTACATGGAACTATTTTAAAACCCGGGCACTTTTCACGAACAATCATAAGCGCGCATGTCTGATCATCAGCCATTGAAGATTCAAATGAGTGTGGGATCTAATTCGAAGTTTCTTCAAACATGCGTCACCAGTCGAAGCTGATAGACTTGAAATAGAGGTTCTTGGCCAGACCAGATGCACATATCTTGGCGACTTCATGCCGCAGGCTTTTCGGACCGCTAACTAGGACTTCGACGTCTGGTTCTTTGCAATCAAACAGTATTCCTGCCATTGTGTCAACCAGAATCCATTTACAGCAAGGTTGATTATGCTAACCATTTATATATTTAATTTCATTCCTAAACAGACACTTACTCTTCAGATCAGGCCGGGCGCCAAAATGCACTGTTGTGGACTGAACAAGGGACTGATGAGGTAAGCTCTCAAGTTCCCTGTCTGAAACAGGCAACCAGGAAGAAGGTGACATTGTTGGAGTTGGCAGGTCCAAATAATGAAGTTGCTTCCCCTCTGCAGAGATTTTCCTCTTTTGCCACAGGAAAATGGCACTGGTTGCTACAAAGACACAGGCACAAATAAGAAACATGTCCCAAAGAATCTTGAAGCTGTAATGGTAGTTCTCCCCCCTCTCTTCCACAGGATATATATGGTAACGAGTCACGAAGCCTAAGAGTAGTAAAAACATGACAAAGGCGGATGAGATTATTGCGCCAAGCCACAGCCAGCTGTTCTTGCCTAGAACTGCATATATTGGCATGTCTGATGGATTTGGCCTGAACGCTTTAGTCTCAATCTGCTTCTTGGCATCCTCTGGGGGCCTTTCGTGCTCTTGAGTAACGTAAGCTTCTATCCGCAGTTGCAATTTGGATACGTCCACGGGTGTGCCAGACAACGGTAGCAGGAGATCTAGCATGGTTAGATCGGCTGTGCTCTTGAATGCTGTGACGAGAAGAACTTTTGGAACCTTTGTGTCAAACTCTGTACTTCTGAATATGATTTCGCGTGTTATGGAGATGAAAGGAGCTATGCCACTTCCTCCGCTGATCATTACCAACGACTCGTGCCTGGATGAGTTTAATCTTTCGTGAGCATGCTGAGCATTATAATAAAGATTGAGTTGAATCTCTCGATAGCATGATAAAAAGGATGGGATGCTAGAGCTCAATTAGTCTTGCTTACCTTGGAAGATGAGATGATGGAGAGCCATAGGGTCCTTCAGTTGATACTTCAAGATGATCCAATGAAGTAGAAAGTGTTTTGTACAGCTTTTGAGTCCAACTCCCCTGACTTTTGATTACAACACTGAGGCTGTCTGTCTCCAAATTGCTGCTGGAAATTATTGTAAATGGATGCCACTGCAGTTGGCATATGCTTGGGACTTGAAGAAACAAGCTACTGGTGGGATTGTATGACAGCCCTGAAAGGAAAAGTGGAACAGTTTTACTAGAGAATGAGAAAAGAGTTCCTTAATCTGCTGTGGAGTCACCTGAATTCTTAGCGAAGGTCATTTCCATGGTTCCATTAGGCAGAAGGCGCGCTGAAAGTAGCCTCACCCTTCGCCTTGATTGCAGGAATCGCAAGTGGCGATCAATGAGGAAGAGGAAGATTCCGGGAAGAATCATGCAAAGGTAGGCCACGCCGACATGGAGCATGTAGAAGAACACAAACAGAATGTAGAGATGGTGAGTGTAGAAGAAGAGCTCAAACATTTTTCGCCTCACACGATCAAGGCTCGTTGCCCATATCCCTAACGACAGCACAAACGCTATCACACCGGCTACATTAGAGAGGTATGTGCTGCTCCACTCCAGCATCTGCATTCACAGTCACCTCATTTTTATCAAAAATCATCTTAATTGAGGCGTATGATTGAAAGCACAACTCTGTACCAGGTAGAGTTGATCTGTCATAGCCCAATAGATGACAAATCCTATGCTGTGGGCAGCAAAGAGGACAGTTGAAACATGGCCAAGCCAGATGTGGTACTTGATGCTTGACTCTGAAGTGAGGCCTAAAAGGGGCAAGACCGACGATCCTCGAGTCACGGGGAAGAACAGGAAAGCCCAGCAAGTGTTGCCAATGTATCCTAGCCTTAGGGACACGCTGCGTAGCTTCACTTGCCACCTTCACAAGTGAAAAAGACAGCAGATGATCACAAGAAAAATGGACGGTTGATCCATGCTTATTATCAAATAATTAATCTTTGCTGTTTTTTAGTACGTACACTTTCCCTTTTGCTCCGTACTTGAAAAGGTGGCCAAAGTTGTCATGCAAGTAGTTTGCAAGGGACCAGATGAGAAGTGCTACGAACATGGCGGCGAAGGTAAGCTCCACCGCATTGACTATTCCCAGTGGCGCCATGACCACCGCCGGACGCCGTCCTAGGGAATGACAACGGCTCTGTACACTGCCAAGAGTTCACTCTTTAGAATTCTTCAATCCTTACAAAACCATACAACTCGAAGAAGAAAAGAAGTGATCAAGAAAGCGCCTGATTAAGACCTCACAGAACCTGACTTCTTCTGGAGATGTAAATAAACACATCCCAAAGCGGCAACGAGCATCAACGGAAAACTGAATAAAACAAGATTGGTCCCTGCAGAAAAAACATGATGGGGTGGAGCAGTTCAAGGAAGTAAACTGGCGAGCAGTAGGGACTCCATACATGCATGGTAAGTACCTTGTTCCCTGAAGTACGTGGAGTCGAGCTTTTCCTGCAACCTGGGCTTCCACGAATATTTGTAGGCTTTCGTAGGCAGCATAACCCATACGAACATGTACCCTACGAACACCAACAGGAAGAAAACCTGCCATGCTGCGCGATACTTCATCTTCCTCTGAGGTTCAGAATTGTTTTCTCGACGGGGTGCGTCCACTGAGCAAGGCATTCGATCCTCGTGTAATATATATGTGACATGTCATAGCCCAGTAGGCCGCCTTTGTCAACTCTGAAGAAATGGCATGGTTCGTGCACGAGCACTGGGAATTTAGCATTTAAGTTCGTTTTTCAGGCTGCTAAAACCCGAAAGCTGGTGGATTAATGTAGTCATTTATATTTTATGCAAGTGAAAGTCAAAAGCTTACGTGGTATATTAAGCTCGCCTTCGTGCTATGGAGGAGTTATTACATAATATCAAACTCCACGAAATCCTCCCTCTTTATTTTGGATCCATGTCTCCGTCGCTACCAATATATAATTGCTTTGTGCATTATTTTTTGAGAAATTACAATCCCATTGTTTAGTTTGTTTAGTTTATACTCATGTCTCCGTCTCTATCAATATATAATTGCTTTGTGGCATTATTTTTTGAGAAATTTATGCTATATTTGGCCTTTGAAATTTAGAGAAGAAAACAAAAGCAAATGTTAGGAAAAATGTTTTTAGTGTTTGGTTTAGAAGAAAAATCGTATAGAAAAGAAAATGAGAGGAAAATTGTAACTTAATGAAAAAAATGGAAAGAAAGTTATTTTAACTCTCTCATTTCTCTTTAATAAAGTTCACTAATTCTATTTCTTTTATTAGTTTTTTCATTTTTTCCTCAAATTATAAAAATTTCAATTTTGAGTTTTTATTGATTTTATTTCTTTTTTTAAAAATTTTTGTTCTCTCCTTTTTGAAATCTTTTCAATCTAATATTTCATTTTATTTTGCTTTTTCTATGATTTTCGTTTCCACCCTAAATTTTAAAACCAAACATACCATTAAACTTTGTACATATCAACTCATTAGGTTTGAGAAATTACGAATGCATCCTTTTTAAAGGAGTTTATGTAAATTTTTTAAAAGGCTAATCTATACAAAAATTTACTCACTAAATGAATTTAAATAATAGTCAAAAATATAATTAAGGAAAAATATAAGTAATTTTTTTTGTCTAAGAAGTTAATCCATACAAGCCCAAACCTTAGCGAAGCAGTAATTTCTCCTTATTTTTTTTGTGACTTGATTATTAAATAGATGTGTATATTACGTTTTAATAGTACATTACGTTTTTAAAATTATTCAATTAATTTGAGTTGTTTAATTTGAAGCATATATAAAAGTTATCCTACATGATTTGTTTAAGTATATATGGTTAAGATTTCTATTATGGTCTTTTCCTTGTAGTTTAATTAGCAAATATTTTCAAGAATAAATATGAAAAAGGCATACAAAACTACTTATATGGTGCATAACTTCTCGTAAAAATAATGTCTTTTTTGAAGGTTAATTTAAATGACTATTATAAAATAAAAATTATTAATTAAATGCAGTAAAATAAATAAAATTATACAATTAATATTCTATTATAAATTGGATAAGTCCGAACATTCAGAATCTAATTTTATAATAATGATTTATTTTGATTTTGCTTACCTTTCATCCAAAACTGTATCATAGAAATATAATTTTAAAACTAAATTTCTGAAATTGGGCTTTTTTATCCGAATTGTTAAAACTTGATTTTGAAATTGAATTCTGGAAATTCAATTTTAAAAGCATTTCATTAATTTATGAATAATATATTTTTTAATTTATAAAATATTTTTTTGAATTTTTTAATCAATATTCTATTAATTAATCTTTCATGAACAGTTGTATATAATTCGACATCAAATTGGATTTTGGAAAAAATATTTTTTATTTTTCCCAATAATTGAACAGAAATTATTTTTTAAATTTAATAAAAATACTAATTAAAACAGTAGAGTGAAAATACTTTAGAACTAAATTTCGATGTTCTAATTGAAACCGGATTTTATATATCTATATAACTGGAATTGAAGTGAATAAATCAAAACAAAAATTAAAATAAATATACTTAAAGATCATATTCTAAAAACCCAATTTTGAATAAAAATTTTAAATGATAATAAATGGTAATTATAAATCTAAAATGTGAAAATCTCTATTGATAGGAAAAGCAAAGCTGACTACTTTTCTTAGTTTTTCAGTAAAATGGAAAAATAAAGTCAATAGAAATAACCTTTCAGATTTTGTCCCAAGAAAGTTAAAAGTCAAGACTACTATCATGCATCCAAATTATGCACTTAAAATCTTCAAAATCTTATATTAGATTGCCATTATACCATATTTGTCAACCTCTCTTTAAACTGCAAAATCAAGGTTGATTTATTGCAGTTTTTAAGCTTCTTTGGAATCGATTTAAAGGTTTGCGATGGGATTATTGGGATTCAAATACTATATTCCATACTTTCTCTTTCCACTCGCTATTCCACTTATAAAAATTTGACATGTGTCAAAAAAAGTTTGTGATTACGAAAGAGATTTTATTCAAGGAGAGAAATAAAGCAATATTTATTAAAAAATTCATATTTTTTAAACAACTAATCAATTATATAAATTCTTCGACTAGTATCATAGTTAAGGTATAGTTTATTTTGATTAATATATATATATATATATATATATATATTACCAGTAATCAATATTCCTCTTATAATATTATTCTCATTTAATAATTGATTTACTTAGTCGTATATTTTTAATTTTTTAATGTTCATTTTCAAAATTTTATTGTTATATTTTTAAAAACCCAAGCAGCATGAAGAGTTATGAAGGAGTATTTTTCATAAATCAATGCTACTATTGGAAAAGTTACTTCTTTTTATTTTTTTTTTCTATGTTTATTCAAAGAAATATAGAAACATGTCTACATTTATTAACAATTTACATTGGAAATTTTCAAATTAAAAAGATTACACACACGAACACACACACCTATACTCTTTTAGAATGGTTGAAGGGCTTAGAGTCGCCGATTTTGGACTTTTAATATATTTCCTAAAATAACCCTATAATTTAATACAGTCAAGTAAAAAAATGTAAAATTATAATAGCCACTCTTTAATTCGTGCTTATCTCTTTCCTCCCTAACTTCACATATACAAATAAAATAGTACACAAACAATAGCCTTCAAAGATCTCTTGAGACTTTGAAAATTTTAATAATCTTTGATTTTCTATGATTTCGTGGCTGTCTTATGGACGTTATTAATATAAATAATTTGTTAAATCTAATTTGTTTTTGTTATGGAAATCATGCCTTTGTTAGTAATTCCATTCCTCAATCTAAAAGTGGAATAAAAAGTGGAATAAATTATGAAACATTATCTATGGAATGGGAATCGAAGATTCGAAGCCGGATTATTGACCTTCCTTGACTGCATGCATTGGATGAATTTTCTTGAACTGAAAATGATCTGCAAAATTTGATTTTTCTTGGAGTATAGCTATGATGCGTGAAATATGAAATCAGACCTATATAACCCTATCAACAACCCCTCGTGGGCTCTCTAAGTATCCTTGTTACTTTCTTCATCACAATGTGCGGTTACAAGAAATCACATGTAACTTATCTTGCAAGAACTTGAATCTGTATGCCTTATGATTCGTTCTGCCATTCCAGAACCATGTTTTCTTGATTGACTTATGACTCTATGATGTGGAAATTTCTGCAGGTTGTGGAGAAGTTTCTCGTCTGCTTTGTATTGGGATTGCTGTGTCTGAATGTAGCAGAATGCAGGGGCTCTGGAGTTCTCCAGGAACAAATCCAATACCCGGCGATAAACTGTCGAAAGCACAGTGCAGTTCTGACAGATTTGGGGGGCAAAAGGGATGGGAAAACCTCAAACACAGAAGCATTGAAGGCAGCCATTGCCAATCTGAGCAAGGTTGCATCGGATGGAGGGGCTCAGCTCATTGTCCCCCCCGGAACCTGGCTGACAGGCCCCATTACCCTAATCAGTCATTTCACTCTCTATATTCATAAGGATGCCGTCCTCCTTGCATCCCAGGTTGTACCATGTTCTGGTGTACAGTGCATGATGCAGCAACCTCAACTTGTAAAGTAATCTGACATGTATGAATGCTGCAGGAAGTGTCGGATTATCCTCTGATCGATCCGCTGCCCTCGTATGGCAGGGGAAGAGATGCTGCGGGGGGCAGGTATTCCAGTCTCATTGTTGGAACAAATCTGACTGAAGTCGTCATTACAGTTATTGTTTTATCTGTGGAATGATGCTGTGGTGACAGGGCAATGAGGTGGATTAACATGTTTTTTGATCTGTTTTTCAGGAGGGAACGGAACGATAGACGGGCAGGGCGAAAGCTGGTGGAGGCAGTTCAAGAGTAACAAACTGAATACCACCAGGCCCCTACTTGATTGAGCTCTTGTAGTCAAATCGGGTCCAAATTTCTCATCTTACCTTGAAGAACTCCCCCTCCTGGAATGTCCATCCTACTTACTGCACGTATGGTCAGCTCTTGTCCTGAATCAGGACTTTATGTTGTCCTTGAGATCTTTTGTAGTAAAAACTACTTCTTCGTTTGGAAAAATTTTAGTGATGTCATAATTGGAAGCCTGACACTCATTGCACCAGTTGATTCTCCAAACACAGATGGGATCAATCCAGGTTTGTAGATTCCTTTTTCTTTACTTGTAAACAATCTCAAAGAGATAGCGTCTCGGTTATATCTGTGCTGGTGCCCTGCAGATTCTTGCACGAACGTGCGCATACTCGACAGCTACGTGGTCTCAGGCGACGACTGCATTGCAGACAATAGCGGTTGGGATCAGTATGGGATCAAGTTTGGGATGCCTACACAGAACCTCAGCATCAGGGGGTTTACTTGCATCTCGCCTGACAGCGCCGTGATCGCCCTAGGCAGCGAGACGTCCGGTGGGATCCAATCCGTTATCGCGGAAGAAATCCACGCCATCAACTCGGAGTCAGGAGTCAGGATCAAGACCGCGCCAGGAAGGGGAGGCTTTGTGAGGGACATTTATGTCAGGAACATGGTGATGGACACCATGAAGTACGTCTTCTGGATGACGGGCGCGTACGGCTCGCACCCCGACGACGGCTACGACCCCAACGCGCTCCCCGAGGTGAAGAACGTAAACTACAGAGACGTGGTTGGGAAGAATGTCACAACCGTTGGTGAACTGGCTGGGATGAAGGGTGATCCCTTCACCGGAATCTGCATCTCCAACGTGTCGGTTGAGCTGGCGCCGAAGCGGTCGTCCGAGCAGCTGCCCTGGAATTGTACTGACATTGGAGGGACATAAAACCAGCTGAGGCCAAAGGCCTGTGGTCTGTTGCCGGAAAAGGAAGCTCATGGTGACTTCCCTACTGATGTGCTGCCTATTGATACAGTTGAGCTGAAGACCTGCTCAGCTGGTGTTCCTGAAGTCTGAGGTTGTCTTTTCACAGAGTGATGCTCAGATTTTGAGGGCCGTTAACGGGTTTTAATTCAGCAAAAATTGCAATGTCTTTTAGTCTTATGAGAACTTATGCATCCCAAAGCTGCAATGTGAAATGCAGGAAAATGTAGAAAACAACAATGTCTAACATTGAATAACACAAATTAAGATCGAGCAAATGCCTCTTTCAAAACCTGAGGCAGCTCATCTTCTTTCAAGAAACTACGCCGAGAGGTCTGTCTCTTAACCACGTGCTCCTGCAAGAAAACAAACAATTATGACAAAAAATGCTGGTAATGACACAAGACATGGTTCTGCTAAGAGATGGAAGCATACTCACATCGCTAAGCAGTAAGTCGTGCGGCTCCAGCATATGGAGGATTTCTTCCATTTTAGGCCTCTTTTCAGCTTCACGGTCCACGCACCGTAGAGCGATAAGCAGAATGCGCTTGAGCTCCTTCATGGAAGGCAGCTCAGGCAGCTTCGGGTCAAGTATGATGTCAAACTTCTGCAGTGCTACCATTGATTTTATCCAATCTACCAAATATTCCTACAATCAAATGTTCTTCATTTAAGGATTCTTTCATGCAATGCATTTGAAAAGGGCTGGCGCTAAAGAGAGATCAATACCTCTATTTCATTCGTGGTTGACTCTATGCTGGTTTTCCCTGACACAATCTCCATAATAAGTACCCCAAAGCTGTACACATCACTCTTCTGATCCAATACATGAGTGCTGTCATATTCTGGAGCAATGTATCTATGTATACATATCCAACACTGTGTTAGAATGGCAGATTAGTGAAGAAATGTCACCTTTGGTAGGCAGAAAAGAAACTGACATACCCTGACATTCCAGCCGGATGAGCTGTGGGATGATTCCACTCAGGGCCTAAGAATCTGGTGATTCCAATGTCAGAAATCTTGGGATTCCATTGCTGATCAAGGAGTATGTTGCTTGATTTCAGGTTCCGGTGGACCACCGGAGGCTCGGTATCCTCATGGAGGTAAGCTAAACTGTTGAAGCCGGGCTTTCAAAAGGGTTAGACAAGCTGAAGTCTGCATTGATAAAGCAAGAAAGGTGGAGTTCAAGTAAAAGATGTCAAACCCTTTTGCAACTCCCACAATGATCTTCGTCCTAATGTTCCATGTGAGAGGGCTAACGTTGCCAATGTTATGATGCAGCCACTGTTTGAGATTCCCATTGTCAACATATTCATACACAAGCATCCTGATTAATGAAGCAACAAGTTTAATCAGTGTTCGGCGGCTCAAACTTGTACAATTTTACCCAGCTTGAAAACATGACCTAATGAGTAATGACATAAGACAAACCGGTTTGGGTTCGGGTTAGGAAAATTGGAGAAGACCCACGATGACTAGTGACTTAACATAATTATCGCCTTAAATTTTTAATTTTTTTGGACACGATCTAAACCTCATACAAAGTTAAGAATGGCAATGGAATGAATGACTGTGAACACCTGTTCAACAACGATGCAGATAAAGTTGAGTGGATACGGGAGTGGAGGGCTTTTTTTTTTCACTTTAAATGGGGTAGGCATCCACCCTGCAAGGATATAAATAGACAGAGCAGGTGGAGTGAGGGGCTATTTTTTATAATTTAAATGGAGTGGGGAATGAGAGAACATCCCTCTCCATCCTCCACCCTATTTAAGTAAATACATATATATATATATATACATATATTTATAATATACTAATTTGTACTATATTTATAAAGAAATAAGTTGTATAACATAAAATTATTCTAATTTTACATCTTTTTGCTTTTAAACCCTATCTTTTTCCTTTTCTTTTAATTGCTTTATATATGAATACTTTTATATTAAATTTTGAAACAAAATTTAAAAAATTTCTTTCTCCAAAGAGGCGTGTGGGAAGAATTGGAACAAGAGATGGGACTAGAGTGAGGGAGCAATGATGGTGGACGAGGGAAAATATTTTATTCGATGGAGTGGAGGATGAGAGGGAGCCATCTCCAACCTTGTCCTCTCTCATTTCCATCCCTATATAAAGTCAATAAGTTCACATTTAACTGAAAATTTGAGCTCAAATTGGGTCGATTTCGATGAACCCAAGAATCAAACACGCCAAATTTGGGCCAACAGCTTGCATAAAATTACAATCCAACCCGTGATCAAGGTCAGAATACCTGTAATTTCCTTCGGCGCAGTATCCTATCAACTTCACCAAGTTCTTGTACCTAATCAGCAGCATAGCTTCCGCTTCTCTCATGAAGGATTTCCTTCCATTCCTGTCAAATTAATCATCCAATTGAACCTTAAAACATAAACGAGACAAGAATCCCCCTTAGCAAATGAAAGCTTTTGAGCTGATAGTAACATACCTCTTACTGAACAAGCTTTTGACAGCAACTGGAGTGTAATCTGTCAGAAAGCCACGAAACACCACTCCATAATCTCCATTGCCAACCACATTTTCATATGCCAATCCATTAGAAGCCTCTGCAATCTCCATCAAGGTGTATTGGCTGACAGGCCTCATGCCGGAGGCCACAGCCACAGCCACAGCCACGCCACCATCACTAGCCCTCTCATTGCCACACCACTGGCCAGAGTACATCGCCTGTTCTTCTGGGATCTCGAGGCTCATGTCTACATCCCATCCGTTGCGCGACAACAGCCTCCGGTCCATAGAGCAATTGCTGTGGGCATGGTCAGGATTCCCTGGTGCTGCTGCATGCTTGGATGATCTGCCTCTGCTCCTTCTGTATCTCCAGGAGATGAAAGCGAGTGTGAAGATCAGAACAATCAGGAGGGCTGATATTATGCAGATGATTATGGCAGCCCATAGTCTGATTCCGAAGAATGATGTTGGATTGGAGAGGTTGTGCTTGATGGATGATGCGATGAGAGGCATGATGTGAGTGTGTGTTCTTCGACTGGAATGGGAGATGAGAGAGAGTTTTATGTACATGAGGAGTTTAGTTTAGGTATGACTCTTTTTCAAATTCAATCTGTGGATAACTAACTAAATGATATAAAATTGGCTTAGAAAGATAGATTTTCTTTTCTTTTTCTTTTTTTGAGAAAAAAAGAAAGAAAGAAAGAAAGAAAGTGTTTTTGGTCATTTGAAGCATTTGTTTACTATTGGTCAACACAATTCAAGTTCCCACTATTTATTTAAGGATAGAAGCCATGTTGCATGGTTATTGTGGTAAAAATATTTTTTCTAACACGTAAATAAAAAAATTGATTTATTAATGTAATAATATTCTTGTAGTAATTTAAAGGCATATAATGTAAAAATATTGAAATTATGTAACCTGAACTTGAAGATAAATACTAAAAGTTTAATTCGTGATTTTTTAAAATCAAATACAAATACAAAATTGTACTAAAAATAATATTTTATATTTTTATTATGTAATATGTGGGATTGCGTCAGAGAAAAATAGATAATTTTTGTGTGTTTATAATTGAAAAATAAATTTAAAAGATTAAAAAATAAAATTTATTAACTCTCCAAACAAATTTGAAAACAAAGATGATGTTTTAATTGGTATTAGTTAATTAATTGATAATAAGGGTATGTTTGATAAAATATTTAAGGACCAATATGTTACATAGAGGGTGAGGGTTTAAAAATATAGTATAGATGAATTAACGACAGATTAAAAAATGGTTACTAACTCTATTCATATTTGAAAAAAAAAAATATAATGGGCCATTCAGTATTAGTTAATTAACTGAGAATAAAAATATACCTACACTATATAGAATAGAGGAGATCCTCAAAGGAACTTAAAAGTAAAATTACAAATATTAACCTTATTTCTTAAAGTAAAAATAGCCAAGATGATTAATTTAAATTAAAATACCACTCTCTAACATTTAATATATATATATACATACATATATATTCAAAATCAATGAATTCATTAAAGAAATTTATTGCAAGAAATTTTTGATAGTAAATTTATCTTTTGAACTCAATATTACAATTTTTTTGTCTGCAAATTAATTATAAATGAAATTAACAAATTGAAATAAGTAAATTCAATATAATTAATTCATCCTACAAATTTAAACCAAATTTCATACTACTATGAATATCAATTAATTTATAGTATTTTATAAAAATTTATATATATATCTAACACAAATTTAAGATTAAGAACTTAATAAGTCTTTTCACATAAAGCTGGACCCTTCAATAAGGGGATAAGCATTCAAAATTGCAATTTATATATATATATATCTGAATCACACAACAGACAGCAGAATAATTAATAAAAAGTCGGCCCAGCAGCTACCTTTTCGAGCTTGTCCAAGACTTAACTAATTCTGCATCGGTAATGTACTCAACAGAGGACTCAATGAGAAATCAACCAAAATACAGATCTAGACACAGCATTTTCCAGTATTTTTACAAGAGAACTATGATTAAAAAAAAAATTCCATTTTTGTTCTATGGTCTTCCAAAATTGGGAGGGGGACGCATGCAGAGCGTCTCAATATCACCATTGAAAGGTTTCTCCATTGGCTGCACCTTTACCTCATATAACTTTGGCCATAGTTTTCCTGTCACTGTCATTTTATTACAAAGAAAAAAAGAGTCTGATCAGTTGTAAGTTCACACATTGTTTGCTCAGTAAAGTACACTACAGATGAAGCATTTGTACTATTGACAGATATAAGTCAGCTGCAGCACTTGGAATAACAGAGGATGGTAGAAGCTCACCGAAAAGGCGGTTCTGTTCCTCATCCCAAGCTATGCCATTCAAGACATCAATTTCCTGAAGATACAAGTTGAAAATTTAAGGATTTTGTATTTACAGAAACAGTTTTTTCATACAGTAGCTAGTCATCATATGAAACAATTTACCGTGTTTCCAGCTGCAAACAAGCCTTCCCTGTAACATAATCCACAGCTGATGAGCTAATTGAGCTCCAACAAATATACATTTTGGGGAAAAGGGTAGGAATATTGTAAAATAAGAGCATATAGAACCTCAGACTTGGTAGGTAGATCCATCCCAATATGCTACCATCTCTACCGGATAATCTCACTATGCAGTCAGTCTACAGAATGAGGATATATGGAATTTCAAGGTCAGGTAAGATCGAATTTGCTTACGGGAGGTAAGGGGAAAAGGTATGCACAACTGAAGAATAGGAGAGTGGACGTACCATCCAAACATTTGCCCATACTTCACCATTCACATACTCCAGTTCATTGATGTTGTGCACTTCAAGTCCTTTGTACTTGACAACATGCTTGTCAACGACTGCCACAACATAGAAAAATAAAACCAAAGCATATACAAAAAAATACAGAGACCATCTTGTCCATGCTATGAGATGCTTATTCGTCCTACTAAATTATTGCGACCACAGAAACTGGAATATAGAACATAAATCTAACCAAGACTGGGAAGGACTTGGTAGGTTATGTTGACAATTTATCCAAAGACCCATAGATGATCCCTTAGACTTTTTATCTAAAAATTTGAAGGCCTTCAACGGATTTATCCAACTTATAACATAATGAGTGACGCAGAAGATTTAAAGCCAAATTATTATGTCCCAACGGACTACGTATGAGGTATAAGAACTAAAATGCGACTTTCATAGGACATAAACCTTTTAATGTCTGAGGATCAAACTGATACAAAGTCGAAGAGCCATCACTTCCAAATATAACATTTCCATCAGTTGCCAGCCCCCAACCATTTGACATTTGATGTGTAAATGTCTTAATCTGCAGGAGATGAAGAATAGTCAAGTGGAACAAAACCATAATGGACAATGATTGATACCATAATATAACTAAATACACAGATCGACATTAAGATGCAGAGCAGATAAAAGTTGATGAAGTTACACTAAATAAATCACCTAAATGCCAAAATGCAACTCAATTCTGCCATTTATACATGAAGTTATTTAATAATTTGCAGCCCTTTAGTTTAGAAACCATAGAATTTCAATTTTAATAGTTTGAATAAAATGCAGTTAGTCAAATATAGTAATTAGCACTTTTTCAACCAATGAAGACCCCATTTACCTATAATTCAAAATCTGACACTGTATACTTAGCTCAGACAGAAGCGACAAGTTTTTGCTTGATGAAAATTGTCATATGCATGATATTACACCATCCTAAGTTCAATAACATTGACACGAGTAATATACCCAAAAATTTTACTAGTGTCTGCAGTGCTACAATTTCATAACTTTCTAAAATTCCAGATATATTGACAGAAGATAGTGTGCAAAATCCAGGCACTGCAGCACTATATGATAAGCTAGGAAACAGCTTTGATTGAAAAGTAACAACATTGGAAATATAGAATTTGCATACAAGAACTACCGCACTGAAATAGCATGAATGTTATGATTTAAAATGATTCAGATAAGGAATAAAGATGGAGCACAAACTTTCGTTAAGTTATTTCGGCCATATATGAAACCAGTTTTCTTCAACCAAGTAACTTGAAACAACCTACAAAATTGCATGGAATTAATGAATTAGAACCAGTCCATTATTCTAAAATCAACACAATAACATAAATCAAAAGAAGATTTTCCATTACATTAAATTAACAGTACAAAAGAACATTATGACAACACATAACAAAAAAAAAACACAAACAAACAAACGCATCACTGAAATAGTGTAGCCAATGCTGCTGCTAACCTGTCACCAAGAAGAGTCAAGCCCTCCCCAAATTGCTCACTCGGCATTTTGTGAATAGCCTCAATCTGTAAACAAGAAGCACTAGCTATTAAAATATGTATAGCTAGACCATTCAACTGCTTCTTGTGCTTAAAAAAGGCAGAAATAACATTTTTCTTCTCACAGAATGATCTGTCAAAAACATCCAAGTTAGCAAACATTTGAAAAATTATACATGAGCAAGAAAAGAAACAAACTATACAGATAGGTATTAAGAGAAAATCCCAAAAGAAAGGGGAAAAAAAGGCTGAATTTCAGAATCTGTCAATGATCTACTATTTTGTACCTTTCCTGTTCCAAGAGCAACTCTCCGAACAGATGACTGCAATTTGAGATAAGAAAAATAGGAACATATAATTTTAGGAGAAACTCTGTATGTTTAAACCAAAACTCAGGAAAAGAAATGCATACATAGTTGGCCTACATAAAACAGAAAAATTTAACAATTACTGGAGTGCCTGCAGCACACAAATTAAAGTTCAAATAATATATTTGGGTTTCACATATTATCAGGCTAATAAGTGATCTTGGGAATATTTCATGAACTTTTTCAAGACTTTCAAATATGCAAGTTTTTTTACTGTGACTCCCAGGAATACCAATCATTATTTATGATAAAGACACCAACATGTGCCACAGCAACCGTATACTTGTTACAGAAGATATTCCAACAAGCTGACCAATCTCACTGTCAAGCCGTATCTTATATAAGTGATGCCTTTAGAAAAAGATATTGCTTGGTCAACTCATGAACTGTCTATCACAGGTTTGGAGATGTCTTTAAAAAATACTGCTATGAATAAACTAAATTTACTACTTGGAGAAATATACCTAATATGCATAAACAAATTACCAAAAAAGGTGAATAAAATGAAGAAACTGGAGACAAACTCACACGCCCATAGAGTCCTGTTGATTCGAAAAGGGAGTCATTCCCTGCATACAAAAGCCCCTGAAAAGCAAGCCTGATTCTGTTAATCATGAATACAAAACAATTTTCCACACTCACCTAACACGTTTAATCCACAAAATCCATTAAAAATCATCCAGAAAAAAGCTCTGTTGATACAAACTCTAGATAGAAAACAAGGATGGAAGACCCCAGACTTCATCTCATGACTTGTCAAATTAAACTTGATCGCTACCCCCCAAAAAAAGATTGAGGGGGGGGGGGGGGGGGTGTTGTGGAATCTCGGAATCTCAGCAACAGACATATATACTTTTCAAAAACATGAATGAAGCTCAATACAATTCATTACATATTCATTTTTCCAATTTCTAAGTAATAATCAACAGTCCAGTCACATAAAGTAAACGCATTAAATACACAGGCGATGTTTCTTTTTAAATTTGGATATATGTTTTTCAGTATTTTTGTCAATTTTGCAATAATGGTACAATTCATTACATATTCATTTTTCCAATTTCTAAGTAATAATCAACAGTCCAGTCACATAAAGTAAACGCATTAAATACACAGGCGATGTTTCTTTTTAAATTTGGATATATGTTTTTCAGTATTTTTGTCAATTTTGCAATAATGGTATGTTTTTGTTGTCCAAAACTGCAAAACAAGCATAGCTAATAATTACACGAATAAAGCACAAATAACCACAGAAACATCATGTTCGGAAGCAGTGCCTTTAGAAGGTGTGGCAACAAACAAAATGAAAGAAAATTCTTCTCTCACCCTAACTAAACATAGGATTTACAAGATTATAATTATTATTCCAAGCATCAATCCCCTTATTGTTGTAATGGATTCAGGGCATAAAATTGGTATCCTGCTTCACTGTCCCATCCAATGAAGCATCCCGGCTTTAGGCGAAAATAAAAATGTAGCTTAAAAATTGATCACAAGATGGAAACAACAATCTGCCCACCAAAGTAGAAAGGAAAAACAAATGAACGGCTGAAAATATTCACCTAGGGATCCCAAGCCAATTATCATATATTATTGTCCCAAAAAAAGGTTTTAAAAAGACGGATCTTTGTCAATCAGAAATTCATAAGTACCGGAAATATAAATCTACCAAATTCAGACAAAAAAATGATCGAATTCAAGTTAAAACCTGTGTGAAAGCACCGGGATCATGAGGAAACTCATTCACAATTTCAACACCATATATCAGATCAGCGTTCCCATTCGAACCAAGGGCGCTGCGATTGTTCGACGAAATGCTTGAAAGAATCATAACACATAGGAACAGACCAGCTGAAATCAGTAAAGGGGCAGTCCAGTAATTCAAACGTAACGACGGCGCAGGAGGCGCCATGGAATTGTTCTGGGAACTGGTCGGGTTCGAGTTTAATGAACTCTTCTTCGATCTTTTACTCAGCGATTTGTTACCCATGGTGACAAGAGAGGACTCATCGATCGGAGACTGCAGTGGCACGCGGCGGAGGAGGTGGTGGAGGAGAGCTGTCGTCAGCCGCTGTCACTGGTTTGACTCGACAAATCGGAGACGTTTGAATATGCGCCCGTCACAGCTGCAATTACAATTTTACCGAATAATTAACGCGGGACATTAGTATAATAATTTAATTAAGACACTTAATAAGCCATAAATTATGGTAGGAAAATCCCCTTGCAATTATACTGTCGCATTATGGTCAATTTACATACACCCAAAGAGAATATTAAAAAAAAAAACTTTTATTAATATTCAGTTGATTTATCTTTTTAATTGTTAATTAGGCAATCAAATTAGAGGGGAAGTACACGATTGTGCACTAATGAATATTATTCTTATTTGCACGTTATTATTAGGATTATGTTTGTATATAAATTTTGGAGATATAAAATTTTGCAAAGTAGGAGAGAGATAAAGTGATAAAAAATATTATTTTAATAATTAATATATTTGAAATAATAATTTTAAAAGTAACAAGTTTACAACCAATTCATCAATATAATATCTAACAAAATGATTCTTTTTAGCGCCGTATCTTTTTATCTTTTAAATTAATGTGTGGAACCTAATTTTTAATTATAAAACAATATTTCAAATTTTACAGTACAAAACATATTATTTAATAATATTTTTAATTAAATTTAAATTTAAAATTTCTTTATTATATATATATAATTAATTAATTATTTTTTAATTATTATATTTATTTATAATAAAATCAATATATATATTACATATATATTTATTTTTATTTTTATTTATACTTTATAATATGATTATTATTCTTATAAATTATCACTTCATTCAACTATTATCACACACATATATATTTAAATAAATTATACTATTTATCTCATTAAAATATTATTTTCAAACATACTATTAATTTCAATACAATTCGAACGATACATTATATTGATTTTTTATCTTCACCATTTTGTATTAAAACAAGGCCAACTTTATTTATAAATATATTCATGTACCTAAATAAATATCATAAAAAGCCAATTTTGAAAAATATGAGGTGAAATACATAAATAATGAGAACAACAACAATAATAATACATCAAACACGAGGGTGTTGGAATGACTAATTTTTGTATTCAAAATTTAATGACAAAAAAGTATCTTAACATATATTTATTTTCCATTCATTTTCTCATCATTTTCATTTTTCTACTAAGGCTTTTATTTATTATATTTGTTTTTTGTATTTACTATCAGCCTTAATTTATTACATCATAATTTTTGCATATTTTTCATTACCCTTCTCAAAATTTTCACTTTCTGCCATCAATTATAAATTATTGAATTTATTTCTTTAAAATTTTAACTGTTTTAAATTTATTTTTATCTTCATTTACTTATCTCCTATTTTTCAATGTTCTTTTATTAATCTTTATCATTTATTCTCTAAACTTCATTTGATTTTAAATTATCTAATTTTTATTTTTATGTTTTCATATAATCCTAATTTTCAATAATTTTATTTTATACTAAAAATATTTTTTATATGCTATTAATTCCTATTTTTCTCAAATTTAATAAAAAATAATTTTATCTTATAAAATAACTTTTGTATGCTCATGAATGCTACCAAAAAAATTGTGGCCAAGATCTTGGGCTATTGGCCGGCCCATGAAGGATGCAGCCCCTAAAACGTCGTGGCCCATGAGTCCATTGATTCGGCGCCAACGCGATTTCAGATCTCTAATACTAAAAGCGTGAGAGTTTCAGATATTCGCGGGAAGAATGGAGGAGAAGAATGGAGGAGGAGAAGGAAATCCAGATAGCAGTGGAAGGCTCCAGAATTTCCCACTAGCCGAACGGTAACCAATCGAACCTCCTAGAATTCTTCCTCCCCCAAACTATATATTAGCGCCTTCCCCTAATCTCTTCCGTCAGTGGAGGAAGCACAGAAAAAAGCCGTTCCGTGTTCACGTTTTGCGCTCAAGAATCATCCCAGTTTCGGTCATTGTTGGTAATAATCTTTGTGTTGAATCGAAGTGTCAGTAAGTACGGATGGCGGACGCGGAGACCTTCGCATTCCAGGCTGAGATCAATCAACTTTTGAGCCTGATCATCAATACTTTCTACAGCAACAAAGAGATTTTCCTTCGAGAATTAATTAGCAATGCCTGCGACGCTTTGGATAAGATCCGATTTGAGAGCCTGACTGACAAGAGCAAGCTTGATGCCCAGCCGGAGTTGTTTATCCGCCTCGTGCCGGATAAGGTTAACAGGACGCTCTCCATTATCGACAGTGGTGTCGGCATGACTAAAGCAGGTAACGCCTTTTTTCCCTTACATCGAGTGTGCACTTTCTATTTTCTATTTAAATGTGAGATGATTTATGGATTTATTACTTAGATCTTCTTACGAAATTTTGTTTGATCGGTAACCATGTGAAGGATTGGAATTATTTGCAATTTTGATTAATTAATGCGTCTAATATTGGATCGAGTCCTAAAATCTCAGAAATAACTAAAGGGAAATAGCTTTTCCAATTGTGAACTCAGTGTTAAATAATGGAGATCATTGATGATGTGGTTTATCTGTGCGAAATTTGCAGATTTGGTGAACAATTTGGGAACAATTGCGAGATCAGGTACGAAAGAATTCATGGAGGCACTACAAGCTGGTGCCGATGTCAGCATGATTGGCCAGTTTGGTGTGGGTTTCTACTCTGCCTACCTGGTTGCGGAGAAGGTCATTGTCACCACCAAGCACAACGACGATGAGCAGTACGTCTGGGAATCCCAAGCTGGTGGTTCGTTCACCGTTACAAGTGATGTCAATGGCGAGCAACTTGGCAGAGGAACCAAAATCACCCTCTTCCTAAAGGATGATCAGGTAAATGACAAGGACCCTTCGTGAACAAATGTTCATTGGACTGGACATATTGAGATGCCGATACTTATGTTTTGTCCTCTGCAATGAGCAGCTAGAATACCTTGAGGAGAGGAGAATCAAGGATCTCGTGAAGAAGCACTCTGAGTTCATCAGCTACCCTATTTACCTCTGGACAGAGAAGACAACTGAGAAAGAAATCAGTGATGATGAAGAGGATGAACCGAAGAAAGAAGAAGAGGGTGATATTGAAGAGGTTGATGAGGAGAAAGAGAAAGATAAGAAGAAGAAAAAGAAGATTAAGGAGGTCTCTCATGAGTGGCAGGTCATCGACAAGCAGAAACCCATTTGGCTTCGCAAGCCGGAGGAGATCACCAAGGAGGAGTACGCCTCTTTCTACAAGAGCCTAACCAACGACTGGGAGGACCACCTTGCTGTCAAGCACTTCTCTGTTGAGGGTCAGCTCGAATTCAAGGCTATCCTCTTTGTTCCAAGGAGGGCTCCGTTTGATCTCTTCGACACCCGCAAGAAGATGAACAATATCAAGCTCTACGTGAGGAGGGTGTTCATCATGGATAATTGTGAGGAGCTCATTC
Organism: Avicennia marina; assembly: GCA_019155195.1. Lineage (NCBI taxonomy): Eukaryota > Viridiplantae > Streptophyta > Magnoliopsida > Lamiales > Acanthaceae > Avicennia > Avicennia marina. Next base: position 11,699,557 of record CM032773.1, read on the forward strand.
CAGAGTACCTCGGATTTGTCAAAGGTGTTGTGGATTCTGATGACTTGCCACTCAACATCTCCCGTGAGATGCTGCAGCAGAACAAGATCTTGAAGGTCATCAGAAAGAACCTCGTAAAGAAATGCATCGAAATGTTCAACGAGATTGCTGAGAACAAGGAAGATTACAACAAGCTCTATGAGGCCTTCTCAAAGAACTTGAAGCTGGGCATCCATGAGGACAGCCAGAACAGGGCTAAATTGGCCGACTTGCTCAGGTACCACTCAACCAAGAGCGGGGACGAAATGACGTAGCCTGAAGGACTACGTCACAAGAATGAAGGAGGGACAGAAGGATATCTACTACATTTCCGGTGAGAACAAGAAAGCCGTAGAGAACTCACCCTTCTTGGAGCGGCTCAAGAAGAAGGGCTACGAGGTGCTGTACATGGTTGATGCCATTGATGAGTACGCAGTTGGGCAGCTGAGAGAATACGATGGAAAGAAGCTGGTTTCTGCGACCAAGGAAGGATTAAAGCTGGAGGATGAATCCGAGGAAGAGAAAAAGAAGAAGGAAGAGAAGAAGAAGTCATTCGAGAGCCTCTGCAAGGTCATCAAGGACATCCTAGGCGACAAAGTTGAGAAGGTTGTCATTTCGGACAGGATTGTTGACTCTCCATGCTGCCTGGTGACCGGCGAATATGGCTGGACTGCTAACATGGAAAGAATTATGAAAGCTCAAGCTTTGAGAGACAGCAGCATGAGCTCTTACATGTCGAGCAAGAAGACCATGGAGATCAACCCTGACAATGGAATCATGGAGGAGTTGAGGAAGCGAGCTGAGGCCGACAAGAACGACAAGTCGGTGAAGGATCTTGTGGTGCTGCTCTTTGAGACTGCTCTGTTGACTTCTGGTTTCAGTTTGGATGATCCGAATACCTTCGCGTCAAGGATTCATCGGATGCTGAAGCTTGGCCTGAGCATCGATGAAGAGGAAGGTGGGGACGACGTGGACATGCCTGCCCTGGAGGAAGACGGCAACGAGGAGAGCAAAATGGAGGAAGTCGATTAAAGGGGTAAATTGAGTGGTCTCTTCGGTCAAAATAAATCACGCAATTTTATTTTTGTGGGTAGTGACATGTCTAGATATATTAGAGTAAGTGAGAATTTGAGGAAGTGCGCGTGTCTGTGTGTGCTGTCGAGTGTCTCTGTCCTCCTATCTTTTTTTCGTTTTCTTTTTTTTTTTTTTTCTGGATTTTAGCGTAGTCTGACACTCTGATGGTTGGTGGCTGTCGTGGTGAATCTCGGATATGAACTGAAGTATACTCCTTTTACATGGCGAAAGTGTGTTTGCTTTCCAATTTCTTAAGTCCTTATTTCTGATATCGCTATTAGACAGTGAAATCCGATTCATCAAAAATGCTTCCAGAAGCCCTTGCTTGTAACTAAATGAAAGCGCGGACAGGTGAAGAATTAGAGAGGGAATAGAATATACTACGTAACTACAACTGAATGTCTTGCCGACAGCAATAACACGATTAACTGGGCAATTAACGCTTTTCTCCTAATGAGGGGGCATAACTTCTTCCCCTCAAAACTTTGGCATTGTCATATTTCCTACATTTGGTTTTGTTTTTTAGTCATAAATTCACACACTCAATAAATAAATAGTGGAGAGTTTGAATTCTTAATGTGATATTTGAAAGTTTAACAAATGGGTGCTAATTCACACGCACCTACCCCCTATATTCGTTTTTGACCATGTGTATTTTTTTCAGGGTGCTATCACAACTTCTGAGCTATTATCCTTGTTGTTTCTGCAATGATTTGAAATGGCCCACAGGACTCTGTTTTCCGATTCTGTGCTTTAAAAGGTCTCTCAATTTGAGGTGCACCCACTCCCGTGTTTGGAAGTTTCTTCCACTTCTTGATTTGTTGCTTATTTCATTAGGTTTGGTGCTTGCAAAGTTCTCTCAAATCTTGTATCCCATGTTCATCTTTGATTAGCTAGTTCACTACAAGCATAAGGTCCTAGTCCCATTTGCACTAGTTTGTATTCATGCAGGGCTTCAAAAGGGGTTCTATTCAAGGCTGAATGGTAATTAATGTTACACCATTATTTAGACATTGAAATTCATTGGGTCGTTCGATTTTTTCCTACTGATACACCTTAAATATCCCTCCAAGCATTGGTTGATTCTTTCACTTCTGTTTATAGCTGAGTCAGGTTGGTGTCTAACTCCTACTACTTTAAACAACTCTTACCAAAATCAACTTACGAAAACTTTGTTCCTATGTGTTGTAATACTCATTGGCAAACCATGGAACTTACAAACATTATTTGTGCCATAGTAAAAGTAGTAAATAGGTGTGAGATTGAAAAATAACAAAATTAACATATTTTTTAAACCTGATAACCACTAACTAAATAGTATCCTTTCCAGCTAAGGACAGTAATCCCTGACAGAATCAATAGTTATGTGAATCCTAAGCAAGTTTCATTTCAACCGAATTCGGAAGGCTCGGCCCTTTATGTGCTTTGATAGTGGCTTTAAACAACACTTTTTGCACCCTAGGTGCTCGTTCGATATGAATTCTGTAATTGAAGGTAATTAGTTGTCGTAGTCATAGCGAACAATGAGCAGTCAAGTGCGAAACGGATAATTCTAGGGAGCATTTAATTAGCCAGTCCATTCTAAGATGAATGCTCTTCTATTTTGATCTTTCCAAAACTTTTGGTAGCACAGTTGAATCAGTGACGGATTCTCTATCTCTGTAGAGATGGAGTGACAGAAGCTAATGAAGTGACAGAAGTTAGAATTTAAGAGAATGTCATGGCCTGACCAGCCGTTTTCCTCCACCTCTCAAAAATCGCATATTCACTCAGTTGTGTCGCATTCTAAGGAAACTTTCGATAAATTGTATGAAATCTTTCTTTATGAAAGAAGCATCCGAACCATGATTTTATTTCCTCTTTTAGGCCACTGAATGAGCTGTGGCATAACTTAGTCATGCTAAAGGTAACCAATGTAACATTATGGGAGTAAATGGAATCCACGAAATTCGTCCATCAGCTCCCAGCAAACGTTTGGCACACAATGCCAGAATTCTAATGCATCCACTCAACCTTTCTTTATTCTCTCTCCCTATATTATTAGTTTAAAAACTGATAACACTTTCTTTTCTCAATTTTGTTGGCCAGTATTTTCTATCTAACAATGATCTCTCATATTTTTCTTGCATCCATCAACAATAAAAATATTACATAATCACCACTGGATTAAATTTTAAGTAAAACATTTAGACAACAAAACATAAAACCAAATAAGCATTCAAAAGTGTCTTTTAATATATTTTTCTCAAAAAACTTGTAATAATAAAAAATGATAAATTTCAAAAAAAATAAATAACTATTAAATTGTGCAATTTATAATTAAAAAGTTGTAAACAGACATAGCCAATGAAATTTTGATTATCTATTTAGTTCATGCATTTTCTAAGCAAATCCTAAAATGGAAAACCCTCTCTTAAAATCATGATTTATGAAAGAGGAATGGGCAAGACTAGCTAATTACCACTTAAGTAGTGAAAGAAATTACATCATCCTCAGATATTATAAATGGCAATGGCACAGCAAGATTAAACAACCAAATTCAATCAGTGTCTTGTCATACTGCACATGTATGAGTAACAATATAAATAATGTTTGTATAATTAAGAAACAAAAACAATGTCCGTATACTTGAAAAACAAAAACAAAAAAATACTGCACATGTCGAGGCTACACTTCAGCGGCACAATAAATGCATAAATTGGTAATTTTCATTTAATTTTTATCGCTGCCATAAATTCAGTTGAGTGTCCAGTCCATGTTGCAATATAATGGCAAGAGAACATCAAAATCACACGTGAAACTATAAATGAAAATACCCTTTTAGGTCTAAGGAACAAAATTGCATACTGTCATCAAAGTACATTACTTAAATGTAAAACTTACGCTTCCACAATCCCATACGATGGAAATGGAATCCCAACAAACACTATAACGAAATAACCACCTAGTATATTTAACTTGAAGGCGCCCCACCAAACCCGCCAGCACCCCGGCCAAAACCAGGCCGCCCACCAGCACCCTGCATGTGCAACAGACTTGAGGTTTACGCGCTAGCAAACTTGATTTGCTTTTTCATTACAGGCAAAGATTCAGGGTACAGAATATGATGAGGCAGGAAGTATATAAGATAAACAGCGAACAGACCAAATTTTAATGACTGTACGTTTTTGAATTTCATACCAACACACACACATTACAATCATTAAATTTTTTAAATTCTATTTCTTACTTACCTTTAGACAATTCCTAATAAATCACCTAAAAACACAAAAAGTACAAAAAAAAACATAACCAACACTTCTAGTGCAATCAATATTTGGCACAGGCAAGGATTGCATCGCAAGATAGACACTCGAAAAACTTGCAAAGAGAAATGATTCCCAGAACAAGACTTTGTTAATATTTGTTAATATAATATTTATATAATAAAAATAATATTATTTAAAATTAAAAGTATAAACAATATTTGAAAGAAGAAATGAAGATCATAAAGAAATGAAAAGGGAGAATATTTAAAAGAAAAAATACAAAATATATTAGCAAAATAGAGAAATAGAGAAAGAAGAAAGGAATCTACGGTGAGGGCACCCGTGCATCACATCATGTAACCAAAATAGACCCAGACACTTAGTAACATAGATATGGCGCAAACTCAGAATAAATATGCACAACCTAATAACCATACAGGCATTAGATGAAGAAACTGACAGCTATAACTGATTTTAACAGAACATCAGAGAAAAATTACCCTAAAGGCAGGCTGGTAATCAGCAGGTGCTCCGCTCTTCTCACCGCCAAATTCACCTGGTGGCCCTCTTGGCCCACCACGGTAGCCATCACGATCACCAAATCTTGGCCTGTCACCCTCAAACCTGGGAGGTCCACTGCAAAAAGCCAAAAACAAAACAAAACAAAATACAAGTATATGAATGAACGGATACTTGTTTAACAGCACAATGAAAATGAATTATCCAACGAAACAATTTGTAGCATTGATTAACAAGCCATAAAAGATTATGTAAAATTAAGAAGCCCACAAATCCCCAACACGGTAAAAACATACTAACTAGCAACCCAAAATGCATTTCCTTAAAGCAGACGTAAAGATCATTACTTTAATACAGGGCATGCAATACTAATACAAATCACATCCCTTATGTCAAAAAAACCTCAAATATCTTCCTCAACCAAGACTAACCCAAGTACATGCCATTAATATCTTTACATGACAAAGCAAATGAAATCAAATTCCCAACACTAAAATATAACAAACCATTTCATGCTGTTTGGAGGAAACACAGATATCATGATTTGACCATCAGCACAAATAATGTAGCAACCAATTCAAAATAAAATCCACGAACGCCAAGTAACATTGATATTCCAATTAAACAATTTGTTATTTACCGAGGACGATCGCCAGGCGGTCCACCCATTGGACGGCCAAGTGGCTTGGCAGACTTCTTCAGCGTGGCTGGGACGATTTCCGATGGCAGGTTGAGGTACTGGCGCAGGAACTCAATTCCATCGTTCGTAAGATACCAATAATAATGCATCCACGCGAAGGTCTCCCGCACGAACTCCTTTGACTTGAAGCTCTGCATAAGCTTAATCACCTGGAGATTCGGGACATCAATTTCTGGGTGCTTCGCCAAGTTGTAATCCTTCTTCGCATAGCACACACCCTCTTCCATACAATAACACCCAAAGATCGTCAGCAATCAATATCCTCTTAAATAGCGTGTCAATCAGACAACATAAATTTAGCCTTACCTTGAAAGAGGTACTTGCAGATCTCTCTCCGGTTCTTCTCTGGAATAATCTGAAATCAAAATACCAGAAAACGACCGTTAAACCAAGCCAGATTTCCAGTAAATCCAATGCCATAAAAAACTCATAAAGGAATATTTCAAAAGCGCGCTCTAGCGTGTAGAGAGGACATGGGAATTGTACCATGGCTGCACGGCGGTAGACGAAAGAGAGATGCGAACGAAGAAATGCAGCAGCTACTGGTGAGTGAAAACCCTAACCAGAGGAATTAGGGCATTATATACTGTCTACGGGCAAGGCAAGCCTCCAGGCCCACAAAAAGGTCCAATAAGCACGAAGACCCAAAATAGCAGTTGACCACAACAGCCCATATTCATCCTGTTGGGCCATAACGATGGCCTAAATACATACACATATAAATGAATAAATAAATAAATAAATATAAATATAAATATATATAGCATGCCATATGAGACGCGGCAAAAGTTCGCTCTTCCGGTGAGTGCAGGAGCCTCAGAGTTGTTTCTTTTCCTTAATCTTCCTCAGCCAGCTATCATTTTTCCAGTTTGAGCTATAATGAGTTTTTTTGTGTTCTTAGCACAATCGAAACCGCAGTAGAGTTCTCCAATCTCTGAATTTAATTGCAACGGAGACTCTTGATCGGTTTTTCTTTTGAGCTCTGCTCCTGATTCTGACTCCGCTGCTATTTTTTTGTTAAATGGTGCTGTTGCTAGGGTTTAACGCTTGTTCATTGTTGTTAATTGAGTTAACACATAGATAAATGAACCTCCGGGGATGAGTGAAGAAGTTCAAGAGCGAAGCTTTGAAGAACCGGTGGATTCTGGAGGAGCTGGAGATGAGTTTTCCAGGAAATGTAATCACTTATTAACCTGTGTTGTCTAAATCTCATGCTGTAAATTTACGTCTAATTTTTTTTTTATTACTAACTAAAAGCTACTGATTTTTTGATATTGTTTTAGGGAAGATGTACTCTTGAGCAACAGAGCTTTTGTGTTGTTTTTATTTCAGAAGCAGAAAGTCAAACATCAGGTATACAAGAGCATTGCTTTTGGAATTTAATGAAGTGGAGATTTGTCGCAAATTACCTGGAGATTTTGACCTGTTACTTTTACGGTAAGAAATATTTGTCAGTGATTTAATTTTGTTCTGGCTAGCTTTGCGGATCATTCTCATCAGTATTGAATGCTGCCTGATCGGGTGTTAGACAGAAAATTTCAGTAGATAACTGAGAGCTTATGCTCTCTATATGCTGCATCAAATTTCTTTATTTACAATCGCGCAGTGAATGTGTGTGTCTATCTTCTTGTCGCATTATAATAAAGTTTTGATCGATCATTACTATGGAGATTTTGTACTGAGATTTCTGGTTGCTAATTTTGTAAAATTGCCAATGAGTGTTATTCTGTTGCTCTATAGATCTTAAACTGATGTTTATTTGGAACCACAGTCTACTTGATGGAGCATCTGATGGTTCGACCGAGCGCAAGAAGATATCCTGTGATTCATCTCTTAATGGTCTATTTCCATCCAGTAGAAGGAATTTGGATTTCACTGGTGAAAGACGGGACAACCAACTGTCCATGCCGAGTAAAGAGAGTTACTCCAATGGAAATTGCAGTTCAGGTACGTACATTATGTATCAACATCTAGCAGGAATCACTTTACAATTTCATTTGGTTAAATTCTTGCTAAACGTCTTGCTTATCTTGCTCCCTTTTCTCAGGAGGAATTGCTTTGTCCCTCGCTACAATTTTTGCATTTTTTAAGAGTTATTTGTAGTTATTTGATTGTTGTTGGGGCACCAAAACTGACCAAAGTACTAAAGGATCTGTCGACTATGACTAATCAACGTACAAAGTTTTATATGACAATTCATTCTAATGTTGAAACGACTATGAGCCTTGAAAAACATACGTTTTTTCTCGTTGAATCACTCAAAACGGAAGGTCCTACATTTAAATGTTCCTTTGTAGTATTCTGAACGTTAATAGCACAAAAGAAGCACCTTCAAATGTTTTGATCTCGTGTTGACATGTCTAAAGTTTTAACGCAGGGGGACATGATGCCATGCGTCAGCGATCACCTAGGGAGTCTGGATCCAATGCGGGGGTTCGGGGTCGGAAATGTAATCTCTTGCAACTTAGAAAGAGTGAAAACCCTTATCGGCCCCCTTACCGTAGTACGGTACGGTCATTGTCCTGGTGCTCCTTTGATATCTATCTATTCTTTGTGATGCATATTATACGATATTATCTTTAGAATTCTTTTTCCATTTAACTACCTTATAAGGGCAGACTGGCGCCTCTGGACATGTTTTCCCCATGCAAAGATAGATGGGGTAAACCACTAAGTTGTTTTTCTGACCAATCCCATTAAGTTTTCATGCCATTCTATACTTCTCCATGTTTGTCGGGTAATGATCCTTCAAGAAATTGAGGAAAGATGCACCCACTGGGCAAGAAAATTCATAATACACCCATCCTCTGACTCGAATGAAACATATCATTTTAATTAAGGAGTGATCCAGTGGACAAATGACAGTCAATGGCTCAACTGTGGGTTTCATCTCATTTCTTATACAATAAATCAGTAATGTGATTGAAAAATTAACATTAATCTGGGATTATTTCTGCTCAAAACCACAATAGAATCATTTTAACTGGTCCTTGCAAATTAATTTCGATGGCGTCCCAATGCTATAACAGTACTTATAATTCATCTTGATATCTCGCTTGTTCAATTCCTCACGTAATGCATGTAGATCTGAACGACCTCCTTACATAGACTGCTTGTGCTCTGTTTCGGTTGAATGCAAAGGAGCTATTTCTAGATTTTCCTGCCAATCTAGTTACTTCAACATCTTACTCTGCTTACTGCTCTCTGCGAAATAGTCGGATAAGGGCATATCAATGTAGAAGAAAAAGGGAAAGGATGCTCGTTATTCTGAGAATGAGCCCCATATTATTGTTTGTTCCATAAAACATCTTAATCATAAGGGTGAACCTAAAAGACTTTCCTTTCATCTTCAGAGCATAAAACGCCACAGCCAGTGGATACTTCTTCCGAACTTGAAGTGGAATCCTTGGGGTATTCCTCCCTGTCAGCAATAGAAACTGACCAAAGGATTTCAGGTGATAGCCTTGCAGAAATTGACTCAGTAAATTCATCACCTGGAGACTCTTGGAGGAACAACGAACAAAGTGGGACGATTGATGCCAAGCACGAGTTGGGAATAACAGAGGACAATCAACCTTTTGATGAATTTTGGGCTGAAATATTAGAAATCCTCCAACTGCAGCAAGAGCCAAAGCACTCATCTATAGCCACCCGCGATGAATCCCCCGCCTCAGAAGTCGAAATTTGTTTGTCCAATAAGTATAGTAGTGACGATTTAGCCAAACCAGAACACAGCTTGATTTCAATTGATGAAATGATGACTCCTGTGAGCTTGATAATTAAACTTAACAGGGACTTTGCAGAAGCTAATAAGGTGACTTCATATATGGCAGTTAACCTCAGACAGAACCCAGATTGTCGATATTGTTAGAAAACCAGATGATAGATCTACCACACCTGGTGGTGAAGTCCAACCATTGCTTGATTCCTCAAGGTCGGTCACTCATGGGAAGCTGCATTCTCCGCTACCTCCGTCACACGCATCTGATGTATATGATCCAGAGGGGCCTTCTCTCCATCAAGGGAATGATCGCATGCGTTTGCTTTCAAAGTTCATGACCCCAAATACTATCCCTTATTTACCCACTCTGAGTTGCTGTTCTTGTTCTAATTTTCATCTAAAACCTAGTGAGAAAACCGTTCTCACTAGGATGGAAACTAACGGCTGCCTCTTCCACTATGCACAGTTCCAGCAACCAAATATTAGTCCAGAGCAACTCAATCACCTGCCGATTATTACATGTCCTATGAAGCAAGTGGCCACAGCTAACTTGAACACAATGCAGTTCATGCATGACTCCGCAGCAGACAAGCCATCAGGGCTTTAGAAAGTCATATGCAGGTAAGCAACAATTTATGCTCCTCTTGAGTTTGCCCATTCCTTTGCAAGGTCTCACTTGGCCTTCGTATTCTTCTTCCCCTCACCAGGGCATCAAACTTCATAACAGAATTACTGATTAAAGAAATCAGTTTTCCTGCTGGTGTTCCAACTGCAGGACACTCAATGTAACAATCATATCTTCATTTTCTAGTTGTTTCGTCATTGTGGACCTATTTTTTCTTCATTCTAGAGTAAATACTGAGGAACTGCTAACTCAAGTTCTCGCAGTTGCCCTGGATCCTGCTGTCGCAGGAGGTTCAATTGATAAAGAGGCATCTGGTTTCTGGCACAACATTGTTGGCCGTTTTCAGGAGTCCTCTAACCAAGTGCTGGAAATTTACAAGGTCGATCCATTGATCTGACAGGAGCGACCCGATTTGCATGGTAATGTCAACCCCAAACAAGCATTTACTTTTGGAATTCTAACGTTGGAGAGCATCTCACAGTCACAGCGGTGAATACGATACTAGTTCAACGAACAAGTAAGGCAATATTAAATGCAATAAAGAGTAACTGCGAAGCATAAAGAAGGATTTCGATACGTCACTGACCCGGTAAATACCCCCCAATGGCAACTCTTTCTGTCTTCTGAGAAATGACTATGGGAACTTCTGGATTTATTTATTTATTTTTTACTATAATTTTGTGCTTAAATGATTGATTCAGTTTGGAACATAGACTAGATAATCAATATATCAGAATGATTATGCCATAACAAAGGATTTTATCAATTCAAATGAAAGAAATAAAAGATTTTACATTGATATATCGTGTGTGTGTGTGTGCGCGCGCGCATATATATAAGTGGCTGACCTTTCAGATTTCGTCTTTTTGTTGGCGGTATTAGCATACTATAATATTAATTTATATTTTATTGCAGTTTGTTTTGTTTCTTCGACTGGATACTTTGACTTGAAATGATAATTGTGATATTTTAATATAGCTAACTACATAGTTGACGGAGAAAACAAAATTCAAATAAAAGAAACTATCGACCTCCAAATGGAGTTAATTCGTCAACATGACAACATCTTTCCCCTTAAACAAACGCATCAGGCGATCGAGTTTAATCTTTCTTGCAATCAGCTAGCAAGTAGCAACTCTGAAGAGATCCAATTGAGGGCTGTATATGTTCAAGCAGATGATAGTAGTTCTAAATGTTACACGCGACGTTGGAATTAACTAATACCCGACAGATATTTTAGATGAATAAAAAATTATAAATTAACGTCGAAAATTAATAACAAATGAAAAATATCAGCCAATTGTCTGGCACAGGGGCAGTTCCAGAAAAATTAATTTTGACAGTACGAAGTTCATACATATGCAGAGTTGATTACAACATGGTAATCTCTTTTAAAGCATAAAAGATAGACATAATCAAATAATATGGTTAGTTCAATTTTTTAAGCTCGTTCTATATCTCCCAGTTTTGTGGGGGAAAAGGACAACTGCATGTGAAAACTTGCTGGTCTTTATTGGCAACACATCAATATTCTTTCTGTGGCTTTCTTACTTCACTCCTCTCTTCTTGTTGACTGCTTCTGTATTTTTCTTTCTTGTCTTTCCTAATTTGGATTGGTTATATTCAACTCAATAACTACTATAATAACTATAGGTCGAGGCAGTCAAGTCTTAGCCAATCCTCTAATTACTTGAACTAAAGATTCTTAATTGTAGTCTATAAATCAATTGTTATAGAGAAACGAAATTCTTCTCACGGTGCTCTCGGTTGACTAGTGCTAAAAATTCGATGAATTACAAAGATACAACTGCAGATATAAGAACACTTGGCGCGAGTAAATAAAAAGATCATCCCCAAAAATACAGCTTACCACATATTATTCACGTCTGAGAGAGCAAGATTTTCCAAATGATTGCTCCCATGAAAGGAACTGCACTTCAGTGGTGCACTCTCAGGAAGCCCTTCTGTGCTTCCTGCAACCAATGGTTCCACACCTCTGGCTATCCTTGATCTCTCAATGAACTGGGGATCTGTCCTCCCCTTGGACATTAATCCATTGGTTCTCAAACCTAAGCAATACTATTATTAGGGAATATGAGCAGCTTAGTACACTTAGATCTGACTTTCAAGAATTTAACTGGTGATTTTTCTGAGCTAATGATGAATTTAGCTGGACCTATATAAAGAAAATTACAGTATCTTAATTTGAGTGTAAATGTTACAAGGGGTTCTCATCCATGAAGGAAATAAGAATCATCTACAATAAATTAGATGGGTCCATCCGAGAAGGGTACCTACAACTTCCTAGTCTTCCTGTGCTCCAACTGTCTTCAAACAATCTAACAGGTCCAGTGCCTAATCTCTCTCATTTCCTTCAAGATTAAAACAAGTATTCCTAAATGTTATGGGAAGTCAACGTTTCTATGTGTACAAATAATGTATGTAGACTGACTATGAGGACAAATACTTGGAGTAGCACGTATGGCATGATTTTGTAATTATTATTCTTCTTCACTAGAATAGGCTATATCTCTCTTGTATAAATATGTAGCCTCACAATATGATTAATATATGCATATTTTTTCTCTCCCATTCCACTAAACAACATCTTTAATGGAACTTTGACTAAAAGTATTGGATGGCCATCTGAACTGGAAGTTTATATTGTTTATATTGCCATATCTGATACTGGAATTTCAAGCATCATTCCTAGTTGGTTTGGTCACATAGCTCCTCAACTTATATCTAAATGCGTAAAACAACCAGATGTATGGTATCTTTCCTGATTTTTCATTCTATAATATCAGCTCCAGAGGTTCGGCACTGTCTTATATTCGTCCTAATAGAATGGTACTAGATATATCAAGCAACAAGATTTCAGGTTCAATAACTTCTTTTATGCCATGCTACAGATTGGCAGCCACAGGATCTCTCACATAACCTGTTATCTGACCAGATTCCTGAATGTTTTGCTAACATTGAGGGGTTTCAATATCTTAAGCAAACAATCACTTCTCTCAGGAGATACCTTTCTCATCTGGCTTGTTAAGAGGGCTTTCTTTGCTGAATTTACGAAACAACAATTTCTCAGAAGTAATTCCCGTATCAATGTGGAATTGTAACGGCTTGACAATGATTGATATAGCAGAAAACAAACTGACTGGGATAATACCAACCTGGATAGGAGGTAGCTTGCCAATGTTAACAGTTCTAATCCTTCGCTCCAATGAATTTAATGGCAGTATCCCTTCAAACTTACGTCATCTAGCAAATGTTAAAATCTTAGACATCTCTTCTAACAAGGCTATTGGAGCCATACCGGAATGTGTTCATGTTTGTTGCTATGACTGAAACAATCCCAAGTACTTCATGGAAATTAGGATTTCCACTTGAGTCCAGTCTTTACGCAATAGATACAAATTCCTTCAAAAGCGCACACTTCATGTGGAAAATAAAGGAGGCAAAGTTTGAAAGCCATCTCGGCCTTGTGAAAGTAATTGATCTTTCAGGCAAGAATTTAACCGATGAAATCCCTTCCAACATCACAAAGCTAATTGGTTTGGTAGGAATGAACCTCTCTAGAAACAATTTAGTAGGACCAATCCCTCAAGATACGGGTCATTTAAAATCCTCGGAGTTCGTTGATTTTTCATGTAACCATCCAATTAGCCTGGGTGAATTAGGCTACCTTGGAATTTGTTGATTTTTCATGTAACCAAGTCTCAGGCAGTATTCCAATTAGCCTGGGTGAATTAGGTTACCTTGGAGTCTTGAATTTATCCTAGAACAACCTGTCTGGTAGAATTCCTCCTAGCACCAAATTTATGACTTTCAACAAAGCACCCATGGGCAACTTAGCCTCATGTGGGCTTCCACTCAATAAATCTTGCCCAGGAGAGGAATCCCATCAAGATCCACATTTCAGCAGTGATGGCAACAAACCAACAGGCAAGGGGGAATCACAAGATGATAAGTTTATAGCAGAGGGATTTTATATTTCTCTAGCAATTGGTTGTATGTTGGATTTTGAGGAAGCTTTGGGACAATATTGCTCAACAGGGCATCAAAACATGGATCTTTCAAGGTGTCAAACACAGCTGCGGACTTCATTTATTTGAGGATGGAGCTCTGCAATGCTTGTTTGCCGACACATTTTCAAAGGCAGCGAGTGTTATGTCTATTTCCAACTACATTAAAACTTTGCTCTCTAATAAACTGTTTCTGTGGCTTCTAATAGGTGGTATCTCCAGGCGCAACACTTGAAGTTGTTTTCATTTGAGATCTAGATTAAATGGGTGTGCGTTTATTTTTCATATTCTGGATATCTTCGGTGATTTTTTTCATTTGTAAGAAGCTCCATCAGTATTTCTCATGGTACATTACACAAGAAGTTGAATCTCTTGCAAGCTAGTATTAATAATTTAATCTGTCATCTATTTAATATAAGCAACTTTCTTATAGATTGGTCGAATGTAATACTTAGATCTTATTTACTTATATGAATTTATGGTAAGATTAAGTTGGACATGCTTTGTAAAATAAGAGTTAATATATTATTTACTTTTGAAGGATTTAAACCCAAAATAAACCACAAACTGGATTGAATGCGAATAAGACGGGGATCCGTCATTTCATACAAAGAATACTATTATTAATAAAAGACGACATTGCTCATATTTTTTACTATAAAATAGCAATAATTAGAATTTAGAATTAATAGTTATAAATAATAATTTTTAGCGATATCATTTATAATTATAGAAAAAAAATTTAAATATTAGAAGACTTTTGGGTTGTTTCTATTAAAATCTCTTTGGATTTTCATATCTATACTATATCATTAAGCTAATAAGGCTTTTTTGTTGTACGAAGTTAGATTATACAACTACCCTTACTTTCATTTATTTTTATTTTTCTATCCTTTTTTACTCCCTTTTCTTCTTCTTTTTTCTTTTAACTTATTATTTTTATTTATATTTTCACTAGAATAGACTATATCTCTCTTTTTTAAATATTGTAGCCTTTATTTTGTTATTTTAAATATTTTTATACTTTTATTTTAACTAATTTTATTTTCATTATTTAAAATACAAGAATTTTATAATATTATAAAATAAATTTGCATAAGCATAGAGTGTGCGACTTTTAATAGTATATATAAGATTATGGTTAGGCCTTTTTACCATTATCACATTTTTTATTCATTAAAATGCCATAAAGAAAACATATTATTAATTCATATTATATCTTATCCTATAATATATATATATATATATATATATATATATATCCTTAACCATCCCCTAAAGTAGGTTAGGCCTTAAATTACTATTACAATGTGTGTTATTTCACAGCATAACTCATAATCTTGATTGATGCTCTCCACTTAATGCCTTCACATACGTTGTTTTATTTCGTTCAACTTATATGTGAAATAGTTTATCTCCTAGGTATATATGCATCCTATTTTTCCAAAACTAAGGTAATGATGGGTCAAATCCAAAGATTGCAAATAGTAATTTCATATATAAATTTATTTAGAAATAGCTTATCGTTGTATAGAAAATAGGAAAATAGGAAACTAAACACAAACTAATTCTCAACATGGCAAAATAGAAAACATAGGCACACTACTGGAGCATATTTTATTAACATTAAAATTTAAATTCAATACATGAAGCAGCCTTGTCTCTTCTAGAAATTAAAACCAATTGACTAAAATAGCAGTGCCTAGAAAATATGCACAAGAGCATCAAAATTTGCATTCACCAATCAGTTTCTACAATTTACATTCCCGCAATATACTTTTCCCTCATTTTATTTTGTCTAAGTTGATATGTACAAGACGCATTAACTGCACAGCAAGAAATATGATATAACGAGAAACAATACTTACATTCATAGAATCTGACAATTTTCTACACTCCCAGGACATTGCCAAATATTTGCTAGCATCCCGCCACTAAAAAAAAGTAGGCATTCCTATTCACAGCAAATTGTAATAATAGTAAAATGCCTCAGACGTCATAAAGACAATAACACACCAACACAATACCAAATTACTCTGCTGCATCCTCAGATTGACTACCAATGATGGAATCAGTTATGTCTAAAGAAATGTCCTTCTCAGGATCCATCTCGTGGGATGAAAGTAGCCTTCTCTGAAACAGTAAATTAATAGATCAGATGACATGGCAGAGAAGCAGAACCAGTCAATTTATTATGCAGGATTAAAGTCATTGCAATAGCTAAAGTGCCATAGACAGTACAATCTCACTATCATCATTACAAAGGAGGGTGCATGAATACAGACAAGTGAATTGGCTAAAGGGAAGGAAAGGAAAGAACGAAACAGCAAAAAAAAAAAAGGAAGAAGCAATTCCCTAGTCAGGTAGCCACTGAACCAATGTTTTGATTGTTGTAAAAATTTAGCACTTACATGATCCTCAAAATCAGGACTAGCCAAATTGATGGCAAGATTTCTCATCAGCAACGAAATCTGTTCAAGAGTCCATCTGAGGGGGAAAAAGGCAGGTTAGAATCTGAAAAAACATACAAGGCATCTGTAGCCAACTAAGATACAAAATATTATTAGTTGTCTGGAAAAATAAAATTGCATTTGCCATTCAACGGCATATGCAAAAGAACAAGAAGACAGCTAGCGTTTCACAAGAAATGCTCGCCAGTACAGTAAATGCCCGAGCAAGAATTCCATGAATTGAATTTGCATCCATTGGTTCAATCCAAACCTTCACTTGTGACATCTAAACATTTTTTATGGCACATTGATAGCTACCTACTCTATTTTCCATGTGTCACAAAATCATTAACAGATAAGTGGAACAAAAGAGCGGCTAATATAATAGGATTCAGACTGGATAAGCATATAATTTAGAGGCATTTATGCAATACAATTTAGACTGTTTAGAAAAAAGTACAAGACCACAATAAAATTGTACTTCCTCAGAGAATGATTTTAAAAAGGTAATTTTCGGAGAATTGAGGACAAAGAGCTGCAATCTTTACTTGAATAGGCAATAAGGGTAACAGGTAATCCAGGATGGAAAATTCTTTACAAGTACAACATAGACATAAGGTTTTCTTAATTCACCAAAAAAAGCATATTAGAAAGGGAAAAAACAGTGGAGATTTATCTAATGCTGATTAAATTCCCAATTCCATTCTTTCAATATCACAAATTTTTTCAAGAGTTATTCAGAAAAAGAATGAAGAAGGAACAAGCAGCATGATTTTCTATTCTCAAACCTAAAACACTATCTTCAACTCAAGTTGAACAATACTATCACAGAAGGCAGCAGATGGGAAGCATGCCAAAGCAACCCACAATTTCAGTGTAAAGAATTCTCATATCCACAAACATGAAGCATGACAAATATTATCAATTTCCCCCACGTATAAGTACTGAAAACTAAACTTGTTATTTTGCTTGTGCTCATAATATTACCTTCTCTTCATGTAATCTCTTCTTCTTATGGGTGCGTTCTATTCTCTAATGCCTTTCGAGCATCGATTGTAGTTCAGTTTGAGCTGTTTCCCTCTTGTACTTACATGGATTCCACCACTTCAATATCATTGAAGCCTGCTTTTACTCCTTTTAACGAATGATGGGTCTGTTGATTTTTATTTTTTTTAAAATTAGTTATCCAAAAAAAAATGAATACTAGAAAGGAACTAACCCTTTTCCTCAATCAATATCGTACACGACTCTTATAATTAGTAAAAGTTAGCACACTCTATGTGTATGCAATCTGATTATAAATTATAAAATTTTTATATTCTATATAATAAAAATTGTTTAATTAAAATTATAAAAAATATTTAAAATTAAGAAAATAACATCATAAAATTTGAAAAGGAAAAAATTGAAGATATAACATAAATTAAAAGAATAAGTTAAAAAACATAGAAAAAACAATAAAAATAAAAATAATTGTGTAATTTTATATCCTCATTATAAAAATTTAAAATAAAAATCTATTTAAAATTAACAGTATAAGAAAAAATTAGAATAAAAGGAGTGAACTGAAATATATATTTAAAAAATATAAGGTCTAGAAAATCTATAGAGTTATATTTAAAAAAAAAGGAAAATAAAAGAAAATAAAAAATTAAACAAGGACAATATAACAATTTTACACTGTACAACTAGAGTAATATTTTTAACGTTAAAGAACAGTATAAAAATATAGCATAGGTAGAAGAAATAAAGAATTTGAAAAGACAAATTAAATTAAAATTAGAGAGCAAATATGTAGAAAACGAAGAATATTTATGTAATTTCAAAATACGTAACCAAATTTTACATAGATTCCATAAAATAATTTAATTACTTGAAATGCGGTTGAAGCCAAGTTGGCCAAATCCCAAAAGGATCCACCCAGTTCCTTCCAGACCACGCCAAAAGCCTTGGGTCCAAGCACCGACCTGTTTGGCACAAGCTGACTCAGCACGCCCGCTGCAAGGATAAATAAATCGTTGGGGAGGAACCGTCCATTGCACGCCTTTGCTTTCTCATTTCCCTCTTCTTCGATTTCTCTGCACTTCTTTTTCCGTTGGTTCTGGCTCTCACCCCACTCCAAGTCCAAGAAAGCCCTTCTGATCAGGTCCTGGGATTTCAAGAAAAGGGACGATGACGGTCTGTTCAGTTACTTTTTATCTGATTTCGATTCTGATTCTTGATTAAGGAATCTCACCGTCCGGAAGTGGGAAGTTTACTTCTTTTAAGAATTATTGGGATGTAATTTCTTGATGCGAATCCATCTTTCTTGCAGGAAGTTGTGTTGAAATGGGAGTTTACTGATGAGAAAGTCAAGCAAAAGGCCATGGTAAAGGTGTCCGGTCTCTCAGGTACTTTACTGTTCTGTACGGTGCAGTTTCCCCGAAAGTTGTCGGGCAAGCGACGGATTTTATTTTCGAAACGACCGACGAACTTCTAGTAATCTCCTTTTTCTGGGTATTAATTTTCCTGCAGGGCGGGGTTCAATTTCTCTTGATGCAAAGGACAAAAAGTTGACCTTTACCGTTGTTGGGCCGGCGAAGGAGGAGTCCAAGAAGGAGGAGCCCAAGAAAAAAGAGCCCAAGAAGGAGGAGCCCAAGAAAAAAGAGCCCAAGAAGGAGGAGCCCAAGAAAAATGAGCCCAAGAAGGAGGAGCCCCCAAGAAGGAGGAGCCCAAGAAAAAAGAGCCCAATAAGGATGAGCCCAAGAAGGATCAGCCCAAGAAGGATGAGCCCAAGAAAAAGGAGCCCAAGAAGGATGACCCCAAGAAGGATCAGCCCAAGAAGGATCAGCCCAAGAAGAATCAGCCCAAGAAGGATCAGCCCAAGAAGAATCAGCCCAAGAAGGATGAGCCCAAGAAAAGGATGGCCCAAAAGAAGATGGGGCGGCACGGTGGCTGAAGGCATATCAAGCACACTCCCGGTAGCCTTACTATTACTATCAGCCCTATCAGCAGCCTCCGGCGCCGCCACCATATTATGCTAGGAGTGTGGAGGAGGATCCGAATAGCTGTGTTATATTGTGGAATAAAATTCTTCTATAACAAGGAACTTCGGTGTTTCATCTGATAATTTAAATTTAATTTGAATTTTTATGAGTTCTACTGTCTAATTTTGATCTTCTAATTTTTTTTTAAGAAATTTTTGTAATTTTTCTTTCAAAAATGTTTGACTTGAAATTTAAACATTTTTTAAGGAAAGGACTTGTGCTTAATCTTTTTTGAGGGTTGTTGGATTCTCAACAACATTAATATTTGAATTTAACATTATAATTTTAAATCAAATGTTGAATTTAAGGATTTTGATGAAGAATGCTTTTAATTTTGATGATGAACTCCTTGAATTTGATGAAGAACACGACAAGCTCTTTAAATTTGGGGAAAAACATGGCGAATTTATTTGAATTTGACGAAAAACACAACAAACTTCTTGAATTTGGGGCAGAATACCGCAAATTCCTTTGAATTAGACAAAAAACACAACGAACTTCTTGAATTTGAGGAAAAACACGGTGAACTTTTTTGAATTTGATGAAAAACACTTTAAATGTTCTTAGGAATCTAGAGAGAATTTGAAAAGTTTTTCAGCTACTTCCCTTTTGATTTCTCCTCTATCTTATGTAGTTTGACCCCTATTTATAGTTGTAGGAAAGATAGAGTAGCTACATCAGCCTGTTGACGTGGTGCGATTTTATTGGCCGTCAGAGTTTGTACTATACCCGACAACTCAATAGAATTTTCATTACTTAGACTTTTAGCAGGACTCTACCACTTTAGAGTCTTCACCCTTTAGACTTCTAGTAGGATTCTACCACTTACTACCATTCGATTGACTGATAAAAATATTAATTAATTATTTATTTATTTTAAAAATTGTTTTAATTTAAATTCCTAAACGAATAAAAATTGTTTTAATTAATATTTTTAATACCATATTTTTCACGTGGCATTATTTAATTGGTAAACAAAATTTGTATCTATAAATGTCCCTTCGAAACTTGTTTATGAAAACTTTATTTTTAATAAATGAGTCTTGAAAAATCTTTCCTTTTGATTTATTGCCCATGATGCATTTCAAGAGAAAAGATCCCCCATGCTCTGGCTAGGAGAATTCCTTGATGGTCCCCATACTTTAATTTCAAGAATGAGTTTATCTTGATTCAACTCGTAATTTCTGCTAATTTCATATGCCAAACCCGAAGTCCAGATGCTAGCAACCTTTGCCCAAGTCTGTCCAGTTCGTGGCCGACATAAATTTAACCCAAACTAGTCATGCAGCCCGAGTCCCTTTTTATTATGCCCGTGCTTGTTGAAATTTAAGAGTCTTCACAATCAGCTTGAATTCCACCCTCAACTTGCCTCTCATGATGGTAATCCGATCCGTTTGAACTTATTTTTTCCGAAACAAATGACGCCACAAGTTTTAATCCAAAGAAGTCGCGTTTGCTTGGGACTCTGTAGGCTACCTTGCGACACATTGCTCCAGAATGAAGCCAAGGCTCTCGTCGACCCACTTAGTAGGTCTCCCCTTTTCTCCTTCATCCCCCGCCTTTTTGTTCTCTCATGTTCTACTGCGTCAGGGGGCTTTTACTGAAATTTTTTTTTTCGACGAGTGCCCGTCGTCTTCCACCCTTGGCCGAACCCAGATATCGCACTGGCTTTCCACGTCCCTCAACCCCTTTTTGAGAGACCAAGGCCGCGGCAACGAGGCAATTGTGCGGTAGTTTTGAGCAGCGGTGGCGAATGTTTGTCGCAGGACTTGCAGGCAAGAGTGGCAGTGCGGCAGTGGTCGGGCGACAACAACGGCAACACCAGGCTATATGCGGTGCGACCGTGGTGGTGTAAGCAACAGCAGTGGTTGCTTTTGATAGCCGGCGGTGGCACAACAATGACGTTGGATGCAAATAGGGCTTTGCTGTGGCGCGTTCCTGATGGCAGCGACGATTTCTTGATGTGATGATGATGGCTTCAGTGACGGTCAGTGATTCTCAGTGGTGGTATGGAAGGAGGCGCGGTGGCGAAGGCAGCAGTTGCAGCAGCAGGGGGCTTCCAGAAGCGGCTATGTTGGGGGTCTCAGCGGTGGCGTGCGGTGGTGCGACAACGACGCTGGGCGAGAACGAGACTTGCTGTGGCGCTCCCCGTCAGCGGCGACTTCTTAATGCGGTGACGTCGTCGAGGTGGGAGCGGAGGTGCAGGTTCATCAGAGAAAAACAGGAAGGAACTTGGCTATGTTTGGGGTGACTTCTACCTCAGAGAAGAAAAGAATTGAGGCCGTGTTTGGATGTGGTATTTTGGCTCGGAATAGTGCTGTGTTTGGCTGCTAATTTTTTTGGCTGAGCATAAGGCCATGTTTGGACGCAAACTTAAGCTATGTCTGGTTGCTGATTTTCAGTTCAGACAGGATAGCGTTTGGACACCGATTTTCAGAATCCTAAGGCAGTGTTTGGCTGCAGATTTTTTCAAAAATTTTGAGGATAAGGCCATGTTTGGCGGGATATTTTTTTTTTATTTAGTTTTGAATTTTTGAGCCTTTGAGTATTAGGCTAAACTTAGCCCACAGTACTATTTAGACTTGAATTTTAGAGCCTTTAAGTACCAGGCTTGACTTACCCACGCGTACCATTTAGGTTTTAATTTTTGAACCTTCGAGTAATAGGCTTGACCTGCCCACGCGTACCATTTAAACTTGAAATTTTGGGCCTTCAAGTACTTGACTTGCCCACACGTACCATTTAGATTTAAAATTTTGGGTCTTTGAGTACCAAACTTGACTTACCCACGTGTATTATTTAGACTTGAATTTTAGGCTTTTGAGTATCAGGCTTGACTTGCCCACACATACTATCTAAGCTTGAAATTTTAGGTCTTTGAGTATCAAGCTTGACTAGCTTATGGGTACCATCTAGGCTCGAATTTTGAGACATCGAGTACTAGGCTTGACTTAGCCTACGAGTACCATCTAAACTTGAATTTTTAAGCCTTCAAGTACTAAGGTTAACCTGGCCCACGAGTACCATCTAAGTTTGAATTTTTGAGCCATCGAGTACCAGATTTAACTTAACCCACGAGTATCGTCTAGGCTTGAATTTTTTGAGCCTTCGAGTCTCAGGCTTAACTTAGTCCACGAGTACTATCTATGCTTGAATTTTTGAGCTTTCAAGTACCAGGCTTAACTTAACACACGAGTACCATCTAGGCTTAAATTTTTGAACATTTGAGTACCAGGCTTAACTTAGCCCACGAGTACCATTTAAACTTGAAATTTTTGAGCCTTTGCTTGAACTAAGGCTCGAAAATTTGGCTTTGTTGGTGCCTTCGGCTCCTTTTGAAATTTGTTGATTTACTTGGCTCCTTTAAGGGCCATTTCTTTTTTGTGATTTCGTAGAGTTTTCATTTTTCGAAATTCATTCCTAACATTCCTTACCTCCTTTGCAGTTGATCATCAAGTATATTTTAAGAGCAACATGTCTTCTTCCGGCGTGAAATACTTGTTTTTTCTTGATGAAGAAGGACATCTTATAGAGAAAGGCACGATCCTGGCCGTTTATACTTCTCTTAATAGTCGTCCTTAGCCTAAGTTGAAAATCTCTTAGCGGATGGATAATTGGACTTAGGAAATTCCATTTAGCAAGACTTCAAAGGCCTAGACCCTATAGTTATCTCACCATCATCATGCTGTTAGGTTGGTTTTGCTGCCGACCTTAGGTCGTAGGATCATCAAAAGAAAGGCGAAATAGGGGGGATGCTCCCCCATTTGCTGACGAGTTTCACTTTACCAAAAGCTATTGGGAGTTGGCTGAAAATGTGTTTGATCGGAGTGGACGTGAACTAAAGGTGGCTCAGATTTTTGATGCGGTTATGCTTCACTTTTCGCTTACGATCACAATTCAAACATCTTACAAGCAATTTACGAGGCATGTCGTCCTTCTATTAACACGTTCTTTACTTCGTACGGTGAGGTATCAATATTCCTTTACGACTTGCAAAACCTGGCAGGTCTTCCAATTTATGGGAGGCTCTATGATGAGTTCGTTTCGAGTGTAAAGCAACTTACAGGTGCTAACGAATAAGGGAAGAGATATGTTCTTCAATCTTGCCAGTACTTGTTCCATGCTTATCACTTGCTTCAAGGAGAGCCAAATGAAACTCGAGCTCCTTCGATTTCTGTTGAGGATTGGATTAGCTTCTAGTGTAAATGAGAGGTAAAATACTCAGCACCCCTTGCCCGAAAAGAGAAAAAGACAATGCGTCCTAAGTCCACATGTAATTCTTCTGCCAAGATTGGTAATTATGGGTCTTGGTCCTCTATCGTTATCGAGCCCTTTTCTTATCTTAATGTTGTTAAAAATTTCAGAACGGAGACCTATTTGGTAGCGTTCTTTGCCTGCTGGCTTTGCATTTTTGCTCTTTCTATTGAGGATGTTGGCTTTCTTCATCTGAGTACTTTCAAGATGGCAAGCATTATGGCGACTGGGAGGACAGTAAACCTAGCTGTTCTTGTTCTCACTAGCATTTATCGGGGCTTGGGTAGGATTGCACATTCTTGACGGCCTTAGCGAGTGTATTCCCCTTTCCCACTTTATTACATTTATGCATGGTCTGCTTATTATTTTAAAACCCATTATCTAGTCCACAAGACAATTGATAACCCAACGATGATCGCATATTTTGGTAAAGGTGGAGCCAAGTATTATGACCCACACGAGGAGAGTCGAAGAATTTATAGGGGTGAACTTTTTAGTTAGACTGAGGTGATGATTACCAAGCAGAGAGATATCTTCTACATGGATGATGGCAGCTACAATTGGTTTGAAGATGATTACTTCGCCACCATCCGTTCAAGTTATCTTTCTTTGAAGCAGGGTAATCTATTTGTTGTTGAACTTTATAGTCCGCATCGTTTTAGCCGCCAGTTCGGGTTCTATCAAGATATTCCTGATATTCTTACTCGTGATATTCGTGAGATTTCTTTAAAAGAAAGCTTAGACTTTTGGAGGGTGTCTACCTTGTCCAATTCACAGGCTAAGGCATGCTTTCCTCGTGCTCCTGTAGTTGTGAGGAAGTTTCATTCCAAGGCTTGTAAGGAATGGTGGGCTAAAGTTTATAGAAACTACTTTGAAGAACACTCCGCGATGCTATGCATTACTCCATCCCAAGGCGGTGTCCCTGATGTGGGAAGCTCGTCTCCTTATGTCAAAGATCCACCTCGTAAACCTGCAGCTTCAGCTATCCTTACAGAGAAGAGGCCATGTTTGGAGATTTTAGACGATAATACTAGCAGTAATGGGGATTGTCACTGGAAGAGGATTAGGAGACCTCCCTTTCCTTTAAACTCGAAAGAAGACAAACCTTCGAGCTACCCAGAGTCAATTAGAGATTTTAGCGTCAACCCTCCTTTTCAACTTTGAAGACTCTA
The DNA here is from genome assembly GCA_019155195.1 of Avicennia marina. Classification (NCBI taxonomy): domain Eukaryota; kingdom Viridiplantae; phylum Streptophyta; class Magnoliopsida; order Lamiales; family Acanthaceae; genus Avicennia; species Avicennia marina. The sequence goes on from CM032773.1 coordinate 11,724,392, forward strand.
TGGAATAATTTTCTTCATCACCTTTTTCGTCCTCGAATATCAGTGGTACCACCCATTTTTAGCATAGAGATACATGGTATTCCGCATCAGGCAGGGAGAAGGAAAAGGTGAGTTTGATCGATGCGTCGGCTTGCTTGTTTTCTCTTCTTGGCACATGCTTTATGGTGACGTTTCCAAGCCATCCCATGAGTATGGTGGCATAGTTATAGTATGAAAGTAGTTCAAACTTTTTGACTTCATATTTTTTGAAGTAGCTAGTTGACCACTAACCTAGAATCCCCGTGGACTTCAAGAGATAGTTGCTTGATCTCTACATCAATTTCGAGTCCGAGGTTAAGGCTTGATATTCAACTACGTTATTGGAGCATTTTTCCATAAAGGTGAATGAGTAGGGCAAGACTTGTCCTTCAAATGTTACAAACACCGCCCCAGCATTGGCTCCTTCTTTATGGAAAGCTCCGTCAAAATACATTTTCTATGGAGGAGTGATTTCAACCATCAAAACATCCTACTCAGGCAAGTCATCGACAATGTCCCATTCAGTTGGAATAGGATGATCTCCTAAGAAGTCGGCCAATACTTGTCCTTTTACGGCTCTTGTGGTACATATACGATTTCAAATTATTGGAATTGAAGGTACCACCTGGTGAGTCTGTCAGAAAGGACAGGCTTTGTCATGACAAACTTCAATGTGTTTGCTTTAGACACCAAATAGACTATATGAGCCTGAAAATAATGTCTCAACTTTTGGATGGCGAAAACAAGTGCCAAAAAAATCTTCTCAATTGGTGAGTATTTTAGCTCATTTGCTGTCATCATTTACTCAAGTAGTTGAGAGCGTTCTCTTTCTTTTCGTCATTTTCTTGTGCTAGTAAGGCTCCCACTGAGCACTCTTATGCAACAATGTATAGGATCAACAGACAGTCGTGTACCGAGGCAACCAGCACTAGAGGATTTGCCAAGTAGGACTTGATGCTTTCGAAAGCCTTTTTACAAGACCCATCACATTCAAATAGAATGCCCTTTTTCTTAAGGCGGCTGAACAGTTGACGACGCCCTACCAAGTAGAAAATAAATCTTCTGACATATGCTAATTTTCCTTGCAGGCTCTTGAGTTCGTGAATGTTTCAAGGTTCTGGCACTTTCAAGATAGCATCAATTTTTGCTTGTTCAATTTCGGTGCCTTGGTAGTGGACAATGAAGCCCAAAAAATTGCCAGAGGCCACTCCAAATGCGCTTTTTAATGGATTCATCCTTAGTTGGTACCTCCTCAAGTGCTCGAAAACCTTCTTTAAGTCATGCAAATGATCTATTGTTTTCCTAAACCTTACCACAAGGTCATTAACATAACATTCGACGTTCTTGTGGAGTATGTCGTTAAAATTTTCTGTATGGCTCTTTGATACATGGCCCCAACATTTTTTAGGTCGAATGTTATCACCTTGTAGCAGTATATACCTTTGGATGTGTGTAAGGCTATCAGTTTTTCATCTTCGGGCGCCATGCGTATTTGATTATACCTGAATGATCCATTCATGAAAGGGAGCCATGCGTATTTGATTATACCCGAATGATCCATTCATGAAAGAGAGTGTTTCATGTCTTATTGTGGCATCAATCATGAGTTCCGCGATGGATAAAAGAAAGTCGTTTTTGGGACATACTTCTTTAAGATCATTAAAATCAACACAGACTCGAAAGTGCCTATTCTTCTTTCTTACCGTGACGATGTTAGAGATCTATGTGGAATACTTAACTTTTCGGATGAATCCAATTTCGATTAAAAATAAATTAATTTTTCATATATACATACTCGTACTCCATTTTGTTGATGCATACACTTTATATATATATATATAACACATAATTTATCAAAAAATGTTCTTTGAAATTTATAAATTTTTTAAAAATAAATTGATTTTTTCAAATTTATTTTTAAATATTTTATAAGTTATTTCATTATATCTATATATATATTAATAATTATATACATATATCTAATTACATTATATTAATAATATTTAATTTGTTTTTAATATTATTACACCAAAAAATATAATTAATTATAATTATGAATTTAAAAATTCTTATAAGATGATCTTATTTTTTCCTATCTAAACAATTAAATAATTTATTTTAAAAAAAGATTTATGAGCTTATAAACTCAAATAACATTTTATATATATAATCTTATAAGCTATTAAAAATAAGTTTAACTAAACAACTCTCTTTTCATTTAATTGTAAGCTTCCCTTAATAATAATTCCATGGATAACTACAAATTATGACTCCTTTTTCTCAATAATATGTTTTTGGTGCATCCCTAAAAAAGTAATATTGATGCATCCATATAATGCACTTAAGATGTATTATGAGTGCTAATAGTGCTTGTGTTGAGGTGTGACACTTACAAGCCCATAAAAGTTGCACATTTGGAACATTGTATGCCGTTGATGGAGTGTGTAGTGCACAAATCAATCAACAATTGTTTGCACAATATTTGGTTCCTGGAATTTGGGGAGAAAAAGAAAAGAAAAAGTGAAAGTAAAATGATTTTGATTGTTTGATTAAGAAATAAAATTACATATAGGAAAATTAAGAGAAAATTAAACTTCAAAGGAGGAAATTTCATTTTTCACGCAAAATGGTGAAGAAAATGGAAAGAAAACTAATTTAACTCTTATTTTTCCTCGATAAATTTTTCTAATTATATTTCTTTTAGTTATTTCTTCATTATCTTTCTCAAAATATAAAAAATTTCAATTTTAAGTTTTTGTTTGATTTGATTTATTTTTAAAATTTTTTTTTATTGAAATCATTTCAATCGAATACTATATATAATTTTAAATTTCTTTCATTTTTTTTTTCATTTCCCTATCATTTCCCTTTCTACTCTAAATTTTTAAAATCAAACACAATGTTAGTGTATCAAAGATAGGTAAAGTGCTCCTCTAAAAAAAATTATATTGTTACCTTTTTAAAACTAATTCTTGAATTTTAGACATCAGGCATTAAAGAGGTCCCGTAATCAATATAGAATTAATTTAATCTCATATTAATACACAATTAGCAACCTAAAGTCATCGACAATCAGACAACATGATTGCAAATTTAATAGATCAAATCTCCTAATTTATTTTTATCTGTGTTTCCTTGATCTGTCTCAATTTTTTAATAATACAAGATAGTCACGCAAATGTGTAGCTATCACATCACAAAAAATAATACACATAATAATTATATATAAACGATGACACATGAACAAGAATACTATAAGAAATGGATAATTTCAGAGAAAAAAATTAAAAGGGGCTTAATTATAAAGTGACAATAGATTTGTTTGGTGAGAGGCACAAACCCATTGGTTGGAGTAGTTCGTTGACGTTCAATGATGGAAGATGTCCACTTTAATGTTTGATGGAGTATCCCAAATTAGATGACCACTAATTAATCTATATATATACTATATATATTATGCATCTATCCCTTACAATAGCTGCCACCTTATGCCCTTTTAATCTTTTATCAGATATACCCACCAATTAATTAATCAATACCAACTAACTCATGATATATCTTTTCAAATTTAAATAAAGTTAACTACTTTTATTTGTTAAACACGCGACCAAAGTTATTTCTTTCTTTCACAAACACACACGTATATTGTGTAATATAAATATAAAATGTTATTTTTATTTTAAAAAAATTATGATGTGAGTTTTTTGTATCAACAAAATGCTTTATAAATAAGTTCAATTACATTTGTATAATAATGCATCTTAAATTATTACAAAAATTTTATAATATCAATAAATTGCTTCTTATTTAATTTTTGCCACTATTGCTAGTGTTATATAGATCACGAAACTTTAAGTTGAATTTAAAAGCTGGCACGAGGCTAAGTGAAGGGTTTTTTAATCTTATGACTTGTGAGTTGGGGAAGCATTCTCCACCAAGACAAATGGATATATGCTTAATTGACCCTTTCAACACAAAATGATATCCTAAGGATATTCAAACAATATTGGACCATTGCATATATAAAAACACGTGTATAATTTTGTCCATAGGTGATTTGAAAATTCAACAAAGAAAAGGAGTGTAAAGAATCGTCGTATCATGGGATATCAAACACCCTTATGGTATTTAGTTTTAGAGCTACTATATTTGTTTCCAAATTCTACACTATTTTATCACCGGTTAAAAATTTATAAACCAAACACTTTACTGTATAAATTCTATTTAAATTCAAATTCAAAATTTTTTACCTTTCATCTTTTATAACTAACTAATAATTTTCCAATCATTATATCTATTAACAGTCAAATTAACACTTATTCTTATAATTTTTCTACTCATATTTATTTTAAATTATTTTATAAACTTATTAAGTATCACATTTTTCAATTATTATTAACTAGGCATGTGTGTGTGTGTGTATAATTTTTCTACCTAACTAAATCTTATCGATCAAACATAATTTTTATTCCCAATCATAATTAGAAAACATAGTGTAATGAATTAAATCATTATATTCAAATTTAATTAGATTTTAAAGTTTTTGAAATCCAACTGATTTTCAAATATTTAAAAATATGCTTGAACTCAAAATTCTTATTCAACTCAAACTTAAATTTGACTTTTACAAAATTAAATCAAGTTAAATTCGAATTGCTACTCATTTATCCCCTAACATTTCATTGACATCAACCCTTCTCAAGAATTGCATTTTGCTTACAATTGTGTTGATCAATAGTGTATCTTTTATTCACGACGTAATTCGTAAGTTTAAATTATTGTACATCATTGGGCATTATGTTTATTTACCCTCGTGATTGTGGTTTAGTATGAAATTGAATTTTATGTCACGTTTGTATAATTTGTTGCTATATTTGTTGCCCAAAATGTTTAGGTTTGTTTGTTTACATATATGTTTTGGCTTGAAATGTTTTGATTACAACAAATTCATTCGATATTCACTTGCGTATAAGGTGTTCGATGAATTGCCTCTATTGATAATTAGCAATATTGTGCCACTAAACGACATTACAAAACGTAAATGGATGATTGGGAAACTACCGCATTTCATATGTGCTACTTAATGTCTGGATTTGGAGTGATTTGATTGGAATAATACCATTACTAATTGCATTGCATATAAGGTGTTCGATGAATTGCCAATGTTAATAATTTGTAATTGTTTTCACGTTTATGCTATGTCGTTGTTGAATGTGGATAATTGGGGCACAAATATGACACATTATGTGTATGTTGGCATGTGTAGTGTATGTGAAATGTTGAATAGTTGTAGGTTTTGATAATATGTGATACGGTTTTTTATTCATTCGTAATTATAGATATGATCATTTAATGTGTTATTTTGCAAGACAATGCCACCGAAAAGAACACGAGATGCACCATCATCCAGTTCGGGTGAAAGGAGAATCTTTCTGTCCGACGAAGCAAAGGAAAAATACGAAACTGTCATTAAAAATCGAAGTTTCGTGCCTGAGCGAGGGATAGTTCGAGCTATGCGACACCACCAATTATACCAGTCAACTATTAATGCTTTGGGTTGGTGGCAATTCACTCAAGAGCCGGAGCACCCCGCAGTGAAATCTGTGGTTAGGGAGTTTTATTCCAACATGGGGAAAAGGCAAAGTGATCGAGTTTGGGTGCGAGGAGTGAATGTACATTATGATGCAGCCACTATAAACCGCTTGCTGGGAACACCGCATAAGGAACATAGTGCAAGATACAATCAACTATTGAACTTGTACAACCCACTAGCAGAAATAGCTGGAGAGTTATGTCCAAGTGGAGTCCAGTGGACTGAGCCTTCGGTACGAAGTTCATTTCGGAGTGCTGGGTTAAGTGATGTGGCTCGTACATGGTTCTATTTTTTGGCTGCTCGAGTGCGACCTATAAATCACCATACAAGCATCACCAAAGAGCGAGCCATACTATTATATGCCATCACGAACAGCATATACTTCAATGTTGGATGGGAAATTAGCGAAGGCATATTCAGGTGTTCGAAGATGTCAAGAGAGGCAATGTGGCACCCCCATCTGATCACTGAATTATGCAGGAATGCTGGAGTAGCCATTGAGTCCACGGAGGAGACACTTGCGCCACAGAATGAGATTATTTTTGAACTCCCACTAGAAGCACCAATAGAGACGGAAGGGGAATATGAGGAGCCCCCTGTTATTCGGCAACCTCCCACACAGCGCCATGGTATTCGAGGTATGGAACAATTACTTATAAATTTGTCAGATCGTATGGATACGGTTGTCGGGCTAATGAGGGAGGAGAGAGAGCATAGAACGCAACAGGATGAGCGCATAGGACGGCTCGAGGCCCAGCTAGCTTCGCTAGATGCTCGACAGGATCATTATTACCATCAGAGTCATCAATATTGGGGCTACGCCACAGCACGAGACGAGGCCATATACGACTACCAGCGCATGATGGCCACTCACAGTGCAGTAGGCCCAATGCCGGCATGGCCGCGTCCATTCAGACCCGTCCCGTATCCTGTACCCCAACAGCCGCACTCTCCTGAGGATTTGGGCCCATCAACGTCTGCAGACCACGGGGCATCGGGAGATGAGGGTGGTGTTTAGTCCGTGCTTTTTATATAAAATTCTGTTGAATGATATGGTATTTATAACGAACTTTCATGTATGAACTATTTTCTTGAGTTCTTCTGCGTATAAATATTTGGCATTTATTTTGATATGTAAATGTACAATTTGGAACAAATCCATGGCGACAACCATCAACTTTCTAAAAATCATTATTCAACACATATTGATTCCATATACAACAACCACATGATTTGAAGATACGTGATAGGAAAGATTACACATTACATTCTTCTCTATTATCATCCGATTCACTACCACTAGGTGAGCTATCTGTGGAGGTATCTCTAACACTATCAGTACCTTCGGTACTATGAATATCGGCCTCTATATCCTCGTCTGAATCTACATGCAGTCCATCACCAGAAGGGTCATGCAGAAGCGGAACGTCTAACTGTGTTGACAAGGCACCGCGCATGCATTCATTGTCTGGTTGAAAAGGGACATCACTCCACTTCACTTCCACAGTGCTTCTGGCCTTCGTCTTGCACGCAGCAATCCAATCAACTCTGTTCCTTTTTGAACCCGGGTAGCCTACATAATATACTTGAGTAGCTTGTTGAACGAGCACAAATGGTTCATATGTTTTGTAGATACGTGATAGGTTAACATCAACAAAACCATACTTAGGATGTATTCTTTGTCCTGTTACAGGGTCAACCCATCGACACTTGAAGAGTGTAACATACATATTTGGCAAGTTACAGTATTGAAACTCCAATATTTCCTCCAATAGTCCATAAAAATCGTACTCTGTGTCATTGTAGCAGGATGATCGTACGCAAACACCATAGTTCATTGTTGATTTATCTTGGGCATGGTCTATCGTGTGGAACCTAAATCCGTTGACAATGCATTCTGAATAGCATGTGACTCGATTTCTCGGCCCGTAGGCTAAGCTCCTCAATAATGGATCACTTATGCTTGTACTTGGATGTAGGATCTGTTTCATGAAACAAATCTAACAATGATATATGCTATATAATGATTAAACTCAATATTAGTGCGTATATGCTTACATATGTTTTAAACCATGGGAGGAAATGCTCAGCTACTATCTTGTCCATGAGGCCGTGAGCCTCGTCATACTGGGATACAAACAGTCTGCCGACACCACCATATATTAGCTCAGTGCGAAACCATTCAAATGCTATAAAACAATGTTGCTACAGGGTGCGTACCTGTAGATTGGTTCGACCTCGGGACAGTTTAATAAAACATATGTTTCTGCCGCGTGCTTCTCAGGAGTAGTGAGATAACGTGGAGGCATTCGGCGAGATGATCGACTGGGATAATTGAATATGGAAAAAGCAGCAACTGTAGGGGGCACAGCTCGTTGCAGATTACGGACCGGTCTGTTTCTTTTTGATGAAACAGTCGAGTCGAAATAGTATGATGCAAAGGTAGCTATTTCCTCGACAACATATGCTTCACATATTGAAGCTTCAACACGTGCTTTGTTTTTAACTTTCTTCTTCAGGGTTCGAAGGAACCTGTTAGTCAAAATGGTAAAATCACCTTCATCATTATCAACTCATAATTAAACCAATAACATTTGCACAAAAGAGGAGTTACAATCAAACCTTTCGAACGGATACATCCATCTATATTGCACTGGCCCACCAATTCTCGTCTCATATGGCAAATGAATAACCAAGTGTTCCATTGAGTCAAAAAATGATGGTGGGAAAATTTTCTCAAGGCTACAAAGTAAAATTGGGGCCTTCTCCTCCAACTGTTGTAGTTGCGTGACGTTTTGAACAGGTAAGCAAATTTGTTGGAAAAACAAACTTAATTCAGTTAATGCATTCCACACAAAACCCGGCAACAACTCTCTAAATGCAATGGGAAGTAGGCGCTCCATGAACACATGCGCATCGTGGGTCTTCATACCATGTAATTTCAATTCCATCATGTCAACGCACCGACTGATGTTCGAAGCATACCCATCAGGAAATCTTAATTGCATAAGCCACTGACATATCAACCGTTTCTGATCTCGACTAAGGGTATATGCTGCCTTGGGCTTAGGCCCACCACCTTTTGGTGGAACTGCAATCTCGGCCCGATCACAAAAATTACTCATGTCCTTACAACCATTTAAGGTATATTTTGTTTTCCCTTTAATATCCATAACTGTGTTGAACACGTTGTCGAACACGTTTTTCTCGATATGCATGACATCAAGATTATGCCGTAACATATTATCCTTCCAGTAAGGTAAATCCCACAATATGCTTCTCTTTGTCCATTTATGTTCAGTACCATAACCAGCGACCGTTGATATTGGGTCATCAATGACCCGAGGCAGGCCACATACCCGATTCCATATAAATTCACTTGACATAATAGGAGGTGGGGTGCGGTACTCTAGACGTCCACGGCTAAAATTTTTCTTATTCCTCCTATAAGGGTGATCAGGTAATAGAAATCGACGGTGACAATCAAAATAGCTCGGCTTTTTACTATGCATAAGATAAGTCGCCTTAGTGTATTCCATACATACTGGACAGGCTATCAACCCAGCACAACTCCAACCAGAAATCATAGAATACGCAGGCAAGTCATGAATTGTCCACAATAAAACAGCCCTCATATTGAATGTATTATGCCGCGATGCATCATATGTTGGAACGCCTTCATGCCACAACATGAGTAGTTCATCGATCAAAGGTTGTAGGTAGACGTCAATAAGTCTTTTAGGATTTGATGGACCAGGAATCACTAAAGACAAAAACATGTATGGGTTCTTCATACACAAACCTGGCGGAAGATTATATGGTGTCACAATGACGGGCCAAGATGAATATGTCTTGCCATACGAACCATGCGGTGCAAATCCATCTGCACATAAACAGAGTCTTACATTGCGTGGCTCAGCTGCAAATTCAGGATGCTTCTCATTAAAACTTTTCCATGCTGCCCCATCTGAGGGATGACACATAGTTCCCTCATCAGTTATATGTGCTGCATGCCAAATCATCTGATCAGCTGTCACATTTGATGCATACAATCTCTGCAAACGAGGAGTCAAAGGCAAATAATGTAGGCGAGCCAATAGTATCTTTTTTCTATGGTTTTGGGAGCCTGACCTTGCCTTATATCTAGGTCCTTGACAAAATTTGCAATAATGAAGGTTACTATCAGATTTCCAATATAACATGCAACCACCCGGACAACAATCTATCTTCTGCACAGGAAGTCCCAAATCTCTTATAAGTCGTTTCGTACTATAATAGTCAACCGGCATTTTATGGCCACGAGGTAGGACCTCATCAAGCAAACTACATATATCATCAAAGCAACTTTCTGACATGCCATGGTCTGCTTTTATACTCACCATTCTTGCCACAGCCGACAATTGAGAAGAATTTTCACATCCGTCATACAAGGGTTCATCTGCCGCATGTAACACATCCAAGAATTTATTTGTTAGCCCATGAACATCATCAGCTTCAACATGCTCTGTGTCATCAGCTTTGTCACCACCATCATATATTTGATTTGTACCGCTACCACTTGCTTCCCACACATATGAGGCACCATGTTGCATTTGTGCATCGTACAACATCCTTTGCTCCCATTCACTCAATCTCATTTGATAATTGCTTTCGCCTAGGTTGTATTCACTCAATGTGACAGTTGGTTCAACTACATCGGGGTGATTTAAGCATTCGTTCTCACCATGACTAGTCCAATTGAAATAATTCTTCACGAAACCCTTTCTGAGCAAATGTAATGTCACCTCTTCAGGCTCCAAGAACTTACTGTTTTTGCAGCGACAACAAGGGCACCTAATTCTAGAACCATCCATATAACTTTCTTGTTTTCTTGCCCATTCAACGAAATCATTGACACCATTCACAAACTCCTCAACCAATCCTCGACGTCCAGGGAGGTTTTTGTTGTACATCCACGCCCTAATATCTCTCAACATTGTGCACTATAAATTTAAATACAAATAAAAGTATAAATTAAATATTTTAAACACAAATAAACACATTTTCGCCTAATATCTCTTAACACTGTAGATTTTGAGCCTTAATATTTCTTAACAACATAACAAAAATTTCATCTTCACTACAAGATTCTCATCATCCAATGAGACTACTACAAAACACAATTATAATCTCAGGTCACTTATTTCATATCGCGGCACAAGCTAATCGGGATATTCACAGCAAATTAAATACCAAATGTATAAAAAACCTTAACAAATAACAACATTAACCATATATGCCAAAAATTGACGGTTTATTAGCAAAGATATCTTTAAAATTAGAACATTACCTTGGACAATCCTTGAAAAAACCTCTCTTATCGTTTGAAAATGGCTTGAGGGTGATTTAGATGGGAAATTTGCGTAAATGGGTGCTGGTGAGGTGTAAGAGTATTATATATATATCTGTAATATTGGAACGGTTTTGGAACGGCAATAAATTCCGCTCCAAATTTGAATTTTGAAATTTGGAACGGAAGTTAAAAAGCCGTTCCAGAATTTCCATTTTGGAACGGTTCCAAAAAGCCGTTCCAGATTTAAAATTTGAAAACAATTCAGGAGCTCAATTTTTGGAACGGCTTTTAAAAAGCCGTTCCAGAATTTCCAATTTGGAACGGTTCGTAAAAGCCGTTCCAGATTTAAAATTTGAAAACAATTCAGGAGCTCAATTTTTGGAACGGCTTTTAAAACGCCGTTCCAGAATTTCCAATTTGGAACGGTTCCAAAAAGCCGTTCCAGATTTAAAATTTGAAAACAATTCAGGAGCTCAATTTTTGGAACGGCTTTTTAAATGCCGTTCCAGATTTTCCAATTTGGAACGGTTACTAAAAGCCGTTCCAGATTTAAAATTTGAAAACAATTAAGGAGCTCAATTTTTGGAACGGTTTATTAGTGCCGTTCCAAATAATGGAACGGCTTTTAGATACCGTTCCAAAAACTGGAACGGCATTACGAAGCCGTTCCAACAAACTGGAACGGCACTCCTATGGCCGTTCCAAACTGGAACGGCATTCCAAAGCGGTTCCAGTTTTGGAACGGCACCAGGGGACCGTTCCAGTTTGTTGGAACGGCTTCGTAATGCCGTTCCAGTTTGGAACGGTTTTAGAACGGACTTCTCGTATAGTGTCATTTATGTGCCAAATTCGTGTCAAATTTGTCTTAGATAGGAACGGTTTTTTGGAACGGCTTAAAAACCGTTCCAATTCGGCAGGTTTCTTGTAGTGGATTTTTGTTGAAGAAAATGTTTAGTAAGAGTTATGTTAGAATGATTAGTATGCTTAAAAAAAATTTAATAAAATAAATAATATAATTTATTTAAATACATGTATAAATAAATAATAAAGATTAAACGATACGATAGTATAAAGAAATAATGATTAGATTTTAAGGTATAAATAAAAATAAATGTGAGTATGCGTATAATATATATAAATTATTAATTTGATTGTTAATATGTGTAACAATTAAAAAATAATTAGGTAGTTATATATATAAGGAATGTAAAAATTGAATTTAAATTTAGATAAAAAAATTTTATTGAATAATATGTTTAGTAATTTAATACTTGAGATAATATTTTATAAAATTGAAAATTAGCTCCCAAACATTACCTAAAAAACCTAACCCACAAACTTTGTAATAACAAATAATAGCATCACGTTACCAGAACGAAGATTGATCTATGAAACAACGTCCAGCAAAACCATCTTTCACGCTCGAATTTCACGTATCAGTCAACTCTTCTCTTCCTCGTTCCACATCTCTGCCCAATTCTTCTCCACCTGTTCAAACCCTAGAAGCGAGCCCTCTTCCTCTGCATCCAAACTCGTAGACAGACTGCCATAAGCAATTCCAAGCGCCGAAGGGCCGAAAGTGAGCAAATTGGTCAAATCCTGCCAATTGCCATTGCCAGCTTTTTGTGGATACTGCTGTCTATTCTCGGAATCGTTGCTTTCGACTGCCCTTTTCATCAAAAGCAGGGAAAAGCTCTGTTCTTCCTAGTGGGCGTTATAAATGTAAGGACATGGTAAGGGGTATATTCCCTTAATCATCAAATATACAAAAGTCGAAAGCTAATCAATTAATAATATATTAGCTTTTTTCATTGCTGATACTTCTAGTTTATTTATTGCTATAGTTTTATAAAAAAAATTCTGGATTTGCTGTTTATTTGACAGGGGGAAGAAGTATTTATGGCATCCTTGATTTGCAACACGGACGCCGATTCTTCATGTCAGTTATTGTGCTTGGTCCTCCATCTTATATATTATCTTTCTTTTCTGTCTTCCACCAAAAAATCCAGCATGGCAATAGATAGCTCATACTTCAAAGATAAAACTTATGCAGTTCGACACTTCTTATTGTTTGCTTCAGTTATCTATGTTGTTGACCTAAGAAGGGCTGTTTATTACCAGAAGTGTCACGATCCAGATTGCAGAGGTGAAGTATTAACTATATTGGAGATGATGATTTTCTCAGACACCTATCACTATAGTAAGATTAACTTTTACTAGGGTGGCCGGACGTAGGCTATCAATCCCCGCTGGGTCCAGTCCCTAGCAATTTTGTTGCCGATCCCATTTTTCTCCATAATCTTGCCGGAGAAAATGACAAGCAGGAGCAAACCAATCCTGCAGGTGATGGAAGTTTCAGTGGCAGCGACCAGAAAGAAGGGTGGTGGCATGAAGCTGTAGAAGTTGCAGAGCGATTGATAAGATACAGAAAGCACTCGATCTTACTCAAATGGTTAGCCCAGCATCTTAACCCTCCTTTTTAGATGCAGATTTTGATATAATATGTCCAAATGGCCCTTGGCGTTAGTTTCCTTCTTTTGGCCGCCAAGGTTCTAAATAGAATACATTTTATATCACAAAATACAGGGAATGAGAATTAGAACTTCCCCCTCGTCTGCTCTTAACATTTTCCCCCTACTTGTCCGTGTTATCCTGAGTTGAACTCGGTATCCATGTGGAACAGGATGAAACGTGCGGAGACGATGAAAATTGGTGGAAGGCCGTTGAAAGCACTGCAACCCAAACCGAATTATCGTTCCTTCAGAGAGGCTGCCAAAACTCAAGCTATGCTGCTTTTGTAAGTGAGATCTGAGAGTTTTTTCATTCATGCAGAGTTCCAGTCATTAACAGCCTACCATGTAAATAGGGGCTCGATTGTATATATTCAGTTATAATTTACTCTCCAGTCTTTTTGTTTTAAAAATTTACAGGCAAATCTTACATCGTTTCATATTACAAAATTTTCTCCCTCTTTCTCTGGCTTAGAAAATGATGTCTGTTTCTGATTTACTCTCTAACCGGTTAATCTTACTATTGATCGCATTTTGGAAACAAATAGGGAAAATAGGAAAATAGGAAACTAAACACAAACTAATTCTCAACATGGCAAAATAGAAAACATAGGCACACTACTGGAGCATATTTTATTAACATTAAAATTTAAATTCAATACATGAAGCGGCCTTGTCTCTTCTAGAAATTAAAACCAATTGACTAAAATAGCAGTGCCTAGAAAATATGCACAAGAGCATCAAAATTTGCATTCACCAATCAGTTTCTACAATTTACATTCCCGCAATATACTTTTCCCTCATTTTATTTTGTCTAAGTTGATATGTACAAGACGCATTAACTGCACAGCAAGAAATATGATATAACGAGAAACAATACTTACATTCATAGAATCTGACAATTTTCTACACTCCCAGGACATTGCCAAATATTTGCTAGCATCCCGCCACTAAAAAAAAGTAGGCATTCCTATTCACAGCAAATTGTAATAATAGTAAAATGCCTCAGACGTCATAAAGACAATAACACACCAACACAATACCAAATTACTCTGCTGCATCCTCAGATTGACTACCAATGATGGAATCAGTTATGTCTAAAGAAATGTCCTCAGGATCCATCTCGTGGGATGAAAGTAGCCTTCTCTGAAACAGTAAATTAATAGATCAGATGACATGGCAGAGAAGCAGAACCAGTCAATTTATTATGCAGGATTAAAGTCATTGCAATAGCTAAAGTGCCATTGACAGTACAATTTCACTATCATCATTACAAAGCAGGGTGCATGAATATAGACAAGTGAATTGGCTAAAGGGAAGCAAAGGAAAGAACGAAAGAGAAAAAAAAGGAAGAACCAATTCCCTAGTCAGGTAGCCACTGAACCAATATTTTGATTGTTGTAAATATTTAGCACTTACATGATCCTCAAAATCAGGACTAGCCAAATTGATGGCAAGATTTCTCATCAGCAACGAAATCTGTTCAAGAGTCCATATGAGGGGGAAAAAGGCAGGTTAGAATCTGAAAAAACAAACAAGGCATCTGTAGCCAACTAAGATACAAAATATTATTAGTTGTCTGGAAAAATAAAATTGCATTTGCCATTCAACGGCATATGCAAAAGAACAAGAAGACAGCTAGCGTTTCACAAGAAATGCTCGCCAGCACAGTAAATGCCCAAGCAAGAATTCCATGAATTGAATTTGCATCCATTGGTTCAATCCAAACCTTCACTTGTGACATCTAAACATTTTTTATGGCACATTGATAGCTACCTACTCTATTTTCCATGTGTCACAAAATCATTAACAGATAAGTGGAACAAAAGAGCGGCTAATATAATAGGATTAAGACTAGATAAGCATATAATTTAGAGGCATTTATGCAATACAATTTAGACTGTTTAGAAAAAGTACAAGACCACAAGAAAATTATACTTCCTCAGACAATGATATTAAAAAGGTAATTTTGGGAGAATTGAGGACAAAGAGCAGCAATCTTTACTTGAATAGGCAATAAGGGTGACAGGTAATCCAGGATGGAAAATTCTTTACAAGTACAACATAGACATAAGGTTTTCTTAATTCACCAAAAAAAGCATATTAGGAAGGGAAAAAACAGTAGAGATTTATCTAATGCTGATTAAATTCCCAATTCCATTCTTTCAATATCACAAATTTTTTCAAGAGTTACTTAGAAAAAGAATGAAGAAGGAACAAGCAGCATGATTTTCTATTCTCAAACATAAAACACTATCTTCAACTCAAGTTGCACAATACTATCACAGAAGGCAGCGGATGGGAAGCATGCCAAAGCAACCCACAATTTCAGTGTAAAGAACCCACATATCCACAAACATGAAGCATGACAAATATTTGTTTGTGAAGCCACCTTTATGAAGTTCTTAGTTCTGGTTTCTTATCTCCATTAATCAAACAAGAAGATAGTTTCAAATAGTAAATAATGAAGTAACCAGAAGATCAGAAAGTCATAGGTAGCATACCGTCTCAATATCAATTGGGTCCATCTTCTTCAATTGCTGCAAGTGACCAGTCACATTTGGATCAAAGACACTTCCTATGAAACTGTATACTTGAGCAAAATCTGGAAGAACTGCAGTGGGGGCAGGGGGAAAACAGATCAATATATAATTTAAGTTATTATGTATGAAATAGACTAGGGAAAACACAAAAGTCGGTTACTACATATAGAGCACTACAGCTTAGGTCGATTATACGACAAAGAAAAAGGTCCAAAAAGACCAGAAAAACTGCAGAGGGCAGGGAGTGGCAAAGGATAGCCATTACATTGTCAAAAGGAAAACAATGCATGATTCAAAAAAATGCAACCTCCAACATCAAGCAAGGTATCAATTATCAGGTAGTAAATTAAAAAAAAAAAATGCGAGCAAGTACTACACCAACAGACAAATCACAGAATGCCACACATACAGAAGAAGAAATTTGATGCCAGCTCAATATTTAATTACAAATGCATCAGACACCCATCCAAATTATATTTCTAGAAACAGATTAAAATCATGTAGTAGTGAGCAAGCACATGGTAGGCTCCCAACTATTTTTTAGACTTGCCACAGCATACACAAAAGGCACCCTGCCACAAACAGTCCACCCAAAATAAAACACAAGAAAACATTGGGTATGAAGCATATCTCATTTTCCAAATGCACAATAAGCTCAACATAGAGCCCAAAATAAAACAAAAGCATCCCCATGGATAAAGGGATTGATGGGTTTCTCAAATTTTAAGTTGATTCTTGAATATGTATTGATTCCAATTGAATATACATGAAACCGTGACAATCTAATGGTGCTTGGCACAGGACAATGGTAGAAACAGAAAGAAGAAAGCCTCCTTCCCCACTTTTGTCCCTGTTTGTAAAAAGAGCAGAACGAATGGTGCATTTTTTATATCTTGCAAGGTTTAATTCATGCTGATATCACGTCAGATGCCAACTAGAAAAACAGGCATCGCCTCTCTGTGGCAGTCAAAACTTCACTTATTGACTTATCTCACCTGTGGTCCTTGCCCTGGGATTGCTTTCATTGCAGCCAGAAGAGTATATATTGGGCACTGACCGTCCAGAAGATCTGGCATTGCCTGCAACAGAACAGAAACTTTAAGTTCTATATCGGCACTGCAGATATCCTAACCCTATAGAATAAATGCTATGATAGACATAAAAAATAAGTGAACCTGTGGTCATATGTGAAAACCCGGCATTGTGTATAGATTTGTCCGTACATACAGGCACAGATACAGCAGTGTCAGGATGTCTAGGTAACACAGATGCATCTGACCTCCTTACATATCCTGGATCAGGAACTGCAGGAGATGCTTGAAAAGTTGATACGTCTTGTGAAACCACTGGAGCTTCCAATTGGGCCAAAAACAAGTTAGGTACTTCCAAGATTGGCTACTGCCAACATAACTGAACAAAATAAACACCTTCTTACCAATTTTAGAAGCTTTCTGTGGGTAAGGATGAGCAGCTTTCCTTTTTGGCCGAGGTGGGGGTAGACGTTCATTGGTTCCACTCTTTTGAACTTTCAGAAAGTACTTCTGTGCATGACTACGTATCTGAAAAAAGTCATACCTCAATGTCATAAGACAAGAAACCAGAAATATTATCTCATACCACTAGTATCAAAAAAATTATTTTATTTCATCCACTAGCAGCAGTAATTTATCTTGATAGAGAGATCACAAAGTAAATATGATAACCAATTATCCAAACACCAATGGCAGCAAAATCATTATTTCTTATTCACATAGAAGGCACCAAACAAGCCTTTCAAATCACATTAATAGCGTAGTATGAATTCAGCAACAGCATCAGGAAGAATAAAGACACCAATCCAAGAAATAAGGGTGAGAAGGTATTGAAAGGACTAAGAAATGTTAAGAAGAAACAAACAATCCAATCAATGTGAACAGAGAAAACAGAGTCATTTGACAATTTTCTCAGATTAATTAGCAATATTGGATAATAAGATAAATATGTTGTGATTTTATGAAAACGTCCTTTATCATATGGTACCAACATGTCCCTATTAATATAAGGCACTTAAAAGATAACAGCCAAGGCAATCAGATTGTCAATTTGTTGATTTAACTCAGCTAGACTTCCCTACTCTCTATAAGAAACAAACAACCTTCATTCGCCATCTTTCCACACAAAATAGTACATAAATCATGTAACTTCACAGTGTCACAGAATTCAGGAATATCATACATGCAGCTGTCACTTATGAAATGTCCACATGTACAAGCATGCAAGTAATTTCTTAAGAAAAAACCCATGCAATTCTACTAGCAAAAAGAGCTGGTGATGTGCATGAATATACCTGAATGACAGTCTTTGATCCAACAAATGCTTCAATTTTCTTCCAATCACGATCAAAACTGTATGAAAGTAACAGAATAACTTGTAAAATGTAAATTGCAAGTTAACATATTTATCAAGGCCTCCTCTCCAATAGTGTTAATCTAGGCCAAATATCTTTGGCACTCAATGACCCTTCTGTTGGTCCCCTAATTAACAAGGACGGATGATATAACTAACCCAATATATAAAGTAACAACTCACATCCTTCAAATGATACATTAACAAATACCACGCCACACCTTAACCATAGACTTTGAATTTAGATTACTATTAATCCAAAAACAGCGTTCAAAAGACTTCTTGTTTAGATGATTTAAAATAAAATAAAAATGAATCTTTTTTCATTGAACTCTTCTCATTTCTGAAGCGCTTTGTTATTTTCTAGGATAATCAACTTTTATGTTAAAGTTGTTAATAAAAGAGAAACCTTCCCCTGCCATAACCACAAGCACCGTAATAATCAATAGTTGCCACAAAAGGAAAACAATGAGGAGAGAAGAGTCTTCTCACTAGAAGCAATTTTCCAACCAAAAAGTATTTGCTAAAGTAGTTACTCTAGAAAGAAGCCTAATTTCCATGATTCATTTGATTCTCTTTGACGTTTCTAGCAATCAATCTCAAAAATTAATGCAAAACAAGATAACACAGCAAATACACCCCCACTAAGAGGTCTAAGTAGCAAAAGAATGATAAAAACATCAGAAAACTTGTACACACATTCTTAGGAGAAGATTACGCACTAAGACTCACACTTAAACTGAAAATTCAAAAGTCCTCCATTTGAACAACTCAAAAACCCCAAAATCACCCAATAAACCCTATTCCCAATTCAACCAAACCAATACAACTTAACTCCGGCGCCGCATTTCATCACTCCACCAAAACCCTAACTTCTACAACATCAACAAATTCCCAAAACCACAAACTTACAGCTGCAGCGCTTCGAGAAACTTGTCGTGCTCGGGGTCGGTCCAGCTCTCGCGCGACTTGCTAATGGTGTAGGGTTTGCGAACCTTCTTAATCGAGTCGTCCAGCGGCGGGGCCGTATTCCCTGCCGCGGGGGCGGAAAACGAGCCGAGATTCGGCAGAGCCATGCCTGTCGGATCCAGGTAGAAAGCCTCGGGCGGATTCGCGTTCAATGACACCATGCGCTGTGGCTGAGAATCCGTGCGTCCGTACAGCTTTACCTTTAGCGCGTGGGTACTTTTAAGGTTTCTGGTTTTTCAGAGTTGTACTAAAATCTCAAAGTTAGTGCGGGCATTCTGCAGTCCTTTTTATATTTTATTGCATTTTTTTTTTGCTCCTGAGAGCCAACTTTTTCGAGTCGGGTGCGCTGTTTTTGGGCATATACTTAACTCATTTAGAACCAAATGAGAATTTGCCACGTGTTCGGGTAGTCTTGGAAGCATACTCTCTCATTTGGGCTACAATTATGGGCCCTGGGCTGATCCTGAAATCTCAACTCCGGCCCAACGGCTCAAGCCCGGTTTGGGCCCAGTGTAAAGAAAGGAGATTGGTGTTGTGTAGACCGTAGATAAAGGAAGCTTCGTGTGATTGGCTGTATTCATTGATGAAATATTTGACATTTAAACCTAAAATAAATAAATAGTTTCCGACAAGTTTTGCACTAGGACAATGATTCCCATATTTTAAATTTCATTTAAAAGGTACAAAGACATGTGACTTTGATGCCATGCCACCTATTCAATCATCATATATCATTCAATGAACTCGTATTAGAACCGTTATGTGTCTCATACGTAATCTGGTAATGAGTCTAACTCAGTGCTTAAATGGGGTTGGAGTTTCTTTTAGTTAATTATAACCGTACTTGCATCTCAATTTATGATACTACAGTGTAAAATCTAACAACTCACAAACCAGGACCAAGAGGCATCGTAACCTAAAATAAGATACCTTGGCCAATGTTTGAGAGTCTTGTTTTTTGTTATGAGAATTGTGTTTGGATGAACGGTGCATTTTAAATGAATATTTTGTTAAATACATTATATTATTTATTTATAAATATATAAAATACATAATAATAATTAGATAATATAACATTATGCAGGGATAATGATTTGTTTATATTGTATAAATATATGTTAATATAAGTATGTATGTGTACGTAAGTATTAATTCGACTGTAAATATATATAATGATAATAAAATAATTAATTAATTATACATTAAAAAAAGATAAATTTTTAAATTTAAATTTAAATAAAAATTTTCACAGAAGATGTTTGGTCACGTGAAATTTAGAAGAATACTATGAATTGAAAATACTGTTCTGGACATAGCCTTTTTGTAAATGATTGTCAACTATTTTCAGCAAGACACGTGGGTGTCAAAAGTAGCCGAGTTTTAGTAACTGTTTGAGTTCATAATTATTTTAATTAAACTTGACTCAGTTATGCAAAGTCGAATTTGAGTCCAGACTTGAGTATAATTTTAATTGTTTTTAAATTTAATGATGTGCTATGGATTCTAAGAAAGCAACAGGGGCGAACATAGCTAAAGCAACAGGACAAGTTACTGTCATTGTTGCCTACCTCTTGATTAACATGATGTTGTCTTTTTGTGCCAAATGCAAACAACACCTGACGCCGGCGTGACACATATAGCTAAATAAAATTACACAAAGAAAAGCAGAAATTGACAAGCTATGACTGGTTTTTGAGGGATGAAAAATTATGTCTGAAATTGGACAGTAACCCCAGTCTCTTCTTTACATCGTTTAAAAAAAAATTTTGAAATAAAAGTTTTCGTGTACTTGTATCTATAAATATGTCTCCTAAAAAACTTTTACTACTTTTTCTATACTTCTTTTGAAATTTTCACTCTCCTACTTTTTTTTTTTTTTTTCACAAATTGTCGTGTTTTCTCAATCTTATTTTCTACTACGAATATATATGTATGTATGTACACACACATGTTGTGTGTGTGGTATGGATATACTTGCTACTCACTAATAAGCACTCGTCACTATAGCATAATTAAGCTGTGTTTTCATTTACATATTTATTATCAACTATTTAAAAAATTTATAAGCTAGATAATTTACTATACAATTTTCATTAAAATTTATATTCAAATTGTTGATCTCTTATAGTTTATAACTAATTAATAATTATTTAATTATTATATCTATTTACAATCAAATCAATACATATTTTTATAATTTTTCTACTTACATTTATTTTTTATTATTTTACAAACATATATACTATCGCATCGTCAAATTATCATTACATATTATTAAACATGTGTAAAGATAGTATTCTTGCCCACTTAAATATCGCAAACAAAATATAAATTTTTCACCAACTCAAATCACAAAAAATTTTCTATGCATCCTAATAAGAA
The DNA here is from genome assembly GCA_019155195.1 of Avicennia marina. Lineage (NCBI taxonomy): Eukaryota > Viridiplantae > Streptophyta > Magnoliopsida > Lamiales > Acanthaceae > Avicennia > Avicennia marina. The sequence goes on from CM032773.1 coordinate 11,746,124, forward strand.
GCCAAACACAACCTCTGTTTCATTTTTGAAACACCATGATTCACCTAGAAAACACTTCTCTTATATCTCATTTCTTTAATAAATTTTTATGTCAAAAAAAATAAATAAATAAAGTGTCAACCAGTGTTTATTTATAAAATTTAAATATTATAAAAAATTTAATTGGTTTAGGTTTAAGTAATTAGATATATAGTGTATACTAATGATTGATACGTAGTAATATATATGAATAATAATTAATATATATGGTGTGTGAGTGTATACAAATGTGAATGTTTGCTTGTTTACATATGTACTAATTTAATTATAAATATATATATATAATAATTAAATTTTAAATATTTTTATATTCATATATATATAAGAGAATAATTTAGAGTCGCAAAATTCGTTGGAGAAAATTTGGTGCGAAAATTTAAGGATAATATAAAAAATATAAGAGATAAAAAAAGGCAAAAAAATATTTTTATCAGTAGTATGTTCAAAACACCTTAAATTCACATACAAGCACAATCTTAAATTTAAAATTTAAATAAAAATGTAATTAAATTATATCTTTAAAATTGAGAAAAAGTCTGATAAAAATGAAAAGATTCCAAAGCTAACAAAACAAACGTAGCCACCAAGAAAAAAAGACTCACAAGAAAACTAATTAATGGGCCATGAAAAGAACTCAAAAGGGTGCTCAAATCCCGCCAGGGGACGACTCTTCCGGACGTCATCAACAACGTCGAGGGGCGAAAATCTTGACGTGGCTGAAAAGATCTTGACTCGGGCTGACTCAGTCACGCCCACTGCAATTTATAAATAAATCGTGGGGGACGAAGTGTCCATTGCACGCCTTTGCTTTCTCAGTTCCCTCTTCTTCGATTTCTCTGCACTTCCTTTTCCGTTGGTTCTTGCTCTCACCCCACTCCAAGTCTAAGAAAGCCCTTCTTATCAGGTCCTGGGATTTCAAGAAAAGGGACGATGAAGGTCAGTTCTGTTACTTTTTATATGATTTCGATTCTGATTCTTGATTAAGGAATCTCACTGTCCGGAAGTGGGAAGTTTACTTCTTTTAAGAATTATTGGGATGTAATTTCTTGATGCGAATCCATCTTTCTTGCAGAAAGTTGTGTTGAAATTGGAGTTTGCTGATGAGAAAGTCAAGCAAAAGGCCATGAAAAAGGTCTCCGGTCTCTCGGGTACTTTACTGTACTGTACTGTGCTGTGCAGTTTCCCTGAAAGTTGTCGAGCAAGCGACGGATCTTTTTTAAAATTTCGAAACGACCGACGAGCTTTTAGTAATCTCCTTTTTCTGGGTATTAATTTCCCTGCAGGGTTGGAGTCAATTGCTCTTGATGCAAAGGACAAAAAGTTGACCTTAACCGGAGACGTAGATCCGGTGCTCGTCGTGGGCAAGCTGAGGAAGCTCTGCCCCACTGATATACTGTCTGTTGGGCCGGCGAAGGAGGAGAAGAAGAAGGAGGAGCCCAAGAAGAATGAGCCGAAGAAGGAAGAGCCCAAGAAAGGAGATGACAAGAAAAAGGACGCCCCAAAAGAGGATGCGGCGGCACAGTGGCTGAAGGCATATCAAGCACAGGCTCAGCAGCCTTACTATTACTATCAGCCCTATCAGCAGCCTCCGTTGGCGGCGCCGCCGCCATATTATGCTAAGAGTGTGGAGGAGGATCCGAATAGCTGTGTTATATGTTGAAGAACCATGAGAAATGATTCATGAGTTAACTTTTTTAAAAGGGTTAAGGGGTAATGTTTGTTTTGGATGTTAAGCGAATGTTTTTTGGTGTTTTTTTTTTTTGAAATGCTGTAAAAATAAGTGTAGAAATTGATAAATTTTTAAAAATATAATAGTTATAATGTATGTTTTTTTGGTATAAAAATGAAAACAAACATTACCTCTCTTTTTGAACGCATTCAAAAGAGGGGCCTTAGTTATTGTGCATAGATACTGAAGTTATTGCTTTATTTGTTCTTTTGTGCAGTTTTTTTCAACCAAATTGGAATGTTGATGTGTGCTTTGTGGGGTCTTCTTGGTTGTCCCTAGCCTGCTCTTTCAAAGGACTTGTCAATTTCGATGGAATTTTCAAAGATGATCATTTCTTTGTGAAATTTGCATCTTGAATAGAAATTTCATATCGGGAGTTCAAATTCCACACGGGAACACATCAATAATGGAGTGTTAAAACTTCCAAAAAGCGCCCCCTTTTTTAGGCTCAACTTGCATTATGGTCCAAATGCTCGTTCAATTAGTCAATTCTTGTGAAAAAAAAAAAAGAATATCATATATGCATATGTACATACTCGTACTCTATTTTCTTGATGGTTAGAGACAGGTGGATGTAATTTGAGCATGTTCATAACTATTAGTGAGTGTAATTTAAAAGCTAACACAAGCAATACAAAATTTCACGGTCATGTTTGGTTGGTAATTTTGCTAGGGAATAAAAACGGTAAGGATTATGTTGAGTATAAAAATTATACATGGTTGTAAATTTTGATGAGATGGAAATTTGAAGTTGTTTGAATTTCTGTATTTATATATACAATAATGATTTGATGATGTGGAACAATATGATAATAATTATTAGTTTTAATGTATAAATATATATATATAAATGTGAGAAAATATCTATATATAGAGTTATTTATTCGATTATTAATATTTATAATAATTGAATATTGAATATTTTGAAATGTGTGTGTAAAAGTAAAAATAATATAAATCCAAATTTAAATAGAAATTTTATTGAATTTAAACCTATCAAAATCTTGAAGAAACTACGAACATATTGTTCTGCCCTTGATTTCATGTTACAAGCAAGGCAAGAACAACACAAGGTGTGATCGCTAATGTACAACACCATAGTAATTGTTTACAAGTAATAAAATGACCATTGATAGATAATTTAAATGGCAAACCATAGCCTAAATCAATGTATTGTCAAATTGATGATATATACTAGTAATTTTAACACATATTATATTCTACAAACATGTACGTTTAAATTGATAAATTTACTTAATGTAATCAAAATAATCTCAAAATTTTAACAATATAGTATTGATAAATTGCTATCCGTGATCCGCATAACACGCATCGCTTTGACACAGAAACCAAGCAGACAACTATTACAATCATATGTCTTTTATTATTAGTGCTGGCTGTCACATTTATTAATGCAATAAAATTGCTGTTAAATATTTACCCAGCCATGGCATTATCTCCAAGTTTAATTAAACAAATTGAGACGGACAAAGATTATATATTATTTATTTATTTACGTATAACAATAACAATTACGTATAATTATTATATAATATATTATTATAGTTAGTTTCTTTTTAGTGAAGGTTGTCGATGGACTGATGGCTGTGGGCACGTGATGCTGTACAAGACAGGTGTCCAGTGTCCACCGTGACAGGGCAGCCAGGCCAGCTTAAATAAGGACAAATTCCACTTTGCAGTTTGCCCCCTGAACTTTTAGCCGGTTACACTTTGGCGCCTATTTTTCCCAATTGCCTCACTTTTTTACTCACGGGCAATCGAGGGCATTTGGTGAATTTATAAACTTTTTAAAATATTTAAAAATTTATAATTTCTTTAAAAATTCTTGGTAAACTTTTTTTTTTATGAAAAACTTATAGTTTATCAAAAAATATTGTTTAGAATTTATGAACTTTTTAAAAATAAGTTAATTTTTCTAAACTTATTTTAAAATAATTATAAATTTTAAAAAATCTTTTAATAGTGATCTTATTTTATTCTATCTAAACAATTAAATAGTTTATTTTAAAAATAATATCTATGAACTTATAAACTCAATATACATCTTATGTACATAATTTTATAAGCTATTGAAAATAAGTTTAACTAAACAACTCTCTTTTAATTTAATTGTAAGCTTCACTTAATATTAATTCCATGGACAACTACAAATTAGGACTCCTGTTTCTCAATAATATGTTTTGAACTCCAAGTTAAGCATTTGGCAAGCACTAATAGGATTGGTGCATCCTTAAATAAGTAATATTGATGCATCCACAGAATGCACTTAAGATGTATTATGAGTGCTAATAGTGCTTGTGTTGAGGTGTGACACTTACAAGCCCATAAAAGTTGCACATTTGGAACATTGTATGCCGTTGATGGAGTGTGTAGTGCACTGTGTTTGGTTATTGGGATTTGGGGAGGAAAAGAAAAGAAAAGAAAACTGTGAAAGTAAAATAATTTCGATTGTTTGATTAAAAAAAATTATGAAAATAAAATTAAGAGCAAATTAAAGTTTAAAGGAGGAAATTTTATTTTTCTTGCAAAATAGTGAGAAAAATGGAGAGAAAATTAATTTAACTCTTATTTTTTCTCCATAAATTTTTGTAATTCTATTTTTTTATTTATTTCTTCATTATTTTTTCAAAGTATAAAAAATTTCAATTTTAAGTTTTTGTTTGATTTGATTTATTTTTTTTAAAATTTTTTTTATTGAAATCATTTCAACCGAATACTATATATAATTTTAAATTTTGATCATTTTCTTTTCATTTTTCTATCATATTTCTTTCTACTCTAAATTTTTAAAACCAAACACAATGTTAGCGTATCAAGGATAGGTAAAGTGGTCTTCTAAAAAAAATTTATATTTTTATATTTTTAAAACTAGTTCTTGAATTTTAAACATCAGGTGTTAAAGAAGTGCGGTAATCAATATAGAATTAATTTAATCTCATATTAATACACAATTAGCAACGAAAAGTCATCAACAATCAAAACAACATGATTGCAAAATTAATAGATCAAATCTCCTGATTTATTTGTTTCCTCGATCTGTTTCAATTTTTTAATAATACAAGATAATCACGTATATGTGTAGCTATCACATCACAAAAAATAATACACATAATAGTTATATATTAACAATGACACATGAACAAGAATATAATAAGAAACGGATAAGTTCAGAGAAAAAAAAAATTAAAAGAGGCTTAATTATAAACTGACATGGATTTGTTTGGTGAGAGGCACAAACCCATTGGTTGGAGTAGTCAGCTCACGTTCCATGGATGGAAGATGTCCACTTTAATGTTTGATGGATTATCCCAAATCACATGACCACTAATTAATCTATATATATACTATATATATTATGCATCTATCCCTTCTAATAGCTACCATCTTATGGCCTTTTAATCTTTTATCAGATATACCCTCCAATTAATTAATCAATACCAACTAATTCATGATATATCTTTTCAAATTTAAATAAAGTTAACTACTTTTATTTGCTAAACACACGACCAAGGTTATTCATTTCTTTCACAAACACACATGTGTATTGTGTAATAAAAATATAAAATGTTATTTTTATTTTTTAAAAAAATTATGATGTGAGTTTTTTGTATCTACAAAATGCTTTATAAATAAGTTCAATTATATTTGTATAATAATGCATCTTAAATTATTACAAAAATTTTATAATATCAATAAATTACTTCTTATTTAATTTTTGCCACCATTGCTAGTGTTATATAGATCACGAAACTTTAAGTTGAATTTAAAAGCATGACTTGTGAGTTGGGTAAGCATTCTCCACTAAGACAAATGGATATGCTTAATTGACCCTTTCAACACAAAATGATGTCCTAAGGATATTCAAACAATATCGGACCATTGCATATATAAATACAAATGTATAATTTTGTCCATAGGTGATTTGATCGTTCAAAATTCAACAAAGAAAAGGAGTGTAAAGAATCGTAATATCCTGTGACATCAAACACTCTTATGGCATTTAGTTTTAGAGCTACTATATTTGTTTTCAAATTCTAGACTATTTTATCACCATTTAAAAATTTATAAACTAAATATTTTATCGTATAAATTTTATTTAAATTCAAATTTAAAAATTTTCAACTCTCATATTTTATAACTAACTAATAATATTTCAATCATTATATCTATTAACAGTCAAATTAACATATATTTTGATATATTTTTTTTACTTATATTAATTTTTTATTATTTTATAAATTTGTATACTATTACATCTTTCAATCATTATTAACTATGTATACGTGTGTGTATATAATTTTTCTACCTACCTAAATCTTATCGACCAAACACAATTTTTATTCCCAATCATAACTACCAAATTTTCCTCCCAATTCTAATTAGAAAACATAGTGTAATGAATTAAATCATTCTATTCAACTATAATTAGATTTTAAAGTTTTTGAAATCCAACTGATTTTCAAATTTTTAAAAATATGCTCGAAGTCAAAATGCTTATTCAACTCAAACTTAAATTCGACTTTTACAAAATTAAATCAAGTTAAATTCGAATTATTACTCAATTATCCCCTAACATTTCATTGACATCAACCCTTATCAAGAATTGCATTTTGCTCATAACCAAGGCTATGTTTGGGAGAGTGATTTTTGTTGAAAAAAATATTTGGTAAGAGTTATCTTATGATGATTAGTATGTTGAATTTTTTTTTTAAAAAAATTATTATAATTTATTTCAATATATGTATAAATATATAATAATAATTAAATGATGTGATAATATAAAAAAATAATAATTAGATTTTAATATATAAATAAAAATAAATGTGAATATGTGTGTAATATATATAAATATTAATTTAATTATTAATATGTGTAACAATTAAAATTAAAAAATAATTAAGTAGATATATATACAAGAAGATAAAGACTGAATTGAAATTTGGACAAAAATTTTATTGAATAATATGTTTAGTAATTTAATATTTGAGATAATATTTTAGAATTGAAAATTAGCTCACAAACGATACCTAAAAAATCTAACCCACAAACTTTGTAATAACAAATAATAGCATCGCGTTACCGGAACGAAGATTGATCCAAAACAACGTCAAGCAAAACCATCTTTCACGCTCGAATTTCACGTATCAGTCACTCTTCTCTTCCTCGTTCCACATCTCTGCCCAATTCTTCTCCACCTGTTCAAACCCTAGAAGCGAGCCCTCTTCCTCTGCATCCAAACTCGTAGACAGACTGCCATAAGCAATTCCAAGCGCCGAAGGGCCGAAAGTGAGCAAAGTGGTCAAAAACGGCAGCCATTTCGGCACGTCCCACAACTCTCGATCTTCAAGTACACTAAAAGCTTGCAGCAGTGCGAGACCAATCCCTAGTGGCACCCCGACGTAGAACAAGATTCTCGATATCATCCTCTGCCAGACCACCTCAGGTATCTTGTCATCAGCATCGACGTTGTCTTTCTCATCCCGTGCCGTGTTACTTTTTCTCGCAATGGGTTCTCTGTCTTTAGGGCTGCTGGTGAAGCCCTTTGCTCCGTCGTGCAGCCGCCGCGTTCTTGGTGGCGGCAATGGTGTTTCGCGGCGGTTGTGGTGGAGAGCTCGGTTGCTTTGTGGCCATGCTGTTGCCTTTGTGGGGTGTGGAAGCGTGATTTGTTGTAGAATGGTGAGAGCTGTCATGCTTTGTTGCAGTGTTAGTGCTAATATTTTGTTATGGGAAGTGTGTGCCTGAATATGTGTGCTAGTGTTGGGTAATATCTTATCCAGATAGATGGGTGGCTGTGAACAATCTAAAACGAGGTCCATTCGTAAATGCATATTTGCACTAACACATAAATGTTATAATTTTATATTAAAATTTGTAAAATATGAATTAAATATTAAGATTATTATATTTGTTATATCTCAATGGCAGTACATTTCACTTGGTGCACTCTCTAGAAGACCAAAATGATGTGCACGCGTGGGTTTGTACTATTAGTGAAGATGGCCTTTTGTCTTCACGCAGGAAGATATTTTTAGGTTTCTTGATTGTCACAACTCCATAGACGGAGCAGAGCTTCTTCATGATATCTGGCAAGTTGGAGTGAAGCCACTGATTGAGCCATGTGCTGAACCCTGTGGGATGTTAGTTACGAAATAAGCCAAGAAAATGCAGTAGTTGTCTCACGTAAACAGAGATCTTTTGTTTTCTACATATTCAAGTCAAATTTGACGAACTGTTTCAGTAAATTGACTCACGCCAAGTTGATTGTTAGGCAGCACGAAGAGGAATTATTCTGGTGCAAATAGCAAATGCTTGCAAAGGGAGTCATATGCTTGACATTTACAATCAGGGCATTCGGCTTTGGAGCTGTAACCTTCAGTTTTATGAAATTTAGCTAAGGAAATCACCATACTTTATTGTGATCTTTACAGTAGTAGAAATTATGAGTTCTCAGGCTTTCTAAGCTTCTCATACGATTTCCTGGAAACCTGTGAAACAGTGAGGGTGTGGAGTTAGTCAATTATCATGTGAGAGTTGATTCTCCCATAATCTCGGTGATATCTCTCAAATGGCACTTAGTTTCCCAAAATCTAACCTGATAAGAGGAGGGAGAGCCATAATGAGGGTGCATGATCCCAAATGGAGACGGTGATGGGGAGTTTGCCGGGGAAGCAGGAAGACTTGGTCTTGTAAATGGTGACTGAGCGTAGGGGGAAAGGGGCGAGTGCGTGGTAGCTGTGTGATGGTATGAGGTTGGCGTCTGGTGATTGGTAGAATACGGAGAAGTCGTTGGAGTACGCCAGTTCGGCCGAGAAGGTGATTCCTTTCCAGGGGATTTTGGTGACAATTTTCTTGAAGGAAACAAATTAATCTTGATCCTGTTGAAGAAAACAAGATCCTCAGGTAAGGACTCGGCTATACTAAAAGGAGGCAGATAACTGAGAAGGCCATGAACTTACTTGTTGTGAACATCAACATATCCATCGGTTTCATCTAATATTGGTTCCTTTAGATACAGAAAACATGAAAGACAGCAAATTTAGTGCAGTGACTGAATGAGGTAATTTTTCTTGATGCAATTTAATATGCGCAAGTCACTAAGCTATACTTATGTAATATGACCTGTAGCAGTTGTTCCAGAACGTCTTCCATTGTGATTATACCAAGAACTTCTTCATCGGGATTATGGAAAGAACTTAAACTATCGACGTTGATGTTTCTGTCTGTTTGCCTGTTTGCTGAATAGGAATTTGCATTTCTGTCTCTCTCAGATTTCACAGTTGTAATTTCTGTGACATCCTTTAAAGGAGTAGTACTCCTAACCCCAACAGCCATATGGCTTTGCCCATTCTGAAATTGGTTCAATATATCATACAACGGTTGACATTCATGGAATCTATTATACAATGATAAGGAAGTCAGTTAGCAATGCTTATCGAAGAGAACCGACAAGAAACTTGAATGCATATGAATCACTGCAGGAAAACATGTACCTAGGCATTCTCCTTATGGTAAGATTCCTGATGAGGGTTCCATCTTCAGACCCGCACTTGATCAAATTCTTCACCTAAATCCATAGTTGTTTACATAAATAAATGCGAGATCTTGGAAACTTTTGAACTTACTGACAAGTTTTATGCTCTTTTTTTACCAGAACAAGGCCAACTATGTTAGTCGGGCTTCCTGAGTACACCGGCACCCTACTGTGCCCTTTGCTTATTATCAGATTCATCGTGTCGCTGAGGACGAAAAAAGATCAATTTACAGAGAACAGGAAAGCCATTAATGAAGAAGAAAATGGGCCAAAGGGTCATGGCATACTTGTCAAGTTTGGCATTTAGATCGAGAGAAAATACTCTAGATAAAGGTGTCATGGCATCATGAGCTGTTTTCTCAGTTAAGTCCAGAGCCCCGGAGATTATGGTAGTTTCATCATGGGTTAGCTCTCCCCCTTTTCCTGCCTGATACCAAAACTTGACCCCATTTAGCAATGACAGTGAAACTGATGTTCTTACTCTTTTACTTGCAGTGATGACTAACCTCGTTACCATGCATGTCAACCAGTATTTTCAGCTCTGCGCGCCTCAGAAGAGCTGAGTGCCCCTTTCCCAGCAGCAAATCCAAAAGCTTTTGCAATTCGCCGACATAAATATTAGTTTTAAGATGGGGTATGAAGATTAGGAAGAACCTACTACCTCTTTAAGTTCATCATCTGTAAGAGAGCAGTTTTATTACCTTGCTAATAGGGTAAGATGCTGGGAAAACTACTAAGACTAGCAGCCTGACTACTATAGATAATCTTGCCCCAATATTCAGTCCGTAACGCGAGCACACGGCCTGAGGGATGATCTGCAGAAAAGAGTACTTTATTTTCGTGTTAAAGGTATCAGTAAGTTCGATATGATTTGGTGGGAAACGTGTGTACCTCTCCAAATGCAAGTATGAGGGTGACTGAAATCAATATCGCGCCCCAAGCAGGGAGAAGAGCATCAACGAAAATTGGAAGGGCCTTGTAAGATAAGAAAAGGAGGATACATCAACAACTTTTGAGTTACTGAAGTAAATCTACAGACTTTACAAGTATGCAGGATAGATACCTCCATGGCTAAGGCATTCCATATGAGGAGTGTACAGAGTAGCAAATGCTGGTTTTTGACTATTGGAAGAATCTTCTCTGCAAGAATTAGACGTGTTGGTAAGGAAAACAAATCAACAAGTTCTATTGTCTTCTCAGTCTGTTAGGTCTAAGTAATTAGTTCATAAGCGTAAGCATATTTGCCTTGACACACACACGACAAGTTTAAATCACTTATCCTAACTCACCGGCATTCTTTTTGTCCTCAGGCTTGCCAGCTTTAATTAGGATTTCCAGATCAACAAGGCTGAGGGACATAAGGCCAAGGGTCAGGCCAGACATGAGACCTGCAAAACAAACTAGTGCCACACATATCAGTAAATATACCCAAAACATGGTTTCACAACATGGGACATCATTTGCTGCCATTGCAATCCTCTGAATGCCAGAAATCCAGAATCTAGTATAGCTTGAAAGGATTGAAACTATAGTAACTAGCTTTAGTTGTCTGACCAACTATGGACAAAGTTCGAGATTAATCTCGTACAGAAATGAAGTTGTTATATGGGCAGACGAGTGGGAGTAGATAAATTTCAACCACAACATCCAATTGCTGTTAAATCTGAGTGAAAGTATGATGGTGATGGAGAAGATAACATTAGACGGTTCTGCATAAAATATTAATGTGCATGCACATAAATACAACACTTGGACAAAAAAATTCACTCCCCTTGTTCCTGGCCACTTGACACAGTAAGAAGATTACAGTATAGTGTAATTATTGATGCACCTGTACCGTCCTTTATTAATAAATATAGAGGAGGTGAAAAGGGCAGGGAGTGAAGAGGACATATATGCATCACAGCTAGGCAAAATGCAAACGTATGAAAATCTAACTGGCTTTATGAATTAAGATAGAACACGTCCATTTATAGCCAGTTGAACAGCATTCGCCGTTCCCTGCTTTCTTCCTAAAATTTGTCTATTCTGGTTCACTGACAAATTCAATGGGAGTTATATCTGTGGCCTGAATGCCTTTACCATCTTAAGATATTGAAATTAACAGATCCAAACGTGAGAAGCTTTGTGCTTGCTCATGCTAGTTGAATAATAAAAATGAAGTGGAAAGTTGGATGGAGCAGTTGGATTACAGTAATCACTTTCCTAATACAATGCACAACCGACAATTTGAATTTAGTATGACACTGACAGTTTAAAAATTTTAGGCTAGGATTCTGACTAGGTTGGATCTTTGCCCATGAGGGTTGCCACTTAGAAGTAACCACTTGAGAACTGTTTTTCTCATTATGTCCTGTAAGGACCTGAGGCCATTAATTTGAAAAGGTTAAGAGCAAGCACATAATTAATTAAGTTAGATTATGCTAATATTAGGTCTCTGTACAACATTTACTATTTCTAAATTGCAGCTAGTTCTGCATTGAGTTCAAGCGGAAAATGAATTGCCTGCTGAAAGACAAACTGCGAATCGTCTTCCTGCAGTACTTTGATAGTAGGTATAGTAAGAGCACATGCACTTTGCACATCAAAAAAAATTGGGGAAGTTAAGTCACATTCTAAATTTAGAAGTTAGTGAGAATATTCCAAGTAGTTGAGAAATATGCCAACTGAAATCAAGGTTCAAGTGGATTCCTGGGACTGAAAAGCAGCAGCATGGAGTGAAGTTTAGTCATGATAATGTAATAATACAAAGATTATGAACTTGAATGAAGGAGACTGATAGTTAAAATTCTATTCTTCCCTTTAAGGCTTAGATGCTTGATCTCTTAAAGATATTTTGGATGCAATCCTTCAATTCCTTGGAGCTAACTGCTAACTACTGCCCCGGTATAGCTGAGGAAGATTGAAATGTGATAGTCAGCACTCAATACAAAACTAAAGCTGCCTTTTTCTGTGATTTTGTTTCAATCTTTTAGGTGGGGAAAGTCATGGCACATTAGGGACATTGAAAATGTTTTGAAAAGTTCCCTCATTGTGTAGAGTGATATTTAAGAATGGCATTGCTTCAGAATGCTTCCTATTAGAGGGTAAAGGACATAATTCTGCACACAGCAGAACAAACCAAGATTGCTCAAGATAAAGTTTGCCATATTTAGCAGCAAATGTGTGAACGCTAATATCACCTAAATGTCCATTATTTAACATAATTCTCATTTCAAGAGCACAGAGGGATTAATGACTGGCTCAATTAGTCATCATGCAGAACATGTTTCCTTTAATCTGCCGTTTTACAACTTACCTGGTGAAACTGCATTGACTGATGAATGGCACTGAATGTTCTTGATGAACTCAAGGTTGGCTTCCATGGAGAAGTAGACACCACCAGCCATGCAGTTGGTAGTTGGTAGTAAGTAGCATTAAGGTGTCAACATAAATACATGTCAAGCTGGGAATTTCATCAAGGGAAAAAGGCCTTAGACGATGGTGTCATAGCATCTTTACCGATATTCGCTGCCATCCCAGTGCTCCACTTATGATTGTCATTTCATCATCTGTTAGGTCTCTGGCTTTTTTAGCCTGGAGTCTTAGAGGGTGTTTGAGTGCGCTTACAAGCTCCTCAAAACAAGTTTATAAGTTCTAAAAATAAAATATTTAGAACTTATAAACTCTTTAAAAATAAGTTTATAAATTACCTCATTTTATATATTAAAAATAACATATGTATTGTTAAATTACATTTAATTAGTAGTATTTATTTTATTTTCATTATTATTACATCAAAAATATTATCATCAACTATAATTATAAATTTTAATAAAATTTTATAAGATGATCTTAGGAAACACTTTATTATTTTATTTTTTAAATTAGATTTATAAGCTTATAAACACCAAAAGCATACTAAACATAAGCTCCCAAACAGCTTCTAAATAGTATGAAAGTCATGTTCCAAGAAAATGAACTGAAAGACCTGCTGATGTGATTTTCCAGGTTAATATGCTGTCGTATTCCAAACCTTTACACTATGCAAGTCCACCAATGTCACTAAAACATAGCCAAACACACTCCTGGAAATTTTTTATTTTTATTTTTATTTTTATTTTTCATCTATCTTAATTTGACTGTTTAATTAGTAAAATTTATGTCCAAATTTATTGAGGATCACAATTTCTTGGTAAATCACGAATTAGGGAACTGCCATTGCAGTTGCAAGAAGTGAGTTGACATTGCTACATGCTACACAGCGAAGGCAATGAAACACAGAGGCACACTGGCTACAAAAGGCTATGTTTTAGGGGTAGGAAATTTTGTCAGATACGATGCTAGGTAAGAATTATATAATGAGTAATATGTTTGAAACGAATATTTGAATAACTAAATAGTATAGTTTATATATATATAATGATTGAATAATGTAATACTATCTCTATATATATAATGATTAGGTTTTATGTGATAAATAAAAATAAATATTAATATATATATATATATGATATACAAGTATATGTATTAATTTAATTATAAATATATAGTTGTAATGATTATAAAATAATTAATTATATATATATATAATTTGAATTAGAAATTGAATGAAAATTTTATTAAATAATATGTTTGGTAATGTGAAGTTTGAAACGATATATTGGAATTGAAAATTATGTTCCAATCATAACCTCTTGGAATTGAAAATTATGTTCCAATCATAACCGAGGTTTTCAACCTATATCATCTCATAAAATTTTATTTAATCAAATATATTACTCAATAAAATTTTTATTTAAATTCATATTTAATATATTTTTCTCTTGTGTGTATATATATCTAACTATTTATTTTTTAATTATTATTCATATTTATAATCAAATTAATAAATATTGCTATGTTTGAGAGAAGATTTTTGTTGAGATAGTATTTGATAAGAATTGTATTAAAATAAATATTATACTTGGAAATAAGTTTTTCATATATATACACGTGCACCCATATTTTTGTACATATATTCTAACAATTAATCATCATACATATACTATTATATTATTTAATTATTATTACATGACTAATAGTAGATGCACACTTGATACGAGTATATAAAATTTAAAGTATAATTTATTGTATAAATAGACATATTCTATTTTTAGTAGTTGAGACTATATATTTACTAAATATAGATATGGGTAGGCGAAATTTCATATTTAGATTTTGAGACTAAAAGTTAAGTTTTTTAGGTAGCTCCATACATTATTAATAACTAGTAAAATTTGTATATTTTATGTGTGGGTGTGTATTCATTTGTAATTTCTAAAGATATTGTATTTTAATTAAAAAAACTATTTAATATTAAAAGTATAAAGAATATTTAAAATAGTAAAATAAAGCAATATTGGGAGAATTTGAAAGAGAAAACACAAATAGGAAAGTTAAAAGAAAAAAGAAAGGGGAAAAATTAAGTTAACAAATTATGTGGTTTTATATTGTATATACAAATTTAAAATAAAAAATTAATGAAAGATTAAAAAATTTTAAAAATTGATAAAATCTGAGTGAACATATAAATATAAATTATAAGTTGGACGTCAAATGAATAAATAATGGAAAGAATAAAAGTATTCAATATAAAGATAGTTGTATAAATTTACTTTATAAACTTAAGAATCTTTATTAAAATATTAATACAGTGTAGATAGACATATATATATATATATAAATACATAAATTCAAATAGAAAAAAATTTTATCCCATCAAAACGTGGCCAAAAATTAGTCCAGAAACACCCATGTGTTACTTTGAGGTGTACAGGACGCTTCACAGTGTGTACGATACTTTGGCAACGGCAAAATTAGTGTAGAGGGAAATCGCAGAATCTAGCGGCGCTTCAAATTTGAACTCTCCGTTCGTGGGTACAAACTGGGGAGCGTAAAGTACAATCGTCCCTTCACACGCCTCCGGAAAATTTGGGACAACCTTCGCCGCGAAATCAAGGAACTCCATGGACGACGTGGATCGCTTGTTCCAATGCTTCAAATGTGGAATCTCACCCCCGCGTATTCTCTCTCCCTATCTGTCACGTTTCTCTCGATTTTGTCCTTTCTTTTTCCTTTTTGATCTCAATTTCCGTCATTTGTAGATCGATGGGTTATTTGTCTTGATTTTAGACGATAGAGTTTGAAACTTTGGATTGCAATTGTTCCAATTTTTTCTGTTTCTCAGAGTCTGCGGTCAGAGAAAAAAGAAAAGAAAAACGAAAATTGAAGCAGGAGCATTCACCAAGACAACAGACATCCGCAGTTTCCGAAAACAAGTGCGTAAATTCGAAAAAAATTGGCAAACAGTTCTCTCCAGTCGTATTCTACGGTTCTCCAAATGGAGTTCCTCCGAAAAGGCCAGCTCGTTTGCTGCGGTTGCTGCACGAAATTCGTGTTGATCTTGCTGAACAAAATAAGTTGAGGTAAAAAGAACGTTGTTCTCCCTATTCTGGGAATTGGTGTGAGTTTTCCTGATTGAATATTGGCTCTGTGGAACTTGTGTTAGGGAGGAGCTATGGGCTACATTCCCAAGGCAAGATGAAGCAATGAAATTTGCTAAACAGCACACGAAAGCCCGTGTTTTCAGCTACCAAGATCATATGAATGGTCAGAGGAGGTTTCTTGTTTCCTCTTATAAGGAGTTCTGGCGAAGGCTAGTTCTGTTCTGATGTTTTTTTCCCTTTCTTTTTATATTTTTTGTGCTTTCCATGTTTTAAGATAGAAATCTATGGTTTCTGACGCTAGCATCTGAACTGTGTTTGTGGTTGTTGGTTTTAAATAGGTATAAAGAAATGAATTCCAAATTTCGCCACCATTATGAAGTAATTCAAGAGGTAAATTACCTTTTCCTTCTCTATTATGATATTAAGCTGAATCAGTTTGAATTTAGGGGCCTCGTCAATGGGCAAATTCTCAGTTTTAAGAAGCGAGTTTCATAAATATTTGGTAGTTGTCAAACCGTAATCATTGTGACCCAAGGCTGGCCATTAAAGATTTTCTGAAGCTGATGATTGTCCTACTCTTAGGGATTACCATGCCACCTGTATTTTGATTTGGAGTTCAATAAGAAAGAAAATGCTGACAGAAATGGAGACGAGGTGGTGGATCTCTTGATAATTGTAATTTTTGATGCCTTGCTTGAGAAGTATTCTATTCAAGGAACTGAAGACTTTGTTGTGGAACTTGATTCGTCAACTGAAGGTAGGAGATTTGCTATATTTGTGATTGGAGATTTCTGAAGCTTGTCATACTTCTGTTTTGGTGAACATTAGTTATGGCTGGAATGGACACACAGAGAGAAAGAGAATAGTGGAGTGATGATTTGCTATTAATCTTTCACTTGAGATGCATATTATTGGAGCATCTTTTAATTTTTTCCTTCTGTTATCTGTGCACAGAGAAGTTCTCTCGCCATTTAATTATCCGCTTACCAAACACTGCTTTCAAAGACAACTCACATGCTGGTGCATTTGTTGAAGAGGTAGGTTGCGAGTAGGAGTAACGAAGTGTGTTGTTCGCTGACGGTAACTGGAACTCAGCATCCGAGTGGCATCAATATGAATGGATTGTCACATGTGATGCTTGTTAAGACTTTAAAGGAAAACTGTAACTTTCATATTTTTTGTTCTTTCAGAAATTTTTTTCCAGCAATATTCTCTTATGCCATTAGTTGAGATTATTTTGCAACCCTTGAATTCTTTATCAGATCTGCTTATCTTTCATGTTTTAGAAATAAATGTGACCTTTTCTTATGTCCTGTGGCTAGATATGCTCACGCATATACAGTTATAGAGAAAGAGATGGAAATTTTGGGAAATTATTTGTTTCCAAAGATTCAAATCCTGCCAATTGCCATGGCCAGCTTTTTGTGGATACTGCTGTCTATTCTCGGAATCGTTGCTTTCGACTGCCCTTTTCATCAAAAGCAGGGAAAAGCTCTGTTCTTCTTCCTAGTGGGCGTTATAAATGTAAGGACATGGTAAGGGGTATATTCCCTTAATCATCAAATATACAAAAGTCAAAAGCTAATCAATTAATAATATATTAGCTTTTTTCATTGCTGATACTTCAAGTTTATTTATTGCTATAGTATTAAAAAAAATCTGGTTTTGCTGTTTATTTGGCAGGGGGAAGAAGAATTATTTATGGCATCCTTGATTTGCAACATGGACGCCAATTCTAAGAAGCTTCTAATTTGCAAAATGGATTTAGATTGTGTGAAGGCATTGCACTTTGAAACTGAGGTAATTTAGCTTTTCTGCATATTGCCTTTTGGGCTGTCTTTGATTTCTTGTGCTTGGATGTTCTCGCAAGCACTCTTTCCCTTGTCAGATAACTATGATGTTCAGAATCTTAAAATGCGCTTTCTATCAGATTTCCAACGGTATAGAGAAATCTGATTGTCCTGGAAAGTTCAACTTGAATGTCTGTGCAAGTGATGTTTCAACAACTTATTTGATGGGAAAATCACCATTCCCAGCTTTGGATGCATTTGTTGAAGCAATTGCCTCGAAAGGAAATGTATCAGGTGATTCCATGGTCCAAAATATGTATGTTAGTATTTCTGTATTAGTAGTAAGTTTACTTATATGTTATTGAGAATTTGCTTGACATTATTTCCTCCTGCTTTCACATGCCTGCTATATTGCTCAAAGTTTACTCTCACATCCTCTGTTGTGCTATTTACAGGGAAAATTCGAAGCTGGTACTGGTTCTCAGAATATGGATTGATGGTTTATAGCATGTCTAGAAGTAGATACTGTGAACGAATTGGCAGAGAACATAAAAGCAATCATGGTATTTGTTTCTTATGAATTCTACACCATTTCATCTATGGTATGTTTTATTAGTTCATGTTTTGAAACTAGAGATTGCCTATTGGTTGGGACTTCTATCTGCAAATATTATTTGGACTGGCTTCCCATCGTTTTTGACACTTGGAATGTGTTGTTCCTTAGATTTAGTGGGTAAACCACCAATTAATGTGATATCTTCATGTCAGTTATTGTGCTTGGTCCTCCATCTTATATATTATCTTTCTTTTCTGTCTTCCACCAAAAAATCCAGTATGGCAATAGATAGCTCATACTTCAAAGATAAAACTTATGCAGTTCGACACATTTCTTATTGTTTGCTTCAGTTATCTATGTTGTTGACCTAAGAAGGGCTGTTTATTACCAGAAGTGTCACGATCCAGATTGCAGAGGTGAAGTATTAACTATGTTGGAGATAATGATTTTCTCAGACACCTATCACTATAGTAAGATTAACTTTTACTAGGGTGGCTGGATGTAGGTTATCGATCCCCGCTGCGTCTAGTCCCTAGCAATTTTGTTCCCGATCCCGTTTTTCTCCATAATCTTGCTGGAGAAAATGACAAGCAGGGGCAACCCAATCCTGCAGGTGATGAAAGTTTCAGTGACAGCGACCAGAAAGAAGGGTGGTGGCAAGAAGCTGTAGAAGTTGCAGAGCAGGTTGAAAAGATACAGAAAGCACTGGATCTTACTCAAATGGTTAGCCCAGCATCTTAACCCTCTTTTTTAGATGCAGATGATGATATAATATGTCCAAATGGCCTTTGGCGGTAGTTTCCTTCTTTTGGCCGCCAAGGTTCTAAATAGAGTACATTTTATATCACAAAATACAGGGAATGAGAGTTAGAACTTCCCCATCGTCTGCTCTTAACATTTCCCCCCTACTTGTCCGTGTTATCCTGAGTTGAACTCGGTTTCCATGTGGAACAGGATGAAACGTGCGAAGATGATGAAAATTGGTGGATGGCCGTTGAAAGCACTGCAACCCAAACTGAATTATCATTATCATTCCTTCAGAGAGGCTGCCAAAACTCAAGCTATGCTGCTTTTGTAAGTGAGATCTGAGAGTTTTTTCATTCATGCAAAGTTCCAGTCATTAGCAGCCTACCATGTAAATAGGGGCTCAATTGTATATATTCAGTTATACTTTACTCTCCAGTATTTTTGTTTTAAAATTTACATGCAAATGTTACATCGTTTCATATTACAAAATTTTCTCCCTTTTTCTCTGGCTTAGAAAATGATGTCTGTTTTCTGATTTTCTCTCTAACCGGTTAATCTTACTATTGATCACATTTTGGAAACAAATAGGCCCCTCTGAGCCATTAAATGTTTAGACTCTTTTCTAATTGCCCAACACTTTTTCAGAAGATTGGTTTTCAAATTTTGGTGTTTTTTAAGTGTTTTTATCTTGAAAATTGTATAAAAGTAAAAAACATAAAAGAGCTTAAATTTAAAAAATGTATATACTTGAGTACGTGTTTTCTAGCTTCAAGAATTGAAAACTAACATAGCCTTCATTGTTTTAATAACAATTTTTTTAAATTGGATTCAATTTTATGACTGCAATAAAAAGCATAGAGAAATAAATAACTAATTGATTGGAAATGTTTTAATAATTATGTAGTGATTATACTAATCAAATAATTATTTTAAAATTTAATTGAATTTAGTTAATGCACTAGAAAATATGGCAACATTCATTACTATCATGCAAGACTACCACTCTTTTGCTGGGTCGCACTTGGAGAGTTGAAAGTCAAGAGCATGCTTACTTCACACCAATTGTGTGAACTCCACACAAGGTGGAAACATTGCTCTTAATTTGCCCAAGCCTGACCCTGTTTGCCAACTTTAGACTTTACCCCAATACATATCTCGATATGCATTCTTTAACTAATGTAAATGCAACACTTATAAAAATCTTCATACGATTATTGTCCCAAATCAAAAGGATATAATCCCACTGTCTCTACCAAAGAAATCAGCCATTCATTCACCTATTTTATTAGCTTCATCGAATATTTCTAGTATGCCACACTTACCATCCGCCGTATAAAGGTTACCTTTATGGTTGAGCAATCTACACGACTTACAACAGTATTTGCCTATGACTTACCGTACCATCTTTGTCCTCAAAATTATGACTAGCAATAACGCTTTCCCTTTGGACGCGTTTTCTGAATTGTTTCTGACCTACCTCGTGACCAATCTATTTGTTATTGTATAATTGCCTAAGCAAAGACAATATGAATAATATTGGTAGTAGATGTAAATTAGAAACCAGACTCCAGAAAATATCCTGTGAGTATCTATTACGAATTATGTAAATTTATTCAAAATTTCCAGGAGTCAAAATGATATTAGAAATAAATGTTCTCTCTAGGGGCTAAAAATGTTAAAAATGTCTGCATTGCTTCACTCTTCATCTGAATCTGAACTTTCTGTATCAGACTTCTTGCCCTTTCCTCTAGATTTCCCATTGGCAGGGCCTTTATTTTTAGCATTTTTGGGGTCATCTTCATCATCACTGTACTCACTCAGAATTTCTTCCTCATCCTCTTCCTCAGGTCCCTCTTCTTCCTCCTCATCGCCGTCATCAGGAATGACCCCTCCATCACTTACCTGACCACCGCGGGTGCCAGCACGTGTCCTTTTCAGAACTTTTAGCTTTAAGGTTGATTTATGGTCGCAGCCAATCCACGTGTCGCACAGCACATAGCAAGTCAAGTTGTAGTTTCCTTCTGCCACGGCCAGGAACTTGCCCATTGCTAATCGTGACCCCCTCTTGACTTTCTCCACTGTTTCCTTTATGGCAGCAGTTGTTTCCTGTGGACTGGCTCCAAGAACTTCCATTCTCTCTTCAATTGCAGTCGAGGCAGCCCTAACTGCAGCAACTTCATCCAGGAAACTGACCTTCTGGGAGAACCATACGCTATTTGAATTGGGGTCTGCGAGCAAGAGCCAGAAGTTCTCTTGCTTGTGGAATGGGTAATGGGGAGCATGAGGAAGAGTACCAATCAAGCCATTTGGGCGCTTTAGGGTGACCCAGGCGCGAACTGTAACAACATCACCCTCTTGTATCCCTTCCTCTCCTTCAGTTTCGCAAGTAACATCAACTGTCAGAGAAGGAAGGAGTTCCATTACCTTCTCCACATCTTCTACTTGAGGAGGAGTGAAATCAGCTGATTGAGAAAGAAGTTCAGCTCGCTCTTGAATAGACAAGTCCTGAAACTCCTGAAATGTCCGCACCTTCTACAAAAATTGCAAAGGGCAAAGTCAATAAAAATTACCAACTGAAAAACAAGTGAAACGAGATAAACAGGGGTACCCATTTCTTCGTGGAACAGCATTTCCCTACCAGGTTAAACTTTTAACACAAGTAATTATTCTATAGAAAACTTTTACATCATTGTTTTACACTGCCTATTTATAAAGGAGCAATGTGTTTTGCCTCATAAGAAGCATTCTTTTTTCTTTTTCCTTTGTTTTTTTTTGGGTGTTACAGGGGTGGGAGCGGATGGATATCCATAAGAAGAATCGAGAACAATAAGAATCATCCATTTCTTCTGTCAAAGCTTCAAGTTAAAAAAAAATAAAAATTGAAAGGCATAATGTTATCAATTTCTTTTGAGAAAAATATATAGACTTTTGGAACAAATTTCCTTTTTCAGGTGTATCCAAAAAGCAAAAAAAACAATATCATAGATAGAACTCTCATGAAATGAAAAACCAATACGCCAAATAGCCCCACTTGACCAATGGTGATGTTGCTCATCATTTGTTTGGCATTATCAAATTAACTCAAAAATTGATATGGTTTGTTGATTTACATGCTTGTTGGTGTCAATCTGTTTGAACTCATTTTGCAAGTTATTGAGTTTATGATGTTCAAAGTAGAATCAAAGAATAGAGAACCTCCTAATTTGCAGCTACAGATGGCAATATGCCCGTAGCTCTACCCCAGAGGAAGTGAGAATGCCATACCTTTCGGGCTATTTTTTTTATTATATCATCATTAAAATGTGGAAGTTGTAAAAATGGAGCAATTCCCTCAGAAGTCCCTCCAACTGCCTTCCTAGCACTAAGTGGAACAGCCTGCATCAGAGTCGCCAGGAAACAAATAAATTAGCTAAGCAATAGAAAGCTTTCTCTTTTAAGGTAGAATGTTGATCAAACTGAATAGCTTAATTGTTGATGGTTAACATCAAAATATTTGCATATGATCTTCCAATTACCTGAAAAATACATTGTGAAAGTTCAACAACTCCTATTGCAGGCCTAAGCCAGCCTTGCCCCTTAGAAGTTCGTGGAATTATTGCCATCTGTGCAATGAAAATTTTCTCAGTTGGAAGCATATCCAAGCACAATTATTTAGGATAAACAGAGAGGCATGACCCAGTCAAACAGATTAATAAGATACAGCAAAAGAAAATGATTTATGAGATTCCAAAAACCTCACAAAAACTGGCCAAGATAGCTCTTGACAACTGTCTAAGATTGCATAAGTTTGGCAAATGATTGCTTCATTATGAATCCCAAAGGTCAGTTCTTGCACTTTGGTAAAAGAAATTTCTATTTCTGAGGAAATGGGCTTCACAAGTGGTAACCCACTTCGTGCACATAACCTCACTCACGCTCCAATGCAGCAGCTCATAAAAGCTGATTCCAGCATAATTCACCTATTATTTGAGAAAACTCATTTGCCAGAGGAAAGATCATGCATTTGGAGAATTATTGTGTGCCATATGAAGGTAGCAAACCTTCTCATGAAAAAGTGTGCATCAGAGATACTCTCTTTCTAAGCCACCATCATCTCTACAAAAGATGGACAGTGTGATTACACAGATCTGTCAAGGCAAACAAATTATGTACTTCTGTAACACTTTCAAATCTCGCTAGAGATGTTTGCTTTGTTTCCAAAATTATAAACAAAATTCACACAAATTTTGTCACAATAATAGAATATAACAAATTTTCTAGAATGCTATGATAATAGAATATGTGTTTGTGTGTATTACTATAGAAAAATATAAAAGAAATTGATTGTGCAGCACCAAAAGATACTCTCAAAACTCAACATGATACCCGCACTCCCTCTCCACTTTGGACCTGCTTACCAAGGCTAAACATCAATAAATGAAAAATCCTTTTGATCAAAGAATTAGCACCTGCCATTCACAGGGCAGTTTAATTGCTGCTTTAGATGTATCAATTTTTACTTTTACTCTATATTTTATCAGATGGGGCCAAGTTCACAATTAAGTGCACGGAAAACCTCTTAGAACAATCACCACCTCATCAAAACTGGAAGTAGTCCCTTTACAGTAATTTCTGGGAGGGATACTTATAAAAACATAAAGAGTTTAATGAATGGTAGAAATGACGGACCTTTAACAGCTCTTCAAGGAGGTGAGGTGAAAATTCAAGCATACGCTTGCAATCACGTTCCAAATCCAGGGATAAAGCCGCAATTTCACGCATCAGGTGTGCTTGAATCAGCAGTTCAGTCTGAGGAATAGAGAATGAAAAAAAAAGTTTAAAAAAGAAAAAGGGTGTCAAATCCAACAATCACAACAAAATAAACCACCTTACCTTAACAAGTGCGGGATGTTGCTTCCAAAACTTTGCTTGCTCTTTCCTTGTGTTTTTAAGGCCTAAGTTCAACTCACTTCTTACTGTCATGAAGAGTTTATGAAGCGGTTCATCATCTGATCTACGAACTGGAATCTCCACAAATTCAGCAGCTTTATTAAAGACTTCCATGACTTTGCTGTAAATTACAATCGTCACATCACTGGACTAAGATTTTGATTACATATAGTGAGCTTAGAAGCACCTTGAACATTAAAGGATATCTTGCTTTATTAGTGCAAGACAGATTTGAGGTATCACTCAAAAATAATTTTTTCAGTAAAATAAAAAATGCTGATCTCCATGTACACTGATAAGCAGTTAACTTCATCTGTACATGTAGTTACCGACCTCAGAGCATCATTATAATCAACATTCAACAGAGAGACACACTTTTGTATGTTTTCTGTGAGAAGGTACCAGTGTCAGGGTATCTTTTTTATATTCACCTGGTAGTAATTAACTTCAAGAAGTATGGCACAGTAAATCGAAAAAAATACAATTCAAACTTGAAACTTATAACTGTGGATTGGACTGTGCTTTAACCTATCAATATAAAACTTGCAGAAGAGAAGTAAATGAGATACTGACAGAGTCCACACCTCGGGGCCAAGGAAGGTTTCATCAGGTGATAATAGGCGCTTAGGGTGTCATTCTTGACATAATTTCCAGTATACTTTGAAGATTTTGACAGGTATATAACAGCCACCACCAATGGCAACAATATGCAGACTACTACTATCCACATTAACAAAATCCCACTGGATGCACCTTCAAAATTAAGAAGAAACTGAGGAAGGGCAATTCCCATTTGAAAGCCCTGCATCATATACATATCACAACGTCAGACTCTAGTTACTCCTTAAACTTTCTATCCAATATTCTTTGTTCAGGTAAGTGGGAACAGCTTTTCTTGTCAAAATTTATTACCTGCCTACCATCCGGATGACCATATTTTTCGAAATTCTCCCTAGAAATTGGATCAGTTAAAGCCTGGTAAGCTTTGGATATGTACTCCACAAAATACTTATGAGCATCTGAAAATTCAAAATTACCATGATTATAGACGGTGCAAGTTAGAAATAAGGTATCAATTTTTTTGTCACTTTAACTCAACATGTTGAAGAACCAAGAAAATAAAATAACCTGGGTCGGGATTCTTATCAGGGTGATACTGAATGGAGAGTCTTCTATATGCCTTTTTAATTTCAGAATCTGAGGCTCCAGGCTCTAATCCAAGAATACTGAATGGCTCAAAGACTTGAGCCTGAGATGACAAAAAGGGTTTTAACTCTCAGAAAAAATGTAAAGTGCCATTATTCAGCAACACAAACTCACAACAAAAAAAATGAAAGGCGAGTTATTTTTAAAATAAGTTGCATTAGCTGTTTCGATATAAGCATAATATTTTGATAATCATGCTGTACCTCACGATTCATGTTCTTAATGTAAAAAACAAGAAACCCTGTGATGACCCATAGCAGGACCAGAGTCAGGTTACCACATGTTGAGACATTTGCGATCTGAAATAATAGAGCCAAAAGTAAACTTATACTGCTAATTACACCAGCAACAATTGAAAAATATGTGGATAGGTAAAGTAACATGTCACGGACCCGTCTAAAAACAGATTTGCGATATTTCCCTGATCGAGCGCAATCAGAACATCCACAGTGGATGCTCTTTGTTTTCTTTGACCCAGCATGGAATAGCTTCAGTATCGTATAAGGAACTAAAGGCAAGGCGATGATCGACAAGATGAAAATCGGAAACAGGGCACTATTTTCTTCTGAATCAGCCATGAGAATGCTTGATCTTTGTGTTGTCTACAAAAAAGGCACACCTGCAAGTGAATGATAGAGCAAAGATTCAACAACTGGCCCTTAAAAGACAGTGTAAACTCACAGATCTAAAGCAGCACACCAACACACAGACCGCAACACTCTCCAAGCAGGATAATCTTAACAAAAACATAAAGAACAAGTACTTACTTTTACAGAATAAGAGAAACAATCAAAAGCAAGGTCGAATATGAGATTCAGACAATTCAGTAAACCCAGCTATCTGACATCAGAGAAGGAACATAAAAGTGATAAAAACAGAGATGGAATTCCAACAAAAACGAACACTCAATTGACACAATTGTATCACGAGACCTAAAGCCATCAAAACCCATAGAACAAGTTCAAAAATAAATTAAAAATAAACCAAACCTGATGCATTAAAAGGGCACCAATAATCTTCTCCTCAACTAAAATAAAATCTCTGAACAGTGGAAACCCCATAGAGTGATAACCCATTTCAATTTAACATCAAAATCAAGTATAAAATCAAAACCCCCACACGAAATCCACTAGGAACGTTAACTGCAACACCATCCATTGGGGGGAAATTGTAGTAAATGTAATTAATTACCTAGAGTTGGAATCAAATTGAAAGATCTGATTCTTCTATGCAGCAGCAAAAATTGAAACGTATATCAGAGGTACCGGCAAGAGTGCCCTGATGGGGTTCCCTCCGCAATTGTTCATTCCCTCTTCTTCTTCCCTTTTCTGCAGCGATTTCTGCAGTCTTCCGTCACTCCGTGAAAAGCAAAAAACGGGTAACACCAATATTGATGCGAATTGCCCAAATTTAGGCTGATATTATTGCCAGGAACATAGTTGACCACTGCATATTGCATGAGATTTATTGCGAAATCTCATCGCCGATGAACTGCAAGCTTTTAACTGTTAAATTGCTTAAGTTCAAACCAATGCCCTTCAAATGGAATTTACTTTTATTAAAAATAAAACTGTGATTGTGGTTAATTTACATTTTTTTATTACAAATAAATTTTATGCACCACGTTTGAAAGCCAACTTTTTAACTTACCCCCATTTATTAAATTTTATTATACTAAATATACTAATACATAAATTTTTATTTAAAATTTAATTCAAAAATATTTTATTATATGTATAATATAATTTTTTTTTTATAATTTCACTCATAAAAAACAATGATTATTTTTATCACATTATTTAATAATTATTATATTTAAATAAAATAAAAATTTTAAAATATCAAAATTGTAACATCAAACATACGTCTCATGTAATTAAGATTCTTGGACTTGATGTTAATATTTTTCATCTTAATTAGGAAAATGGTGGAAAAAACTTTTTGTATGTCTTCATAATAGTTTGTCCTTTATTGTAATTTATTTTTTTATGTGTATATTATAATTTTAAGCTGACATTGGCGATTTATATACGATTTATTAGCATGTATATAAGTTTTAACATATAATTTGCCATATATACAAAAAAATCATGTTTTATTATATAAATATTTTGAATTGTTCGGTAAGCATGAATGTTGTTTTATTCTTGTCATCCGGAAATTTTTTCTATTTTATATATAAAAGAAATTATAACTTATTAGAAATTTATACTAAATGAGAAAAAAATAAAGATAAAACTAAATAAAAATATACAATAAATAAAGTGCAGATTAAAAGAATGAAAAAGGAACACGTGAGTGTAATTAAAAAAAGTAGAGAACAAAAGAAAGAATGATATTTTAGTATTTTTAGTTTGGTGACTAAATGGTCATTATTGTGTAATTAAAAAAGTAGAGAGCAAAAGAAAGAATGATATTTTAGTATTTTTAGTTTGGTGACTAAATGGTCGTTATAATGTAGGTCTTTGATTTGATATATATATATATGTCATTGAATGTTTGAAACAAACAAACAAACAAATAAATAAATAAATAAATAAATAAATAAAATATATATATATATATAGTTCAAAAGCTTTATGTTAAAATACTATCTTTTATAAAAGTATACTCGATCGATCACTTACAAGCAATAACAAATGTCACGTTCAATTTGAACCTTACAAGAAAAATTATACCTTTATTATTATATTTTTAAATATTTTTTATTTAATTTTTCTTACTTTTACATAACTAAAAAATGTTGCAAAACAGAAAAGATTAGTCCACAAAATATCCATTTGCATAATTCTTTAAATTCTTTTACACGTGTCACAATTTGTGACACGTTTCATAATCTTGTTATTAAAAAATAAATAAACAATGAAAAATAAGAAGTAAATAAATAAATTATATAGAAATCTCTCAAAGGTTTAAGATACATAAATTTAAATATCATCACGGTATGTTTTAATTTTTGAATTTTATTAATAAAATTTTTTTTAATCCTTTATTACATTATTATTTTATAAAAGTACTTAGCTATTAAACATTATAATACTTTACCAAATGGTATTTTCATATCATCTTTAAAAATAAAGAAATAATATAAAAACTATGAAATATTTAAGATACATGATTTTAAGATTTTTAATATGTTTTAATTTTTAACTTCAATGTTAAAAATAATTTATTATTTTTTTTGTGTGCATATAGTTACTTTATTAATGTATTTTTTATACACAAAATATAAAAATACTAAATTATACATTTTTTTTATCAAATAATAGTTTTTAGTTTACTAATAAAAAAATAAAAAATATTTGAATCATAACATTTGTCGACAAAGTGTCAAAAGTTTTATGTATGTCGCGGACTATAGGATCGAAAGTACCCATTGATACTGAGGGATTGACCAGCCTTATATGGAATTTTGGTCCAAACTTGATACAAATGTACCATATGTATAATTTTATTTATTTTTTAATATTAATGTGTATTTTTAAATATTTTATTTTGATAATTATATAAAAATTAAAAAATATAATAATTAAATATATATTTTTAAATACATAATTTGAAAACAAACATTGAGTTCAATAGTATTAAGTTCAAAAGTATCGGAAGGCATTACTATGCATTTATTTAAGCAAAGAAAAAAAAAAAGTATTGTGTCAATTAGAATTTGATGCCTTTTTCCCCTATATTTGTTTACACTCTACCAAAATTAAAGCATGCATTCCAATTATTATTATTTTTGTTTCTTCTTCTTGTTTTTTTTTTTTTCGTAATGTTTAAAAACATACAAAATAGGCACCTAAACAAGCACACCTTTCATTCCTTGCATGTGGGTATAGAATTATTTTGATTTAATGGACAATAATTGCATAAAGTAGACAGTAGTGTTTTGAAAGGTGAAAAAAAAAAGTGTAAAATAGAATCATTGCATAATAAGGTGGAACAAATTCTTGCTAAACCCAATTATCCATTGCACAAAGCAATTTGATCTCCAAAACAAGCATTAAAAAAATAAAAATAAAATAAATAAACAATAAATTCCCACGAGAAAAATGCCATGCTAGTCAACGCCAACCTATCGAATTTGAAGTACATTGTGTCAATTCTCATTAAATACATCTTCAATAAGCCATTAATCTTAAGTGTACATTTTCCAAATTTTTAAAGCACCTTATTTATTTATGGTTTACCCATTTTTAGATGTGCCTAATTTTGTAGATCATTATTATATTTAACAATAGGAGGTTTGACATTAAAATTAACAAAGATTGTCAATGTCTTTTGTGGTCATTGTAATACGAAAATGGAGTTGTGATGAACATTCCAATTGCCTTATTGCTACATTTAGCATAAGGATTTTGTGTGAGTTTAAAGAAATTTTAAATATCACATCTCATAGGCTAGAAGGATTTTAAGTGAAATTTATTAGAAATGATAAATAAAACCAACAATATTTTAATTTTTTTTGTTATATAAGAAAAGTGAAAAATTAGAGGTGAAAATATTTTAATTTGTAAAATAAAATAAAAATTTACTTGTTTTTTTTTTCCCTCACAATTTTGTAAGGAATATCTTGTTTTCCTCTCAAATTGTATTTCTTGTTAACAAGTCTTTCAACAAATAACAATTAGGCGTATCATTGTAATAATTATGCTTTATTTTCTAAATACCCTCTAATCACACATGAAACAAAATTTACATATTTCACATTTCATAAATTTTCTTACTTCACTTTCTCTTGCTTCATCGAAAAAAAATTATAGCAAGAAATGTTCATCCAAGTGCAATTTTTTTTTTCTTTTACTCTCTAAAGACTCGTAATTAGCACATATCAACAAAAGTTGAAAATTGCATATGGGTGTAAATATTTTTATATATTATATAAAATTAAGGCACTTATATAATAAAATTTTAAAACAAAAATAAAATAAATATATAAATTAATAAAACAAAAAAAAGAAAAAAGAGGAATTTGTACGAGAGAAAACACACTATAAATAAATTAAAATAGAAGAGAGAGATAAATTATAATAATATAAAAGGAATTGCACTGAAATTAATTGTAAAATTGCGTATCATGGAACTAAAATGAATGTGTATTCTAATCTATACCATATTTTGATACAAACAAGGATTTTTTTTTCATAAAATAAATTTACATAATTATCTTTATTTTAATTTTTTTATTATTTCTATTCTTTTATTTCATCATCTTCTTTTAACTTTTATCCTTTTACACTATCTGTAAAATTTCTCTCATTATAAATTATTTTGTTTTATTAATTTAAATATTTTTTACAATATAAATTCATAGAATACGATCATTTCAGTAAAAATTTTTAGTTGTATAAAGTAAATTTACACCACTATTCTTGTCATATTTTTTTTTGCCAATTATGTTTTTCCTTTTTCTTTCTTGACATTTTATTCTTTTTATGGTCCTTCTCTCAAAATTTCTCTCCTTTTAAATTCTTTTGACCTTTCACCCTTTAATTATTTTATATATTTTTTCACAATATAAAATTATATAACTACCCCTAATAAAAATTCTTTTGTTTATCTATATCTTTATTTCTCTTTCTTTTCTTTTAATTCATGAATTTTACTTGTATTTTCCTGTAAATGTTCTCTCTCTTGTTTTTCCAAAATTTTGATCTTTCTTTTTTTACTTTATACATTTTAAATTTAAATATTTTTATTATTAAAAAATAAAAATTATAATTTATAAATAAACATGCACACTGACATATAACGTGAAAGTTGAAATACGGTTTAGGAAAATCCTAGATTTGAGCTCAAAATTGCTAATACACGTGGCTATGGACGAGCAATATGTGTCTGATAGGCGAAGTGCCACGTGGCATACAAGTCATCCAATTTTTTTTTTTTTTTGTTAAAAATTCGAAATTTGTCGCATATGATTCGTTTTGTGCTAATATCATTTTTTTGCTTTTCTCAAAATTATAATTTATTTGTTTGTATTATTAGTATTCACAATGAAATTCAGAACAAGCTACCGAAACAAATTAAATAAACCACTTTTCTTGTTAATTAAGCCGAGATCGAGTCAATTACCAAAAGGTCCTTTTATTACCGCATAATTGCAAAAAGTAAAACCTCTTTATTAATAATCCATAACAGGCCACAATCGGGAAAAGAAAAACCCAGTGGCAGAAGTCGCATAACATGCCTCGCGGGAAAATCGTTCTTATTAACAAAGCGCGTTTTACAATTTCCGTTTGCACGAAGAAATAGACAAACACGGACTTACAATAATCGCCAATCCTTATCATCTCATGGCCTCCGCCGCTGACAATCGCCACCGCCGGCGTTGCCTCGCTCCCCACCTCTCGCGCTTCCTCCACACAGCCTCCACCAATCTATCCTCTTTCTTCACCCCCAAACCACCATTTCCGCCTGCGCCCTGTTCGAGAATCCACCTCCCTCTCCTTCTCTCCGACCCGGTGCTCCCGCTCACTTCCCCATCCGAGTCAGCTCCGCCCGACTCCCATTCCTCAACCCAGTCTAGAACTCCCTCATCTTCCTCGTCCTCGTCGATCAATAGCATGGCTTCTGCTGAATCCGGTTCGAGGCTTCCATCGACGGTTCGAATCACGACCGGGAAAGGCGGCGGGCCCGCTTTTGTGGGGCAGGTTTTCAGCATGTGTGACCTTTCGGGAACTGGCTTAATGGCCGTATCGACTCATTTTGACATTCCTTTTCTATCTAAAAGGTACTGAGTTCAGCTTCAGCACATAGACCTCCGGTAATTTTTTTTTCCTGGGTTATCGAACTCGTTTCTTTCCGTGATTTTTATTTGAAGAAATGGTTCAGTTTTTACATAAATTGAATAACTTTTATTGAAATTTTTTTGCTCTGTGAAAGTGAGGATAAAAAAAACGACACCTTAGCTATCATATGGAATTGAACCGCGGACCGGTGGCTGGAGTGTTTTTGCCTCCTCTATTTTAATGCTATTACCTCATTAGGTTTTATTTTTAGGTGAAATTTGGACAATTGGTGCTCTTAACATGCTGCAATTCGGAAAACAAGGACATTGAAAAAATTTAAAACAGGAAACACATTCTAATATTGAATCTGTAGGAGGAGTTGCCGTGGAAAGTTCCACAGCTAAATGGGGCATGAGTTTTTGGATAATATTGTTGAGAAGGAACGGGTGCTGGGCCAATTCCTGAATTTAGTTGGCTGTTACATTGAATTATGAGATTCAGGAGCAGCTTGAAGGTTCAAAAACACTGAGTCATGGACCTAGTGTATGTAACAATTGGAGGAGCATTTGCTTCTCCTTTAGTAATTTTCTGTTTGTATCCTGTAGTACAGGTAACTGAAGACCAAAAGCAAATGCATTGAAATCTTTAATCTTATGTCGTTTC
The DNA here is from genome assembly GCA_019155195.1 of Avicennia marina. Classification (NCBI taxonomy): domain Eukaryota; kingdom Viridiplantae; phylum Streptophyta; class Magnoliopsida; order Lamiales; family Acanthaceae; genus Avicennia; species Avicennia marina. The sequence continues at coordinate 11,778,530 of CM032773.1, forward strand.
GATTTGGACAAAATTGATATAAATTCTAAGAAGATTTTGAATGATAGAGGGAATTACCAAAAAAAAAATAAAAAAAATCAATAGAATGCTTGAAAAAAAATTCATGTCTGAACTTACCTGACACCCCCCTCCAAAAAAAACTAAATGTCTTATGGTCAAAATTCACTCTTTTTTGAAATTCAACAAAACAATATGTTTATAGCAATGGTTTTTTTTTTGACAAAATTCAATACATTGCAGAAGACAGGCGAAAGGCAGCTCCATCATAGAGATTTCAAGGGCAGACCCCATAACACATAATCATTTTGGAAAAATAAATGGATCATTAATAACTGCACTGAATTTTTAGTATGTCATTGCAAATTCAAGTTGCATACATTTGTTCCAACCTATATATCGTACAAACTGTCTTTTTAATGCAGCCTTATGGCATATGGAAAATGGTTGATTTTATCAGAACGAGTCTTGACTCTTGCTTTAACTTAATGCCTTATTTTGTTTTCGCCATGGTTTCTGGTGGCGGCATTAAACTGTGACTCAGTGGTTGTATTTTGCAAAGTTGCTTGTTTAATAAATTAATTGTCCTTTTGTTTGCTTATTAAATGTCTCTTGTATTTGCATGTGCTGCTATGCATCAGAACCCCTGAATGGCTGAAGAAGATGTTTGCTGCAATCACTAAGAGTGAGAGGAATGGCCCTGTATTCCGTTTCTTCATGGATCTGGGTGATGCTGGTATGATTGGAAAAATGGTCTTTGAAATAACATAAGCTATCCAGTTTTTCCACATGGCAATGTTTGGATGATCTACATCTTAAAATTTCATTGATTAGGTTTATCATCTCTTATGAAGTTCCATGATTTTATGGCTTTTAGTGCTTGATTAATTTGATTTTCATTGCTTTCACTGTTGGTGATTTCCCTACCTCCCCAGATGGAATGTGTGAAACTTAGATATAAGCTTCAAGTGGGAGTGTTTCTAATTTGCTGTTTCCCAGTTTCTTATGTAAAACAGCTCAATATACCCAGTGGTGTGGTTGGTGCTTGTCGTCTTGATATCGCATATGAGCATTTTAAGGTACTAGCTTACTTGGTTCTTGTGGTTCCCAATTGCTTTTTTTTTTTAAATTATAGTTTTCATTTGTGATCCACTTGCGATTTTCCTGAAATTATTCCAAGCAACCATGTGATGCTCTACTTACACGTATGAGTATATTTTTTAACTAAACTTTTCATAATTTGTATTATTATTAATAATGTTGAGGAGGAGAAAATGTTTTTCTCACATATTCAATTGAAGTATCAACCTCATTATATAGGGTGGAATAAACAATGTAAGGTGACAAATCACAAAAATATGGAGATATATTAGTATTAGGAAAGAACCACCCTAAATCATGGGAAGAAATAAATTCTATCCTAGGTATGGAAAGAGAATATTTTAACACCTCCCTTAAATTGGAGCTTATATATCAATCACGACCAACTTGTTACACAACAGTTTAAATTGCTTTACTCTTAGTGTCTTAGTGAAGACATCTGCAACTTGTCTTGAAGAAGGAGTGAACAGCGTAGCAATTTTGCGACTCAATACAACTTCTCAAACAAAGTGGCAATCAACCTTAATATGCTTAGTCCTTTCATGGAAAATTGAATTACTAGAATGTGGATCGCCACTTGATTGTTACAATACACAGGAAGAGGTTCACTATATGTATAGATTACTTGATCCATCAAATTCCTTAACCACAGCATCTTGCTAATTGTGTGAGACATAGCTTTATATATGCCTTGACACTAGATCTTGCCATAGTTGCTTGTTTCTTAGTATGCTAAGTTACAAGATTTTCCCCAACATATGTATGATGTCCGATCGTTCCTTGATCTTGCATAATCAACTTCTAAGTAGGCTTCAATCTTTAGGTGGTCATTTTCTCTTAATAATAAACCTTTTCAAGGACTCCCTTTTATGTGCTTCAATAGTTTGAGAGTAGCATTCCATTGAATTAGACATGGCTTGTCCATGAATTAACTAACACCCTTTTAGCAATTGAATTATCCTGCCTTAATACTCTCAGATAAATTTGTTTTCCCACAAGATGTCCACATTTTGCTTTATCTTTGAAATAATCACCACCATCATGTAGTATCTCCCTTCCTAAAGCATGTTTTCTTTTTTGATCAATGCATAAAGAAAATATTTTACTGTGAATGGACAAGCTATTGATGAGTTGTACACAAAATCATAATTAAAATTTAAGGATTAATGTCTATAGGAGTGTCCATTGGCTTTGATCCAAGTAACCTGGTTTCCTTAAGTAGACCAATAACATACCTTCATTGGGACAACGACATTCCAAATTTGTTGTGTGTAATTTCAATTTCTAAGAAATATTTAGGGCTTCCCATATCTTTAGTGACAAAATGCTCCTGCAAATATTTCTTAGCATGTTCAACTCCATTGATATTACTTCTAGATTTTAATATGTCATCAACATTTACGATAAGAATGACCACTCCAAATTGGTCGTGGCACACAACTACATAATGATTAGCCTTGCATTGCCTAAAGCTAAAGTCTCCCATGACATGATTGAATTTATTAAATTAAGCTTAAGGACTTTGCTTTAAACCATAAAGTGCTTTTTTGAGTTTGCACACTATGTTTTTCTTTTCCTCTAAGCAATGTACCCTGGAGGCTACTCTATAAATAATGTCTTATGTAGATCACCATAAAGGAAAGCATTCTTCACGTTCAACTGATATGTAGGCTAATCCTTATTAATGGCTAAGGAGAACAAAACATGAATGGAATTGAGACGGGTGATGGGGGAGCATGTATCAAAGTAATGAACACCATAAGTCTGGGTAAATCCTTTTGCAACTAGACGAGCTTTGTATCAATGCTTGATACTTGAGGGTGAAAACACATCTACAAGCAACAACATTAGCTGTTGTAGGAGCTGACTCTAGTTCCCAAGTTTTATGAGAAATGAGGGTTGTCATTTCATCATCCATAATTGCCTTCCAAGCAAGATGTTGAAGTGTCTCATGATAAGATCAAGGAATATTTGTAGAGGAAAGTGAAACAACGAAGGAATGAAAAACAAGACCGAGATTATCAAGGGACATGTAATTACACGAGTGAGTACCTTTGCGGAGGGCTATCGGAAGGTCTAAGTTTGTATTAGAGTGGTCAATTATGTTAGGAGTTGCAGGGGAAGGAAAGGTGGAGGTGGGAGCATCTACCGAGGTCTCTCACTGATGACACCATGCATATAACTTGAGTGGTTAACTATGTTCATAGTAGAAGGTAAAGCAGTTAATGAAGGATTTGTATCATTGGAATAGTAGGGTTGAGACTCAAATAAGGTAACATTAGTTGTATGATTGTTGAGATATAAGATCATAACAATGATATCCCTCCTGTGTATAAGAGTACCTAGAGAATATGCATTTGATAGATCAAGGAAACAATTTATCATTTCTAAAGACCATATCATGGACAAAAGACGTCCACCCTAAAACTCGAGGAGGGATTGGAAAGACAGTTTTGTTCGGGTAAGACATAAAAATGGAATATCCCCATTCAAAACTCTAGAAGGCATTTGGTTAATGAGAAAATATGCATGTAGAATGGCATCCCGAAAAGAATTTAGGAATATTCATATGCCCCGTCAAGGTATGAGCAACACCTAGGACATGGCAATGTTCCCATTTTGTTGTGAAGTATATAGCTTTGAAGTTTGGTGTAGAATCCTATGAGTCTCACAGAATTGAGATACCTCCCTATGAGAAAATTCAAGAGCATTACTAGTACGAAGTGTTTTCAAGGTAGCGGAGAATTCAGTGTTGATCTCATTATAGAATAAGGTGTATATTTGGAACTTGGGCCCAATCTTTTAGGAGATATGTCCAAGTAATTTTTGAATAATCATCTATGAAAAGGATAAAATAATGGAACCCTCCTTGTGATTCAACATGACTAGGCCCCTAGATATCACAATGAATGAGCTCAAAAGAGAGTGAACTACACTCTAGTTTTGCTTAGAAGATTCAACTAGTGAAAGTTGCTTTAACTTTTGTAAAGAGTGGTGTCCAGGTTAACAGTGCCATTGGAGAAGAGAAATTGATGCTGAAAGGGCATTAGCATGTACAGTGGCAACCATGTCAAGATAGTATAGCCCACCTTGTACATTCCCACCCCAAGTTTTCTTCATGCCCGCAAGTCCTGAAGTATACAATAGGAAGGGAAGAAAATTACTGAACAATTATGAGACTGTGCGAGTTGATGAATTGATAGCAAACTAATTGGAAAACAGGGAGCATATAAGACACGATCAAGAGTAAGATTGTTTATGAGGATAACTTTACTAGAACCACTAATAAGAGAATATGTACCATCAACTATATGTACTGGAGACCTGACTTTAGAGTATTTTAATGAAGAAAAAAGAGCTGTATCACTTGTGATGTGAATGGTGGCCCCAGAGTCTAGTAAACATGAATTATCACAAGGCATACGATCATTGATAGCAATCCCATAAGTGCATGTTGTATTGTCAGTTGGGTCTGTTGTCATTGTGTAGCCACTCAAATTAACAGGAACAAGATATTGAGCATGATCAGCACTATGAGAAAGTATCCAAATTTCCTCTTCCTCTGAAATCAAATTTATAGTATTAAATATAAAAGTAAAGCGCCTGAAAAGGTTTGCTAGGCACCACCCAAGGGCAGATACAAGCTTCATTTTGGCTAGGGAAAACCAAAGACAGAGGAGCAGCACTGATTCTAGGGTTTGGAAGTGGCTCAGTGCATCTGCGGCATTATTGGAGTAGCGTCAGGAGGCGATAGTGTAAGACAGTGGTGGGTTGGTGTGACTTAGTCTTAAGATGAGGGGCTTTGATTTGGTCTTGTGCTGGGGGCAACAGAGGTGATGCCTAATACACAATTTCACACGTCAAGAGGGTGAGCAGCTCATGGTGGTGCAAAAGTGCCTTGGGCAGTGAAGAAGTGCAATCACAGCAACGCGATTTTGGGGAGATTAACCGCATTGTGAAGTTGGTGCTTTGAGTTCAATTCACTAATGGCACGGGAAAGTTGTGGCCATGGTGGGATTCATGAGATGGGCTGCATGATGCTGAGAAGGGAAGCACAGCAGCTGGATTGTGCCGAAGATGGTGGTGGTTTGCTTAATTTAGGGTTTTTTGGGAGTAAGGGATAGTTTTGGTTGAGAACTAGAACTTGACTGGAATTAGCGTTTGGGCAGAATTTTCTCCCTTTTTTTTTCAAGGGAAGAATGACCTGGCTTTGATACCATGTTGGGGAGGAGAAAATGTTTTTCTTATATGTTCAATTGAAGTACCAACCCCATTATATAAGGTGGAATACAAAACAATGTAAGTTAACAAATCACGAAAATATGGAAACAGTATTATGCTAAATCATGGGAAGGAACATATTCTATCCTAGGGTATGGAAGGAGTATATTCTAACAAATAATTATGCAGTTATATAACTGCTAAACAGCAATTGAGAAGTGTGGGGTGCATGTTTACTCTAAGACATGTTTCATCTGCTTTATTTCATACCTGATATAGAAAATGCAACTACTGGAAGAATGCTGTTAAACGTACATGTGGACAAAGCTATAAATTTTAAAATGAAAAGCATAGTTGTGAATGTTGATAATATTTACCATAATTTATTTTTTATTTGATAATTGAGGTGAAATTTCTCAATGCTTCAATTTTTGATGAGCAACATTTAGATTTGCAACATGGAACTTATCTGTTTTGCTCCTGATTCTATGGTTTTGTCTGTAAAGCATTTTAATCTTATTTGGAATAATTGCATGTGTGTTTCATGCATAATGCAGGAGAAACCTGACTTGTTTCAATTTATTCCAAACGAAAGACAGGTTAGACACATTTACAAGTGCCTCCTTGGCACATGCATAAAACCTTTAAAGGATGGTTCAGGTACTTTGCCCTGCAATGGCAGTGCATTTCATAATTTGTTTCTTCAGGTCAGAGAAGCTAACAAACTTTTGAAGACCTTGCCACAACGTGATAGGAAAAAGAAAGTGGAGGGTGTTCCTGTTTTTAGTGCTCAAAACTTGGATATTGCTATAGCAACAAAAGATGGCATCAAGTGGTGAGTTATGCACCATATGTCTTTCAGTAAAAATAATCAGCTAGTTGTTTTCTAGTTAGGACAGGGCAAAACATTTATTGTGCTTTGGTGAATACATCTAAGGATTTTATGCAACTTCAATGATTCTTATTTAGTTAAATGGGCAAGAGTACAGAGCAGGAAATTTGTTTATCTTTCCATTAAACGGTATGATTACTTTCTTGTTTGGCCAGTGAAATAAAGTTCCCTCATTCAGCCCCTCAATTTTTTAAGCTTATCTACTCCTTTATTCTTCGAGTGACCAAAAATGTGTTCATGTTGACTCACTCTTCTTATCTTTAATGCGTATAATATCTACTCTGGATCATCAGTTTCTTGCTTAAGTCCCCCTACCCCAAGTTTACTGCATCAAGAAAAGCCAAGCTACTCTCTATCTTACTTTGTCATCTTACCCACAATAAATTTACATTGTAAAGAATGCATATTATGGAACTTTATATTCAAAGTTCATTTTGAACAATGGACATTCGGTATATCGGATACAGAAAATATCTGGTTGATGTATTTTGTAAATATTTTAGAGAAGTATGGGCCATTTATTTTATTTGACTTGTGTTTGCTATTTGTCTTTCATATTTTTTTGACAATGAGTTCATTTTCTTACTTTCTGATACTCAGAACATGAATGTTTCATCAGGTATGCTCCTTACTTTTTTGACAAAAACATGCTAGATAACATTCTTGAAGATTCTGTAGATCAACATTTCCATGCCTTAATTGAAACACGGCATTTTCAACGCCGGCGGGATGTTGTTGACGATGACCTCACTGCTGAGGCTGTTGAAGAGATGGGAGAAAGCATGTTGGATCCTCCGGAGGTACATATCATATCCGTCCATCTACTGTTGCTAATTTTCTCCAATTACTTTGGTGAAGTTATAAAAAAGAAAGATACTTCTATAATAACAGAAGGAAAAGGGTGTAAAGCTCTAATACATGCAAATATAGCTGCTGATTAAGCTTTTGGGGTCCAAGTAAGTTGCAGCGCGCACTCAACATGTAGGAAACTAAATGCTGTAGTTTATCTTGCAGCACTGTTGATTCGATGCATATATATGCGTTTCTACCTTATTTATCTTCAACTAAAAGGCTCTTCTGTTCACCACTGCTACTTGATAGATTCAAGAAGTGCTGGAAGAAATGGGTCATCCAGGTATACCATTGAGTATCATATCAAAGGCTGCTGAGATTCAGCTCATGCATGCTGTAGACAGAGTCCTTCTTGGAAATAGATGGATGCGTAAAGCCACTGGAATTCAGCCCAAATTTCCATACATGGTTGATTCATTTGAGAGAAAGTACATCCTAGATGCTCAATAATTTTCTGTTGTGCATTGATAGATCTGGAAATTTGGTTTTTGGGGTTCATCCTATCTGTCATTGCATTTGGAAATTTAGAGCTAATTTACCCTTTTCATTCTCTCACAAGTACATGACATGCGTTGAACAATTTAGTACTTGAGATTTTGAGTAATTAGATTTGGAGAACATTATTTGCATTTTTTCTTCGTATTTTTAGGTGGCTGAGCAAGTTTGTTCCTTAATATTTCCCTTAAACCTTAGCACTTCTGTTTGCTGGGGCGTCTCAGTTCTTGCTATTTATTTTCACTTCTTTTTGAGAAGACCTTTGTATTTGATTTTCCAACTGCAACTGCAACTTTTGTGATGGTTCTAACATAACTGAAAGAAAATTAGAAACTATGTTTCTTTTTACATAAATACAATTGCATTCTTTGTACTGCAAGATGTAAGTTTATGCTGATTCTGTGAGGGTTTTTTTTAATCGCCAGTTTGGTGCGCATGAACAATTAGATGTACAAGTGTTATGAACTGTGGTTTGGATGCAAATGAACGTTTCCTGGTTGAGGTTCCCTTCGCATTGTAATTGCCATTGTGATCGAAGTTTGACCATCACGTCTTTCCATTGTAGAAGCGGCATAAAATATTTCTACCTTCTTTTTGAGTACTACGTCAATGTATAATTAGATCAAGTGGGTAAATCAAATAACTGGTAATGGCAATTTGTCTTGTCAAGGAATCCATAAAGAGGGAATTTGGGAACTATGCTGGCAATTCTGGACTAAGCTTCTTTTGTTTGACTTGGTCATTATAGTTCAATGGTTCCTTTGGCGAGCCTGGATAGATTTAACCACATGCATATGATATGTTTTAGTTATTATATGTCTTCTGTTGCAGGAGTGCAGCTTCTTTTCTGAGAGCAAAAACTCCATCTCGCCTAAACTCTAAGTCTGAATATGGGGAAGGTGCTCAACATCAGAGTAATGGCACCTTAGAAGTGGAAAGAAGGGATACCACTCTTGATAGACGACAGACACTGAATTTTCAGTTCCCTTTCGGAGATTGGTTTGGTCATCGTTGGTCGAAGCAACAGGAGAAGCAGCAGAATGTATTGGACACTAGGTTCTCATTCCTCTATTGTTGAACAACAGTTTTTTGAATGATGATGTTTCATAAAGTTAAGGATTTCCTTTTGTACTAAGTTTTTATTCTTTCCCATGCAGAGGTGCTGATTCTACCAAGCAACATAGAGAACAAGACGTACAGTCATCACCATTCCTCCCCAAAATTACAATGGTTGGTATCTCAACAGGAGAGCCAGGGAAGATGAGCAAAGCCACTCTCAAAAAAACCATGGATGATTTAACTAAAGAACTAGAAAAGGTGGAACAGGGAAATCAAGCCGGCTCTGGCTTTACTATTAGCAGGTACGTGGTTGATGAGAGGGATCCGCTGTTTGTGGCCAATGTCGGGGACTATTATTCTGGTGTATCGAAAACTGGCTCAACAAGATGGGTCCGAGGAGGATCTTATTAGTCTTTCATTTTTCCATTTTTTCACATCACTTTCTTCCAAACATCAATTAAAAGAAGTAAATTAACTTGATAAGGTGATCCTAGTTGTGATTAGACCAGATGGTAGTTCCATTAGATATAGGCATGGCCGAAGGCAGGCAGTCTCTAAGAAAGATGTTCTTCTGTCAATAGCAATAGCAAATGTAAGACATGATTCATAAAGGTTAAAGACATGGTTCTGATATTAAGATTCTGTGAACATAATACTTCTACATACTTGAGATTGGCAAGGGCTTTATTTGGATGCAAATCATGGCAGTGAAAAAAATTAGCGCGAAAACTTAGAAATAGTGTAAAAATAAGAGAGAAATAAAAATAAAGTTTATTTTGTTGAATAGTATGTTGAAAATGTGAATTCTGAAGTTTAAGTTTTAAACAATTTGCATCCGGATACATTTGATAATGAATGCCTAACGTCATGTTAGTTGATCATATTCCCATTGTGGGTCACTAATTTGGTGCCACTCACTACAATATGCAATTTTTTGTGCACGACACTGGATTCGCCACTTTAAGATTCCTAGTTAAGGCCCTTGAGGTTATGTTTATGCTGCACAAACAGTCGAGAAACATCAGCATGTATCTAACATTTATCTGTGAAGTCGCCTGTCAGTGGAAGCTTTTGGGTGGTTGACTTATCTCCTCCTTGAGGAAAAGGACTGTGATGTGACTTTGACTGAAGTCCACCAACAAATTGAAAAAAACCAATTTTATACGAGCCCTTCCACATTAGGCAACAGACAAAAGTTAAAAAAGTGCATCCCATAACGAATTACAGCATCACAACTCAACAATCCAACTTTACTATTGAAAGATCAAACCAACTATGCATGCATTTCTCAGATTAATTGAATTCATATTTTTAGCAAATTCTGTCAAGATGATAGAAAATTCGTGTCCGGATTCATGCAAGGACTGCATTGTGGGAGTTGGATCATAGATTTCCACAGTTGAACCTAGTTGGAATGGATCGTCTCTCACTTTCATGTCTAACTGTGAATCCCACTATAAAAAGAGTGAGCGTTAATAATGACTCACAAATCTATTACTTTAAAATTTTGAGTTAAGATTAGTGTGAAGTCATAAATTTACTTATTCACTTGACCAATGGAATTGCGTCGTCCCACTCCCAACGTGTGCCCCGCCCTCAAAGCATTAGGGGGGTGTGTGGGAAGAAGAGGACCAAGTTGTTCTTCCCCACACCACACAATGGCAGCCAGACATCCCCTCTCTTTCTTCAATTTGACAAGACATATGGGATGGAAAAGTAAAGATGGATTGATGGAAACAAAGCAAGATAGGGAATGGAAATGTGGGCTTTGATGGTTGTTGCTAGTTGATTGGAAAATACCTTCGCTTTTCACTGTCATTTGTTTGCATGCATGCATGTTGTCTTCTTGCCAAACCCACAATCCCTACATCCATTCTCCTAGAAGCTGCATGTCCCATCTCTCTAAATCATGCAGTCAAAACACATTCATTTAACCAAAAGTGGACAGCAATGACAGCACAAAGAATAAGGCATGCATAAACAAAGAATGGCACTGTCTCTAACACTTGTGTGTGCATTAATGAGCCAACTCGCGCATGCTAGGGTTGTGGTGGCATATATTTAAGTCCCCCATTTCTTGACACCAATTAACCTTTTTTTTATATCACATGTATTACATGTGAGGGAGAGTATATATTTAATGCACAAATATTTTAAGCATATAGAACCAAAAAATAAGTACATATACATATAAATAAGTGAGTTACAATAACATGATGCAATTTAAACGGGATTTTTTTTTATTTAGGGTTGAGTGTGTTTGAAACCCTAAACCCCTAGACCTCTCTAAAAAACCATCCAAATTATGGAGCATTCTGAGACTAACCCTATTTCATCAATCCCCTACTTTATATGAAATTTGTTGCATCCCATTAATTTAATAAGATCAATTTATGCATCACTACTTAATAAAATTAAGGGGAAGAAATCAACAGAGGGGAAGCAATTTGCTGATGACGAGAAGCCCGAAGCTGTAAATAAGACTGTCTCTTATCTCTGTCTCTCATGTGGTTTAAGAGACTTGCTGTGCATAATTAACCTAATTGATTAAAACCTCAGCCTCCAATTAATCTATGTACTACATGGTGAAGAAGTCACCGTGTGCACATCCAGTTGCAGAATGGCATTAAGAATGTTCATCATAATGCAGATATATGTATTATATATATTTGACAAGCTGGACACACACTTCTTAATTATTACTTTCATTATGGTATTATTAGATAATTATTGCTCATTTATTAAACGTTAAAATTCTTTAGCTAGGTCTTCAACTCGAATTCTAGCGTCAATGTTAAGGAGCATTGAAAGCTTATGACCAAGCCTTTGGACTACTTTTATTGACACTCAAGTACTGAATTAGTATGAGGAAACACGAGTAGTTATACTTCCTTAAAAATAAGTTGGTGTTTTTATGCATGAAGCTATGCATCTTGTATAATATTATTAATCCTCAAGTCTTTATAATAATTACTTTAGTCTTTTTAATATTTTGCTAATTATACTTTTAGTTGTTTGTTTTAACTATTACTATCCTTCTACAATAAAAACTAACTGATGCTTCTTTTCTAGTGGGGATGGAAAATTAATAATTTTCAAATTTTTAATGTCTTCCTATTTTTACTTTTATTATCAAGACACTCAAATTATATATCTTTCTTCAACACATTCACACACCTAGTATATAATAAACATATAAAACGTTAAATTTAGTGTAATTTTATATTCGTATTCAAATTAAAAAAATCATGATACAAACTCTTTGTATTTATATTAAAGTTTGAATGAAATAAGTGCAATATTTGATGAGTGTTGTCGATTTTAAATTACTACTATAATTTCATTTTATTGAATTAATTTTTTATTTAATTTTTTGCACACAATTAGAGAGTGCGTATTTGTTTGTAATTAATTAACTTTGCTTTCTCTTTATCTAGTAGTTTTGTTGTTGGTGGTGTTGATTTTATTTTCTTTAATAATTATGTTTCAATTGAACTGTATATGCTCGAAGTTTGATTGCTTAGTCGACTATATGTGATCAGAGCCTTACGTATACCAAGTGTGGGTAGTATTGAGTTTGTACTTTTAAATTTAAATTCGCAAATTTGTGGGTTAGGTTTGAACTGAATGGGGTACAACTCGAGTAAGAGTGACTCAATATATATATAAGAGTATACTTATTATTGTGAGGTATATTGTGTTTTTTTATATTTTATAAAATATAAGTTTCTAATGACAATACCAATAGAAAGCTCTTATTACGATTAATATAAAACTGGAAAATTCAACATTGAAATTATGGTTTGTGAATGTTGTGATCGGACGTATACCTTTCTTTTTTTTCGTTTTGATTTCAAAAAAGTGCATAAAAATAACTTTAATTAGCTGAATTAAAATTAAAATTACGTATGTATTTGTATACATTCATTCCTAAAAAATACATTATAATTACTAATAATGTAGTATATATACTTTATGATTTATGGCAGGTTGAGGGTAGGTAAAAGTAAGAGAATTTTAAATTTTTTGGAAAATTATAGGCGATAGATTTGAGAATGGGTGCATGAATTATGTATGAAATATAAATTTTAAGACAATTTTTTGAGATAGGGAAAACGCAATTTTTTTTTGATAAAAATTTTTGTAAACTACATGCAGATGAAATAGGCATGTTCTCCAATAGCGAAAAGTTTTTTCTTTTCTTTTTTTTTTTGGGGGGGGGGGGTGGGGCAATAAAAAAATATTATTCATATCTATATTTTTATAAACTTCTTAAACATTCAAGTCTTATTCCATTTAGTTAACCAGTGGTACGTTTTTATTTTTAACGACAAATGAAACTAGATTTTTAAAATTTAAAAGCATTCTTGAGATTTATATATTTTCGTACATACATTTATATTATATATTACAAGTTGGAGCCAAAAAAATATATATCAACGCACACTTATGGGTTAAGTTTGAACTCGATGATATTTTATATATATATATATATATATATATTTATTTATTTATATATATCTCCCTTCACATATTACAAGTAAAAGATTATAAATTAGATGAGATGTTGATTTCCAATTAACATTAAATTGAAATGACAAGATATAAACGAGATATAATTGCATGATCTAACTATTACATGCAATTTTTTTTTCTTATAACTTAATTAAAAATATCCCCAACTCCATAGATAGAAAAATTCATTAAAGACTCTTCTCTGAATCAATGCAGCAGCAAAAAAGGAAGAAAACCTAAGACTTACGAATTCGACGGCCCTTCCTTTCCCTTTCTATAATTAAATAAATAAACCTTCCCCAGCTCAGTAAATCCCAAATCTGCCCATGATAGGAAAGATGCCCTCCACCATATTGATATTAGGTATCCGATTTTTAACCACATTCCTATATATTATGGCTGTCTTTATTCCTTATTCTCATCAACTTCTTTGAGATGAAATGACAATAGTTCAAGTGCATCAGAAACGATTGTCCAAAATAACATCATTTGATACGTAATTCGCACTCTCAAGATGCGGAAAATAAAGGTTGGCATATTTTTCTTGAATGGGACTAAATTAAATAAGTAAACTTGTTCTTAAAGATTGACAATTAATTAGATGCACTGTGGTCAAGTTGAGAAAAGATACATGGCCACCATTCCATATTATTACAAATGGCAAAAACATGGGAGAAGTGCCTATGCGTCATTTGATACTTAATTAGCACTCTCAAGATGCGGATAATAAAGGTTGGCATATTTTTCTTGGAATGTGACTAAATTAAATATATAAACTTGTTCTTAAAGATTGACAATTAATTAGATGCATTGTGGTCCGGTTGTGAAAAGATACATGGCCACCATTCCATATTATTACGAAGGGCAAAAAGAACATGGGAGAAGTGCCTAAGGTGTAGGCTACACACATTGGTCCCATTGCATGACCAAAATATGAAAAATGGCATCCCTTTTTGACATTTTCCAGAAGTCAATGTAAAGGGGGAGTTTCATTTTCTCTTAAAATATGCCAAATACCATTATTAAAACCCTAGAAGCCACTTGAATTTTTTACCCATGAAGAGTGGGGGCAAACTTTTAGATTTTTCTTGTGCATGAATGATTAACAAATCTTGCTGCAAAATAATAAAAGGCAAAAAATATCAACTCCAAGACAGTGCTATCCACCTCTCTCTCTCTCTTGACTCTTCTCTCTCTCCATCCCTCTCTCTATATATATGGTCACAGTAAAACTCACACAAGCACATAAAATAACATATTGTATCCCTCACAAAAGTCAGCGCTCACCATGCTCAAATTACAAGAGGAAAAGTAAGTACCAATTGAGCAATAACACTACATGGACGATGACTGGGATCTCCATGCGGTGGTCAGAGGCTGCGCCGCCGTATCGACCACCACCACCACCTCCATTAGCCCATCAATTGACAACCCTTTTCCTAGTTTCCCTTCTCTACCTATCCAAGACGACCCAATCTCCTTTGACTTTCCCAGCCAATCAGAAGGCAGCAGCAGGAAGGACCCTCTCGAGGGTTTCCAAGAAATCTACCGAGAACTCTGCGTCGACGCTCCGCCGCCGACCACCACGTCCGCCGTTACTATTCCGGCGGCCCATGTGTACCAACCCTTCCAAGAAATTGCGCAGATACAGCCACCTTTCAAGATGAACATACACAGTCAAGAGAGTACACACTTCATGAGCCCTAATTTTGGCTCTTCCTCTCACAATTTCCCGGCCGCGAATTCTCCGCCGGCTCGGCCGCGGAGAAGGTAAACCTTTTTCCTTCGTCTCTTCAATTCCAGAAAAGCGATAACACGGGTCAATTGTTGCGCAGGAAGAACCAGCAGACGAAAATGGTTCGTCAGATGACTCAAGAAGAGCTCTCTGCTGATTCGTGGGCATGGCGGAAGTACGGTCAAAAGCCTATCAAAGGATCTGCGTATCCGAGGTTGACCTTTCGCTGCGGTTCTGCGTATTAATTAATTTTGATTCATTTCTTTTTTCTGGAATAATTAAAGTTTTCCGTTCGACAGAAACTACTATCGGTGCAGCACATCGAAAGGCTGCGCCGCCAGGAAACAGGTAGAGCGCAGCCCAAACGATCCGGGAATCTTCGTGGTCTCGTACACCGGAGAGCACACCCATCCGCGGCCGGCTCACAGGAGCTCGCTCGCCGGGAGCACCCGCAGCAAATTTTCTTCTCCGACCCCCGCCGCCGCCGGAAAGAATAGCAGCAGCAATAATGCACTTTTACTCCGAAAGGGTTCGGTCTCTTCGTCACCCGTCTCTGGCTCGGCTTGTTCGCCTACCACTCCTTTGGGGGCAGGCGACGCGGCAGGGCAAAACGACGACGTGGAAGTGGCGGAGGAGGAGGTCGGCGGCGGCGGTGGAGATGAGGACGACGAGAATGTAGTCTTGATTCCGAATGAGGACGAAGACGTGTTCAAAGATCTTCAAGACTCTGATCACTCGGGTGGCGGTGGAGACTTGGTTTCGCATGGTTTGATGTCGTCCCCGCCGTGGACGCCCACCGGCTCCGCTGCCGGCGGAGGCAGTGGTGGCTGAGTGGCGGGAAGAGGTGGGGACCCGGGGCCGTCCCTTTCCATACCTGGAATGAAAAGGATTGAAGGAATCTAAGAATATCTACCCTCTCCACCAACATTTCTTTCTATTAAAAGAAATTTCATTTTAATACTTCAAATTATATATATATAAACATATATATTATTTTAATATATGTTTTTTTGAAATTTTGTGGGGTTGATATTAGTTTGTATATATTAGAGTAGGTGGAGAAAATAACGAGCATTTCTTGTAGCAATTTTATGCACCGCCCCGAAATAAATATATTATTCGGATAATTAATTGTTAATTAATTATTTCTTGGTTGGATATTTAGTTCTCCATTTGTTGATAGGCTATGACTCATGGGAATTATTTGGGGGTTCGCATTTCACTGCCTAATGATGGGTAAAATAAGAACTTCAACAACCCGTGCATTGAATGTATTGTTGTACAAAATGGAAGCAGGTGGTTAAATAAATTAAAAAAATCTCAGCACTTAATTAAACACTAGTGATTAGATGGAATATAATTATATAAACAAATTAATTACATTTTTGAGTATAGATACTCTCGTTATTTTGGAACCTAATTTTCAATTCCAAACCATCCATTCAAACATTATGTTTCCAAACATACAATTAAATATCATTTTTATCCAAATTTAAAGTCAAAACTTTTTTTTTCTCGTATATATAATTAATTAATTATTTTTTAATCATTTTACTTATTCATAATCAAATTGATACATATATATCACATATATATTTACATTTATTTTTATTTATACCTTATAACATAATTATTATCTCTATAAATAATCACATTATTCCATCATTATTATATATTTTATACATATATTTAAATAAATTATATCATTCATCTCATTAAAACATAACTTCCAAACATATTCTGTATTTTAACAAAACTCCTACTAAACATCGTATCCAACAAAAACCTCTTTTCCAACCATAGCCTTTATGTTATTTGAAAATAAAAGATAAAGAATAAATTGCATAAATTAAATTTGAGAACGGAGTTTTAAAAACACAATAACTCAAAATGGAGGAAAGATAATGGAATAAATGATAATTGGGTTAATCTATGTCAATTGCCAACACAGCACGTTTAATGTTTATATATTTCCACATTAGGCTTCATAATTTCGGACTTTGGGTTAAGTAAAAGGAAAGAAAGAATTTGAATCTTGAAACCTTATAGATTTGGTAAGTAAATATACTAAGGCAAAGGAATCTTTGTTTTTTCCTTGGCCAATTTTTGATCCAATTTACCGAAGATTATCTATAATTGATTAATACGTGGGCACATTTATTCCCCAATTTAGTGTGGAGAATAAATAATGTGTAGATATGTCACAAATTTATTTCCTTAGAATTTTATTTTCCAAATGCTTGCAACGTTTTTATTTTATTTTTTATTCATGCATGAGTTTATTTACTCTATGGAAATCCCTGTGGCTATATTTGAATCTTTATTATTTTATCAAAATACACACTTTCTAAACATCATATTGCTCATTAAAAAAAAAAATCTTTTTTGCTCATTTTTTATCTCTTAACTGTACATGTGCTATTTCTAAAGTTTCATTCTAACTTCATCCTTGATAAAATTTTACATTAAAAAGTATAGTTAATTCGTAATTTATATTCATCTTAAATTGTGTGTTTTTCTATATATTGTATTACATATAAAAAGCATATTTAATTTTATCCTTCGATAGATTTATTTATTCTATGGAACATATACTTGTTATTTGCGTTTCTCAAATTTTTCTGAATGTTTATTTACCTTTAATAGTACTTGAATTTGATTGAGTTAAATTTGAACTACTTATAATTAGATCGGATATGAGTTGAACTCAATTAGCTTGATATTATATATATATATATATTGTATAATTTTTTAAATCATGTGTGTGTGTGTGTCTGTATATATATTTTATCATTTTTTAAATCATGTTTATTGAATAATTGTCATAGGGAAAACTAGTTTTTTTTTTCTGCCTTTTAATTATGGCTAGTTATTCTGGATTTCAAAACTCTAATTTATGCATTGGCTAAAAAATAGACCTTCTTCAGAAAAAATTGCATTTATAGGATATTTTCCCGACAATTTAATTACTTTTCCGGTGTTTGATGTCCTATGCATGGATGCAATTTTTTAAAAACTTATTTTTTAAATGAATAAATTAAAGTCCTGGAATCCAAAATGAGCATAATTCAAAGGGCAAAACTTAAATGAACTTTCTTTATAAATATTAAATCACATATTCAATAATTATATTTTAATCCGAAACCCATATATATATATATATATATATAAATAGATGATGTGATTTGAGTTGAACATACCTTGATGATTTTTTTTTTTTTTTTAATTTTCCTCGTTGGAAATGGAATGCCCTATATATGAAATAACAAGAACATATATTTGTGCAGCTAATGACACATCAAAGGCTAATCAATGAGCATAGGACATAACATGTGATATTGTTAGGGTTATTGATTCCTATTATCCCATTGAAACTAACATCAACGTGCCAACTCATCATTTTTTGTTGCAATTTAATTAGGACAAACATTTTAAGCACCTCATTCGTTGCCCCCATGAAATGAAAGCATGAATGCCACGCAACTCATGCAATGCCTTAACTCATTCATAATAGTCCACCCCACGATATGTGTGTGTGTGTGTGTGTGAAATTATATAAAAGGTTTCATGCATAGTTCACACGTTTATTTCGTTAGATGAGCAAAATCTCGTGAAAACCAAAATATAATCTTATTGATTGTCGGTTGGGATGAGATGTAATTAAGAGGGTGTTTGGTTTAATTTATTTTAAATAACATATAAGATGTTTTTGTATCTTATACGTTTTCGTACACCTAATTTTCAAAATAAATTTATAAAGCATTTGCATAGAAATGATAAGAGTATCTTAGAAAATTTTATTGAAATTTATAATTTTAATTAAATATAATTTTATTTGATGTAATAATGATAAAAATAAATTAAATATCATTAATATCATGTAATATAGATATTTATGTCATTTTTAAATTAAGTAATGAAATATAGCTTATAAGACATTTACAAAAAAGTTGAAAAAAGTTAATTTATTTTTTAAGAGTTTATAAGTTCTTTTATTAAAAAAAAATCACCAATCCCAAATAGTTTATAAGATGTTTTAAAATGCGTACAAGTTCACCCGAACACCTTCTAAATATTTTACCAAATAAGAAAAAAAAATTATTTACTATGGGATGTTAACTAGTGAAATTTGAATAATAACTCTAGCTCATTAATTAATTGAATTCTTTTTAACTTAATTTCGTAGATATTGAATTCAAACTCAAGTTTGAGTTAAGTAAAGATATTGAATTTGAAAAAATTTTGGAAGTTCAAATTCGTGGCTAAAACACAAAAATCTTTTCAAATTTAATCAAATTTGAAAAGAATAATTTGATTGATTAACACCCTTATTTTCCTGCTTGTTGAATAGTCTCCTTTTGGCCACACTCATCTCCATGATTTTCTTATAGACTTTTGCAGCAAAGAAACTGCGTATAGCCTGTCTCATGATGATAAAATCAGAATTTTATACTTTGAAATGTTAGCCTTTGATGTAAATTCAAAATTATAGTGCTATGTTTGTGACAATATTTTATTGAAGAAAAGAAAGTGCCAGGAGAAACGTAAGAGCAATGAAAGAAATTCACAAAATCTTATCTAGTTTGGTTAAAATAACATTAATGTGAAAGGAACATACTTAAAAAAATATAAGATAAATAAAAATTTTATATTTTTTTTTTAAAAAATAGTAACAATAAAAAGAATAGAGATGGCAAAGTTATTTTTTATAAGAAGAGAAAGCTACATTTAACCTTTCTTTTATTTTTTTCACTTTTTGTTGGGAGAAAAATGAGTTGTTCTCATTTAAATTGTACTTTCCATTTCTTTTCCTTAGCATATTTTTATAAGCCATAACTAAAATTATTTTCTCTTATATTTTCTTTTTTATTTTTTCTAGAGCATCCACGGCCGAACACAATTTAATTATTTATTTCCTTGGTTGTTTATAATTAATCATTTTGATCATTACGCTTTTTATTCGATATTAAAATATAATAACATAAATTATAATTTGTGACTACACAATCTAACTAACTCGGGGTGAATGCACTGTTGACGTTACAAATAACACGTTGACTTTAAATTAATCATACAGTATTGTAAAAGTGCATTTCATAAAGCACGACAACAGTTCTTTCCTAGTGGTCGGGCAACCAAGCCCGGTTCATGACCCGGTTTTTACTATTAAGATCAATGTTTTTAAAATCAAACCGGGTGAATATACTATTGACGTTACAAATAACACGTTGACTTTATATTAATTATACAGTACCGTAAAAATGCACTTCATAAAGCGTGACATCAATTCTTTCCCAGTGGCCGAGCAACCAAGCCAGTTCATAACACAGTTTTTACTGCAAAGACCAATGTTTTTAAAATCAAACTGATTATCAAATCAGATAATTCATTTAATGGTTATTAGATCACTAGTTTAATCAATTTTAAAAAATTAATTATTTTATATTCTATATAATTTTTATCCATACACATAATAATATTAAATCATTTTACAAAATAAATTTAAGTCTATTTTTTAATATGCGAAGTCATAAGTTTTAGATATAGAATTGAAATTTAATAATTCAATAAAAATAAAAAATATTATAAAAATATGAAAGAAACTAAATTAAATTCAAATTTTAAAATATAAATGTTGAACATTTTAGTTTGGCAAAAAATATAATTAATATGAGAAAATTTGATTATAAAATTTAATATTTGATATTTCAATAACTCAATTAGAATTACATATAGTTAAAAGATAATTAAATAATACTAAATATAGAAATAGTTAGTGACAATTAAACATAAAAATAAATTTTTTATAGGAAATTTTTTTATAAAACATCAAAAGATTATATCTATTTTTTAGTTTAATAGGAAGATTTTTTTAAAAAATTTTAATTAAAAATAAAAAATCGATTTTTTAATTGAGTTGACTTGTTTTAGCCGAGTTGACTAGCTCGCGCTGGTCACATAGAGCTCCGTGTCCGAGAATCATACAATCTGGATTTAATTACCTTGATGGAGACAACGCATTTGCCCACTCAAAAGTCAAATTCCAATGCCTGTTTTTGTCCATTTCCTTCGTATTATTCCAAACCGCACTATTAATTAAATTATTATTGCCATTGCTAAGCTTGTGGTCAAAACTATTTCATTTTGTTGACTTTAGGTTAATGCCAAACTAGACTATTCTCTATATCTTGTTCCATATCATTGCTCCTATTATTCCTTTGGGCTTCTTGAACATGCATTACCAATTTTAGATAATTATACATGAGACTTTTTTGTCATAATTTAAATATTTAAGTAGATGATTATAATTGTCTTCTGTCCAAATCAAACTTGCATGCAAGATGACTGTCACATCCAATGGGCCAGTCCAGTTTTTTGAATCCCCGGTTGGTTTACAATTGGGCCCACTTTGGACCAAGCCCAAAGTGTCCGGCCCATTTCCTATTTTGTGGGTGAGGGAGCCTTCTCTTTGTGATAACTGATCTGCAGTGATTTAGCTCCGACTGATAGACTGAGCGAGGAGAGGAAACCGGAAAAATGTTTCTGCGGCGGGTGGCGCGTCCGATGATGATGATGGCGAAAGTGAAGGAGACGACGGGGATCGTAGGCCTCGACGTGGTCCCCAACGCCCGAGAAGTGCTGATCGGACTGTACACCAAAACCCTAGAGGAGATCAAGGCTGTGCCGGAGGATGAGGGATACCGAAAGGCTGTTGAGAGTTTCACGAGCCACCGGCTGAAGGTGTGCCAGCAGGAAGAGGACTGGGAGGCTATCGAGAAAAGAATCGGATGTGGACAGGTCGAAGAATTGATTGAGGAAGCTCAGGATGAGTTGAAGCTCATTGGTCACATGAACGGTGCGTTGAGAAATTTTTCATTTTCTGCATCAATTGATTATCTTCAAAATTTTTTGAAAATTTACAATAAAATGAAAATTATTGCCGTCATATATGCCTTTGAAAGAGAATTGAAAATGCTTGCCTTGGTGATTCTTAAGTAAAATATTAGTTCAGCGAATGGGAAAACGAGAGGTAAATCACAATCGACATAGCTTTAATCGTTTTGTAGCTTTAAGTATTTCGCTTGTGTTCTTCGTGTAAAATAAGGGCCTTACTTGTAAATATGATAATATATACTTTAATTTTCAATTGGTTCAGATTTTGAACCATGTAAATATCAAATTCTGAATTTCTTTGATGACTATAAATGGTAAAGAAATGACATGAACGCATTTAATTCCACTCTTATGTTGTATGCTTTTTAATTATTCTATATAGTAGATGTATAAGTATAGCATAACATTAGCTCTTGTATTCCATATATTACTGGTTCACTCATTCAACATCCCTTTATAAGTATGATAATATATAGTCCTTTTTTTAACTGATTGTGGATGGCTTGGGCAAATGTGAAGGGAAAGAAAGTACGGATCTAAGGGAAACCTTTATTTTCCTTTCTTTTTCATTCATGTGAAGGCAACCATTTGTATTTATTTTACATATTTTATAAAGACAAAGGAATGAGGAAAGGCAAAAAAGACATATGAATATAAGTAAGGATTTAATTAGTCAGGTGCGGTTGTAAACTTTTATGATGATAAAGGTAAAATCATATGCAAATTTGCATCGCTAAAGAACACTTCCTTGATGAAATACGATCTCTTCACTGGGGGGGACAGCAAAGAAAATTATAACCCTTGGACTTTTTTATCATTTTTGGTTGAAACGATCTGACATTTGGAAATCATTTGTCTTATATTTGTTAAGATATATAGGTAATTCGGTTGTGGAGTGGAAATAAAATCTGGTGTCGGTTATATATCAACCACATGGCTAGGTAGATAGCCTCCTAATGTCACTCAACTGCATGTGAAGAAAGTTTCAATAAACCACCAGACAAGCCAAACAAAGATTCCAACAATACATTGCATTTTATGAGCTTTATGACTAGGATTAAGTGGAAGCGCGAACCTTCTGCCCATATTTGAAAGAAACAAGCAATATCACATGAATTTAATGAAGGAATTTCAACTTACTTCAGAGAGTTACTTAAATTCATAACTTTAGCTTTCAATACATATATTTTGAAATTAGCATGCCTTTTAGAATGGATGGTGGTCCATTTGCCAAGGCCCCATCTTATGCAATGTAAGATTATCGTCACCTGGGCTCAAGCCCGGCAAGTGACAAACCTGGATTTGTTCAATAATTCACAGTAAAGAGATAGGCTGTATTTACCAGTTAGCTTAGAGGATAGCTGGTAACTGTCAGGTGTCACATGCTTGCTTCTTTAGATCTCAATTAACTAAATATTGTAAACCTGAAGCTCTGTGGGGAGTTGCTGCATTTAAGCTACCAAGGCCCAACAACACTTGTTTGCTAGGTAAATTCTGTTTCTCTTTAGTCCCTGTAGACTGTATATGTGATATGAATTTCTCCAAAATTTTTACTCTGTTGTATTATTAGTGACACTTTGAGGTAAAAGAAAAAAGGAGAATGTAAGGAGTTTACATGTATGTGCTCAGACATACTAGTTCTTGAAACTTGGGAAATTTTGCATTCTGAAGCAATGAAGCCTAACCTGAATGCTAGTTAAAATATAGAAATTTTCTTCAATGTTATATAGATCTAACTGGAGCCAGATTTTACGTTACTTAACTGTGTGTTGTGTGTGTGTGTTTTCTTGAATGATGACTGGTGCAACTGATAAAAAGTATGGTTGATCATTGAGATGTTTGGGATGCCCCAAAGCTAGAATTTACTTTTGAAGTAAGAATGAATCAGTGACATGTTTAATAATTTAATGCCGTGTCAAATCTCAACAGAGCTTTTATCTAAAGCAGTTTACTTGAAAAGAATTTGCTCTGTTGTTTAAACATGTGTTAGATCTAGTGTTTTCTTTGCGTGCCCTACCTCAATATGACAAAAAGAATAGATTTTACTGAGCTAATTGTCTGAATCAATGATTGGTTTTGCAGTTTGGTTGCTTCCCACTAGTAGTTTGTTTGACTCTTCGGTTCTGGCTTGGTGTGTGGATCTGATATAATCTATTGTGCATATCTACTACTTCGCATCCCTTCGCATGTGTCTTTATTTCTCTCGCTGCATGGTTAAAACAAAAAAGGAGTATGAGCTAGTCACCTATCATAGAAAACAAATGTGCGCACGTCGTACTCTTGCAACCAATCATTGTCATCTTCAAAACCGAGCCAGCCACCAAACAAATACTAATCACATTCCTTCTGAAGTTCCCATGAACAAAATTTAATTTAACTGAATGCAGAGTGGAAGCCATGGGGTATTCCTGATGACTATGAATGTGAAGTTATTGAAAATGATGCTCCAGTACCCAAGCATATACCTCTGCATCGACCCGGTCCCCTTCCCGAAGAGTTCTACAAGACACTCGAAGCTGTTGAGACTGGCACTTTAGAGTATGCTATTTCAGCCTCAGCAAAGGTAGATCCTTCCATTGCATCTGGAGAATCACAGCCCAAGTAGTCTGCTTCCTTGCTCTTTGATTATTTCTCAGGCACGTGCCTATTCGAATTATTTCACTTCTTGTCTCTTCCTTGTGCCATTCGAGACGTTCTGTTGACGTTCCTAAGTTTTCTGTCATCTTGACGGAAGATCCAGTTTTCTTTTTAGTCAATAATTCTCCATCTGACTCTGTTATTCGCTGTTTTATCTTTGTTATAAACGTTTAATAATCCCTCTTAAAAGAACTTGCCTCTTCCTGTCTGAGTAAAAGGCTAATTGTTTTCTTATTTTCTTTATTTTCATCCCTTTAAAATGTGCACTTCGAATAGACTATCAAGAGGTTTTTTCAGATACCCTAATCAGCACACGTTTATATTATTATTTTCCTAAAGATACAGATAAAAAGGAAATAGTTGGTTTTTTTTTTCTTGAATGGGACTATTCACTATGTTTGTCTGCTAATTTTGGACAAACTTGAAAATATAATTCCACGTCAAAAAAACATTTTCTATTGCATCCTCTCTTATTTTATATTAATATATCCTCGACAAAAATTATGTCCAGACAAATTCATTTACGAAGGGCAAACCCAACATGCGAGTGCCCATTGTATTTGAGCAATAAGCTTAAATAATTTTAGAAGATATCTATGTCATGCCCTCCTAATTTTAATAGCCAAAAAATGCTATTTTATTTCTTAAACAAAATATTCATCTACAATATTACATTGCACACGCATATATATGCATAAACATAAGGTAATGTCCACATCGTCTATATTATTTAATTAGGGCTAAACCTCCTTTAATAACTACGTTTGGCTGTCACATATTGATTTCTGAAATATTTTCATTCTAATTTTTTTTTTAGTTTTTGTTCTTTGTTTATCCTTTTCTCTGTCAACATATTTTATTTGTTTTTTAATTTTTTCCTTTCTTCCACCTACCTTGTACTTATCTCTTTTATTTCTATTTTTCACTTCATAACTTTTTATTATTTTTTGAATGAAATTATTTCCATCATCAAACATATATAATATTATATATATATAATTTATGAATATCCACAAATTTAAATTTTGTAAAGACCTGTTGTGAAGTCCACAAAAACCAATACGAGAAGGCCAACTCTCCCAAACTAACAAAAACTCATATCCACACATACCCACTTGAATATCTGCGTCATTAGATTTTACATTTTAATAATTAAAAAAAGTATTTAATCCAGTAACCTGCATGATCAGCTGTAATTTTAATAATTCACACATTATTATTTTATTATTTATATGATCAATTAATAATAATAAATTTTTTAAATAAATGAAAAGCCCTGCGGCAGCGGGTCGTCTTTTTTTTTTTTATTCTAGTCTTGTCACTCTAACAATAGATCCAATAGAGTGTCTAGAGAGTTCGAATCATCATGCAGAAATAGGCGAATCGCATCCTCAATTTTGCGTTTAGCACCGGCACCGGCACCCGCCCACGGAAAAGGAAGGGATTTTTGTAGAAGTTGGAGTGCTTTGATCCACGAATGGCGTCCTCGGATCTGGATAAGAAGGCGAAGGAGGCGTTCATCGATGACCACTTCGAACTGGCCGTTGACCTCTACTCTCAGGCCATAGCTTTGAGCCCCAACAGTGCCGAGCTCTTCGCTGACCGCGCTCAAGCCAATATCAAACTCCAGAACTTCACTGGTATGTGGAAATTTTGGTTTTGTCGGCGGCTTTAGCGATTTCGTACGGTTTCTGTTGTTAATTCTTTTTTTTTTTTTGGAGGTTAAGAGAGTTGGAGAGGGTGTAGTTGTCTTTATTAAACATTAAATCTATGGTTATGATATAAATATTTCTAAAGTTTAGTACCGTGGTTGCGATTTTCATCTTATGGTACCCTGGATGCGTGATTTCACCAGACGATTTGTTACATGGCTGTAACAAAATTTTGATTGGTGAGGCTAATTTTGAGGTTGTTAGTAACCTTCTTTGAGTATTTGATTATCAGAGGCAGTTTCTGATGCAAATAAAGCAATTGAGTTGGATTCGGCCATGGCCAAGGCTTATCTGCGGAAGGGGTAAGTTTTTAAGGGTTTTTTTGGTATTGAATTATTTCTTGAATGAGTTTGAAATGCAGATTTACAATGGATAACTCTAATTGTATAACATCATGAAATTGTGAATTTTGAATATGTATGATTTATTAAAGCAATTAGTGAATTTGTATTGTTAAGAGTTTTTAACTATGGATTTTGAATCTTTAAAAATCCGTAAATGGGCTTCTTAGTTTAGTAATGTTTGTGCCAGTTATATTGATAATGTTGTATTCTACAGTGTCAATTTTAGTCATCAACATTCTTCTAGTAATGCTCCTAAATAATATGTAATGAATCAATAGAGTAAATTCGTAGAAGTGACCCTGTTGAGATTTTCATGATGAAGGCATTGTATGTTAGCTTTACAAATAAGGCATACCTTGCTTGCGCCAGAGCTAGAGTTGGCATTTGGCTATTGGACAGACTTTGTGCCATCGTTGGTTTGCTAGTAAATAAGTAAAAGTGAGAGATAAAAGTGACCGAGTAAATGCTTCGTGTTCATACAGCATGGCTTGTATCAAGCTTGAAGAATATGAGACTGCTAAGACAGCCTTGGAAACTGGTGCTTCTTTAGCGCCTAGGGAGTCCAGGTTTACTGACCTGATTAAAGAATGTGATATGCACATAGCAGGTAATTTAAATGCACACTTGAGTTTAGAAATGTTTCATGTGATGCTGTAATGTCCTGTGATAATGCTTTCTGCCCCCCCTCCCCTCTCCCTCTTCATCATCTAATTTAGAAATTGATGAAGAGTTACATTTCCTTCTGATTAGAATTTCTTTTATCCTTTTTTTTTTGTCTTCAACTAGATTTTTGTTCTGGTAGCTTCACTGATCCAATAATTCTGCACTGCTGTTGGTTCTATTATTTGTATGTTGTTGTTTTTGGTATGTAGGAAGGGGTAATCAACTTGGGCTAACCTCTTAAATATATCTTGTGAAATGAGCCTCTATATACTTTTTGTAAGATTTCATAGCATCTTGTGATTGGTCATGAAACACTGATTAGAGGAATCTTTGACAATAATTTCCAGTATTCATATTGTGTCTAACAATAAACTTGTGATTGTTGATGAAACACTGATTTGCTTGTAGAGACATAATTCTCTCAAGATATTTTTCTTACAATTTTTTGTTATAGCGTCTATAACTGCATCTGGTTAATGACAACCTGATCATTCTTTCATGCATTGCTAAAATTGAAAAGAGGTTCATCAAAATTTAAAAGACTAAGCTCAAGTAGTATCACACTTTAGATTAAGGAGTTTTTCTATCTTGAATATCCAACTTACCAATAAATTCTTTACAGCATTTTATATTCATTTATCTGACAAATAGATTAGATGCAATTATAGTATAAGGTACAGAGCACACCACCTAAAGCTTCCGATTGGATTTAACCTCGACTTAGTTGATGTAACAGTGTCTTTGAGGCACATCTCGTGCTTAGAAGAGATGCCACTTAGCATAGGTCAGGTTCTGTAACAGATATGTTCTCTCAATAATTCACTCTCCTGTCGTACCGTATATTACTGGTACAAGCTATATTTTTTTGTCTCTTTTTTTTTTATTGCTGTTTGCATAATGATTGACTGTTTTTGGTTGAGTCCTGATTCTGCTTTTGGATCAGCATTAGAAGTGTAAATGTACACGCTTATAGCTGGATTTTCATGGAATTTTACCTTTTGAGGTATCTTCTATAACTAGTGGACATTGTCTACTTAAATATTTAAAATTTGTCAGACCATTTAATTGCCTGAACCATAAATGTGTACAATACCCTGACACCAATTTTGCAAGCAGTCTAGTCATGCTACAAGTTATTACTGTTGGCAATAAGTTATGATTTTTCTGTGCATGTGTTTTGTTCATCTCATGGATTTATTCATTTATCTATTTTTTTCTTAATTTAGAGGAAGCCGCAGAGCTGTCTAAGCAGTCAGCTGATAAAGCTCCAACAGATGCTGTGACTCAAAATAATTTGCCCCCTGTTGTTGGCTTGTCCAGTCAAGGAACAGAGATAACTATGCCATCTGCCAAACCTAAATACAGGTTAATATGCTGACACATTGTACGTGGAATGTAATTTTATGTTAGTGAAACCATGTGGTTTAGGATACAGTGAGAAAAAGAAGAACTATTGCACTATAGCAAATGCCCTTACAACCCCTTAAATTAGAACATAAGCATTATGGTGCAGCAATTATGTGTGGGAAGTTACTTAATATTATTCTTGAAAAAGCTTCAATCTGCAATAAAGCATTCTCAATCATAATTGCAATTGTGTATGACTAGATTCTGTGCAAGGCATTTTTCTTTTTAAGTTATGGCAGAAGTTAAAATCATTTTTCTGATTTGATGTGCTGGAGGCATTACTGCAAGTTCGAAGTCTTGTTCATTTTCTCTCAACATATAATGCAGGCATGAATTTTATCAGAAACCAGAGGAAGTAGTGTTAACAATATTTGCCAAGGGTGTACCAGCAAATAGTGTTTTGGTGGACTTTGGTGAGCAAATAGTAAGTGGAGCAGGATCCATTATTATTCTCACGGTTCTTTATTTCATTTGTTTCCTCGACTAGTCAATTCACTTTTGTCCTTGATCGATGTCCAGCTTAGCGTTACCATTGAGTTGCCTGGTGAAGAACCATATCATTTTCAACCTCGTTTATTTGGAAAGGTAATGCATGAAATGCTTGTTCTTGAGCTGATTTGGATTGAACATCTTGATCGTACAATTTCCAACAACTTTAAAATAATACGTATGTTTGATGCCGTGCATGATAAGGGTGTTTGTGAGAGTTGAATCATCTGAACCTACGTGTCATGGAAATGCAAATGATTTCATGTCAAGAGTTGTGATAATGTTCTTATTCTCACTGATGTTACATGATATTATTGATTTGAAAGTGAAGGTTAAACATTTCAGTCTCCTTGCCCCATATTTTTGACTTTTGATATGATATAGAAAGTCTTACATTTCTGTTTTGTTATGTGCAGATAATTCCTGCACAATGTAGATATGAAGTCATGTCTACAAAAATTGAAATTCGACTTGCCAAGGCTGATACACTACATTGGACATCTCTTGAATTTAGCAGGAATGTAGCAGTTGTACCCAAAGTGGATGTATCATCGGGTGGATATCTCTTTTAATATGCTTCACACCTGAGCATTTCATGTTATTGTGCAGAATTTTAACTTAAGCTTTGCTGTCTACTTCCGGTGAACAGTAAATCAAAAACCCTCCTATCCTTCCTCAAAACCAAAAGGAGTAGACTGGGATAAGTTGGAAGCTGAGATGAAAAAGGAGGTATGTAATCCAGTATCCACTATTTTCATGATCCTTTCATGTTGAATACATCTGATGCTTGGACAAAAGAATTGCACATTCCCTAATAGTATAGACTATGGGTTCTCTGCGAATCAGGAAAAGGAGGAGAAACTAGATGGTGATGCTGCTTTGAACAAATTTTTCAGAGACATTTACCGAGATGCTGATGAAGACACAAGAAGAGCCATGAGCAAATCTTTTGTAAGAACAACTGTCCCCTTTTACTAATTTCTTTTCCCCCCGCTTTCTGGTGATATATCATCAACGGAAACATTCTTTGTGCACAACTAGGCCTCTGAATGTAAGAACTAGAACTTGATAATGGGCTTGACTCTTGAGTTGTGTTCGCCATCAAACGCTGCTGATGATATTTTTCTTATTGGTACTCAGGTTGAGTCAAATGGCACAGTCCTGTCCACAAATTGGAAAGAAGTGGGCGCCAAGAAGGTTGAAGGTAGCCCTCCGGATGGCATGGAGTTGAAGAAATGGGAGTACTGAAGTCTATGATCGGGATTTTATGTTTCAGTGACGTGAAATTATGTTGGTTGTGATTGAACTTGTTCATATCCTTTTTGCTCTCAATCCAAAGCGAAATTCGTGGAGATGTAAGATGATTCAACTTATCTATTTGTAGCATTGTGTTTGGATGTTTCTGTAACATTAGATTTGGGTGACTTGTTATGTCAAGATTGTTTATGTTTGCTATGAATATCTATTTGACTAATCAATCGTGTTAAATTGTGGTGGGCCCCTACAAAATTAGGCCGAAGGTTGAATGAAAGTCTTGGTGTTGGCTTTCCTTTGTTGACGGATGATTCCTCTTTGGTAAGCAAAAATACAAGATATAAATTGGAAAGGTTGAATTTAATCATCATCATTAAGAAAGTGGGAAGTTTGAAGCTTGGATGGATTGAATGTGGCTGAGTATGTTAATTTGGAAGGATAAAGTGTAGGACTTTTTGTATTTTATGGTTATGTTATTTTATCTGAGTTAATTAAGCATATTCTTTAAGGATAATGTTCTGTGGATTATTTTTATTTTGAAGGGTAAATTAATTATAAGATAATTTAATAATATGTTTATTAAATTGAGTTATTTAATGTGATTTTATTCGTTTGTTTAAAATATCTGTACTTCAAATTTTTTGAAAAATTATTTACTTTTTATTTATTATTTTCACCTTCCCACAAAATGAATTACTATTATCTATTTATTTTGCTAATTTACATGTATTGGGGCCCTCAAAAAACTTGGGCTCAAACATTTAATCAAGAAATAAATAAAATAATTAAAATTAGGCTTAGCGCATCAAATTGATTAAGAAACTAATTATATACCTCCAATAATCGTAAACTAAGGGAATACCCTAAAGAGACCCAATTTCGAATGATTGATTTTCACTACGAAAAGATCAAAACCCCACGTATGCTGCTGAACTCAAGCTTGCACTCAAATTACGTGCTATGCACTCATCACATTCTTTATTAAATTTTTGTAAATTTATGGTTTTGTTTGTTTTGATTTTTTGACTAGTGTTTTTAGATGTATTTTTTTTAAAATTATATAAAAATAATAATAAAAAAAAGAAACAGAAATTATAAGATATAATGATTAAACTGTATGTATTACGCTACATAAAATGAAGAGAAACGTATCAAAAATCTCTGTATGCTCAAAGTCCAAGGCTGTGGTTATTCTTCAAGCTTGATAGGTGCAATTTTGTAAATCATACAATTTAAGCTATTTCCAATGATTCACACTTTGTCCATCTTGCGTAAATTCCAATTTCTTTGAAAGAGGTTTAGGCGAGAGTTTGATGGCAATTTCTTCTCTGCCGTATATCTATTCAAGCTGCATTTAATTTTTTTTTTAAAAAATACAAAATCTAAATTTATCACTTGTTCTCTACAATCCATTTTTCCTTGTCCATTAACAAAGAATTTTGATGGTGAACAGAGTAATGACTAACATGCAAGGAGTGTGAAGTGTGAACAACATATTGTCCCAAATCATGGATCCAGAATCTTGACTACCCAAATAATAAATTGTAATAGAATGAATAGCAGAGAAATTAGTGCAAAGGTAGGCAACTCAGATCGAATATATAAGGAAAGAAGACAATATAAGCTTTGCCATGGAGGTAAATCTTGGCCACTATAGCCATGTTCATTTTAAATGATTAAGTTATATAAATTATTTTATTAAAGTCTAATTACATGTTATTTATAATGGGTTAAAACCTTTTATAAAAGACAAGTTTAGTATAAAATAATCAAAATAATTAATTCCATATAATAAATGTGATAAATTAGTCCTTCAACATATTCCTAATGACCATAATTCCATCTTTAATGATGAACATGGCCTACGTTATACGTGACAATAGTAGTTCTAAATAGTAGTTACAATAGTATTAGCAGCAAAAATAATTTAATAGTTGCTATTACTAGTATTAATAATCAAACTGATCAAGTGCTTTTGTTATTGAGGGACCTCGTGGAAACTATTGCTATAATAAAATGAATTAAAAGTTTTTTGTTATTTTATATATGTAACAAGTGATGAGGAAGCCATAGAGCAGCTAGCAAATTTAAAAAGTGACCAAAGGTGAGAAAGGCCTTTAATTTGAATGCAGCCTTTCTATTTTACGTTATTGTAGAAAACTTGAAGATGGAGCAATGTGAAATATATTTTGCAATATTTATACTATACTATATTATTAAGTTAATCAGGATTTGTAGTTGCATGATATAAAATTACATAATTATCCTTATTTTAAATTCTTTTGTTTCTATGATTTCTTCTTCTCTTCTCTTTTAACTTATGATTTTAATTTATATTTTCTCTCATTTTAAATTCTTTGGATGCTCATTTATTTTCTATTGTAAATATTTTTATATTTTTAATGTTTAAATAAGTTTACTTATATTATTTAAAATATAAAAAGTTAATAATTTTTAAATAAATTTGTACACACAGATATAGAAGGTGCTACTTTTACTAGTTTGTAATTAAGCTCACACCTATCATCAATGACACTTACTTTAATGCATATATTCTCACAATAGATTATAAACAAAGCATTAAACATGAATTTTTACTTTTATAGAAAACCCAAGTAGATAAAATTAATAATTAATGGAAGGTTGGTATGTAGTAGCATAGCAGATGAAGGGCTTTATTGGGATGGAGTTGACAGGAAACTTGTGTTGGAGAAATTGGAATATGTCAAACTTGTGCAACTAAACTTCCATATTAGATTTTTTAATTACATCATTTTTGTTTATACACACACACACTTGCCTTTTAAATATTCGAAGTATCTAAATTTGATGCGGAATTGAAACTCGTGTTATGTGCACAATTCAACTCACACTCGAACATCATGATCACCATCTAGAAGAAAGAAGTAAAAAATTGAAGTGGGACCCCAATTTACAAGTTGAGGAGACTACCATTCTTCCATTAAAAAGTAAGAAAGAGAAATGAATATGTGAATCCTTTGATTAATTGTCTGCTTAATTAAAATGGAAATTAACACTGTCCACATAATTGTGTAGAGTTTCTAGGACTTCACATACATATAGTTTGTGTTAAAGTCCAATATATACATGTTTAGAATTATAACCCAAAATATAAGTTGTTTTAAAGAATTTATGTTACGTACGCAAAACTAATGCTGACAAAACTATAACAATATTTTTGGGGGGCAGATGTAACTTTCAATGGTAATATAACATTACCTCCATTTACAACGTGCTTTTATTATATGTGACCACGTCAACATGCACAAATAAACACCGTGAAATCCTATGTCTCCAAGTTTTAGATTCTATCTCTCTCTCTCTCATTAATATATAATTGTTACTGATGTTATTATGTATTATCCGATAATTATATAAACGCATAAACACCATGTATTGTTCAAAATATAGGAACTAAGGGGGTAGAGAGAAAAAAATAGGGCAAAGAATTTAATCCAACATGTGTGTGTGTGTTATGTCTAACTCCTAACACATTCATACATCAACGCTTTCTCACAATATTCCTGTTCTAGTTAATAATCATTAAATAACCTAATAACATGAAATATGCCTTTTTTTTTTCCTTTTTTTCCCCCGTTGTAACGTGGTCCATCAATAAGACCAACAAAACCTAAAGCAAAATATACCAAAGCAAGAACTGGTTGCAACATATAGGCCCCTTCTCAAAAGATCTACACCAACTTTTTCACACGTATAAAAGATGATCATATCTTCTTCTTCTCTTCCCATAGATCTGCCATCCCATTTCCCCAAAATCTAACCAAAACCAAACATAAAGGAAACAAAGAAAAATGCCCACTCCAGCCAAACCTCAGACCCCCAGAAACCGGAGAAGATGCCTGGCGTTCATCATCATAGGTATAACCATCCAAACCCTAATCATAATCGCCTTCGTCGTGACGTTCATCCGCATAAGAAACCCTAAAGTCAGGCTCAGATCCGTCACCGTCGAAAACCTGACTGTAAACTCCAAAGGTTCGCCCTCTCTCAGCGTCACACTCAACGCTCAGGTGACAGTTAAAAACTCCAACTTCGGACACTTCAAATTCCCCGACAGCGCCGTCTCCGTCCTCTACCGGGGGAATGTCGTCGGCAGGGCGGTGATTCCTGGGGCAAGAGTCAGAGCTCGGTCGACCAAGAAGCTCAAGTTCACCATCGCCGCGCGGGCGGAGGAGGGTCGGTCTCTGGGAAGTGACCTGAATTCGGAGAAGGTAAGGTTGTCCGGACAGGCCACGTTGCATGGGAAAATTCGTCTGTTTAAGGTTTTTAGGAAGAAGAAGACAGGGACCATGAATTGCGCCATGGATGTGAACACGAGGAGACGCACAGTTGACAACTTGCTGTGCAGCTAAAGTTTGAATATGTGTGTGTGTGTGTGTGGCAATTTATCTTAAGCTATATATGCAGATGTGTTGTTTCTTGATTGAGAGTTCCAAAGTGGGCAAGTGTGATTTTTCTTGCTAAGAGTCCTAGAGACACTAATTAATTATATTATTATCTATCTATTCATCGAATAAGGTTTCTTGCCTGCACATTATAAAATTGCATAATTATCATTAATTTTACCCTTTTTATTTTGAATCATTAGTTTTTTCTTTTAACTTATTATTGCTATTTGTTTTTCTCTCAAAATTTCTATTTTTTTAAACAAGCTTGAACTTTGGGTTTTTCGCCCATTTTATATTTTTTAAATTTAATTATTTTTATTATTTAACATACTATAATTTTATAATTTATAAATAAATTTGTACAAACACACAGTATGCTATTTTTACTAGTACTATATTATTAGAAGTCTGGAGTCAATTTGATTGTACAACATTCTGAATTTTCAATATTACACTTAATTAATGATTTTACAACATTATCTTTAATTACAAAAATCAAACACATTCAAAGATATTTACTAATATACTATTACTTTTTCTTATGCTATTCTTTCGGTTACATAGTGTAAAGTTATACGGGCCTCAATTTGAATTCTTTTATTTTTCAATCCTTTAATTATTTCTTTTTTTCTAAGTTCTTGTCTTTATATGTTCTCTCTCTATTTTCCTCAAATTCTTTCGAATCATTCTTTATATTTTTTCTTTTAAATATTTTTATACACCTTTAATTTTAAATAATTTTATTTGCATTATTTAAATTGATAATTTATAAATATATTTGCAGACACATATGCTATGTTTGCAACTTACCTTTCAATCTTTTAACATCTTATCCAATTATACTTTTAAACATAGAATTCAACAAAATTTTCTTTTAAATTCAAATTTTAGATTTCCTTCTCTTACATTTATAACTAATTAATCATTTTTTAATCATTATCCTTATTTATAATCAAATTAATACCTATATTTAAACATACATACACTCACATTTATATATATATATATACATACATATATATATATATATATATATATATTTATACCCTAAAAACTAATAATTACCACTACATACTATCACATCATCTAATCATTACAATATCTTTTTCATATATATGTTCAAATAAATTAAAATTTTAAATATCAAAATTTTACAAACAACTATATTGCTCATTTCAATTCAATTCACGCCAAACATCATTTCCAACCAAAACCCCCCTTCCAAACATGACCATAGAGCGTAAAAGTCTTACTAGTTACCATCCAACTTAGTTGGTTCATCGTGATGGATAGATAGTCACCATTTGTTGCAGTATGGTTCTTTGTTCACATGATGGCATGGAAAACCGCGGAAAATGAAAATTTCTGTAAGATGGAATGATTACGTCAGCGTTCTAGAGAGTTGAACTTTGTAACACGTTGAGAAATTAATTTCAAGTGGCAAGGTTCTTGCTTGAACGAAGAGGTTAGTTAGTCTTAACACATTGATGGGAGTATTGGGTACGTTAATTGTTATTCCCATACTTGCTTTAACAAAAAGGTTATTCTTACAACTTGATGGGATTATTGGGCATATGGTATATACTTGTTATTCCTACACACATTGCTAGGGTAAAGCCTTTAATTAGCCATAAATCAAGTGAATTAGTCTCGTTCACCCTCAATTTATCAACCATTAATCTTAAAAGGAAAAGGGAACTTCCAACATCAAACTTAAAAATAATGTAATAATAGAAAAGAGAAAGAGATTAAAAAAATGGTATTTTAATATTTAGTATGTTTGAAAAAAATAATTTGGATCCAAACATAGTGGTTTCTGGACATGTTTACTTTGATGAACAATGTTAAAAATGGAAGGATTATTACCATTGATTATTTTATAAATGTCGTGGGTTCTTTCTAAAAATACTCTTTCTTTTCCCCTTTTCTTTACTAGTGTTTCACACAGTCAATTTTCCTATTTATGGAAATCGGTGTTCTGCAGTAGCCATCATAGCCCCATAATAACCGCCCAAATAACTATTGAATTAAATTATCTATATGAAAATTTAATTATTTTATATGAGTCATATAATTAATCATGAGTTTAATCTTTTCAAAAGAACATGTAATTAACCCATATATTTATAGTATGTTGTTATAAATCTTTTCCCTTATAATAATTATCTTTCGGTCTTTAATATTTACCGATTGTACTCCTATAATCTCAATTAAGTAATTGATATAAAACTAATCCATCATTTTTTTAAAATTTGAATGAAGTGTTAATGACTTTTATTTTTCAGTCTTTTGTCAAATCATATTTAATTATCAATACACCAAAGTTATTTATCATTTTCACACACATTTTCACACACATTCACACCTAGTATATAATAAAAATATAAAATATTATATTTCGTGTAATTTTCTATTTCTATTTAGATAAAAAAAAGTCATTATGTAAACTTTTTGTGTTCATATTAAAGTTTAGATATAATAAATTCATATTTGTATGATATCTTTTATAAATTACTATAAAAATTTTATCATATCAATAAATAATTTTTTTATTTGATTTTGCACACAGAGTCACTTCTAATGTTAAAGCTGTCTAATTTTTATATTTTATTGTCATTATTTCAAAGTTTATTTCAAAAAAAAATTTAATTTGACCATTAGAGTATCACTTTTATCTCTTCTTTTTTATTTTTATATTATTTCTAAATTTTTATACCAAATATTTTTCTTATCTAAATTTTACTATATTTCTTTTCAAATTTAGAATCTAAAAACACATGTTTAATCATTATAATTTTTTAAATTTTATTTTTTTAACTCTCTTATTTTTACACAATTCTTAATACAAAATATTTAAAAATACACATTAAAATTTTAAAACAAACTGCACCGAAAAAACAATGCCAACAAAAAAATTATTATTTTTAATTAAAATTAAAGCTTAATATTTAAATTATTTACAATTTTATAATTTAATTTTATTTAATTAATGTTTTTTATTTATATAAATATTTATTAAATTATTTAAAATATATTAACTGATTTGTTAGTCCGCATGCCACCCAGGCCACCCAACAGGTCAATTTTTTCTTTCTTGGATTCGTAAATTTGATTCGATTTTAATTCAAATTTACAAAATTTGATTCCAACCTCATTAATTTTTTAATCGAATTTTCGCATAATGTCAAAAATTCGGTTTTACTGCCAACTCATTAGTTTTACTTCAATATATTGTAGATAAATTGAAGCAACTCATTACTAAGGGCGGAGTCGTTACGCTACGTCGTAGTCGTCTGGGTCCCACATCCAGGTGACCGGCTGGACACAGTTACGCAACGGCAACGGCTACAAGCTTCAGGGAAAGCCAGCCCTCCATTACACATGTCGTACACCCATTGGTCTGTCATGTTGCTGGGGATGCTGACCTCGTCTCAATATCACTTCCAAGTAGAAGCTTCCGCAAATCATACCCTCGGCATCCATTTTACATTGGTGGTTTCGTTGAAAAAAAGGCCCCTCCCCACCCACGTCGCCTGTTGCCAAATTCAACAAAACCAATACAAATTCAAGAGTCAAACTATGCTTCCCCACGCGTTATTTCCAGCACCGGCCGTTACTTCACCTTCCGTACTATTTCACCGTTTCCCTGAAAATCTATATATATTAGTCGCCGCTGGAAACTCCAGCATCAGCACTCACTCTTCCATCTTCCTTACAGAGAAAAGAGAAGGCAGAGATCGTTCTTTTTCTTGAGAATTTCTCACTTTCTTTGTTGTTTTTTTTTTCCCTGTGATCGAAACTAGACATGGCCGACAAGGAGCAGAATCCAGCCACCCAGGCCAACGGCTATGCGCGGAGCGACGCGGAGGCCGAGGCGGCGGCCCACGACGCCAGGGAGCTGCGCAAGAAGAAGCGCACCCGATGCTTGCTGTACTTCATCCTGTTCGCCATTTTCCAAGCCGGGGTGATACTCATATTCGTCTTGACCATCATGAAGGTCAGAACTCCGAAGTTTCGCGTGCGCTCTGGCGCAGTGGAGAACCTGAACACAGTGCGTACGGGCAACCCATCGTTGAGCGGGAGGTTGATGGCCGAGCTCGGCGTCAAGAACGCGAACTTCGGGCGCTACAAGTACCAGAACACCACAGTTGTGTTCCTCTACGGGGGAACGCCGGTCGGGGAGGCCGCCGTGTCCAGCTCGCGCGTGGGTTGGAGGTCGACGAAGAAATTTAACGTCGTGGTGGACTTGAATTTGGCCGGCGGCGGACAGGGAAATGAGCAGCTTGCTAGCGATTTGAGGTCAGGGGTGGTCCATCTCACTAGCCAGGCCAAAATGACAGGGAAAGTGGAGCTGATCTTCGTGATAAAGAAGAATAAGTCAACCGATATGAGCTGCACCATGGAGCTTGTGACGGCTGAGCGGCAGCTCAAGAATATCCGCTGCAAATGATTTGCATTTATTTTTATATGACATTTTAGCATGGTTTTTGGGGGCAGTACAGCTTCGTGATATATTGTAGCCCCTTTTAGGTTTGTTTTTCCTACGTATTTGTGCTTGTGCCTGCACTCTTTTTCCTACCGTAATGATTTCTGTCATATTCACAAACAGATATATACACACACACTTATACTTTCCAGTTGTTTGTTTTGGTCATCTTGAGTTCGAAATTAACACTGTTCATTCTCGCTTAAAAGTCTTATTAATTTTATTCAGATTTAAACTCAAATTTCTTAATCTTAATTTTTATAATTAATTAATTATTTTTAAATCATTACACATGTTCATAATAAAATCAATATATATTCTCATAATTTTCTTACTTATAGTCTTTTTTATTATCTCATATAATTACATCATTCAATCAATATTAAATATCAAATATATATAAATAATTTTAATATCCATCTAAATTTTATAAATCAAACATAATTTTTATCCCTTTTAAAATCTTTCAAATTTTTCTTCCCCACCCTAATTTGGAAAAAATCATAGCCTCAATATTATTTTATTATTTCGGCTCTAGATGAGTGGAATATCTTAATCTTTTTATTATTTTATTCTCAATTACAATTTTTTAGTATTGACAGCCAAGCATTGCAGGATAGACTACGGAAAATGAATGCAAGGAATGACACGACAAAAGCAAGGAGAAAAGAGAAAGTAAGTGTGTAAGTAAAGGTCAAACAAAGGTGCCTTGAGGGCCTAGAGTCTACTTAATTAATAAGCAAGTCAAATAAGCTACACCAGGAGTAGGACTGACGTGGCCTTGGGGCCATTGTTTGAAATTATTATGAGTTATTAGATTAACATGACAGACCCAAATTAACATTAAAAAGGCTAATTAAGCAACTTATGATGGGTGTGAAACCAGATTAGTGTTTTTGTTCTATTTTTGTGCTCCACGTCGTTCGTTTGGTGAAATGGTATCGAATCAAATTAAAAATTGTGCACTAAAAATCAAAATTTTCGATTCAATTTAATATTTTATTGAATTAATTTCAATAAATTCGCTCTAATATCTTGGTAATTTAAATTATTGGGAGACTTAGATTAAAACTAGAGGAAATTTGACTCGTGATCCTGCGGATGCATTATACCTTGTTGATAAATGAAATTATATTGTTTCCATTAATAGAAATATTTCAATACTCTCTATTTGTAGAAAGGGTTTATGTAGAGCTGAGAATATACCAAAACTGTGATAACTTGAATTAATCCAAACTTATCTAGATAATATAGTAGATATTTACTAAACTGTAAGCTTAATCTAGAAAATAATATCTAAATAATTGACGGATAATGCCTGATAATTTTAGTCCTAATATAATTTAAAAAAAAATTTACTATATTGTATGCTTTTATTTTACAACTTATTAATGCGCTCCTTTATAATTTTGTTTTTCTAAAAATTGATGGAAGAAGAAAAAAAAAATATAAAATTGATACACATAAATAAAATAAAATGAAAAAGATCATTCCTATTGAATGAAATGTAACTTTTAAAAAATTTAAAATGAATAATTTGAATTTCAAAATTTTAGAAAATGTTATGCCGAGTATTAAACTGAATTTTTTATTCGATTTCAATATGTAATAAAATTTTGATTTTAGTTTGGTGGATTGATTTCACAAAGTGTAAACACTCTGGTCTCGTGTGTGGATCGGATCGACAACAATTCCAAAGAAGTCGAACCTTGTTGAAGTCTACCACTTCGGTAATCATTTTTTTAATCCTACACTGAAGGATTAGGCAGGATTTTTTTTTTAAAAAACAAAAATTGTGTTCCTGGTTTTGATAAGTATAAAGAATAAGGCTTTCTTCATCTCCATCATTCAACAATTCATCTTTTAGCTTCAAAAGTCTTCATGAAAGCTTATAAAATATCTACGTATTAGAAGAAATAAATTCTCTATGATAAAAGTCTCCCCAATATTTCCGTGAACATGCAAGAAACATAGAAATATATCAATTCATTATGGATAGATCAAATCTTTAATTTGTTGTAAAAATTGTCGCTCTTTGCTCCATTCATAAATTTACATGATTACATGGTCGACGTAGTTTACGTTGTTACGTGATATAATATAAAATAATGCATGTAACTATGTTCATGGAATAGAAGAACAGAATGTAATAAAATAGGGATGAAGTATTTCATGGGTGTCGTGAATATTATTTTTTGAGAATTTAAGAAACATTACCGTCTACTTGCTAGATAAAGACAGAAATATCAAAAATATATAGCTCTGGCGATTGATTGAGAAAGGATCGGTAATAAGCTTGTCATTTTCCTAGTGCAAAAATTACATAATAATAATTCTTAAAAAACATAATTCTTTTGGTGATCAAGTGTATGGAGTTAAAGTCACCATTTAACACGACAATCTACCAAAAATAATAATAATAATAATAATAAAAATAAAGGCCGTTGAAATTATAATAAGTTCAATTCACACCTATTAAAACCATTGAACTTTGCATAGACACATAACTGATGGTTAATGCATTATCAATTCATGCAGGTACATACGTATTCAATGGAACAGATATCCTCCGAACAGCTAAAACCTTTTCACTTCGCAAATCCACAATGGCAAATTTCTCTTCAAGCACAACAATATGGAGGTTTCTTGAATATTAATTATTAGTATCTTATCCTTAGGTCAAAGAGTAAAAAGTAAATTAAGAAGGTGTTTAGCTTATAAACTATTCAAAATATCTTATAAGATATTTGAAAACTCATAAATTTTTCAAAAATACTTGATAATTTTTTTTAAAAAGTATCTTATAAGATGATTGAAAACTTATAAATTTCTCAAAAATATTTGGTAAATTTTTTAATGAAAGAGTTTATAAGCTCTCAAGATAAAATATTTGACATTTATAAACTTTTTAAAAATAAATTGATTTTTTTCAACTTATTTTTAAATATCTTATAAGTTACTTAATTATATATATATATATTAAAAATAACATAAATATCTTTTATTACATTATGCTAATAATATTTAATTTATTTTTATCAATGTTATATCAAAAAATCATAATTAATTATAATTATAAATTTCAACAAAATCTTATAAAATATTATATCCAAATATTTTATAAACTTATTTTTAAAAATAAAATGTATAAATGTATAAATTTTAAAAATATTTTATAAATTACATAATCCTATAAATTATTTAAAATAAACTTAGCCAAACACCCTCTAACTAAATTGATCACTTTTCATGGGTGCTTAGAGACCACGAAGATGCATTTTCCTCGTGCCCTGGGAAGTCCCTAAAACCCCGTAGCCCTCTTAACCGTACCCTTAAACTAAATTTTCAAATAGAAGCATCTAATTATGACCTGATCAGTTATTTACCGTTGTGCTACAATAATGCTGTTGGAAATGTCTCTTGCCTCGTCATCAGACTTCCAGAAAGTCAACAAATCAAACCCACGCAGCGCGTATCACTGCATGCAAGTTACCACTTACCAACACACTAAACCAGACGGGAAAGTCAATCCATTCCCTCCAGTGTCATAAAGGACGAAACTTCAACAATGGCGTTCCAATCTAACGCTTAGATTATACAAATTCTATTAAAGACCAAGTCCGAGGGACGCCGTACATCTCCAACCCTTTATATATTTGCCTGATTCCCACTTTATCTTCTCATCAGTTTAATCATATATACTTCATTGTCACTGCTTTCCAGTTATCAGAATATCCACCCATGGCGGAGAAAGAGGCGACCGGCAATCCGTACACTTCGCCGCAGGTGAACCCTTACG
Source organism: Avicennia marina (assembly GCA_019155195.1). Classification (NCBI taxonomy): domain Eukaryota; kingdom Viridiplantae; phylum Streptophyta; class Magnoliopsida; order Lamiales; family Acanthaceae; genus Avicennia; species Avicennia marina. The sequence continues at coordinate 11,821,512 of CM032773.1, forward strand.
GCCGAGTGGACGAGGAGGTGGCATCTGTCGCCGAAAGGGAAGCGAAGCGCAAGAAACGCGTGAAATGCTTGGCTTACCTCGTCGTCTTCGTCGTCTTCCAGACAGCGGTTTTCCTGATCTTCGGCCTGACGATCATGAAGGTCAGGAATCCGAGGTTCCGCGTCAGGTCCGCCTCGTTCGAGAGGTTCGACGTGGAAACCCTGGACACGAACCCTTCTTTCAACATCAGGATGGTGGCGGAATTGGGAGTCAAGAACCCTAATTTCGGGCACTACAAGTACCAAAACGGCACCGTCGATTTCTTCTTCCGAGGGACCAAAGTCGGGGAGGCGGTCGTGCACAGAGCCCGCGCTAGGGCGCGGTCCACCAGGAAATTCAACGTCGCGGTGGACTTGTCGTCGGCCGGCGTGCCGGCGGAGGTTCTGGCGAGCGAGTGGAGGAGGCATGCCGTGATTCCGTTGACCAGTCAATCCAGGCTGAGGGGGAAGGTGGAGATTATGAAAATCATGAAGAAAAACAAGTCCTCTGACATGAATTGCACCATGGAAATCAATTACTCGTCCAGGAAGCTTGAAAATATCTCCTGCAGATGACTTGACGACTCAGCTCGTCTGATGATCGATGCATTGCTTTGAATTTTATTTCTTTCATTTTTGTTTTCTTTCAGTTTCTGAATGTTGGTTCTGAATTCTTTGGTCTTGCTTTTACGAAATGTACGTACTTCTGTAGGTTATTACAGAGATTGTTTGTCGTTTTTGATGTCGTAATTCCGTCAACTGCATGGATTTGGCCAAAAACGTACGACAACTTTGCTGGTCAACTTAGTTTAATCAGAGTTGGGGAGTGTGCGAAGCTTTAGCCTCCATAATTAGTTAGTTAAACTCAATAACAAAATAATTAATTGACGAGCACGTTTTCGCATTTATAAAATTAAATAATCAATGAGTCTACAGGAAAATGAATAATTAGCTGTCAAAGTAATCGACAATGGAAACAAAATTGTTTGTAGTACTTGTTTGACTGTGGCGGTTTCCCATTCCTTTATATGCTATTAGTTTACATTGGTTGGTCTATTTTTCTCACTTTAAACTATTGATTATAATTTAATATTTTGTGTCATACTAAATAAGTACATAACACGTTTTAGTTATTACTAGCTAAAGTTGGCCATAGCATTTGAAAATTCTACACAAGCTCATGAAATTCTATGCCCTTTTTAATCTCCATCCCTCCATCGCATTGATATGTAACTGTTTTGTGTATTATTCTTTTATTACATGACATTTAATAAATACATAATCATTATGTATTATTGAAAATACTAAGAAACAAGGAACGGAGAGAAAAGATGAGGGGATTTGATCAAGAATATGAGTGCTAGGTTTGTTTCCTAATTAGAATGGGAGGAAAATTTGGATGATTTGAGTGGGTATAAAAATTATATTTGGTTTATAAGATTTAAGTAAGTAGAAAATATATATATATATATATATATATATAATTTATATATATCTATATATATGTATGTATGTATTTAACAATTAATAATAATTGAATAATGTTATAATATATAGGGCTTATAAGGTAATAAAAAAATTGGATGTGTACAGAAAAATTATATGGATAAGTGTTAATTTGATTATAAGTAGGTATAATGATTGAAAAATTATTAGTTAGTTATAAAAGATAAAAGAGAGAAAATTTTGAATTTGAATTTAAATAAAATTTGTATGATAAGAAACCTGGTTTATAAGATTTTTAAATGGTGAAAAATAGTGTAGAATTTGGAAACAAACATAACAGAGAGATTTAGTGCATTTTTTAAAAGGTGTAATTATTTTTTCAATAATCAAAATATAAAAACTTGAATACAAATAGATGGGCCTCTTGGAAGACAAGCAATCCTTCTTAATCCATCATTTCTTGCAATCCATGGCCCAAACTAATTGAACCCAATGGCATCTACATTAAGTCCTCATCCCAAAAAAAAAAAAAAAAAAAACATTGGAAATTCATTATGAAATACAAATAAAGACAATGACCTAGTTGGAGCCTCGAATACAGCTATCTTTTGTACAAGGAGTTGAACTGGAAACAGCACCATTTGCTTCTGCAATCACACCATAGAAGGCAGGCTGGATGGAGTCTCGTATGCATTGCACGTGCAATAAAGTTTATTTGTTATATGTGTTGAAGCAATTGGTTTGCCAAATTCTTGTCTTATGGAGATTGTTTCAGGCAGTATGTCCGGTTCAACATGAAAAGTAGAGGTAAACTGAACTGGGTTGGACGAATTTCTGATTTCTTAGTGTTTTGGAAAAAACTACACCTAATTTTGGAAAATATAATTTTTCTTAAGCCACTCTGTTAAGAAAGGGTAAGTAAGATATGGAATTCAGGAGACACATGAATACTAAAAATATATACATATCTAGAGATTTTAGCAAAGAGACAATGCAAATCTATGGTTCTTTAATATCGAGGGGTTTGTTCCTTAGTTTTCTTGTCCTCATGCATGGTGTCTCTATCTTATTTGTAACCAAAACACTAATAATTAGTTCTGTTTCCTCCCATCTTCATCAATTGCCTAACTAATCAATCAATCAACATTTACTTTACTTATAATAACTTTGAATCACAAGTATAAATTTGAACCCAAGCACAATTAATCACTTAATGTGACGACCAATGAAGTTAAATTCTAACCTAAATTAGTCCGTGAGCACACTCAATGTAACCTTAATCATCCTATGTGCATTGATATGCTTATTTATGTCTGAACATTTTTAAGCACACTCAACGATCATGTGCAATGTAAATGCGTGTGTGTGTGTATACTGTGTAAGTTACATGCAGAGGCAATTGGATATCGACAACGGGAGCAGTGAGAATCTAACGACCCTTGGAAGAAGAAATAGTGTCCAAGCTTGCTTTCTCCAGTCTGTACCATCCACAATGATGCATTGAATCCACCAAATTGCCCCTAATTTACTTTGCCTTCTATGCACTGTCTATCTCTTTCCATTTTCTTTAATTAAATTAAAAAAAAAAAATAATCATTGTACCAAACTTATGCAATCAATAACGCAATAGATTCTAAAAAGATAACAATAGTATAGTCGAATTTGAACTTAAATCTAAAGACGTGAACCGTATAAAAATATCCAGTCCAACCTAGTGAATATCGAATTGAACCTGACGTAGAAAACTACAATCATCACACTAAGGGTTGATTGATACGTTACAACTCATACGGATCACTCCAAAATGACTTGATTTGGAGTATGTAAAAATTCACAAAGAATTGACAAATCTTCAAGAAACAATAATCTTCTCTTAATCAAAATACTTAAAAAAAAATTTCTAAAATTCTCTTACAAATAAGGTTAAGGTCATATTTACCATATTCATAGTTAGCAACTATAGGTCCGGACCGATCACACATAACTTACATAAAAAAAAAGGTCAAGAAGCATAATAACAAAAAGATAATAAATGAAAAATCAACGGTCTTGGATCGCATCAATACTCGTGTTTGAAAATTTATAGAAACCTATGTTACTGACCTAGAAGAACATTACATAGACTTCTCCTACAATTAGGCTTAGGCTTAATTATTAGCTAGAGGCATAATATTTGAGGGGAGGTCTCCCAAATTATAAATTTTCAAATATGGTGATATTCTATATATATATATATATTCCGAACCTCAGCCTAAGACGTTGTAATTATCCTTAAATACAAGATCTACAAGTTTACATCTTAAATTACGTATTTGCAGCAGTAAGGGGGCAAAAAAACTTTTTTTAAGCGATGATGAAATGCATATTTTTTCCATTGCATTTGAGTTTTAAGACCATACATTTCTGTACTAATTATGAAGTTAGCACTTAATATCTTCCTAATTATGAAACTTCTGACTTCAATTGAGGCAAAGCCTTTTGACTTTTTGTATTAAAAGAATCAAAAGTGAAGGAGCCAACTTTAGAAATTAACCAAATTCATGGCATCTTCACGGCCGAAACCTTGTCTCGAGGAAGGCTGGAAGCTGGATTGAAGCTTGCAGAAGTAGTGGTGATTTGGTCAATTGCTCAAAACCAACAATTGAGCTTCATCATTTATTCCCATTACTAATTTATACTATATATTGAGGTTAGGATATTAATTTTTAGTGTACAATATTAAATTACTATATATGTTATCTTTATTTTAATATTCTATTTTCCCTTATTTCTCTATTATGTTTTCTATAATTTTTTTTTTCTCGGGGTTTTTACACCTTCTAAATCACTCCTGTTTTTTTTATTTTCTCATAATTTTTTAATCTTAAAGTAATGTAGTTTTGGTATAGTTAGAATGAGTGTAGAAGAGAATCATGAGAAAATTAAAATGGGGAAACAAGCCTAATCTTCTGTTTAGTCATTTGTGATTATAAATTTCATGAGAGCACCGACGTGTTACTCTTTTTTTTTAATGGTAAAATGAATAATCAATGATAATTCAGTTTTGGCATCAAGCTATCAAACAAATTAGTGGATTGATGCTTACCGTTGGTTCAAAATTCAAATATTCCTTTCTTCGCCTTTTGTATTTTGAAATAGCACCCAATTTCTTTACATTTAATTGAAATTATATCTCCACAAACACTCTCTCTCTCTCTCACACACACACACTCTTATGTATTACGGCTGAAGGCCCTAATACATATTACACTTATAATTTTTCTATTTTTCTGTATATTATAATATAATTTTATACTTTGTATTACATTTATTGCATCTTTATATTTCTATTTCTAACTTAGTTTTTTTAGAAACATTAATATATTCGTAATTTTAAAATGATTTCATTTTTATTAAAATTTTAGAAATTATAATTTTTTTCCACATGCAACGAGTGTCCTATTTTTTACTAGTATTATAACTTAAGGATATGGACCACTTTTTTGTTACACAATATTGAATCTTTATAATACTCTTATTTCTTCTGATATTTTTTTCTTACAGGCTTCCCCTCAATTATCATCTATTCCATTATCTTCCCTCTATTTGAAGTTTTTGTATTTTTATCAATATCTTATCTCAAATTTAATGTATTCTGTTTATTTTTTTTAAAGTTATTCTTATTGTCTTATTCTGCATATGATATAAAATTTATATTAAAATATTATTATAATTCATACGGCATTTCTATATCTAAACTAGTGTGTGCCTGCGCACGCACGTAAAATGCCCACATAATTTAAGGGTTGGCTGGTGAGGTAGGTTCAAATCAAACCTACCTGCAGCACTCTTATTCACATTTTTTTAATGTATGTTAGTTGGGAAGTAATGAAATTCGATTCTATCTGAACTTAGGTTAACAATAATTCTTGAATATCATAAAACTGATGATGTAAATATTATGCATGCCCATGGATTTACCAGCATGTCTCCTTGTGTTTTAGAGACAAAGGGAAACACCAAGAGCCCAATACAGCCAAAAGAAATTTGATAAAGTACAAATCCTAGTAGACTTTCTAGGAAAAGGGAAAACATATAGGGACAAAGTTAAATAGTTGGCCAAAGAGCATAATGAAAGATAAGAGGAAGGTTCAAGCATATCCTACTCTCTCCAATTGGCCTCCCAAGAAACACAGTAAACAAAATTAGGTACAGAAGATTAATGAGTGTGTTTCCAAAACAGTTGCATCTTGTTCTACTTTCCAACTTGACATTATGACAACATAGTGCCCATATGAGACTACAATGTTTGTCACCTAGAGGAGAATACATCTAGTGCATGGAAAATAGGTAGGGACATGAGTTTTCATCGTGGGGTCCCTTCAAGGAAGAAAAAATATGAGTTGCTTTTCACAATTTCTTCTTGACCCTCTCTTAGTCCTTGTTGTTCTTTTTCACTGGAAATTGCTTATGAAATTGTTGCCAATTGATTCTGTGGACTTCCAAGGATGAGTCCACCTCCACCGTGTTTCTAGCAACCATTAGATGCCCAATTGGATGTAAAAGTAACACACGACTCTTCAAAATGACCAAGAATGCCCACACATTAAGCTTTATCCGTCCTTCTCTTATGGCTAAATGCGACATAGCACGCATTCATTGGCCATGTTGTTTGTGTTTTTAGGTGCATTGGTTTTTTAGTGTAACTTTTTCAAAAATAGAGTACAAGTAAGATTTAAAAAAAATTAAATTTAAAAAAATATAGCAATTGAAATATTTGTTTTAATGTGTTAAAAATAGTGGTCTTAAATAGTAAAATTTGACTAAGAATATGAATTTGATAACTATACAAATTTAATTCAATTCAATTTTGTAGAGTTGAATTCAAATTAAACCCATAGAAAGTAATGAAATTGAGTTTAAAAAAACTTTGAAAATTCAAGTTGAAACTTGATAAAACACAAAAATATTTTTGAATCTAATCAATTAAATTGATATATTAACATTTTTAATTAAAAATGAAAGCAAACATAGAAGTAACGATAAAACAAACCCCAATCACGCACCCAAGAGTCTGGATGATGTGTGCAGTGAAAAGCACTAATTTTTACAATTTTTTTTTTACTTCCTTTACAGTCTTTTGACTTTTCTTCTTTTCCTTTTGTTTCCCACGTTGTTTGCAACTTTATTTTTGTTATACACTAAAGCACACCCTTTTTTTCAACTTTAAAAAAAATTCAAAAAAGAAATCACTTTTCTTGAGGATTGAAAGATTAAAGGAATCGTGGCCGTTGGAGAGCTATCAAGTCAAACCCTCAAAATTCGGATTCGGAGCCTGACCCGCTAAAAAGGGTAGGGTCGGCGTGCTCCGTCTGCAGACCCAAACCCCAATGCCGCTGACCCGTCAGATTTTTTTTATATTACCTAAAGCAGAACTGAAAGCTTGCCTTCACACAGAACTCCTTTCTCTTCTTTTTGGCCCTTTCTCTTTTCTTCCTTTTTTTTTTTTTTTCACTTTCTTTTTGGAAGTTTCTTGTCACCATCCTAATGTGAATTTACATTCCTTTATGGCTTCATCAGCTCACCGCTTATCCTGTTGCATCATTTTTCATAAATATTCATCATATTATTTGCTTAAATATATGTGATTTTTTGAGGACAGTGTTCTGCATGCTAATATAGTTAGATCATTAAGATTTGAGATTTTAGATCTAAGGTGACAATTTTATTGTGTCGCAAGTTGGTGAATCGGATTGAGACAACGACGACTTGTAACCTAAACAACAATGGAGAACTAAAACAAAGTTACTAGACAAGAGAGCAAACGTGGAGGATTTTGCAGTGAAGAAAACTAAGCCATTTATTGGAATTTGAAGCACTTGAGCCCATCATTATGATTGATGGCCAGTGGTTGCTGTTGAAAATAGAAAAAGAAGATTTGCAATTATGAAATATAAAAGAGTGGAGATGTGTGCAGCGATAATAAGCCTTAAAGGGTTAAGATTTAATATTTTAGAAATATTTTAAGAAGAATGAAAAAGAATTAAATAATTAATAAAATAATAAATTGATTAAAATGTTTAAATTTGTAAACAAGTTATCAGGCCAATCTGTGAGTAGCTTGAACTTAACTTCTTTATGGTCATTGAGCCCAATTCAATTTTGACCTATACTCACAAAACAACAATTCAAATTCATTTTAATTTTAGTGTTGAAAATTGTTGCCCTACCTTAGACGTTAGTACAACAACATATTATCATTTTTTGTTCCAAAGATATTAATTCAATTGGCATCAACACACCACTTTTTATATTGTTTACTTAAATCTTTTGCTAATGTGACGATGGTGTTAATGTGCATCTACACGTATCCTATCTGTAGTCTTGCAAAGGCATATCCACCTAAATTTTTTTGTGTTAAAAAGTATTACTATTCTTTAATAAAGAAGATGCCAAATGCCAATATCCGTGACAGAGCAAAATCCCATTTTTGAGAAATGAACAGAATTCTTTTAGAGACAGTCCCTTTTGAGATTTTTTTTTTTTGTTGTCCAAATTCTGGTTTTGTTTTTGGGTTTAAGTAAGGTGAGGGGCCAGGAGCCTGTTTGGAGTCACCCCTCCGTACTGTCCAAATTTTCAAAAGCCTGAGCTCTCTCAGTCTGCGGAAATTTCAGTCTCACCGCTGCGCAAATACTGATTTTTCCCTATTTACCTGCACTGCGTTTATCCCGTTTTTTCGCTTTACTTACTCCACCTAACTTTATCTCACTCCAGACACGACCTTACCCGTTTCTCTATATTTAACTCTCCCAAAACCTCAGCACTCTTCGCTCTTATTCCCTCTGTCTCTCTAATGGAAGCTCTCGGCGTTCTTAAATTCTGGCGAAACGCCGCCGCCGGAGCGGACGTCAGCTCTGCGGTGGATGACGTGCCTAATGGAGCGTTCGGCGCCGAGGATGAAGAAACTGACGACGAGGACTCGTTCTTTGATTTGGTTTTCAAGTCACCCGATCGCGGCGCCACTAAACGAGGCGATGAAGCTTCGAAGAAGGATTCCGAGTTCATCGAATCTCCCAGAGATGTTCTTCTGAGCAAAAATGATGGAGCTTCGAAGCCTATCTCGCCGGCTGCTATCCTGCGGTCGGCTCCGAAATTTAAAATCTTCATGTTAGGTTTCAAAAAATCGTCCAGATGCGAGAAAGCTGAGACGAACGGCGAGCAGAAGGCGAGTTCGTCGAATCGGTCCTCGAAATCGTCGAAACCCGAGAGGAGCAATCGTTTCTCCGGGAGATGCAGAGTGGCGGATATGCCGGTTCCTCCTGTTTTCGCCAGAGATAAAAGCTTGAGGAGCGAAATGCTGAAGGAAACCTCCGTTTCCGAAACTTCTCCTCTCGTCGAAAAGAAATCTGTTCCGAAGTATCTGAAACTGATCAAGCCATTGTATGTTAAGGTCTCTAAGAAGACGACGTCAGTGGACTCCGTGAAGCCGTCGTCTTCTGCGGTGACCGCGCTGGCGAATCCGTCTCCAAGCAAGTTCTCCGAGGGTAATAGGGTAGGGAGCTTCAAAATCGCGACGAGGAATTTAGCGAAAAGCAGATCGGCGTCTGCAGCTGTGGGGGTGGAGCAGCTGTCCGTCCGCCGGAGAGACGACTCGTTGCTGGAGCAACACGATGGAATCCAAGGCGCCATTCTTCACTGCAAAAGGTCTTACAATTCTTCATCTCAAGGTACATTCACACTTCCCAATCTTTCGCACTCGATTTAGATAAATATGAATCATTTAATTTCCTAACAATTTTTCCGTCTACGAATTTCAGAATTATCGCAATTATTTCGATTTTCGAGCGATTCATCGCACGGAAATCCCAGAGCCGCAGGGAGGAATTCATGGGAGGAGCAGAAGCGGCGCAGCATTTGAATCACTGTAGGGAAGACGAAACAGCGGGAATAGACTACCCAATTGCTGAGGAAAGCATTACGTCATAACACCGTAGCCGTGACGATAATAATAGGATTTAATTTTTCAGAAGGGATAATATATATATATATATATATATATATATCGCCTCTTTGTAAAGAATCTGAAACTAGTTTTCTTCTGTAAAGAGCAACTATTGGTCTGAAAATAGTGTGTCCTGTCTGCCGATTTTAAATAGGGAAAAAGAAAGAGAATTGAGGGAAATGATTATATGGATATTTTTCGTGTGAGTATAATTGTGGGTTCTTTGTATTTATGGATTGGCTCGTTCTACCTAAAATCAAGGTCATGATCATTTCCAATTGTTGACATTATTCACTGCTTGGAGCATAAAGTATGAGAAAGTATCGACTCCCTTACTACTTTTCACATTAGCATTTGCAAAGATTGCTCCTTTTTTGTGTAGATTGGAGAACCATTTTGCCAATCACAAAAAAAAAAAAAAAGCCCTTGTTGCGGGTCTTATCACAATTATATTTTTACTTATTTAGGGCTATAATCAGTGCGAAAATAAAGCCGGGGCCATTAAAGTTGGTGGATTCGGGACACAACGGATCGCATACGAAATAGGAAAGCGAGGGGAAGCAGTTTCTTCTTTCTGGTCAACAGCCAGAGTAAATGCTGGTCAGTATTGACTTTTCAGTCAGCCAGACAAAACAGTGGGGCTGATTCAGAATTTTCACGCTGTTGAATAGCATTCGTTGAGGGGTTTGATTTTCCTGGAAATTTAATTGTTTGTCATGATTTCGACGATGAGGATTCCCTCTCGCATTGTTGAGTACGTGGCTATGATTGGTAGATGGCATGTTAAAAGATGGACGGCATTCATTTTGTAAAATTTTGAAAATTTATTTAGATATACGTAATTGAAGTATATGTGTGTATATATAAATATTTATTTGAGTATAAATATGTTTTATTGTTTAAAAATAATTAATTAATTATAAAAATTTTAATTTTAATTTAGATGAAAAATTAATTGAGTAATATATTCGATTTTGTAAAGTTTGACGCAAGAGGCTGCAATATATGTCTAGACATAGCATATGTGTTTGGAATATCAATTGTATTATGCCATAGGCCCAATTTTTCTACACAATCTATATGACTTGCAAATCTACTGGGGAAATTTCTTGTGATTGTTCATCAGCATAATTTTTTTTTTTTTGTGCTTAATCTAAAATTTGTTGTGATCTATCGTCTAATATAAAGACACAAAAATGGAAAACGTGGAGAAAATCCCAGTTAGATGCTAAGACAAAAACCATTTCACTAGCAAAACTTACTACTGGACCATAAGAGGCCCAAACGATTTCGAAGGCAATAGGCCCAGAAAAGATATCATTGTGGCAGTTAACATGACTAATTTAGGTTAACTTTCAATAATGGGATTATTTAGGATTTATTCACTTATGTGGATATTATTTTGAGTGATAAAATAATTTACATACTTAATTAATTCTTAATAATTATGTTTAAAATGGTTGATTATTTGAGGTGATTGTATTTATTATCTAACAAATAATATAAGGTGAAAATAATAATTAAAATAATATATAAGTAATTCTCAATATTTTGGTTATTTAATTATAGCTCTTATGTATAATTATTTATCTTATAATTTTACAGTAGTCCTCTATTTAATTAAAAAATATAATCAATTAAAGTGAATGTGTAATTAAATTAGATAAAATAATTTAATCCTACCTTATCATTCGAAATAATTATATTCTTAAGTCATGTTCACTTTCAATGATAATATAAAAGGGCCTTTAAGATTATTTTATTATATTTATTATATGAGATTATGATTTTAATTATTCTATTATGTATTTATTATATATCACAATCTTTTATCCATTAAAGTAAATATGTTATTAGGATTTATAAAATAATTTATCTTACCTAATCATGTAAACTAAACATAGTATTAGAGGTTTATTTTGTCACATTTATCATATGAAATTAATTATTAATTATTTTATTTTATTTATATTAAATTTAACTTTTTATTATGAGTTTTTATTTATAAGAACATGTAATTAATTTAATAAAATAAAACCTTTCAATGAGATCAAGAGATTATTTAAAAAATTATTTTATCACAATTATTATACGAAATTAATTATTTATTATTTTAATTATTTCATAATAGATTTACCTTCTTATCGTTAGCTTTTATCTAGAATAACATATGATTAAATTTAATAAAATAATTTATCAAACTTAATCTTTTTAAGTTAGCATGACCTCATATAATTGCCAAGACTATTATTTTAATTATTTTTCTAACTACAACTCATGACTAATCATCTATGCCATATTTACAAATCGTGGGTCTATTTCCTATAATAACCAACTTTGATTTTTTTTATAAATTATCTAAAATACCTCACTTATAAAATCTATTTACGCCATTTAATGATTACTTTTAATTAAGGTTTTTCTTTTTTCCTCTTTAATTATTATTGACTGAAAAAATGCATACATTCTATTTCATTTCATGGAAACACTATAATCCAATTGCTAGATTAACTAAATTGATAAAAATTACACAATCTATGTGTGCACGTACTTAGAAATATTTATATTATTTCATTAATTATGAAAAAGATTAATTTGTTATATTTTTAAGTAATTTAAGAATAAAATTATTTAATTAAATATTTATAAGGAAACATTCAAAGAAAAAAATATATGTGATAAAAAGATGAGGAAAGGAGAAACTAAATATAAATTTAAAAAAAGAAAGAAAGAATTTAAGATTATTTTAGGGAACTTCACGGATTTGAAATACGAAAAAAAAAAAAATGATTGTGGGCTGTGACTGGCGTAAACCCTAGCGCCGTCACACTTCTAACGTTCGTTAAACCCACCAAAGGCACATTTGGGAATTTCCTTTCTCGATTTCCGTTAACGAGGCTCGGATACACCGAACCTCAGGCTACATCTCTGCCCGGGCGCTGCTTTTAAAATCCCTGAGCCAAAAACGACCAATTAAATTAAATTCTTCTGCTAAAGGTGCGGCGAAAAATCACAGTCCGGTGTCCGAGATCGGAGGTTCGAATCAATGGCCGATCACGCCGGAGAGCAGAAGAAACACGAATCTGCTGCCGAATCCATCGTGGAGAAGATCACGGATAAGTTCCATGGCAGCGATTCGTCGTCGTCTGATTCCGACGATGATAAAAACATCAAATCGGCGGCTTCCGCCGTGAAGGCCAAGATCTACCGCCTCTTTGGCCGGGAAAAGCCGGTTCACGAGGTTCTCGGAGGTGGAAAACGTAAGGATTTTTTATTCCGAACTGAACTTTTTCGGCTGATTGCAAATACTTTGTAGGTATACGTGTGTGCATAAGGATGTATTTACCTCTTAATGTGGTTAGATTTGGTTATTGTGATAACGAGGGAAATGTTATTTTGCTTGGTTTTGCAGTGTAAGTTGCATTTTGAGGCTTTTCGCTGATCGTGCATCTGGATACACTTGTATTCGCCCTTTTTTTAACTGATGATTTAAAATGTTCTGTTTAAATGTCGTTTTTTCTTTATGAAAGTTGTGTTGCAGGTGATTTGTGAGTCAGATCCATTGTACTTTGATTTCATTTAATTTTGGGTATTTAAAGTGTTCGTGAAACTCTAGTTCACTCGTGTTTTCTTAATTGCAATCTGGGATTATTGGCATTTGTATATCTCTTTTGTCATTTTGAGGTTTGTGCTAAGACTTAAGATTTTAATTCTAGATCTTTATGCCAGTCGCTGAAGCCATTGTTTGGGGCTTGTTGAGTTTCGTTGAGGAAACTCTGTTTTCTTTGTAGGGCATTTGTATTTTCACTCCCCTAAAATGTAGCACACAGTTGCCTTTAATTCCAGAAACTTTTGAAAATTAGCAGAATTGCATTTCAAGCCAGCTTTCTGATGTTCCGGAATATAGTTCCTCTAGATATTTTTTCAGTGCACTCGCTTATACCTAGCGGAAAATGCATGGCTTTGCTTAATTATTCTTCGTAATATGTGACGTAGGAAGTATGGAGTTTCGTACAGAAAGAGTACATATGCATTTGGATGTGATTAATCAGTCTGTTCTGATGGGACACGAAATCTTTGCTGACATGCCTAAAGGAAAGGATAAAAATCATTTAGGCGTAACCTTGATATATTATTGACTAATTCTGCATTCATTATCCTGTCAGCTGCTGATATTTTTCTGTGGAGAGACAAGAAAATTTCTGCAGGGTTGCTTGGCGTTGCTACTGCAATTTGGGTTCTTTTTGAATTGCTTGAGTATCACCTGCTCACCCTGGTTTGCCATGTCCTAATTCTTAGTCTGGCAATTCTTTTCTTGTGGTCCAATGCATCCACCTTTATCAACAAGTATGCTTCTGGATGACTTACAGAGACTCACCTTAATGTTGGTACTCCTTTCTTGAGTTTAATTTCTGTTTTTGATTCTCAGGTCCCCACCTAAGATCCCAAAAATTGATATTCCTGAGGATATTGTCTTGGGTGTAGCTTCTGCACTTAGGATAGAATTCAACAGAGCTTTTTCAGTACTTCGAGATATAGCATCTGGGAGAGATTCTAAAAGATTCCTTGCGGTATGGAACCCTTATATTTGTTGAACTAAATCTGTGATTTCATGTCATTAATTTTGTGACTTGGGAAAATCTGAGGCATAAAATTGAGAATTACTTTGCGGCTTCTGATTTTCTTGATGATTTGTGTTATTAGATAGAGAATGCTACTTTGATTCTCTTAGTGTTTTTGTTGCCCCACTGCATCATCATTAGAGTTTCTGGACTTGTAGGTGATAGCTGGCCTTTGGATTCTGTCAATTCTGGGAAGCTACTTCCACTTCCTTACTCTGTTTTACATATGTAAGTAACTTGTTGGCTACCATCTCTTTTAATGGTGGTTGTGCAATTTATATTATCTGATCAAATCTGATGGCTTTCTTCTTTTATTTGTACGTGCAGGTTTTGTTTTGCTGCACACGGTACCTGTGCTATATGAAAAATTTGAGGACCAGGTCGATGCTTTTGCTGAGAAGGCCGAGGCTGAGATCAAGAAACAATATGCCGTATTCAATGCTAAGGTTTTGAGTAGAATTCCAAAAGGTCCGCTCAAAGATAAGAAGCTTGCGTAGACCCCTTGAGACGGTAAGGGTAGCTGTTCTTCTTCCTTTATGTTGCTTTGGCTCAGTTGTCTGATGTTTCATGACTAGTTTTTTGTTGGGGTTCATAAATTTTAAAACCGATACTTTTTGGGGCAGTTTCAAGCTTGTGTATTCGTATCAAATTGAACACAGGGTTGAATATTAATTGGCAGATGATGAATTGTCGTAAACGTGAACTCTTTCATAAATTGAAACTTGGTGGGTTCCGCCTACTGCAATTGTATTTTTTGTAATGCTCAGAAGACAGATGAGGGGTGGTGAGATAGAGCACCAGCATAACAATCCTCTATTGGAGGGTATAGGAGTCTCCTATTGATATGAACCATTTCATGTCGTGTAACAAATTCTGTGGGTAAGTCAATGCAATTTTGTCGAGATGTATTGTGAATCGTAGGGATGGATGGGACCATGGGATGGGGATTATCAGTCCTGTCCCTTACTCCCACCCCAGCCCGATTACCTATGGGCGCCTACGAGGGCAAAAACAAATTATTTTTTAAAAAATAGAGATAATAGCATTATAAATAAACATATATAAAAAAAGGTACATTTATAACAAAAGTGGAGGACAAGTTGAGTAATATAACAAAGTGAAAAATTAAAATTGTCGAGGGAAGGTATTGACTAAGGCCCCCAACTTTATATTTAATTTTTATTTTTTAGTGACAACTGCCATATTCATAATTTTTTTATCATGGGGAAAATGGTTTTTATGACAAAAAAAAAAAAAAATATATATATATATATATATTCACAATTTCTAATTTTTAGTGAAATGGTCAAGTTAGCATTCTAATTAAATAGTTATTAAATTATTCAAATATAAAAATAATTTAATAATTACTTAATAAAGAGATGGGAAAATTTTTCTTACTTGGGGATCACAACAAGAGAGAGTGAGTACAGGCGATCGTCCCACTACAAGGCCAGGGGTATTTTTTTTTTTTTTTTTCCGCTTAAAATGAGGTAGGTGGGTATGGTAACCCATCCCAACATTAGTTAAATAAATACACACACATATTTATATTATTCTAATCTATACTATATTTTTAAGTAAATAAGTTGTAATATAAAATTAAATAATTATTATAATTTTACATTCCTTTATTCTTTAATCTTTTAGTTTTTTCCTTTAATTTATTTCAATTTGTATTTTTTCTCAAATTTTCTTTAATTTTTTTAATATTTCTTTAGCTTTATACTTTAAATATTTCCATACTTTTCATATTAAATAATTTTATTTGAATTATTTAAAATGCAATAACTTAATTACTTGTAAATAGTATTGCATTTTCAAAGGGTGTACAGCATTTATTGGTTTAAATAAATTACAAAACAACATTTGTTTTGCTTAATGTTTAGTGATTAATTTTATATTTAATTAATTTAAAACTATTAATTTAAACTATTATTTGATCATAATAATACAACGAAAAAAATATTTGCTCATATATTTTATTGCTTTCTATTGACTATAAAAGTTGTTCCTCATATTTGTGTTTTTATGGAATTAGTCACTATATTGAACTTTTAATAACTTGACAAGTCAAATCAAATTTTTATCTTTTAAAATTTAATTTTAAAACAAAATTAGATATTTTTCATTTTTGAACAAGGTGCCCACAGGAGTCCATAGCCAAAGTTGGAAAGAACAGAGGCCAGAAATGGATCCATAGGCACTTGTCCTATTACCATCTCTACTCATGCTTTGTTATTTCATTTATAAAAAGAATTTAGTGAATTTTTTAGTGATGCAAGAGTGCTCTAATTTGAAAACAGAAGCTACTTAATAAGTATCATTTTTCAAAAATATACTCGTTTGGTATTGAAAAGTGGTCATATAATACATTAAAAGTAAAAATGCAAATACTAAGACACTTATGAATGGAAATGAAATAAAGAACAAAACTACAAATTTACATATAGATTTACACATGATGAATTTACAATAATGAAGACAGTTTATAAGAATCCATGCAACACAAATACATTTCATTGCTATTGGCTTCCAACATCACTTGGTGATGACTCTTTACTACATTCATATCAATATAATTTTCTCAATGCTGGCAGGTTTGACATTTATTTCATCCCAATAGCTTCCCTTCAACAATGCATCTACAAATGCACTCCAACACGTACTAACAACATGCTTGAATATAAAGTGTAGAAATGAAGGAGATGACTTTGTCTGATAGGAGGGCCAAAAACAGACTTTTAAGCTATGCGTTCCAGGGAAGGAGCTTCTGGTTTTTGGTCCAACAGTTGCAGCATTCCCAAGCATTTATGGCCTATCACACAGTGCAAAGCTCAAAAAAGAAAGTTTCCAGTGCTTCAGAGGAAGTAAGATAGCTGCTGTCTCTTTCTTGAACCTCCTTCTCCGTATAGTTCGTTCCATTGCTTTAGCTCCGCCATTACAGATCCCTCGGAAGCAAAACTAGCCGCAACCTGTAGGACCAACGAAATAGTCTTCTAAGTATAAATTGGAGATGAGCTGCGGCCTCGCAGACAGTTGATCCAAGATGAAAAGAGCCAACGGAAACATTGTTTCATGATATGAAAGTGAAATATCTCACTCAAGATGGTTATAGACTCAGATTAGCAAGAATGTTCAAAAAGAAGAGTCTTCTAATACCTGATTCCTTGCCTGCTTCATGTCTTCCATGTTTAAGGGTCTTAAAGAAATTATTTTTTCCTCTTTAGTTTCATCTTTGGCAGCAGAAGCATCTTGTGAGGTCTCACCTTGTTCTTCTCTCTGTTTCTTTTCCTGAATAGACAAAGAAATCAACTCCAGACGTTCAACAACACATGGCACTTTACATTTGGAAAGATTCCACTAATTGCTTAGTTTCTGATTCAAAAAATGTTGGTATACCTTGTCCTTTAGCCTCTCTTGCTGTATGAGTTCCCTCACTGGCAGGTAAGCCGCTGTTACACAGAGATTCTGCTTCCAGAAGTTACAGCCAGAAGTCAGCGCAAGACGATTGAGACTTAAATTCGACCAAAATTTGAAGTGAAAAATTCAGACCTTGAGATCACTCCCACTGTATCCTTCTGTCATGGCTGCAAGCTCTTTGAAGTCTATATCTCCTTCCACCTTTTCCTTGGCCAGCAGGGTTCTCAAGATCTTTTCTCTGTTATCCACTGACGGCAGACCGACCATGATTCTGTTCAACATAAATATTAATCTCAGTATTGGCTGTGAATACATGATCGTATGAATACATAGTCAATCAACCTCAGAGCACGCTACTGAATATTTCTGACGGTTCAGAAAAAACGGGAACTTCAAAATGATAAAATGCCCAATAAGATGCATTTTATTACCTACAACTACAACTATATGAATGACATAACACGTACATACCTGCGTTCAAAACGCCTAATGATTGCTTCATCAAGGTCGAAAGGTCTGTTCGTTGCTGCAAGAACAAGAATGCGCTCTCCCGGTTTTGTCAAGAGCCCATCCCAATGTGTCATGAATTCATTTTTAATTTTGCGCATCGCCTCATGCTCGCCTACTCTTGTCCTCTGCCCAAGCAAGCTGTCAACCTCATCAACAAAAATAATTGTAGGAGAAACCTTTGCAGCAAGTGTGAAAAGAGCCCGAACATTCTTCTCATCTTCCCCAAACCATTTTGAAGTGATTGTTGACATTGAGACATTTATGAAGCTGGCCCCAGCCTCATTAGCAATAGCCTTAGCAAGCATTGTTTTTCCGGTGCCAGGAGGACCAAAAAGCAGTATGCCCCTGCAAGGCTTAAGAAGCCCACCATTGAACAGATCTGGCCTTCGAAGAGGAAGCATGACTAGCTCCTGAAGTGATTCTTTAATCTCATCTAGAGCACCAATGTCGGAAAATGTCACTCCAATCTCATTTGCAGGAATAACTTCTGGCCGTATGCGCTTCTCAAATTCATTGTCCAGAGGAACTTCCTGGAATAATCAGGAGACAAAATTAAGACTGCAGGGCTAAAAACA
Source organism: Avicennia marina (assembly GCA_019155195.1). Classification (NCBI taxonomy): domain Eukaryota; kingdom Viridiplantae; phylum Streptophyta; class Magnoliopsida; order Lamiales; family Acanthaceae; genus Avicennia; species Avicennia marina. The sequence continues at coordinate 11,840,086 of CM032773.1, forward strand.
TAGCTTTTCAAATTCATGATACAAAGTATTCATAACTATGGGGAAAACAAGGATATATCAAATTGTTGTCTCAGGGAAAGCTGGGTAGTTATTAAAATTTGTGTGAAGTATCCAAGAAAAGTTCAATAGAGTCTACGCCATGTCACTGCAGGCATCTGTTCTCCAACGAATCTTGGGTTAGATTCACAAGTGTAGGACTTACTGGGGGCTTGGAGCCATCTGTCTTTGCTGCAATACTCGATTTTTCCGCCTCGCTCTTGTTCTCGGGTGCGGCATTTTCAGACTTTGTTTCAGGTTTAGGTCCAGCATTGTCTTTCCCTTCTGGATCCTATCATTGAACAAAGCAAGTAATTAATAGAGCATAGGTAGATCAAAATTTCACAAAAACAGAATCGTGCCCAAACCTTGAAACATTCAGCATTGGTCTCCATTTTGAGGGTGTCGTTGCCACCACTTTTACCCTCTTGGAAAATGCTCAATCCATGGGATAAGCTGCAACAAGTCCAGTCAAGTGAAGATACAAACATTTACAATGTAAGGGTGGCATCAAAAATCCAAAAGAAATGCAAAACAAACCACAAGAAAAGATTACTTCATATCTACCTGTTAGATGATATAATAAGCTTCCCATTGCGATACTCTGGATACTTATTGTTCATCAAATGATACGATATAGCAGAAACCACGATTTCCTCGATGTGGTTGCTAAGAACCATGGTGTCGGCATGACAGATCGATCCTAGATCATCACACTCAAGATCATTTGCTGCAAGTATCTCAGCTATGTGATTCTTGTTATCCTGAAACTGGATCTTTCTCATGTCCTCTTCCAGTTGAGTTTTCCAGCTGAAAAGATGAGCTTCGTCTTTGGGAGGTCTAATCTCAACGTTGTAAGGAAATAGCAGATTTAATCTTTCATCCACTTCCTCAGGATCCTTATCAAAGTCCAACGTTCGGGACCCAAGAACCAAAATTGATCCTGTTAATTTCTTCAACATTCTCTCAAACAGTTTGTAAAGTCTTGAGGATTGGAGAAAGAGTCTTTCGACATCCCGGATATAGAGAATGATGCAACTTGTTTGAGAAACCGAAACACACACCTACAAGCGACACATCTTTGTTCATCAGCGTCACATACAAGGCCAAATTCTTTTCAGGGAAAATCAATTTAGGAGTCGTCAAGATCACATAAAGTAAAATAGACGTCGTCCCTGATTATCAGTATAATTGAGGATACAGAGAAACAACAAGTTAGATGGGCGAGTGCCATTTATTGGCATAAGCCATCAATTGTTGATGCAGTTACCTTATAAAGTGACTGTAACAAAGTTCTCTCATCAAAAGACCAGCTGTTCACACGCTTGGAAAGAGCTAACAAAGTCAAGACAAAATTAATTAAAATGTTAGTATCCATTTAGAGTTCTTGCCAATAAGTTCTCTAAACTTGCTAAGTCAATGGTATAAACATTTTAAACCAATAAGAAGCACATGCATACACCAAAAAGTGCTACAGCCAAATGGAAACTAGAACCAAATAAACCGGAATATCAGGTTGTGTGTGGCCATAGCATGTAACACTGACTGCTTCATCAAAATCCTACATAGGACATCACAAGACCAGAAGCTTCAAGCATCATGAAGCTAAGAAGGAGCAAAGGATTCATTTTGTCTGATAACCTTAAGTACAGCATACCGGATGTTCGAAGAGAAAGCTACAAAGAGCATGCTAGGTTGCTGTTTGGGCCATACATTTAAGTTCACAACTGAAAAACAGACTTATTGCAATCAATTGTAGCAGAGGAAAATAACATGCAAACCTGGATTTAAAGAGGACTGTGTACTCAGGCTACTCATATCTGAAGAGACAGAAGAAGTTCTTTGCGGCTTTAGAGAATTGTTGACTCCCTCAGCATTCCTTGGAGGAGCAGAAATGGAAGTTATTTAGGAATTCAGTCTAAGATGGAAATTCAATGTGTAAAGTTTTGCGTAGCATACCTTACTGCAGTATCATATCCACTCCATCGTCCCAATAATATGCCTTCATTAAAACATTTTGTAAGTTATATTGCATTTTTGCTATAAATCAAGTGAAAGTGAACAGAAAATTGTATATACATGAAAAATAATATCACAACTGTGGAAGTGCCCAAAAATGAAATCAAAATGAAAAATCAATATTTACCTTTTGAACTGGCAGCAAGACTACTTTTTTATTGTTTGTTCAAATTATATGCAACAGAGCAGCTTACTTACGGTTGTCATACATAATCTGTATTTTTATAATGGATTTTGATTCACTAGCTTGTTTGAGACTTTCAAGCCACAAAAGTTTCGTTTTGCTGAGTGTTTTAAATTTGGCAAAATCCAATGCATCCTGTTGTTATTACAAGCACTGAACAACGTGCCTCCACTCTGAATTATTTACCATCTTAGCCATTCAAATGACTTCAGGTCAATACTTTACCAGATTCTCCATGTGGGTGATAAACATTGTCATATCTAAGCAGGAAGTCCTTGACGTGTGAATCCACGACACTAAGTTGATTTCCACCGGTGGACAAGAGCGACAAATTTGTCATTTTTCCCTTAGACCAGCTTGATTAAACAATGAAAAATTGGAGAGAGAGAGAGAGAGAGAGAGACCGATAATGAGATTTTCTGATATTTGTACCATTATAGATGCTGATATTCACTAAACTTACCAGACTATGCATCATAAAACCACCCTAAGCTAGTACTCTCCATTAATTTCACAGGTCAAACTGAGTCAGAAGCATATAACTAGCCAGCATAAGTCTGCAAACATGGCAATCATAAATGTGAACCAATTGAGAGTTACTCTGTTTTATGTTCTTACCTCTGTTATCATCACTCTGTGAAAGACCAGAGAGAGAACCAAAAAAACAGGACATCCGCTCTAACGTTGCTTCCGAGATAGACCTCTTGAGAGACTACAGTAGAAAGAAGAAATATAATTAGCCTGCTTTGTGAAAGAAGAAAATTGATATATTTCATCTCACAAACAAATAAATTTGTGATGGATGCTTATATCATGCATGCTTATCATTTGACCATTCTTGTCAAATTAACAAGGATACTCCATTTATGGAGAGAAAATAACTTTTGTCAGCCTGGGCATTAAATCTCATCATTCTTTCCAGCATATTAAAATAGTACTTACAGAGTCTCTCCTGGTGATGCCATATTTGCTCTGCATCTGTGAGCATTGAACAAATAAATATAAGTATTCAGAAAGATTGAACGCTAGGAGATAATTATATCAAACCTAACCACCTTAATCGAAAAGTCATTTATATCCAACAGTAGCAACTTTGCTTCAACATCATGCGCTAGAGCCCTTGCAAGCATTTGCTGGGACAATTCTAGCAGATAGAAACAAAAATTTATAAGACAAAGCAGCAGGAAAATGAAAATGAATGTTTCGCTCTGAAAATAAAAACGAAATGGATAAAAAGTTTAACATACCTGTGGGTCCTGAGAGCAATATAGCCCGACTTGCAGGACAAAGATGTTGAGTGTGCTTAGATACATCTAAGTGCTTCAGATGAACATATGCAGCACTTGTCAATAATACACGTGTCCGCTCACTGGTAAAGGCATCAAAAGATGAAGGAAAGTAGATTAGTTGCTAATGATACAATAACTAATGTTCCCAGAACTTTATAATTAAAAAATGTCATTAACACCTAGGAAAAAAAGTCCTCTAACCGTTGGTGCAAACAATAAAATTGACTTAATTATAGCATTCACTCCATCTGATTCCCTCATGTTCCTGGCTTAGAATGAGATGTAAAATGGCGGAATTACATATTTTCAGAAGCGTGACCCAATTAATGCATTAATTTATATCCATAATGGTACTGTATACTTCAACATATTATCATATATTTTGAGAACCGAACTGGAATGGCACTGTAACACATCAAGACATTCTGCCCTGATAACAGAATGTCCAAGATCCAAGTGAAAAGAGCACGTGTGAACAGCGCCATGCTGCCATGATTTTTTGACCATTCTTCTTGTCAAAAAGAAATAGAAAAACAAAGAAAACCAATCATATATTCTTTCATCACATAACAAGCAACACTGCTGTTCGTTTGACTAAACAGCCATGTTTTAGGTACACTCATCCAATAGCTCACTGTCTGAGGTTGCCTTAAATGAAAAGGAAATCTATAGGAAAACAAATCAGAAAGATGGCCCAGCCAGGGACACTATGCCTGCCCAGAATCAGAACCAGATTAGGCATCAAGAATTTTATGTACCTTCAGAAACCATTCAAACCACAATCATTTATTTACCAGTCATTCTTGCAAAATATATCTCCAAAAACACGTAACCGTTTCATGTCAAAGACAATTTTTTCCAGCATATTCATCATTTCCTCAACAAAAACAAAACACACACAGGCCACAAAACGAAGGACTTGGGCAGAAAAAATGAAATTAAACAAAGAACAAAAGATCCGTCCTTCCCACCCTTTCTTTCTCCAAACTTTACCTCAGATAATACGGAAAATCTTCAAAGGTGACTTCGCTTTCCTTTCCATCCACAATCAACCTATGAAGCTCCGTCTCTATTTGCTCCGAGGAGACGCCTTCCGCCGTCGCCAAGCCCGCACCCACGGCCCATCTCCCAGCGCCCGAGCTGGACGCCAAACCGAGCCCAACGCCGACCCCTACCCCGACGCTCAATGCGGACAAGAAAACGTGCTTCTGTTCCATCCAAGCACACGCCCACGATTCCTACACGCACGTACGCCCAACAATTCACCGACTTCAGCGAAGACCCAAGGGAAAACAAGGGAAGGGGAGGTGGGGCGGGAGAGTGGGAGGATTACCGTTATATATTGATAGCCTTGAGCAAAGAATGAGGGTGTTACGAAGAGGAAATGAGTGCCCCGGAACGAAGCGTGGGTCGACCCTTTTTGCAACCTTTGAAAGAAGTGGAAACTGGACGAATTTTTGGTTTCTCTCTTGGTGACAGGTAATGCAAGAAAGGAAGAAGGTGGTGTTGTGGGTGGCAATGGGGTGATTGCCACGCCTATTTATAAGCAGGCTGGGAGCCAAGAAACATCAGGGGCAGAAGTGGCGGTGGAGAAGAGAGAGAGAGAGAGAGAGAGGGTGGAAATTTGCATTAGTGTTCTTGACTTTCGGTTCTTTTGGTATTATTTTGCTTAACGATCTGCCAGAGGAAAAGCCAAGTGCGCAAACACACGTTAACTGTAAATTTTCTTCCATCAAAACATGGAATATAGTTAGTATACTTTATAAATATCATTTTTATATTTATTTATTTTTAAATATAATTTTCAAAAAAGTATATTGAAAAATACACGTAAAATAAAAAAGGAACATTTTGAAACTTTTATTGATAATTATATTTATGGCTTTGTTTGGATGTAAATTGTGTGACAATTTTAAAAGTAATCTAAAAATAAGACAAAAATAGATGAAATTGTTATTTTAATTAGATTAATGCGTTTGAAAGTGTAGATTTGATGGGGTAGAGAATGGATGCAATTTTGCATCCAAACATAGCTTGTTTTTTTTTTTTTCTTTTTGTTTGAATGCCTAATTTGGTAGGAAAAAATTAAGACAAAAATTAAAAATTATGTAAAAATAATAAAAAAATAGCGATAAAAAGTATTATTTTATAAGTAGTACGTCTGAGAAGTTAAATTTTGAAAGAAAGGAAATTGTTTATTAGAATTTACATGCAAGCATAGCCTTGACAATAATTTCACTCCATGATTGGGTATTTTTGTCCCAAAAAGTTACTTTTCATACACATCTTGTTGAACTTGCAACCAAAGTTCTATGTTTAGTGTGTAAACTTATATCATATGGGCTGTAAATAAAATTATTAATCAATGTGTTGCCTTTTTTTGGTGTGTGTAAGTGTGCTATTTTTCATGTCCTTGCTTCGTTGCTTAGGCAGGAGGCACTGCGTAAAGACAGTCCCTTAGATTCGTCAGAGGCCACAAGAATCTAACACCCATTGGCTGTTGCTTTTAATAATGGTCTGTGTCACCTCTTTTCCTTCCAAGCATTTTCCACGTATTTGTCCTAATTTCTCCAAGCTATGGGTACTTTCAATGACAGATAAATGTCTTTTAAAATTATTTTATTATATAAAATTATGATTTTAATTATTTTATCATACATTTTTATCATATATTAGATACTTTTATCTATTAAAATAAATATATGATTAGGGTTGATAAAATAATTTATCCCACCTAAACACCTATCTTTGTCGATAAATAATTTTCAAAATTCTTTTTAATCATTTTTTCAGAATTATAATTTCAAGCATTCGCGTCTTCGTGTTCACAAAAGGCACTATTAATGAAATTGAAATGAAGATTAATTTACTTAAAAGACTCATGCTATATGCATTTTCAAATTTTGAAATTAAAAAAATAAAATTAAACCTTACATTTTTTAAATTTTATATTCTTTTTATTATTTTTAAACAATTATCGAAATAAAAATATACAAGAACACATGTCAAAATTTGAAAACAAACTACCCCAAAGTGTAGAAATTTTAAACTACTTTCACATGTGAAGCTTTTGGTCTTAAAACCACATTACTCCAAACCTTTTTTTAAAATTAATGATCCAAACTTTATTACACACAGATTTAGTTATTTTAGGTTTATATATTGGCTAAAATATAGTTGAGGGGTTGAACCAACCTTTGGCCTTTATCTTGGATATATTCTTCCCATCTGGTTGGATGGCTATAATTTAGGGTTTCTGACCAATTATTGTTGCCCATTTCACTCAAAGTTCTCTTATTTTCTCCGATACCTGTGTGAATAATGAACTGAGAATAAAGTAAGGATGTCCCGCAGCCTAAACCCTCTAACCAGCCAAACAAAGCAAGTCACTTTCACGAAAAATAAAATCAAAAAAATATCAACTTGCACATAGACGCCATGGGTTATTTCAAAGTGATAATCCTTCCTATGTCCCATAATTAAACATAAGTGGCGTGTAACCATTATGTGACAATATAATAATATTGTGTCTGTTTGCGGACTGCCCCACATGAGAAAAAGCATTCCTTCTTCCAATTGAACTTTTCTTCCTTTGTTTTGTTTGCCAGTAAGTGTGGCGTGGTGCTTTGGATGGGTGAGTGGGAATCCATGTTTTTTGGGCTTGTGGAGTACTTTTTGGGAACGGCATTTACACTCAAATTTTGGGTTTTAGGGCATAGGCTCTTCCCTTAATCCATCACCATTTTGAAAAATGTGAAAACGATCTTCTAGGGTTTATGCCTTCTCTCTCTCTCTCTCTCTCTCTCTCACATACACACACACACGCCCGCATGCCCGCACTATAGCTAACACATAGAATTGAGGGAATTAAAACTAGTTACCAATGATTATGAGAGGAAATCATCAAACACATGATTTTACAAAAACTGAAATAATGATAATTCAGTGGTTTTCTTCTTATATAGAATATTAACGAAATGAATATTTGTTATATTCCCAGTATTTGTGATTGCATGATGGTTGTTTGTTCATTTTTATATGCTATGTACGTAAACACATCACACATATTTACTTATTTTTTGAAATCACGGTTGTTTCAATTAATGCATATTTTGTGTAAGAGACAACGGGATGTATAAGAAATTGAAATCAAATTAGGGACTCGATCTTACAATTATTAGCTTAAGATTTAACCTCGTTTATTATTGATTAACATCTATCGTTGCCAAAGGTGGTGGAGGAAGATATAGGAAATGGGGAGGAAATTATAGAAAGAGGAAAAACGTTTTGATCCACTTCTTCAATTATTACTTAGAGAAAACTAAAGGAGTGGATCGACATTTTCTCTTCTTCCCTCACAAGATTTGCTTCTCGAGTTTTCAGGTTAGTTAAGTCAATGAGAAATTCCTCATTCAACCAATTACGAATAGGATATGCAGGAACATTTTTCTTCCGTGGACATGTGGTCTTTGATCGAATTAATCATAAAAAAATGTCATGTTTCAATGTTTTATTCTTGTTCTGTTTTTTTATTTTTCCATATATTTTAGTATATGATTCAACATGAAATCACGTCTTCCAATTTTGGAATTGGTGCATAATTGTAACGTATATGAATGACTGTCTAGACAAATACATATGTGACATGACCCAAAATCCATCAAAATCTGAGGAAAAAAAAACAAAAGGACGTAGCTGTAAAAGACGAAGAGAGGAGAGATTGATGAGAGAGTTGGTTCCATGCATTTTCCTTACTATTGCCTGCCTGCCTGCCTTCACACATGAGATTCAAACGGAATGTTTTGCCACTTCAGACTGGGTTAGGGTTTGTGGGTTACACGCAATCCCCACTTAACTTTTCCTACTTCCTACTTTCTTGCATGTCTCCTTTAATTCCCAACCAACAAAGTGACAAACTATGTACTGCAAGAATGGACCTTTTATTATTACAACACCACATGCACCCTTGAAAATTTCTTTGCATTATATTATATTGATATTCCAAACACACTCATATTAAGGAATTCCATTCTTTCCCTATATATAGTATGAGCCCCTCATCGCAAAGCAAGCACCACTTATGAGACATGCACAGAAGGCCCTCATACCATGATGACATGAGCATTTGTAACTCGATACTAATCTTAGTATAAATGAAAACTGCTGTCAGCTAAGAACATAAGATTAGAGCAAAATGAAACCTTTTGCTGATCTTCTTTTTCTCTTTAGTTTTTTCAGAGAGATTACAAATTGTGGGGCTAAAAGGATTTGACATTAGCATCCAACATCGTTTGCATATGGGATGTCTATGAATCCACTAAGTTCGTGACTTGCTGGAACCATTACTTGAGAACAAAAATAAAACTTGCTGAGGAAGTTGCCTAACTCAGATTTGTTTGGATGCAAATTGTGGTGGAGGAGAAAATTTGAGTGAAAACTTAGTAATTATGTAAAAGTAATGGAGAGAAATATATAAAAAAAGTTATTTTGTTGGGGTAGTATGTTTGAAGGAGCCAATTTTGATGGATAGAAAATAGATGAAAATTTGCGTCCAAACATATGTGAGGACCTACTTTTTCAAATGGGTGCTTAAATTTTAGAATAAGGTGAATTATCTTGATTTTTGTTAATTATATTTTAATTTACAGCCCCATGTGCTGATGACTGCTGAGGGCAATTCCTGGCTGTGACCAAATTAAAGTTTCTACTATAATAAATGAATAAATTAATCAATACAGAGTTTAAAAAGAAGAAAGTATCAAGTAGGTAAAAAGCAAGGCTTGCATATTAGAAAAACCATATTGCTCGGTGCTTCGGTGGAAAAAGTGGTCCAAAAAGCAATATGGATTTAAACTTCCAAAAAAGTTAAAAAGACCACATGAAAGCCACATTTATGATTTACCACGACAATGAGCCCTTTCTTCATCTCTTTAACACAAGTTTTCTTTGTCCTATTTATGCATCATTAATTGATGCAATTGGCTCACATGCTGTGTTAAGTTTGACTTGTTACGATCATGTGAACCCGACAAGCAATTGTCACTCTCGTGGGCTCAACTCACATAAGGGGTTGAGTAGCTTCTGTTTTGGGGTGAAAGTAACTTCTGTTCTAGGCTTCAAGAATACAAATTGGGAAGTGGCATTTCCTCCCAATTTTCAATAGGCTTCCTAAGAATAAGTATTACATAAGGGCCATTTGAGTAAGAAGATTTAGATTTGTGTGAAGATTTGAAACGAATGGATTTGAATTTCTTTGATTTGAAATTTACGTACTTTAAAATATCGTATTTGAATTAGCGTGGATTTGCTTAAAGGATTTGAACTCCACTCACTTTAGATCCATTACTTTACCAACCCTTATTTAAAATTCCAACCATTGAAGAGATAAGACAAGAAGAAAAAGGAGAGAAAAATGAGAATTAGAGAGATCAAGAATGGTGCTTAAGCGAGTCGAGACTTGTGTGAAGGAGGAGAATCGCCTGATAAATGACTAGAATTTGAAGTGGAGTTCAAATTCTTCCTCTTGGGCTCCAAATCCATCGTATTATTAAAGAGATTTTAAAACAGCTCTGTTAATTTAATTTTCAATTGGGTAAGATGGATTTGAGGTTTAGATTTAAAATCCACAAAGCCCAAATCGTTCCACTCAAAAGAGATCTAAAAAAATAATGTTCCTATAAGGATTACTCAACAAATTTTCTTTCCAATTACGTTACATATTGTATGATAGGCTCACACTTCAAAATTTTAGTCCATAGAATATTGGGCTCGAAGTCCATCTGTTGCAAGACCCATTTAGTGGTAACACTTGGGCTATGAAATCCAATCCAAACCAGCCCAATATTGAACATAAGAAGAGCAGAAAGGGAAAGGACATGCGAAGGGGAATAAACTTTTTCTTATCCTGGGCTCTTAGTGAAAGAGTTTCTGTGCACTCAGATTTAACATTTGACAAGTGATGACCAAATTCAATGTAAAATTTAAAATTAATTTGTTGTGCACTTTTTTGGTTTTTTTTGGTGAAGGTCTACCACGTGGTTGACTAAAAAGTGCCACCTACCAGAAGTTTGTTTTTCAATTTATCATAAAAAAAAAAATACATATTTATTTTTTCATTATATTTTTATATAATTTTTTTTAATATATATATAGAAAACATGCACCACAACTTGAATCAGGCTTTTAATATTAAATCTAATGGACTAGTTACTAATTTTGCTGGACCATTTCACAAAGAAAAAAAAATGAATAAAAAGGGAAACAGTGCCCTTATTTGATGACCAAGAAGATGATTGTCTCAAAGTTGGGCCCCACCACAGATTTAATTTCATTTTTTTTTAAAAAAAAAAAAGTGCCGTTACGGACCTTCTCAGTCACCGGTCACCGAAGAAGGGTGACAGACTGTAACAATTAATTTCTGTAGCATCTGTGGTATTAATTCTACTTTAGGCCTTCGCATCAGCCAATATTTCCAAGCTTTACCCTGTGTGTGTGGTGACTTTCTTTGTCTGTCAGTCTAGTACATGCACAGATATGGGCAAATAATTCAGTGCTTTTTTGTGGGATGATTTTGGCATTACATGTTTGATTTAGTAACTCCAGTGATATAATTCTCTCTCTCTTTCTTTCCTTTTTTTTTCTTTTGTCATTTTTGTCCTTTTACTAAAGAAGACTAAAGGGGCTAAAAGTGGTAATGTCTGTTTTGTAATCATACATTTTAAAAGTATATATTTAATTATTATTATTATATATATTTTGAGATAAAAATATTTAAAATTAAATTTTAAAAACAAACAAAGCAAATTTTGTAATCACTCCCCATGTTAATATCATTTGAAAGTATACATGTGTGTGTGTGTATTTGGATGCAAACTTGAGGTTATTTTTAATTCATCAAATTTCTTACTGAAAAATATAATACATGGTAAAATAACTCTTTTTTCTAATTCGCTCTCCTGCTTTTGCTCTATTGAACAAATTTGCATCCAAACAATGTGGAACAAGATTTTAATGGGTGTGCAACCTATTAAAAAATTGCCTTAACAATCATTTTTAAATTTAAATTTAAAACTTTTGTCTCTTAGAGATATTCATAACTATTTAGAATTCAATTATTATAGTTATTTAAAATTAAATGAATGTCTTTATTTAGACGTGCAAACACTCACATTTATATCCATACTATGTTATTAAATTAATAAGATTTTTTGAAAGTAGAATGTCAAATTACATTAATACTCAAATATTTTCTCTCAAATTTTGACATTTTTGTCTCAAATTCTTCTGTCATTCTTTACTTTATTAGTTTAAGTTAAGTACTTTTATTTTTATTATTTAAAATATAATAATTTTATAATTTATCAATAAATTTAAACATACATAAACCATACGATTTTTATTAATGTATTCATATTCCATGAATAGTACATATTCTAGTATCATTTAATTATTATTTTATATACTATATACGTCAAACAAATTTAAATTTCAGTTTCTTACCATAAAAATCTCCAGCCTCTTACGTTATTTTCATCCCTTGCAAAGTAAACAAACGAGCATTTTCTTTGAGCTTTGCATGTAAGCTTTAAATACGTTTTTCCTTCGTTCTTCGTTTTTGAGATATTTCTATTCCGTATCTATTTTTTTTTTTTATCAATTCACATTGCGCAGAGTATCTGCCAATTCGATTTGATTCGATTCTTGTGTTTGTTGATATCTCTCGATGTCCTTAAACTATGCCGTTCTTTTACCGATGATGGCCACATGAGGAGTACTTGTCAATTGATTAGTTAGTGCTCGGATCAGTTGTTGGGAGGCCGAATGGCTGCGGAGATTCGTAGGTCGTAGCGGAGCGGCGCTGGCCGCTGATTTTTTTGACAGAACTATAAAATTAAATAGATATTATTGTCATTTTTGAGCTGTTTGCCAATGTGTCGCTGTCATTAATGGCGTGTTTCCTTGTGTGTTCGGGGAAGAGACGTGCTGCTCCCAAGAACATTGGGCGTTCAACGATGCTATAAATATTGCATCCTCTTGTTGGAATTTGAAAGTCCTAGAATAAGGAGTTTGGTCTCGGGTTGGCTAGCTGTTGCGAAGAACACTGTTGCTGCACGACTGCTTTTGCCATTGAAGGCGTGGATTGCTTTTGCTGGTGAAGGTCTGGGTTGCTTCCAAGTAGGGTTTAAGGTAAGCTTCGCGGTTTTGCACCGTTGCAGATAATGTGTTTCTTAGATGTTCATCGTGGGTCTTAAAAGGGGTTTATGTGACACGCAGATAGGAGTATCCTTATTATGAATGTTGCCCTTGCCTTTGCCCTGATGACCTTGATCAGTGGCAGAATAACAATTGATTACCATTTTTGTCTTCATTTTTGACTTTAACTGTGTGTGAGGATAATAGGAAAACCTAGTGCATCGTTGATCAGATCTTGCTTTTCCTGTGAGTCTCTCTTGGGTTTTGTTTATGCTTTGTGTAATTTGAGATGGTAGATGGCAGATAATCCCTCTTTTTAATCTGTTAAGCTCCTGAAATGATATACAAGAGGATTGAAATATATCCTACATTTCTAATCAAATATCTTGTGAATCTTATCTGATCGGCTGATTAAATCTATAGGTATAAGAGACTTGTAATGGAGAGCAACAAACATAATCATTCGGCAAAGGAAAATACCTCTGAAGAGCTCCCGTCGTTGATCAAAGCCATAGCTGCACATGAGGTGGCTGGTTTTGATAGTTCTAAAGGGCCTGATGATTTCGATAGTCAACTTAAATCAATCGGATTGCATCCTTTGAGCACCTCCGTCTTTGTAAGTTACAAATCCTTTGTTGCTCAAGAATAGTATTTTCCCAAGTCTGGATAGGCATAGTTGATATGTCACATCTAGATCAACCTTTCCATTAACCTTTTGTCATGTATATATGTCATGCGTGATGAAAAAGCTTACGGTTGCTTTTTCTTGATTAATCATCTCAGGGGATTGAAGCCGCCGGTGTGAAGAATGAAGGTGAACATTATAAGCCACAAAGGGCTCAGTCTGTTTCCATTAGTATGCCGCCTTCTCCTGTTGAAGCGAATTTGCAGGGCGCAATTAAAGTTCTCTTTAGGGATGATGTAGAGAGTTTTAGAAATGATACTCCCAATCCTGCAGCGATATTTTATTCTCAACCAATGCCTAAAGGTTCAGCACTTAATGGGATCTTTACTGGTGGGTATTCCAGGATTCATAAGTTGAAAGATAAAAATTTTGACTCCTTCAAGACATGGTCTGGGAAACTTGAGAGACAAATATCAAATTTCCGTGGAAAATTTAGGGATATTGAGGAAGAGCCTCAGACTCATCAGCCTGCAGAAATTGAAACTTTACCTGCAGACCGATACTTCGATGCGTTGGAGGGACCAGAATTGGATACTTTACGGGTATGTGTCATTATTGGACAACCTTTTGTGCTTTAATTGCTTAGTTGGTCTAGAAAATAATTTACGGATGCTTTTGGAGAATTCAGGACATTCATCAGTTGTCACACACCATTTAAACAGCTGATTTACTGAAAGTCACTGCAAATATTATGCAAGGTTGACACAAATGATGTGCTTGATTTTCTCTAACTAATTATATATTTGATGTTAGCTTAAGCTGAAAATTGGTTTTTTCTGCAGGCTTCAGAAGAGATAATTCTTCCAGAAGACAAAAAGTGGCCATTCCTACTGCGCTTTCCCATATCAACCTTTGGTATTTGTCTTGGGGTTAGCAGCCAGGCCGTGATGTGGAAAGCCCTGGCATCCTCTGCATCTACGAAGTTCCTTCATGTGAGCCCAGATATAAATCTAGTCTTGTGGTTCATATCTGTTGCTCTTCTCTCGACTGTGGCTTTCATTTATGCTCTGAAGATAATTTTCTATTTTGAAGCTGTTCGTCGCGAATATTACCACCCAGTGCGTATTAACTTCTTCTTTGCTCCGTTGATCGCCCTTCTGTTCTTGACTCTTGGAGTTCCACCATCATTTTCTCGAAAACTGCATGCATCTGTTTGGTACGTTCTCATGACCCCAATTCTTTTTCTGGAGATTAAAATATATGGACAGTGGATGTTGGGAGGAGAAAGGAGGCTTTCTAAGGTGGCAAACCCCTCAAATCATCTCTCAATAGTTGGAAACTTTGTTGGGGCTCTGCTAGGAGCATCAATGGGCCTAAAAGAAGGGCCTGTTTTCTTCTTTGCTGTTGGATTGGCTCATTATGCAGTCTTATTTGTTACTCTTTACCAGAGACTTCCAACAAACGAGACGCTTCCAAAGGAGCTCCACCCGGTTTTCTTCCTGTTTGTTGCTGCACCTAGCGTTGCTTCAATGGCATGGGCGACGATTCAAGGGTCATTTGGTTATGGATCTCGCATGGCTTACTTCATCGGCTTATTCCTATATTTCTCACTGGTTGGTTCCCAACACACTTTTCACAAAATTATTCAACAATTTAATTGGAAGTTCAAGTTGCTCTGAATATTCATATGATTTACTGAAGTCTAGAAAGCTTGAATATCTACCATTCTTCAGTAGATACAGATGTGAAATGATTAAAGTGCAGGTAACTTATGATCTAATCTGTTCCATTTTCTTTTCAGGCTGTCCGGATTAACTTCTTCCGTGGCTTCAGGTACATTTCGATCTTCTGCAAGTAAATCACCAATGACAGTTGAACTCTGTTCTAAGATTTGCCCCATTTTTCTGTGTAGGTTCTCCTTGGCGTGGTGGGCGTACACTTTTCCAATGACCAGCGCTGCCATCGCCACGATCCGGTACTCGGACGTGTTAACGACTGTAATGACCCGAAGTTTTGCTGTCCTCCTCTGTGCTGTAGCTACACTTACAGTGGTATCATTGCTTGTGGTGACTATTGTCCATGCCTTCGTACTTGGAGACCTACTCCCTAATGACATCGCCATTGCAATTAGTGAGACAAAACCTAAACTGACCGGGAAAAGGAATCATAAGAGATCTGGAAGCTCAGATAAAAACACTGAACACCACCACCTTAAGCATGCAAATTCTGCTGACACAGACATTGAGGCTTCTTTAACGAATCATCCATGTTCCAACAACCAAGAGATAAAAAAATCACCCCCCTAAGGTTTCAGAACCAAGAAAATCTTATCTGATGGAGTGAAGTTTTGCCACTCTTATCAAGGGAGGTGCCCTCATGAGAGTGAGTCCCTGTGAACTTGATTTGGTGACATGAAACTGAGGATGGAGGTGGACAAGTTAATTCTAGAATTGACTTGATTTTATGAAATTTCTTGAGGTCTGTCTGAGTTGTTTCGTGTGCAGAAAATCCCATGTTCATGTGAGACCACACAAACGTGGACTTGAGGAATGTGAAGCACGTGAGAGAGGCTGAGTGTCAAAATGTGGTTTGTCATTGAAATAATCCACATTGTTCATTGTTGAAGGAAACTTTCACGTTCACATTACATGCATCACAACATATGTCGACGCAGAACGAGCAAAATATTCCACGTCTCCCTCCATCCGCGGAATCCTGTCCCCCACTTTGATCGGTCGAGGATGTTCAATCTTGTAAATATTGCACTTGGCATTAATTTTAGGTGATTAAAATTGCGAGGAATATAATAATTTTAATATTTAATTAAAATTTTATTCTTTTTAATATAAAAGGGACATTTATCACAATCAACTGCACCTGAGGGATATTTGAATGGACGAGGATGCTCAGGCCATCCATGTCAATACCTTTGGTAAGAGCTTTTTACATGTACACATCTCTGTACCAAAGACATTGACACCCACCTTCATTTTCTCTTTGGTTCTGATCCTCCCATCGTACCTTGGCATAGCAACAAAGTAAATTTAGTTACAGATACATACTTGGTTAAGAGAGAGAGTGGGCAAATCCAACAAAGAAGACAAATTTGAAATTCGATGACTTTTTACTAGTACATAAACGGAAGAGGACAACTAATATACCATTGGTCTACCCACAAAATCAAAAAGCACTTAACCAATTTGTTTGTCCTTCTGTTTGAAATTTTTGATTGGAAACATTTTACACGCCATTTTTCATGTCTTTCTTGGGTTCTTTCAATTTAATATCTTGAATCTTTCAACACCAATGTTAAAAAGATTTAAATAATAACAAAAACGACAAAAATAATTGAAGAGTTATGAATGATGAATGATTTTATTGTTAAAAGCGTTGCATATCTTATGCATTTTTTTACTACAACACGCTCAATAAATATGAAGGGTTTGAAGTCAAAAAATTTGAGAACTACTTTCAATCCACATGCATACACCGTGTACAATACGCATACGATGAAATATCGATCAAATCCTAACCTAATTAAAGTGAAATGTTACTCTCACACAATACCCTAAAACACAATTAACTATCTTCCTCCTACTTTATTTATATTTCTCTTGTATGACTACAACTAATAATTTATTTTTCATATCCTCCACCACCTCCTCTTTCCTTATCTTTTAATCTTTTTTAATGTCAAAATGTTTAAAAGAAAATATCTAAATGAGTGAATATTCACCAAGAAAATGAGAAAATAAGAACTCGGCAAATGCAGAAGAGCTTGTAGTTGATTGAAACGATGAATATGACTACAATTTAGTGTACTTAATTCAAAAAGTCAAAATTAGTGTGCAGTGTGCTTCTAATCTAGCTGTTCCCAGCAATAGCTCCCTCCTTAAAATCGTCATCCATGATTGCACTGATGGGCTAGAAATAGTATTGGTAGAAAAGTAACGACTATAAGAAAAAATTCAGTGTTAGTTTGGATATATATAAATTATATATTTATATATGTATAATTATTAATTTAATTATTAATAAGTGTAATAATTAAATAATAACTAATTAGTTATGTGTTATGTGTGTGTATGTACATATGTAAGCATGTAAAATTTATATCCAATCAAATAATGACTTATGAATTTATTTATATTAAATATTAATTAAATAATTTGGGGAGTCAAATAAATACAAATCTTAAAAATAAATAACTAGTATTTTAATATAAATATTTTTAATAAATCAAATCATATAATGTGTCAAATATTACTAATTTGGTGATCAAATTAAATCTTCCTGTATTATAGAAGATAAATATTAACATTTAGAAAGTCAAAATATATTAAATCAAATTTGGTGGCTAAAGGAAATGAATGTCAAATTAAATATTTTCACTTAATTAAATTGTGTTACTTTGTAAGACTAATGAGGTAAGAGTGGCTCTTACACCGTTGTGAAGAGATGTGGTCTTTTCATAATTGGAAGATAACTTGAAGATTAGTCTAGACATTCAAGTAAGGTGATTTCATTGATATGCCAAATTCTCTCTACAAATTTAATAAAGTTTTACATTGTTTGCCTCAAATTCAAGACGGACTTTGTTAAGATTCTCTAAATTTTGACATTTGATTCACAACAGTGATGTTAAACTGATGACTAAATGTTGTTTGAAGATTAAGTAAACTTAAAGGGAGATCAAAGTCTAATTTCTCCTTAAAATTGCTTTAAATCCCAAATTTTGTCCTCCAATGAAGGTCCATTGTATTCTTAGCAAAATTCAAATTGTCTATCCCGATATTTCCTCAAATTTGGTGTTTGACCCAAGTGTGCTGCATCCAACTCTCCAAATTAATATTTTTTGGCAATCAAATCTACTTTAAGGTCAGCAGGCCCTTCCACAAGTTGTACAAGTTCTCAAATTCTCAAGTTAAAAGAAAGATTTAAATGATTAAAATTAAAAAATTGAACCCACAAATTAGATTCGATTCATTTTAAATTAATCTTGTACATATTTTTTGACAATATAAAAGGGAGAATTTTTAAATTTACATAAAAAATTTGGTGAGTAATATTTTTGGTTGCGTAAAGTTTGATGGAATTTTGGGAGATGGAGAATGGTATACCAAACGTAGCCTTGTTGGATTTGTTTGGCCCCACTACCGGTCGACCCATCCTGAATTCCGTATTCCACACCGCAGACAAAAGAAACTCCTGACAAACCAAAACGACACCGCTTAACAACCCCAACCTAAAAACCCCGTTCTCTCCTAAAACCCCCTCTTAGCCGTTGCGAACGATGCGTGCGCTGATTAATAATCGCCTCCGTCGTTTTCCTTTCGATACAAACGAGAAGCCTACGCGAGCTCCACCTTTGTCGGCGATTTCTCCAACCTATCTCTCGATTTATACTCGCACCTCTCCTCCTCCTCCTCCTCCTCTGCGCTTGGTCGCTTGCTCTCTCTGGCATTCTCCAGCGCTTCCGTTTCTATTTCTGAAGAGGTTTTTGCGGCGATGGCGCAAGTGGTTGGGACGCGGCCGATTCACGCCGCATTTGCGGGGAATCGTGGCGCTGGGTCCGTGCAGAGCCGATCTGAGAAGCTGAGGCCGAGTTCTGGCTTCGAGGAAAAGGTTCTGGCGCTGACCGGGAAGAGGAGCAGCCGCGGAGCTGTGCAATTCAGCGCGCCGATCATGGCGAGGAGATCTACTCGTGTTGAGCCGCAAG
Source organism: Avicennia marina (assembly GCA_019155195.1). NCBI lineage: Eukaryota > Viridiplantae > Streptophyta > Magnoliopsida > Lamiales > Acanthaceae > Avicennia > Avicennia marina. The sequence goes on from CM032773.1 coordinate 11,859,150, forward strand.
TGATTCCAATTTCTCCGGAAGACGTGCTGAAGGTTTCGGTTTTCTGATTTTGTTTGATTTTTGAAAATGCGAGTACTTGGGACTCAAATAGCTGTTAATACAACATTCCATCATTGTTGTGTTGGGTTCAGTGTTCGAGTGGTTGCGTAAGGGAAAAAATGCTTGTTTTCCCAGTTCATGGTGCTCTATTTGAGTAAAGTGAGTTTCGGTGCCTGCTTTAATGCATGTTTTAGGCGTCATAAAGCTTTCTGGAGAATATTTAGTTTTGGAATTTCATTGCCATTTGAGATTGATAGTTTTTGGTGGTGTGTTTTTCATATTTGGAAATTTAGGTACAAGTGATTGTGTCTGCAAAGAACAAATATTCAATGATAGTTTCTATGACCACCGCTGTATTTTATTTCTTATTTTGATAGATTGCAAACATTTGGCATGAATTTGTTGATCGTATAATTAGGATAATGTAGTTGTATCTCACCTGGACTATTTTAACTTGGCTAAATTCTGCTGATCTGTGGGAGCATATGAAAATTGAACTTAAAATTTTCTCTGTTTCTTTGTAACTTAAAGTAACCAAATATATTGATTAATTTCTTAGTTATAGTAGGTTACAAATTAAGCTAATTGCTTTGAATGTTCTGTCTGTTCTTGGATCTATCTACATGGTTATAATTCATCCATCTTTTCGCTTTGAGATATTTGGAACATCTGATATCTGAACAGACAGTGATGAGAAAACATTTATGGTTGGATACACTGACTAATAGCATCCTCTTGCATTCCTCTATATCAGACAGAGGAGCAAAATCAATATTTACAGGTTTTTCCACAACTTGTAGACACATCAGTGGGCATGTGGTCTAAGCCTATGGTCAGACGGAAGACAAAGATTGTTTGCACAATTGGTCCCTCAACCAACACCAGGGAAATGATATGGAAGCTGGCAGAGGCTGGAATGAATGTTGCCCGTCTTAATATGTCCCATGGAGACCATGCATCTCACCAAAAAGTCATTGATTTGGTCAGGGAATATAATGCTCAAGCAAAAGACAATGTTCTTGCAATTATGCTAGACACCAAGGTGAGTTTGTTTTCCTGAATTTATGCTGTTGCTTTGTTTGTTAGGGATCAAAATTGACATATTATTTTGCAGCTTTAATCAAGTTATTTACATTTTGTTGTATTCCATTATAGTATATTTTTTAGTCATAACCGATGTTGTAAGAGTGAATGCATATCCTTTGTTACACACTTGTTGTGCTAGTAGTGTTTGTAAAATGCATTACATTTCAATCAAAAAATAATGAACAGGGAAATATTACTTTGATGCTTTCTTTGTATTTGTTTCTAATGCATTCACAATTCTGATGGCAGGGCCCTGAGGTTAGGAGTGGTGATTTACCTCAGCCCATTACATTGTCACCTGGTCAGGAATTTACTTTCACAATTAAAAGAGGAGTTAACACAGAAGACTGTGTCGGTGTTAACTATGATGATTTTGTTAATGACGTAGAAGTTGGTGATACGCTGCTTGTTGATGGTATTGTACTACAAATTTCATTTAATTGTTTATTTTTGGGTGAACTTGAAATTGGACTATATATTATCCAGTCAATTGCAGTTGAAAGCTGATTATTTTGATCCATTTTATTATTTGGCCCAGATTTGTACGGGAATTTTTTACAATCAAAATTCAAACCTTTTGAAAATTGAACTTCTTCATATGTCAAGAGCTCTCTGAAAGCTTGCTATTTACTTCCTTTTGGTTGGGAAAAATTCACGTTGAATGAAAGTGGAAACCACCTTTAGATACTAGATTCAAGGAGATTTTATAGTTCTCCTTTCATTTTTCCTCCTTTGATGACTATTGCTTGATCACGCAGGTGGTATGATGTCATTAATGGTAAAATCAAAGACTCAAGACTCAGTGAAATGTGAAGTTGTCGATGGTGGAGAGCTTAAATCTCGCCGACATCTTAATGTTCGAGGCAAAAGTGCAACACTTCCATCAATCACTGGTTAGATCAATAACAACCCTTCTTATGTCAGCAATGCTTCTTTTCATGCTCAATAATCATGTTTAAATGCATACTTGTCACTTTTGCTTTGACTGTTGGGTGTTTTCCTCGTTTCTTGCTTGAGTGACAAGTGAGATGGCTTTTTGGCACTGACTTATAACAGAAAAAGACTGGGACGACATCAAATTTGGTGTGGACAACAAAGTTGATTTCTATGCTGTTTCCTTTGTCAAGGATGCAGCCGTAGTCCATGAACTAAAGAATTATCTTAAAGGTACATGTCAAAATATCTGAGGCATTTAATCATAATATGATTTATTGTATGTTTGACACAGTAAATGCTACTTTTTTAACCATAATATCTTAAATTTTTCCTTGCAGAGGCTGGTGCAGACATTCATGTCATCGTAAAAATTGAAAGTGCAGATTCCATAGCAAATCTGCATTCAATTATAACAGCATCTGATGGGGTAAGAACATGAATATTTACTCATATAAGTGAAAGAGAACTGCTATTTACCTCGTTGTAATTTGAGTAGCCATGGAATCAAATTTAAATTTGTAGAAGTTGATCTTAGTTTTGCTCATTGCTGATTATCAAATGTTGAGTAATGAGGCAGTTGATTAGATGTTCTTCTTATATTATAAAGTACTGTTACAATTCTTTAGAGGAGAATATCTGAGACACCCTAAGGCATGACTACGACTTGACCAGATGGGACTGCTGGAACAGCAGGTTGTGGGCACTATGACTTATTCCATACTAGACAGCTGCTGCTTGTTTCTGTCTTCATTCTTACTCCATTTTATCCTTCTTATTTGAGGAATATTGATTTGACATTGTTAGATAATAGTTGAATTTCTTTTCTTGTTAGGCTATGGTTGCCAGAGGGGATCTTGGTGCTGAGTTGCCAATAGAAGAAGTTCCTTTATTGCAGGTAAGATCATGAAGGAATCACATGCCTTCCCTTGGCCCTTTTTGCTAATCTAAAGTTGAGGAATATGATAGCTGGATTTAGTATACTAGTTACATTATGTTATGGGACAAAATTACCAAAAATGTAGGAAGAAATTATAAGGATATGTCGTAGTATGGGGAAGGCAGTCATAGTGGCAACCAATATGCTTGAAAGCATGATTGTACATCCTACTCCTACACGAGCAGAGGTGTCAGATATTGCAATTGCTGTTCGAGAGGGGGCTGATGCAGTTATGCTTTCTGGAGAAACTGCTCATGGGAAGTGAGTAACCTTCCTTTTGGGTTAATAATAGGCCAAGATTATTTTCACGTGATTGAATTAATTTAGTTTCAATTCCCTGTTAGGTTTCCGGTGAAAGCAGTCAAGGTTATGCACGCTGTCTCTTTGCGGACTGAAGCTACAATAGCTGGTGCACAAACTCCATCAAATCTTGGCCAAGCCTTCAAGGTCAGGGTAGTCTCTTATTGCTATTGTAGTAGCCTGCTTTATCTGCATATGTGATATGCGATATGTGCACGCATGCACACACACTTATGTTCTTTTATGCTCATGGAAATTGTTATTTATGGACCATTTTTTGTTTCTGCAGAATCATATGAGTGAAATGTTTGCATTCCATGCAACAATGATGTCTAACACCCTTGGAACTTCAATTGTTGTCTTCACTAAAACAGGATTCATGGCCATTCTATTGAGCCATTACCGGCCATCCGGCACAATTTTTGCTTTCACAAATGAGTGAGTCATGTGGATTGCATTAACTGCTTTTTCAAGAAAAAAATCTAATCCAATTTTAATTTGTTGTGATTTCCTAATCACCTTAACAGCAAAGGACTCTACAGGCATTTGAAATTCTTCATCTTTCGGCAAGTCTTCATTTCTCATTAATTGATATCCTTTTATGAAATTTTGAAACAGTAAGAGAATACATCAGAGATTAGCATTGTACCAAGGCGTTTGCCCCATACACATGGAGCTCTCTGCTGATGCCGAGGAGACATTTTCCAATGCATTGGCTATGTTACAGGTGAACATTCTTCTGTGCTTAGCTTTTGATATTTTATCAAATAATATTAAAAAATGATCATAAACTGGGAAAAAAAAAATCGACGGTGGATGCATTCTCGCCAACAGCCTTTACTAAGTCAATCTGTGGATTCATTAAGTCTTTGATGCTAAAGCACTCAAATAACAAAATTCTGGTGTGGCAGCATGTTGCTTTGTCCTAAGCTTTTTCTTCAATTATTTTTCTTATGTTTATATGATGGCATCTCTTCCTGCGGTAACAATGCATTGTAGTTTCTTACACTGATTTCTTGCCAATTTATTAGAAGCAAGGAATGGTTAAAGAAGGCGAGCAGGTTGCTCTTGTTCAAAGCGGCAGGCAGCCTATCTGGCGCTCCCACTCTACCCATAATATTCAGGTCAGGAAAGTATAGACACAGACCAAGTTGAAGATCTATGACATGGTATTACACGAAAAACAGAGATCGACCACCGTCTACGTCCTTGCTTTACATTGATCATCACTTCTTGGATGCTTTTAATTTTTTGACTTTGGTAAATGTACTGTGTTGTAACCTTAATATTTAATTTACCCTTCAGCAATCCCTTGTTATAAAGACGATGGGCAAAAGCTCCAAAGATTTGATTTAAATGTTTTTGCCAGTGCAGGGTCATTGTTACTGCCATATGCAGTGATTGTTCATCCTCATTCCACAATGTAACATACTTGCAAGATGTATCATGCATGCATGCTAAATCAGCTATACCCCAGCCAATAATGACACGCAATTATAAGTTTTTAACTTGCTGCCTCCCCCTTATTCTAACAAGAGGTGTGTAATCAAAGTGAATCAGGAGGAAGAAAATATAGGAAGAGTGCAGTATTTATATGTGTTAATTAATTTAAACATATTCGCAGCGGTTATGCTCAGTTATCTGACACAAGACTAACACTGGGTATTGAATCAAACGAAATTCAGGATGTAATCACATCATATGCATATATGGGCACAAAAATGGAACTATACAGACAGTAGACTTAGACAATGAGGACGATGCTTACAGCAGATGTTAATATTCACACGAGACACCTGCTACCTAACCAAACGAAAACCGACACATACTTTACACCCTTGGATTACAGAACATACGTACTTCTGACTTAATTAGAGACAAATTGGTACTCCACCTTTACCAGACCCTCTTACGTAAAATGCATGGTCAACTGAAACCCACAGACAGTCAGGACTGAGTGGAATCGAACACGGCATAATGAAATGATGGATTCTTACAGTCTTTCTTGCTCACTCCCACCTATGAAGCACATGAAGAGATTTTCCTTGCTCAAATTGGCCAGAGTCTTCCCTGGTATGATCATCACTTGTTCCATATGTTGTGCCTCCTTCAAGCATTGCCATCAGGCTACCTCCATGCACTCTGCCTTCTGGGAGAGAGAGATGATCCAAGCAAGCATTTCCAAACGTGAAATTCTGCTGTGCCATAATTGGAAGGGGTATCTGTTGATGCTTATAGCCAATAGATGCAGTCCCATGGTCATTAGTAGCGGTGCAAGGGTAAGAAATACTGCTTCCAGCTGCAGATAAGCCTTTCATATGTGTAGATGTGCTAGCATTGGGATCCTTCGTTGCAGAGCTCTTAGGAGTCGCTTTTTCCTGCACCCGTTCACTGTGGGCGGCGCAGAAGCCAGATTTTCCCCTCGCAAACATATAACATGGAATGGCACATTGACTACAAAACTCCGAGCCCAGTTGTCCCCAAGAGCATCGCTTTCCTCCACCATGCGCCTTACAAAAATCGGTGCTGCCTTGAGCGCTCTTCGGACATCCTTCAAACTTGCACCTCTTTCCACCACCATGACGGACACAGTAATTTGTTCGTCCCCTTGCGCTCTTGGTACATTCTGGCATGGCACATCTCTTGCCACCACCATGACTAACGCAAAATAAAGTTCCCCCGTGGACGCTCTTGGGGCATCCTTCCGATGAACATCTTTTCCCACCCCCATGGGCTTTACAGAATGGAGTGCTCCCTTCGGCACCTTTCGTGCACCCCAAAAACGTGCACCTTCTGCCACCACCATGAGCTTTACAAAGCATTGTGCTACCTTGAGCGCCTTTTGTACACTCAGGGTACTGGCAGCGACGGCCACCCCCATGGGATATGCAGAGACCAGAGATGCCCTCGGCACTCTTAGTGCAATTTTCCATCTTGCACCTTTTGCCTCCCCCATGACGAATGCACAGGCCAGACTTACCTCTTGCTGCACGAGTGCAACCCTCATGGCTGCACCTCTTACCACCGCCGTGACCTATACAGCAGTTAGTTTGGCCTTCAGCACTTTTAGTACACCCAAGATGCTGGCACCTCCGACCCCCTCCATGTGCCTTGCAAAACAGAGTCTTGCCTTCAGCTCCTTTATGGCAGCCAGCTCTCTGGCACCTCCTGCCGCCTCCATGGGCAATACAGAAACCAGAAGCACCTCTTGCTCCCCTGCTGCATCCTTCAAACCGGCAAGATTTCACACTGACTTTGCGTTGCCACTTATTAACTATACCAGAATCAGTGCCAACTGAACTTGGTGTGGCCACTGCACTAGATGAATTATTTGGGGCCATAGGACGAGGATCATCACTGCCATGGTCATGGTAAAATGGAAGTGAAATCTCCGGTTGATTCTTTAGTGGGGGCACAAGAGGGCCAATTTTCCACCTAGATGATGTTGAGCCTTCATCGACTAGTTGAAAAGTAGGTGCTAAAACAGGTGACACCGAGCAATTCTGGTATGGAATGAACCCTTGGGTGACAGTGGTGACATCAGATTCTGCGGGTCCTGTGGATAGACTTAATTGAAGGTCTAAAACAGGCCTCCTTAACTTAACTTTGTTTGGTTTCCCATCTGAAACCTCCTTTGGATTGGATGACCTGTTGTCTCCTAGGCTGAGGTTGATATTTAGGCCAAAATCAACAGAAGATTCCTCTTCCATTTCCTTTCCCTGGTATATGCTAGTGCAGGAACTAGATGAAAGCCCCAGCCCAAGTGCCAGAGCAGATCCGTCTTTTAAGTTAAGAGGAACATCAAAAGCACTACATTTTCTCTTGCTTCCCCTAGAAACATAAGAGCCTGACACGACAGGTGAATCAAAATCTAGAGCAAAAACACCAGTGCGACAACTTTTCCCCAATCTTTTGATGCAAAGGCCAAATAAGTTGTATTGCCATGGGTAATATCCATGCAATGAAATTGACAGTTGAGCCAAGAAAACTGAAAAACGTAGAGCATAAACAGGAAAAGATTTCCGGATGAAGAACGTTAGCCAGAGTGCAAAATCTAGCAGCTAATAATCAACCCAATGCTTCCAGAGACAAAGCAACCACCACTAACAAAACCTGATATGTCTTGGCGATCCATTCCAAGAACTAAAAATCCAAGTCGAGCACTTCGAATGTAATGAGGAAGTATCAGTTTAGAAGCATTTACAACCCTCACCAAATGAATGCCGTTTTTCCTGTATTATTCAATTAAAATTCACCATCAGCTGAGAGTTTTCCAGAAATAAATTGTCCCAATTTAAAGTCGAGCCTATACAAAACATTCGATCCAAGAACTTCCCAGACAAAACCGACAGAATTAATAATTAGTGAAAACAGAAATTGACATATTTTTCTACTTTTAGCCATTCAAGACATATTCCTTAGAAAAACTAGAAAAAAAACCTAAAAGCAATGAACTTTTGGTAGTGTGCATGCAGGTTACCGCACACCACGCGCACACATACACAAACAAAAAATAAATAAATAAATAAATAAAAGTGAAATGTACCCACGTCACTATGTGGAAATATGGGGATTAAAGTAGATGTAGATGTAGTGCTTTGAATGTGGCCACTTGACAATAAGCCACACCACCAAATTGAATATTAGCAACGACTGTCAAATTGTAGGATTAGGAAAGAAATTTCTAGCATATCTGAGTATTTAGATTAACAAAGTATCCCTCCAACCTCAATTAATGCCATAAATGATAAATGATTTCATCAAATTCCATAGACTAAGAGAAACCAATCAATACAACAGCCAAAACAGTTGCTATACTGCTGAAGTAATCTTTATATGGAATACACAAACTTGTTTACACCGCAATGGATATCAGAGCGCAAAAATGCATGAACCAGAAAATAGAGTTGCGCGTAGAAACTTTCTAAATCGAGCATTACAAACTTATCCCAAGCTACCAGCGAAGAAGAAAAGAAAAGAAAAAAACCCACAAAATCTACTAGACTACATTTGGATCAAATCACTGACAGTAGTAATGTGGCAGATAATATCATTGACATGCAAAGCATCAACTCAGGGGCACAAGCATGGTGACAATTTCCACCTAAGAGAACTACTTCATCTGATGAACTCAAGAAGATGCATGTATTTTAACCACCAGTGATAAACACTCAACTTGCAGACCAAAAAGAAAATCTTCCTTTTGCTGAGAATAAAAAGAAGAAGAGAATATTGGAACTAACAGCTTTCCCTTACCATTTTATGTTCACATGTCTAAAAAGCTTCAATCTTGTCTCAAAGACAAAAATCCCTCTTGCTCATGCAAGAAACAAGTGAAGATAACAGTTCAACAATTGCCCCCTTACCCCCACTCCAAAACACACACAGACAAAGAGGTACACCCTACACTAACTGTTGCAGAATTAAATAAAGCTCACACATCCCGTCTCCCGTCCCCAAACCTCACTGAAAAGATGTAAAAATTATATCCATGATTCAAGAAAATAGTTATCATACAAACTAATATAGACCATAGACACATTAATTTAAGAAGATGGAGTAAGAACTTCAACTTCAAATTTTCATTTTTTATATTAGAAAGCACTGTCTTGCAGCAATACTCAGATAACAGAAAGTTGTGAAATACGTCCTCCGAATTCAAACACTATCACCTCAATAAATCAAGGGGATTGAATGCGCCACCGCGACGAGAGCTACGGTTATGGAGGCGCCGGCAAATCCGGGAGCGTCTGAGAGCGACCGAAAAAGAACGGTGGAGAAGATGAGAAGGAAATTCAATTAATAGTGGAATTTGAGGCGCACGTTAAGAAATTGGCGCACGTTTGGTGGGGCATCCCCGACCCTCCGCGCGCGGGCTCATGCCGTCTCATGTGTGCCCGTCCTCATGGGATTGGACTGACCCGAAACCACAAGGACTTTCGTGACAATGCAAAATAGCTCTGCGCCGACGTTTCCATAATTTTCATCAACTGTTTGACAAAAAGTCAGTTAGCCCTGCAGTCGCGTGTAAAACGCTGATGACGCAATAGATGACGTAAATTTCTCAGGCGGCAGCGTCCCGTAGTCGGTGAAGGTGCTCCGCGGGGCCCCACTCCGAAAATCTTTGTCTCAATTTACTTCTCCTCAGCTTAGGCTATGTCCTATGTTTGGGACAGGGTTTTATTGAGAGTTGACGTTTGATGTATTAGAATAAATAATATATATATTTTTTAAAAAATTGATATATGAATAAGATAATTTATTTAAATATATATAAAATATATAATAAGAATTAAATGATATAAAAATAATAATAATTTTTTAAGGTATTATTAGTAAATATAAATTTAAAAATAAATATGTATATATATTAATTTAATTATAAATAAGAGTAATGATTAAAAAATAATTATTTTAAAAAATTTCATAGTATAAGATATTTAGTTGCGAGAAGTTGATAGATAAAAAACGGTGAAAGGTGGCTAAAAAATTTAGCCTTGGAGTGATTTATTAGACTAAAGTCTCAATTTTAGCTAATAATTAATTACAATACAAAATCAAATAAAACGGGTTTTCTGCTATGGTTAATAATCTGCAAGTTTTCCCCTTTCTTGTTGAACTTGAAAAATAATCAACAACAATGTGAACTATTCGATCTATCAAGTAAGTCCAAAGCAAAAGTTTCAGCACAAAAATTTTCAAAATTTTAGTTTTCATCAGTATTTAAGTTCCATGCATCCTAACGAACTTATTATCGAATTTTATTTTTATTTTTATTATCCTTAATACTTTCATTTTTGTTATTCTTTCTCTCTTTATTTTGTATTTATAAAAAAAATTCAATAATCAAAATATAAAATTGAATTACTCAAAATTATTTCGACAATATACACAATCAAATTAACAAATTTGATTTAATACTCATCACACAATTTGACACTATATGCCAAAATTTCAGTGAATGAACACCCTAAAATTCATCATAAATTGTAAGGATAGATATGTTCAAATCTGCAGCCAACCCAATTAAAACTAGACCGTGGGGGCTGCAAAACCCCAACTTTTCAACAAGTTGGGATTATCAAAAGGGCGTAGCATAAATTATAATTTCAAGAAACAAGAGAATATTACAGGTAATATTCTTAACTTTCCAAAGTTCCAACCTAGCTCTAGTTGGATAATAATAAACCTTTTTTTTTTATTTTTTTACTTTTTTTGTTGCTTCCTTTCTCCACTTCTGCAATAAAGGGAGTTTATATGTGGCAAAAACATGTTGCATGCCAAGAAAAGGAAAAGTCGAAAGGATTGATGCGTTGTTGATAATGCGAGGCAAAGGGCATCTTTAGGAACCCTAAAGGGATAAGGTTGATTGTCTCTCGGTCTTTAGCTCTAACTTATTCTATATATTATAAGATACAGGGAAGATTTGTTTTACAAAGATTTTTGTCCAAGACATATTTGATTGGCATACTTGCAAAGTCATCTTAGGTAATTAAAATATTTGTCAAATCAGATACTAACACGTTGCATTTTGCTGTAATAAAATTTCAATAATTAATTGTTTATATTTTAAGAATTAAAATAAACATAATTTTTAATATTAGATAATGAATAAATTAACATTTTTATTACAGGTGGCAGCGTCTAATTAAATCGTGACAAGTGTCAAGACGAGTCAATCATATCGTGCCACGTGTCAAATCTTGCAAGTTTGGAAGGAAAATATTGTTAATTCGATAATTAATTCGTAATCATCCGATTAAAAGAAATAATGTCAAATCAAATATTCTCGATCAATCAGGTTGTACCACGTCACTCTACAAACACTACAATCAGACTTTCTCACCCTTATAAATACAAGTAGCTTTGGATGGTTCAACATAGGGCTGGAATCGAGCCGAGTCGAACTCGAGTAGTAATCTACTCGAGTCGATTTTTTACGAACTCGAGCTCGAGTTACATGTTAAATCATGTTTGAAATTTTTTTTTTTTTTAAAAAAAGTCGAGCTCGAGCTACTCGATCGAGCTCGTTATTGACCGAGCTCGAGTCGAACAACTCGGTTGAGTCACACCCCTAGTTCAACACACACAACAACTAACTGAATAAGCAACAAAAAAACTTCAAGTGAAGAAGCATTTAAAGAGTTCAAATCTTCTTTACCAGCTTTAAGAAGTTCGAGAGAATTTTTCATCAAATTCAAAACGTTTTTCCTAAAAATTTATCAAATCTTGACTTTTGATCCATATCCAAAATGTTAAATCAATGGATTAATGTTATTAAAAGTTCTAGTCAACATCAAAGAGTATCAATACTCAAAAGTTCTCTTAATTTCAATTGAATTCTTCGATCAACATTCAAATCAAATAAATTAGAAGAAGAATCAGATGATTAAATTAGAAATTGTACCCATAAAATTTCACTTGATTCAAATTGTAATCGATTTATACAAATTTCTTATTTATTAGAAATTCTTTCCAAGATTTTTGTACTACAGTCACTCCAATTTATTATTTATTATTTAATTTTTATCTTTTCTAAATCCTTAAAAATAGAATTTGTTAATTTTTTTTTAAATTCATATTCTTTTCACTTATCATAAATCCTAAACAAAAAGGCATATTATTATATTATGTTTCTTTCATAAAAGAACTCATATTATTTTTTTTCTTAAAAAATATTTATTTATGAAGTAATTATCCTCTCATACTTCATAGCCTAGCAATCTTCTTCCCTTCCTCCATAACATTTTTTTAAAAAAAATATGAAGTAAGTAATGGTTTTTGTTCTCTCTCCCATATATTCGAGAGAAGTGAGCAATTCAGTACATCTATATTTCTAAACCAAAGTAAACAAACAATTATATAAAACAAATTAATAGTTAATGCATACACGAATAGACTGTAAGCACAATTGTCTTCAATTGCTGGAGCATTGGGCCTTCCAGAAAGCCCACTACCAAAGCCCACAAGACAAAATCCTTGCAACCCGAACAATCTCATTGTTTTCTACAAAGCTTAATAAGTTAATCTACTTTAATTGAATTCGATTATATTAAATAATGTTTTTGAATTTAATTAAGGTCAAATTTGGATTTAAGCAATTTTTTAAACTCAATATCACTGCTTAATTAAAGTTTACATTGATTTTGAATTTTATAAAATTAAAGTAAAGATTTTTTTTTGTTTTTTCACCACAAAACACACTGCAACCATCACCATTTTAAATTTTCTCTAATTTTCTCTTATTTTTATACAATTTTTAAAACATTACATATAAAAACACACATAAAAAACGAAAAAAAAAAACATAATCCTTGTTCTTATTATAGCTATAAGTAAATCAAGTTATTTTTATTCATTTGGTATTTATTTTGGCTCCATATTATACTTTATTCCACCAGTTATCTATAATTAGTAAAATTTGCACTCTATGTGAGTGTGGGTTTATTTATAAATTATAAATTATTGTAAATTTATTAATAAAAATAATATATTTATTCAATATTAAAATGTATAAAGAATATTTTAAAAATAAAATAAAGAAATATTAAAAATTGAAAAAAATTAAGTAAAGACACCAATATAAAAGTTAGAAGAAAAAGAAAGAAAAAAAAAAGAACAAAGAAGAGAATTGTATAATTTTACATTTTGCTAAGACATTTTAATAGAAAATGATAAGAAAATGAAAGAATTTTAAATATGATAAAATTTGAGAGAATATATAAAATAAATTGTAAGTTGGATAAAACAAGGAGAAGAAAATTATAAAAACAATAAAAGTATTTAATATAATAGTGTTTGTGTAAATTCACTTTTGTGCAATCAAACAGCCTTATTGAAATAATAATAACTAGTTACTCACACATGTGCATTTTAATTTAAAGTATAATATTTTTGTTACACATAAAATTAAAACTAATAAGTGAATAAAATAAAGAAATTTGAAAAAAGAAATAGAAAAACAAATTAAAATTTCAAAGGGAAAAACAGTTACATGTAAAATGCGTAAAAAAAAATTTAAAATTTGAGAGAACGAAAAGTTAATAAATTTGAAGGAGAAGTGGTGTTGGAAATTATAGTTTTTTTTTTTTATCTAAGTAAATTTATTATATTGCTTATAATTTAATATAGCTTAAGTGGGGATTGTTGTAGAATTACCCAAGATGCAAACAAAAAGCATGTCTTAGCCATAATAATATATTACAATTGGTCAGTTTGAAGCAGTCAAACGATGAGGCGGAGAAGGGAATCACCCACACTCTGATGCATTATTCTTCTACCTTTACTGCCATTAATTTACTCCCCAACTCTAAAAACCAAAGCCGAACATGAAACCAAACAGTAGTTGTTCTATGAGTCAGCAATCCGTAGCAGATGACTGCATAATGTCAAACGTTGTATTAATATTATATCACAAGCTCTTTATGAAGGATGCGCTATATCCGCTTTGGTCATCCCAGTACTTTGACCAAAGCATCACCCCGCCGTACTTCCTCGACCGCCGGATCACTGGCAGGATCTCCTTCGTCAGCACTTCAGTCGGAATGAACCCGCTCCCCGCCGCCTGCGGCGCCGCCGGAAGACCCAGGAATATCTTCCCGGCGTTCACCGAGCTCGTCCAACGCGTCCACGCGTTCTTCAAGTTATCCGTGTTCCCCGGAGCGTACTGGCATGGAGGATTATTGTAGAACTGTACCCAAATGTAGTCGAAAAGCCCCGTCTGAAGCGCCGATCCCAGCAAACGGTCGGGAAACGGGCACTGTGGCGCTCCGGACACGTACACTCTTCTCCCGCGTCGGCTGTACGATTTCAGGAATCTCACGAGATCGCCGTAGTACTGCGACGACCCTTGCTCGATGTCCAGGTCTACGCCGTCCAAGACGGCGTCCCCGAGGGGCCGGGAGGCGGAACGGCCGCCGAGGAAGTTGTTCCATAGGTAGACGGATAGGCCACGGGCGTCCTCTCTGGAGGAGAGAGTGTAGTTTCCGACGCCACCGCCGATGGAGAGCATGACCTTGATGCAGCGCCTCTGGCACGCACGGATTCCATCGCTGACGCTGCGGCAGGACCCGGTGGCGGGGTTGCAGTGGCCAGCGAGGTTGAGGTCGGGGGTTTGACCGCCTCCGAATTTGTTGAGGAAGGCGATGCTGACGTAGGAGAATCGCCCGGTGGCGCAGGTTTCGGCTAGGGTGCCCTCATTGCCGTTTTGGCCCCAGTAGACGGCGATACCACCGGAGGCGGAGGCGAGGAGGAAGGCTTGCAGGAGGAGGATGAGAAGAAGAAGTAGTGGATGCATGGATCTACGTTTGATTTCCATGTTTGGTGTGAATCTACGATGACAACAAACCTCTGCTATTTATAGGCTGGAAGGGTTTTAGAAATTATTATTACACTGTTAGGTTATGCTTGGAATCCAACTTTTAATACCAAACCAAACTGTCAAATTTTACGCTATTAAATATACCATTCAACAAAATTTTTATTTAAATTCAAATTCAAAATTTATCTCTCTCATATATATATATAGTTAAGTAATTAATCAAAATAATATGTATATATATTACACATATACTCACATTCATTTTTATCTATATCCTAAAATATAATCATTATTCCTATAAATTATCACATTATTCAATTATTATTATATATTTTATATATATATTCAAATAAATTATACTATTTATTCCATCAAAACATTACTTTCAAACATACTACCCATCTCAAAACATCTCCTATCAAATATCATATTTAACAAAAACTGCTCTCCCATGTTTTTTGATTTTATAAATATAAAATATAAAAAATATTAAAATAATAATCATGGGAGTGTTTGTAGTGGTGGAGCGGGAATCTTTGACTTGGAAATGTGGAGATATGGGAAAGTTGGAAGTCAACGAAAAGATTTTTTTTTTGTGATTACATAAGAGGAGAAATAAAATAATAGTAAGGCCAAGACTTTGGGTGAAGAGATAGCGAAGACAAGGTACAATTGGCTGATTCAAAGTAGGTGGGGCGTTCCAGTGAAGGGCATTTGATTTTATACTTTAATTGAATTGAAGAAGTTGCAATGGCTATAATGCAACTGAGGGGAAATGGTCACTTAGTGTTGGAAATGTTAAGCACTAGTTATCATATCCTGTAAAAAGATTGATAGATTAAGAATATATTGGATGTGTGGATCGAGCACTTGCACCACTTGTTGGGTGCATGGATCGAAGACTTGCACGCCCATCATTTTTTCCATGTGATATGGCCCTTGTGTAAATATGCAATCATTGAGCATAGTTGGTGATCCTCGAGCATTGTTTTGATACTTATTTGTTAAATTATTGAGTCTAATAATACTTGTTTTACATGTAACAGGTGTAATTGAAAACTTTAATTAAATTTTATTAGGTTACGTGGAGAAATCTAATTAAACCGAGAGCATTACCTATAGACAATACTAGTTGGATTTGAAGCAGGATCCTGCGTGTATGGTAAGTTAAACTATAAAATTTGATTGGACTTTGTTGGGTCGTGTAGAGAGGTTCAATCAAATCGAAAGCATTACTCATTGACAACATCTATTGAACTTAGAATAAAACCCAACTAAATCAAAGAGAACTATTAATAGATATGCACATGAACATATAAATAAATGGATTTAACATCATGTGTTAATTTAAAACTTAAAATTATGAGTTATAGGTCAAATATCTATTTATATATAAGTTATTTTTCTCTCTTTTTTTTTCCATGTAGGTAACTAACTCATTTTCCAACTCATATTTGTTTCCAAAAATTTTTTCCTTTAAGTATGAGTTTCTTCAACTTGCTTATCTTTAATCAGAAACTTCTTGAATGTCTTACAATTTTACTAAATTGTTCATCTACACCCATCAATTTCGTGGGATATCCTTCCATGAATCTCACCAAGTTACTCATCTACCCCCATTAATTTTGTAAGGCTTCCTTCAATGGAATATGAATCTCTTATGTGATCACCAAACACCATTTCATAAAATATGAACATCTTATATAATTATCAAGTACTGTCTTTTATATTCATCTGTTAAACCATTCGTTCTAATGCCATTTATTGAGTATGTGGACCGAGCACTTGCACCACTTGTTAGTGTGTGGATTAAACTTTTGCATGCTATCAACTCTATAAACCTTTTATAGAATATATACCTCTCACATGGGGTACTGTCATCAATATTTGTCTACCAAACCATTGACTTTGATATCATGTGTTGTGTGTGTGGCAAATCAAGTGGAGAAGTTCTATTAAACTGAGAACATTACTTGTAAATGGCACATATTAGACCTAGAGGGGAGCATTAGGTGCGTTGTAAGTCTAACTACAAACTTGAATTAAATTTTATTGAATTAGATAGAGAAGCCTAATTAAATCAAAAGTATTACTCATAGACAATATTTGTTAGATCTAGAGTAAAACCCAACCAAATTATGAAGAATCGTCTAAGAATTTGCAAGTGAACATGTAAATAAGTGATTTTGATATTATGTATTAATTTAAAATTTTAAAATTATAAATTATGAGTCAAATATTTACTTATATATAAGTTACTTTTCTTTTCTTTTTTCAATATTGAAAATTAACTCTTTTTTCAACTCATATTTGTTTCCAACAAAATACCATATCAAAACTTGAAGGCTGATTGAACATTCCAGGTTACCAACCTAAAACTTGAAACTCCTTCCATCCTAGGTTCCACAAAAGCTGCTGCATTTAGTTTCATGTTCATATATTACAGAAAACAGTTTTCTTTTTTAATTGGTTTCTTTCGTTCAGCGTGAGACGATAAAGACTGGCAATTATATACATTTCCCAGTACAAGAATGAGAACCAAAATGGCCCTTGTAGAGACGAACAAGCATACAACAATTAAATACATTGCAGTCAGAAACACAACCATTTACAGCAAATAAGATGCCAATCAAATGCTTTTTCAACCACACCACTTCTTTTCCATTTGTTTTACCCTACAGTCAGTCCCTTTGACAATGTATATCTTGAAACAAAGCCTTGGAGACACAGTATGAAGACTTCTTCTGATCATTGTTTGCTTTGCCTCCTCTGTGATTTTCTCCGGAGCAAGCACGTTTGTTTCCGGTCATTGGGGGCTCACACACCACTGCAACTGGTTGTTTGCTCATCCTTCCTTTTTGAAAGAAAATTGTACTTGCATTTTGTCGCCTTGGATTGCTTTGGGGCCCAAACTTTTGTAAATCATGGGCCTTGCTTACCAAAGGTGCAAATCTCCTAGCTCTCTCCCTCTTCTCCCGAGCTTCATTTAGGATTCGGGCGTGCTCGTCATCTCCAATCTCTCTTGAACTCTCGCAAAGATTGGCACAAGGCTGCAAGATTGGCACAAGGCTGCGAGGACTCCCCCTCGGTTGAGGATGATTGGTTAATGTTGTTGGCTGTGGCTTCTCCTTCCTATCATTCTTATCCCTCAATGATTGATTGGTATCCTGACTGTTAAACAGGAGACTGGGAGCTTCATCTTCATTGCCAAATGATAGCAAATCCATTTTTTGTGTAGATCTTTTTCACAACATCTTCAAGTTGGTCCGAATACCTGGCCAAATGTGGTGTTAAGAACTTCTCGTTTGATCCGTTAATAAGATTATAAGATTGACAAGCTGCATGCGTCATGCTAGAAATTGATGATCATTCAATGACAACTGATTCCTCAAATTTGTAAGCACATTGAGGAAGTAAGAAACCAAGAATCAGGGCATAACCGTTAGAACCAATGCCTATGTTTGTTTTGAAAATTTTCACCCTAAAAACTTACACTTTTTAAATTTTATCCCTATCTCTCTCATATTTTTATACATTTTTTAAGGCAAAAACATCTAAAAACACATACTCAAATGTTGTGTAGGAAGCAATTATTCTAAACTTGGCAGCATAATATTAAGTCCAGCTCAAGATTAGAAGCCTCATTCATTACAAAACATCACTTATCCGGGCAAAATTTTCCACATTCAGCAAATGTGCTGTTAGCTTCTTGCTCGTCCAAGAATAGCCACACTTAATCAGTGAAGCCACTAATTTATTCCTATCTAAGAAGGGGCTGCCATGTAAAACAGGGAAAAGCAACATTGAACCAGAAAAGGAAGAGATTCAAGAAAGTAAAACCCTTGATTATTTGTGTCATGTTTTGAGAATGAAAGGTGCTTTCGGGTGAGAAAAGGAAATATAGAAAAAAACAAGCAAAAACAGAAAAGGAGGACGAAAGAAAACTGAGAACCTGGATAAATTTAAACAAAGTGTGTACCTTGCTCTCATAGTCCGTTCAACATAATCAAATAGACTGATATTGCCATGAATTCCTCCTGCCATAAGGTACTGAATGATCTCTAACAGAGAACATATTTCCTTCAGCATCTCCCGCTTTCTAGATTCCCCTATCATTGCCAAAACATCTGATCTCAGAATTTCTATACGAAGTAAGATCTGCAATTCATATCTTGGCAAATTAGGGAAATAATTTTAAAATGAAATTAATAGACTGCACCTTTTCCATCACAGAAAACTATAACGAAACTAAGCAAACTCCTGATATAGAAGGATACTCTCTAACTATATATTCTGATGAGGAACAGGGACCACAATCCAGGTGGATCTTCTTCATTTCCTTAGGCGCCCTTAGTAGAAGCTCTATTAATTTTCCACAAAAAGCTTCAGTCCAATAATTATTGGAATTTCTGGTTAGTTCTTGACCTTCAGAATTATTTTCATCATCAGAATTATGACGTAACCAATGAATGGAAGATCTGACAACTCGCTCTGCAAGATTCTGCAAGTCCATTCCCGAATCCAAACCTTGTTGAATTCTCTCAGAGAGATTTTTGAAGAAGGATTCTAAGGTCTCAGATTTTGAAAGAGGCTCAGCTTCCTCTTTCATGGGAGATGGCTCAGATGTTAATGAATTAAGAGCAGATAATTCCTCTGGACTTGGGAACAGGCAATGTTGTTAAGTGATATGGATCAAGTTTACTAGTTTGTTTCATCCAGCATTTAAGAAACTATAATTTCTTAGATTTTTCTAAATTTCTGAAAATGTAAAGCTCAAACAAGTCAAAATTAGATCCACCAAAGGCTGCCTTGCAGAAGGAACTCCATGTGAGCTCCTGATACAGATGCCTTTGGCTCCTTTTCCTTTTTCCATCTCCACATGGTTCACAATTACCTGAGATTGTATCAGTTTGGGAACCAAAACATCTGTTTGACTCATTCGTATCCTCATCGTAGGTATCATGAGTCTTGTCATCTGTGTTGGGCAATTTAGATCCGCTTATATTTCTGTTGAGAACAAAACTACCATCCAAGATGTAGAGAACAGCCAAATGAGTCGTCAATGGCTTCAGACTACCCATGAATATATCCCCATTGCTACTTGCAAGGGAGACCAGGGACCAATATCCTTTGGTATGAAGAAAACTCAAAAACATTTGCCAGGTAGGTATCTGGTTTCTAGAAGTGATTCCACCCATTTCTCTATGCAGCAGTTCAAGAACCCTTCCTGCAAAAAAACCACTACCACTCTGCTTTTTGTTTTTCCCCGACCCTTGATAGCACTCACTTACTAAACTAATATTTGTTGAGCCTCTAATCTTCTCACAATCTTCATATCTATGAACAGCCTTAACCTGTAGCTTAATACTTTCTTTGCCTAAATGAGCCCAAAACGAATTCTGACCATGTAAACTCTCCGAATCTCTAGATTCTGAGGCATTCAAGGTGTCATTGGTTTCAATAACACTTTGAGCACTCTTGAGGTTCACAAATCAAGATCGCAGTACTTGCATTCGGATGGCATTCCATTCACATCCAATATCTCAAGGCTTAATTCCCCTCTATATTTTCTCTTATTCAAACCACCGAAATCCACAAAGTCAAACATCACACCAATTTTTGGATAGGTTAAACCTAAAGGCGGTAGAGCCGAGCCCAAAACAATCAAGTCACTAGAACAGAACCCCCATCCCATCTTCCTAATCCCAGCCTTCAAACTTACGAGTTTGTCCCCAGATTCAATACTCTTCTCGTCAACTCGTTCCATTTTCAGTTCGTCACTCATAACATGAACCCAACAAAGATGAATATCCCTAACAAAAAATGCCTCTCTCACAGCAGAAAACGCCTTATCAAACTCACGCAACTCCGAATAATCAAGCAAATCATTAACTGACTGGTCAATAGGTGAAAGCAAAATGACTAAATTAGAAGGAACTTTTGCAAAATTGCCTTCCATACTATCATCCTCACCTGATAGATCATCCTTCTCAGTTTCCCACGCGTAGTCGTGAATCAATTGAAGCAACGAGCTCGCTGTGTACGAAGCACGTGCGCAGCAGGTTGAATTTGGCAAATCAGTGAGGCTGGCAGTGGAATTTGGGCTGGATGACAGGGAATCCACGGTCTTGGAAGGGAGATTGAAGGAGATGGATGAGGCGGAGAACAGCGGCGGAGCGGAGAGGAGAGAGAGAGGAGAAGAACAGCTTATACGCGGAGAGGGTGGAGGAGAGCGGAGGGAAGTGGAGCACACGGGCTGCGACGGAGGTGACGGCAGACAGGTAGGAGGTTGGATTTTGGAGGGTGAGAAGTGGATGGAGGTCTACGAGGAGAACAATGCGCAGGCTTTGGAGAAATCTACCGGCGGTAGAATTGCCGGCGCCATCGACGGAAGGTTCAGACTTCTGGTGGCGGTGGGGCTAATGAGCACTTGGCGTACGATGCTTCGGCATAGACAATTTTACGTCCACCGGAGGAGATGGCGACGGATCGGAAAGAAAGGAGAGGCCAATTGCTAAGATACGCAGTGGGGATCAGGTTTTGGGATTTGAGCGGGAGAATGGGATACAGCGGCGAATTTGACATGCAAAATTGCCTCTTTCATGACATCTTGTGAAAAGCGTGAATTGCCTGCAAGAACACGCGATTGAACGAACGGGCCGCAGTTGACTAAAGATGAACTCTCCACGACGACGTTTTGCATACTAAACGTTTTGTACGAATTTTATCGATATTTACGTTATAAATGTCAATTAATATGTATACACTGTACTTATCCAACAAAGTACCTCAAAATATGAACCATAAACCCTAATCTACTAAATAAAAACGTAAAAATATACAACAAAAAAATACTTTTGTTAAAAAATCTAATTAAAATGTAGTAGAATTTTAAAAATGTTGTATATATTTGAAAACTTGTTAAGCATTTTAAATGATAGTTCATTTGATTTATGATTTTTTTTTATACGAAGAGAATGAACTAAAAATATACTATAATAAAAAATGAAACTTAAATTACGAGAAAAATAATTCGGATAAAAATGTATTTATGAACTGCTATGTTTTATAAATTGACTAGTTCACAGTTCTCGTCAATTTTATTTGATTTTAAGGATTCAAAGGCTATGTTTGGTTACAAAGTAAACATTATTAATTTTTATTTAAAAATCTTTTAAATTAATATTTTATCATATAAATTTTATTCAAATTTAAATTTATCTCTTTTTTACTTTTTATAATTATCTAATTATTTTTTAATTACTATATATATTTACAATCAAATCAACATGTCTTTATTCATTATTATTTAAGAAATTTATATTTTATTATCTTATTCAATCATTATAATATATTAAATAAATATAAAAATATTTTTTTGATCTTTTTAAATTTTACAAGCTAAACACAATTTCCATCTCCACACAAATCACCAAAAGTTTTCTTCCATCTTAATTTGAAAACGAACATGACTTGAGAATTCTAATGGTATATTTATTTTTAAATTTTGATCCCTGAAAACAAATATTGAATTATTACATATTTATTTTTATTTTTTTTATTTTTTTATTTTATGTAATTTTTGAAATAAAAATATTTAAAAACACCGTCCAAATTTAAAAATAAACAACATGGTCCCTTGTCTTTTATAATTTCCTAGAAAGATCCTCTTACTCTGTAAACCTCTGATCAATCGACCCATAAAGTCTTTCCCCGAATTGATTTCTCCGACAAAATGGAGTACGATTTCAGGAAGCGCCCGGGCCCGTCTTATGGTTCCAACGCGCCGCCGTATGGAAGGGCTCCCTCCGCCGCCACACCATCGAGTGCCGACGCTCGTCCCGCGTACGGTCAACCGCCTTCGCTCTACCCGAAGATCGGTGGCGCCGGCCCTCATTCCGCCGCCGCACACGTCCGAAACCCCCCTCTTCACCACGCGCCTCCTCCCCCTTCCACCTGTACGCCTCTTCCTTTCTGTATTTATTTGCGCTCGTTGTTATTACGATCTCGCTTACAAATTATTTGATTTTGACTATTGTTGCGTTCAATTTTTGGTGTCTGATTCGCAGCTGGGGTGGGAATTAGGGTTGCTGTGAAACCAGAGTATCGGATTAGCCCACCGGTATATGTCTTTTTCATTGGATAAAGAAAAATGAGATCTTTGGATTTCTATTGTTTGCCTAACAGTTGATTGACTGGAAATTTTGTAGCCTCCTCTGTCGCCACAACCGGGAGAGATTCCACGAAGCAATTTCCACTTTGATTTCGAGTTTGAGAGGAATGTTTTGACTGAAGCGGTGAAGGAAAATCCGAACTGGAGTAGGCTTGGAATCGAAAGCGTTCCTCCACCAAAGGCAACTGACACAGCATCTTCTTATGTATGCATCCAATTTTCTAATTAGGGTTAAAGCATGCATTTTTAGTTCAAGTTATGATGCATTGATGGCAGGGCTGATCATTTGACTTGTTTACGGATTGATCCTTGTGTTGCTTTGCCTAATGACCAGTTTCAAATTTAATTATATTTTAGTACTAAGTGAGCATAGTTCTTGCATTTGAGTTGGATTAATACCTGATCATGGCATAAATCGGCTTTTTAATGTAGGGTTCTGCCGCAGATCCCATAGTGAGCAAATATATAGCAGCAGGTCTCAGCAGAGAGGCTGTGCCACTTGCAGTGGCAAATTATGGGGACAACCCCACTAAGGTAATATCTATCTTAATATTCTTTCGTGTTTAATGTACAAGTTCAAGGGAAAAACCACTAAGAGGGAGTTTGGGTGGTAAGCTGTTTTGAAGAGTTCATTAGAACATCATAAAAAATGTTTATTAAAATTTTTAATGAAAGAGCTTTAAGGTTCTCAAAAAAAAAAAAGTTTAGTGCTTATAAGCTTCTTAAAAATAAGTTGATCTTTGTTGATTTGTTTTCAAATATTTTATAAGTTATTTCATTATATATATTAAAAATGACATAATATCTTCAAGTACATTACATAAATGACATTTAATTTATTTTTGTCATTATTTTACTATAAAAATTATAATTAATTCTAATTATAAGTTTCAACAAAATTTTGTAATATGATCCATCCAACCAATTTATTAATTTATTTTTAAAATAAGATGTAAAAGTTTATAAGTTCTAAAAGCATCGTATAAGCTATGTGATCTTAAAAGCAAGTTTAGCCAAACACCCTCGAAGTCTTACCTTGATTTTTGTTTATTTGCATGCAAATCATTCTGTGGTCTGCATATAAGCCTGTCACTGCCTTTTTGTGCTGTGACATGTAATGGTTTACGCTTTCTTATCAACCCTGCAGTGCAGTAACTTTCTGCATCATCTGTGTGCTGTTGGACGTGCACAAATGCAGAATTTTGATAGCATGAAACTAACCACATCTATGTTGCATCCACTTATTCTTAGGTTAAGGAATTTGCCAGTGGATATACTCTTTTACGGGAAATGGGATTCCCATCGAACAAAGTTGTGGAAGCCTTAATCATGTATGGCAATGATACCGAGAAGGCATTGGCTCATTTTCTCAACAGTTCTACCTGAAATAATATTGTTGGAACACTATCTGGTACAATTTACATTAGGTATACACTGTAGCCTTACGAATGTCAATTTCAGTGTTGGTTGTAAACAGCGGTGGTCTGCAGGGGTATTGTCTGATTGTATAGCAATTTCTGTTGAGGGATTACCTTTTGTACTCGTGCATGGTTTTCAATTTGAATATGCTTTTGACTGATCTTATTACCTTTTTTGATGGTTATGAATTTGAATCACCTTGACAAAGATGTCAAGCTTCTGCAATTATCCGTTGTAGCACTGAATTCTTAGTTGATCATTCCACAGCTACATGATGAATTTGCTTTGCAGCATGCATTATTGCTGGTGTTATGCAATTGGCAACTTGACATCTTAACTAAAATGTCATTATGTGTTTTCATGAGCAAAATTGGAGTTAATACCAAACTTTGCAGAAAACTAGGTTACTTATTCTTGCTGTAAGAGATTAGGTTTGATTGGGTTGTAATTTACTAAAGCATGCAGTCTCATTCGTCAATTCTCTCAAATGTTCACACACTGGACGCCTACATCATGGCTTCTTATTAAGAGCCAGAAGCCATTTTTGCTTGACACGATTTAAATTTCTGGGCTCTAGAAAACAATGTAGGAGACAAAACTGTCCTGCCAGTGTGGAGAAACAGATTGAAAATATGGTCTCTTGCACCAACTATATTGGGGTTGAACTTTGTGTTAAGATTTCCTCCTTCAGTAGAAGAGCCGAAACGGTCAAGTCCCCGGACTGGGCTTGGATTTACGGTCTTGTCCACCTGCTCTCGAGTCATGTCTGGGCCATCTTACTGATTGGTTCTGCTTGTGAAGAACTTGACGGTTTCATATCTTTTTCTAACATGAGACTGTAATCGATTTAAAGTAAGTCGTCCTTGGGTGTGTTTCTTTTAGGGGTGTTAGCGAGTCAAACTTGATAACTACTCGAGTTTATCTCAATTTTGCAAAATGTCAATTTAATTCAGAGTTTGAGTTAAGCAACAATATTAAGTTAAAGAAATTATTAAGATTCAAAATTATTTTGGAACTTAATTAGCTTTGAGACTAGTAAATTGATTTATAAATTCCCATAATTTGCTTGTTGATCTAGTTGTGCTTCGCCAAATGAATGTGTTGAAATGTGCTCCCCTGCCTCTTAAAAGCACAAGTGCTGGCTGAGTTGCTTCTTGGATGCTGTACCTGGTGCATAAAATCAAGATAAATATTATAATTTTAAGCACTCGACCTAAACATATTAAGTATATATTCGAATAGACCGATTTGGTTGGATTGAATTGCCACTTGTTGCAACACGTGAAGTAGCCTCACTGAATTGTTCCAACCAAATGCTTGCTATTCATTTAAGCACGCATAAATAGTCACTTATTTACTGGACACAAGCAATAGTGGTTTGGGAGATTATATACTAGTGCAAATGTAACTAGTGTTCAATTTCATAATACGTGCTGTGATTTTGATACATGGCAAGGTTTAATTGATCATTTTTTGAAAATCATGACACTTTTCTTAAGATTAAGTCATTTGGTGTATTTAAACCTGCTGCACAGTCCTGTGAACCAATAAAAGTGGTAGAACTCTGAAGGATTCATCATGACATGAATGTTTTCCTTATCTTATTCCCAGCCATAGATGGATTTGTTCAATTTGAGGATGTTAATGGACTAAACAAGCCAGTGGGGATTTGTTTTTTCCCTTCAATTTTGTGGATTCTATCCCTTTTTAGGGTTTCATTTAACCAGTTTGTGGTTCTTTGCTTGCCCTGGTGGCATTGAAGGAATGGAAAAGTCATATAAGGTATCATATGAGACATTTGGTTCCAGACACCGGTGGAATGGACAGACTACTTTTCAAAATTATTGACTTAATCCAACAATAAATGCTTCTTACTCAAAAATTTTCAAAACACTAAAGTAATTAATTTATTCAACCAATAAATGATTTGCTAAAACAATCGAACAATAAATGCTTCAGACTCAATATTTTCATTTATTTTGTTGCTCTAATTGGCTTCAAGAATTATTTCAGTTACTATGAGCTTCTTGTCACAGTACCACCAGTTCATGCGTAGCTAAGTTATATCAATCTAGTAACAGAAATCTGATTGTGTGCTTATTTTATTCCATTTTATCTGGAATATTTAATGAGAATTTTTTTTTTTGGAAAAAAAAAAAAAAGAAGGAAAAGGGACGAGAAAGTGATAAAATGCCGAGACGGACGAGAAGAAGAAAAGAGACTCGTTTGATTTCTCGCGATCTTTTCGGACTCGTCAAAGGGCCTTTGCTGATTTTCCTCTTTGTTTGCGTAAAGGCGATGCATTGCGGCTTTATCTGGACACGTGGCCCAATCATCTCGCAACACTTTCCACGCAATAATTTGTGATTCAAGACGCTGAATTTAATCAGTTAAACAAAAATAAAAAAAAAAGTCAAATTAATTTTATTTCTTTAACGTTATGCTTTTAGGATATATATATATATATATATATATAATTATTAGAAGTTGCATCCTATTATTATTTTCATGATAGTTCATTTCAGAACGTGAAGCTTCTTTTTATGGTAAAAATGCATTTTGGTTTAAAATATTTCAATATAGAAAAATGATAGATTTAGTATCGAATGCGTAAGGAAATTTGATGTACAATCCACGCATGTCTTGCAATCCTTACTGATAACCATTTTGCATCAGTGTTCAATAAAAGTTCTACAAAATTACACTCAAGGTGCTTAGTAGGTCAAGAAATTATAATACTCATAGTTTAGGGTCTTATTTTTACAATTTGACACTATTAAATAAACAACATAAATTATTCATATTTGGCAATGAAGAGTCAAGAATTCAAAGTCCCTTAGTACATGTCATAAATTTCTTCAGCATTTATGTTAATTTTTTAAATATATTTCTTAATTTTATTGCCTCATAAAAATCCTTTTTAATTTTAATAGTAACTCCTCGATTTCCTTTTCATAAACTTACTAGTATAGATTGACTGTTTCAAAGACCGCACGAGTTGATTTGTGTCCACTTTTGGCTGGAATCTTGATATATACATATATTTAATAAATAAGGTCATTGTTGGCAATTTATTGCATGCCAATAAATCCATAATGCATGTGCAATATTTTAGTAATATAGTATGTAGTTGAAATAAATGAAAATTAGGAGAAGAGTAAAAAGATAATATATATATATATATATATATATATAAAAGTAAGGGTGTTAAGTCATTGCAATTTGTGCAATTAATGTTTTTATTTGCTTAATATATATATATATATATATATATAGTTTGTGTGTGTGTTAAAGAGTGAAAAATGTTTGAAATAAAAAATAAAGAAATGTCGACATAATTTGGATAGAGAAAATAGTTGAGAGATACATCAATAGAATTAATAAGCTAGAAGAAAAGGAAGAAAGAAATGGATAAAATAATAATAAAATTTTAAACAAGGGAGTGATTGTCTAATTTTATTCTGTGTGACCAAAAAAATCTTATTCATGTAATTATATACTATAGATACGATATAGATTAAAGGTATAAAAAAATTAAAAAATAAATAAAATAAGATTAAAATAATTTGAAAGAGAGAATAATTGAGAGAAAATATCAAAAATATGTTAAAAGAAAAAATTAAAAATAAAAAAAGTAAAATAGAGATAGTTGTGTAGTTTTATTTTGTGTAACTAAAAAGTCTTATTTTCATGCATACTAATTGTATATGATAATATTTAGAGACGATTAGTGTCCAAGTGATAAAAAAGAAACCTGTCATTATTTTATATATATATATATATATATATATACATATAATTATTTATAAAGCACATAATAGTGATGCAATTGGTGGAAAATGCCACTGATATTTGGATGTGGATAATCTACTCATGTTAGGGTTGAACAATATATATTTTTTTCCCTAGTGGTTTGGTTGAATTTTTCTCCAAGACCATGTTATGTGATGTCATCTTCACCCATTCCTTGCATTAATCTTGAATACTAAATGAATGTGTCCATGATCTTAAATGCATTTATTTCCACTTTCTAATAAATTTTGTTTAATATATTTGTGGTTTTTGTCATATAAATTTTTCTATATTAGAAGAAGATAGCTTAAGCCTCATGCATATGGCTGTATGTTTTACTTATAATCTTGTGTCCATGTAAGAAGTATATGCTAATTGAGTTCATGTAATGGATGAGTGCATATCTTCTCTACATTTAAATGGAATTTAAAGATTATTAGCATTTGAGGAACTCTTTGCTGCCATACTTGGAATTTAATGATTGTTTTTATTCAACAAATGCAACATTTTTATAACGCAGCCAATCTTTTTGAATTAAATTTGCATTAATAGAGTAAAACTCAGGTATAAGTCCATACTCGAAATATGGAACTCATGTATATATATGACTGTTTAGTTAGAGTCTGCATAATAGGAAAGCTCTATCACAAAACACATGTTGTGATTATTATTTTTTGAAATAATCTTCATTATTTTTTAAATATTTTATACAAATTTTTTTAAAAAATACAAAACAACATGTACCGGAAATAAAAACACACAAAACCATAAATGTTGTTATCCACACGATTGGATAAATATAATATAATATAATATTCCCCAAGATTTATGGGTAACCTCAAATAACTGATTTTTCTATGAATTAAATTGGAGTATGGAAGCATTTTGTGCCATTTCCGCCTTTTCCCGTTTGAAACTTGAAATAAATTACGATTACCGTTAATTTAAGTTATGTTTGTATATAAATTTTAAAAGCAGAAAGTTTGATAGAAAATTTAAGAATATAATAAAAGCAAAATAAAGAAAAAGATAAAAAAAAATTATTATTTTAATATTTGGTATGTTTGTAAGAATTAATTTTGGGGGTTACAAATTTGCATCCGAACACATAACCTTAGTGTTTAATTTAATCACGATGGGACCCAAATATTTTATTATTAAAGAAAGCCCATAAATTTAAATTAAATCCTATAAAATACGCATGCACTTGCTTTTCTTGTTCCTACACAAGTCTCCTCCAACGAAGTGCCATTAACGTGACTCCACTCGCCCCACCATCTCCAGACCTTAATCCACCATAATTCTCCCCAGATTTCGAGTTAAATTAAAGCCCTTTGCTCCTCTGCAACAGCAGCTGTAATCTTTACGCCACGGCACGTGCAGTCCTCCCGTCTTCTGGTGCCATTAAAGCACCACTAATATATATATATATATATATATATATATATAAACAAACCAAAACCAACCCTTCCTCTGCTTTGCTTTATCAACCCCACTTTCAATCATTTATTGCACGCTCCACCTCTGATCGTTTCCGCTCCCTCAAGCAAGAATCTCTATTTTCTATTCCATCACCGCCACCAACCGGTGCGCCTGTCTGGATTCCTGTATTTGAATGTCCGTAACATAATTTTAGCAATGCATGATTTATGTCTGTGTTTGTGCGTTTTGCTTTTTGGCATATCCGTCAATGTAACCGCGGCGTTAATTGGCTTTTTTACAGGATTCTCTTGGTTGGTGGGTCGGCTGGCCGAGGTTGAAACTTGGAAGTTCTTTCATCTGAGTTAGTGGTGGATGTTTATTTATTTATTTATTTTTTGCCAGTTGGATTTTTGTGGGTTTTTTTATTTGGAGCGAAGTTACCAGTTTCGCACAAGAAATTTTTGAATATGCCGTGACATGGTGAACATTCAAAGCCTGCCTAACAGAAGAAGAAAGTTGAATATGAACGGCTGATCAGAGTCAGTGATGGTGGGAAGAAAAAGACATCTCCTTGGCCGCTTTTTGATTTTTTATCTTATTGAAACCTAACTGCTGAATTTGGTTGTTGACCTAACCTCGTTTAGAATATTTAAGCGAATGCCTAAATTGATGGCGGTTAAGTGATGACTATTATGTGTGAATTCCTTTTCTTTCTTTAATTTTTTATTTTTTGGTTCATAGGGATGGGTGAGAGCAAGATCGCTCTTTGAAGGCTTCTGGTTTTGACTTCAAAGAGAAAGGGAAGAAATGGGAGTGAAGTTCATCTTTTTAGCAATTCTAGTGTGTATTGGTACACTGTACTTACCGGCAAGAGCTGAGCCTTTTGAGGATAAAGAGGCTTTGCTTGACTTCATTAGGAACGTTAATCACTCGAGGAATCTGAATTGGGATAGGAGAACTTCAGCATGTAATAGATGGACAGGGGTGACTTGCAATCATAATAATTCAAGAGTCATAGCGGTTCGATTGCCCGGTATTGGGATCAAAGGCAGCATCCCTTCCAACACTCTTAGTCGCTTATCAGCACTTCAGATCTTGTGTCTGAGATCTAATGGTATTAGTGGTCCTTTTCCCTCTGAGCTTTTGAGGCTTGGAAACTTGATGGCTCTTTATCTTCAGTTCAATGATCTTGTGGGTCCACTGCCACCGGACTTTTCGGTTTGGGAAAATCTTTCCGTGTTGAATCTGTCGAATAATGGTTTTAATGGCAGTATTCCATCTTCAGTTTCTAAGTTGACTCATTTGAGGGCTTTGGATCTTGCTAATAATTCACTTTCTGGTGATGTTCCTGATCTCAACATCCCTAGTCTGCAAGTGCTAGATTTGTCTAACAATAATCTTACCGGGGTTGTGCCTCGATCCCTTCTTAGGTTTCCCAGATCAGCCTTTTTGGGTAACAATATGTCACCCAGAAATTCTTGGCCTCCAAAGTCCCTTCACACAGCCAAACCGAAAAAACACTCTAAATTTAGTAAGTCCGCCATTCTGGGAATTGTTATTGGTGGTTGCGCGGTGGTGCTTGGGTCAATTGCTTTGCTACTGATTGTTACCAACAGAAAGAGAAAAGCTGCTGAGTCAACCCCAGCCACGTCGCAAAAGAAGGATAAATCTACAAAGAGGATGGCTTCTGATAATCAAAATGGGAATGGCAGGATAACATTCTTTGAGGGATGTAATCTTGTATTTGATCTTGAAGATTTGTTGAGGGCTTCTGCGGAGGTGCTTGGAAAGGGGACCTTCGGGACTACGTATAAGGCCACTCTAGAGGATGCAACCACAGTTGCAGTCAAGAGATTGAAGGAAGTTATTGTTGGGAGAAAGGACTTTGAGCAGCAGATGGAGGTTGTTGGAAACATCAGGCATGATAATGTAGCTCCATTAAGGGCTTATTACTATTCCAAGGAAGAAAAACTCATGGTTTACGATTATTATAATCATGGAAGTTTGTCGGCATTGCTCCATGGTACGTCGAAAACTTCAACATCATTGCTCTCCTAGCCGTTGTATCATTTGGTAGCTTGATTCAATTTGAACCTGTTAGTTATTGTGGGGTGTTTATATCATATTTTCTTTGCAGTCTTAATATGTTCCAGTTTCATTTATGTTTCTACAATTAACAAAATGGCCTGAAATTTGATACCTTCACCACATTTGCAGCAAAAAGAGGAGAGAACAGGATTCCTCTAGACTGGGAGACGCGGCTAAAGATTGCGATTGGCGCAGCAAGGGGTATTGCTCATATCCACTCACAAGGTGGGAGGAAGCTTGTTCATGGCAATATAAAAGCTTCAAACATTTTCCTCAACTCCGAACTATGTGGCTGTGTATCTGACCTGGGCTTAGCAACACTGACGACTCCTATTGCATCACCAGTACCGCGCGCTGCAGGATACCGCGCCCCAGAGGTGACAGACACCAGAAAGGTGTCACAGGCATCCGATGTATACAGCTTTGGAGTAGTTCTGCTTGAACTTTTAACTGGGAAGTCCCCTGTCCACGCCACGGGTGGTGAAGAAGTCGTCCACCTTGTAAGATGGGTTCAGTCTGTGGTTCGCGAGGAATGGACAGGTGAAGTGTTCGACGTGGAGCTCCTGAGGTACGCGAATATAGAGGAAGAAATGGTGGCGATGCTGCAAATAGGACTCAGCTGTGTGGCAAGAATGCCGGAGCAGAGGCCCGAAATCGTCGACGTGGTGAAGATGCTGGAGGACATTAGAGGTACTTGTACAGGCAATAGCCCATCTGCTGGAACCAGATCCCCTGGTTCAACCCCAGCTCTAACACCACATGTTAGTGAGATTGCATCCTCTTCAGTCCCTAACTAGCTAGATTTTCGCTTGTAGAAGTTAGCTCAGGTCTTCCATAGTTTCTCCTATTGCCATTGTTTTCTTTGATGAAATTACAAAATTTTTTCCCATTTGTCATTGATTAGGAAGGCACTTTTGTCCACGTTGTTGCTGGCAATCAAGATTGTGTTCTTGATTTTCTTTGACAAGGTGGTGGTTAGGGAAACTGTTGGCCTACCTATTGATGCAAAGTCAAAATGCCAATTTAGTTTACTTGATGAAATTCAATGATTATGATTGATGAACTCTATGCCCACCTATTAAGGAAAAATGAATGGCAATAATTGCTTACAATCTTTTAATATTGCCAAATGATTCCGTGGCTTGGTTTGGGTCTGTCGCCTCCTAACGTATTAAGAGGTCAAATGATTCCATAGTTCTTAAAAATTAGTAAAAATTGCATATTTTGCGAGTGTGTGCGAATTTAGTGTGTGCAACTTTGTTTATAAAATTTAAAATTATTGTGTTTTGAATGATATAAATAAAATTATTTAAAAATTAAAAGTATAAAGCAATTATAATAAAAAATAAGGAGATCAAAAAGTTGAAAAGAGAAGAAATTTGGGAGAAAACATAAATTCAAAGGGTAAGTTAAAAGAAAAAAATAGAATTTAAAATAAGGATAATTATACAATTTTACATTATGTAACAAAATCTTTTTATTAATAATATGGTATAGATAAGGTTGGAATTTTTTTTTACTCTCTCTCTCTCTCTCTCTCTCTATATATAAATTAGTAAAAAGTACACACTCTTTGTATGGGGATATTTATTAAAAATCAAATATATGTATTAATTATAATTAAATATAAAATTATTATATATTTTTAATTTTTAATAATAAAATTATTTAATTTATAAATTAAAAAATTATGTTTAAGATTTTATAAAAGAGAGATGAAATTTAGAAGTGAGAGTGTGTAAAAGGAAAAATCAATTTTTATTGAGAAAAAAAGATTTAAAAAAAGCCAAAGAAAAGACTACAAGAGAAAATAAAAAAATAAAGAAATAAATATAATTTGATAATTCATCGTTAATGGCCAAACATTAGTTTTTATGAATCCTTCACACTTATCATAATAGTATATGCATTAAATTAGTTATAAATCAGACTAAACATAATAGCATATGGTTAATTAAGTTATAAAGGGTATTTTATGAGTTAAGAAAATTATTAATAGACCAAAAACGTTTTAGTAACAATAATACATGTGTGTCTGTGTGTGGAGCTTGAAAAAGTACTTGATAAATGGACTGAAATTGAGGCTTGACGAGCTGATTAGTGTGGGCCGACTGGCCGACATTGGTACAAAGCTCAAGATGTTCAAATGGTCTGCTTGAAAACTTGGCAAAGCCCACTTGATCACTTTGCACTCCATTTTCTCTTTTTTTGTAAATTATTGTTTATAAATTACTGCTTACTAGTGGAGAACCATCATTATCGTTATAATAATAACATCTAGGGTTTTGAAGCCACCTTTCATGGAAGTGTTAGAATTCAATCATGAGTTAGAGAAGGGACATTTTTCTTTGAAAAATATGAGAAATGTGAGCATTATACAAATGAAAGTGACTTAACAAACTCAACGACGTGATGAGAGAAGGCAACAGAAGAATTAAAATTAATCAAACTCAATCTTAAATTTGAAAAAAGTGAACCGTGTATTAAGGTGTCCAACTTAGCATGATAGAATCAAAATTGAACATGATAAATGAATAATCGGTGTAATAGGACGACTAAAATCGATATCAATTGATACATTATGATTCACTCTTATTAAATCGATTTGAATATTCTCGATTTCACAGAAAACGAAATAATTTCGTAATTCTCAAATTGCAAATCTCGAATTTATTTTTCAACTGAATAAATAACTATTTATACTAGATTCTATCATATTTTAATTTAAAAAGCTCATATGGTCTAAATTATTAATAAAGTCCAATAATAAATAAAAATAAAAATAAAAAATACTAAATAAAATTTGATAGATCCCTGGATTGCGTCATATCTTTTCTCTTGAGGGTGAATTGTCCTCAATTTGAGCTTGTATCCTTCTAATTTAAAAACCAATCTACAGAATCTTTTTATTACTCCATAATCACCATCTTTGAAGGCTCTAGAGTCAAACATGTGCATGTAAAATATTTGTACAATGGTACAAAACCAACGATAATACATCAATGATGAATCATGTGGAATGTTAGATGTATTTTCCAAGGACTTACATAAACATACACATGAAATTTCTTTAGCTAGCAAAAACTCCAGATCCTAAAAATCGTGAACAAATAAAGGTGGCATTGAAAAGTCAAATGGATCAACATATTCATGACTCTTTATAAGTAGAACTTTCCATTCTTTTACTCGTTCTTCGTTTTTGTGCTCGTCATCAACTCAACCTTGATTTCTTTTATTTCTTCTTATTCAATTTTCTTTCCTTAATCTCTAAATCTTCACTAGGACTAACATTATCCTCATGCTATATATCTTTAAATCATCCCTCATCTTTACTTTCTTCATTCACAAGTGACATTTTCATGAATGTGTTTTTCTTAGTCTCCCTAAGTCGGTTGAAACCAACATGAGTATTAATTTCCTCATTTGTATATTTATTAATGCAGTGTCCTCTTTAAAAATAGTTGAAGCATAATATATCATCATTAAACACAGGATAAGTGATAGAAATGTCATTAGATTCCACTACTTTCTTCAATCAATCATCTATTTTATCTATAATTCTAGACATCTTTTAAATTACTTCAAACATCATTTTTATGTAGTATGCGTTGTTCATTAGATTAATTAACATCTTGTATACAAATTTATGTCTCTCTCACCACTCTTCCCACCCTTTTCAATTTTTTTCTCCCAATTTTACATTTTTCATTCTTTTTTTTTTCTCCACTTTTTTCAACTCCCTTTTTTTTTTCAAATTTTTTCTACCATTTTCTTTTTTTTACGCTCAATTTTTTTCTACCACATTTTTTTTTTGCTC
The DNA here is from genome assembly GCA_019155195.1 of Avicennia marina. NCBI lineage: Eukaryota > Viridiplantae > Streptophyta > Magnoliopsida > Lamiales > Acanthaceae > Avicennia > Avicennia marina. Next base: position 11,894,479 of record CM032773.1, read on the forward strand.
TCTCTCTCTCTCTCTCTCTTCCTTACCTTTTTTTGTAAAAGCAACATCTAAACAGGTTTTAGCTAGAACAAGAAATTTGTAACCAAATACTGGCTTACTAGGTGAGAATCCTTGTTAATATCAACTTTGGGGACGGTCTTACGTGATTCTACACAGGAGACAGATCAGACCTTGTGACATTTTTAGTATTAAAGCATATCTAATTCGTTGATACTTAGAGAGAGATCTCTTATGATTGACTTAGAACATGGATTGGATGCAAATATAATCTCATGCATAACGACTCGGAAAAGGGGGTCGGCGCATGCATTGTGTCTGAGAGGGGTAAACGCATTGGGGTATTACTGCGTACGCATGAAGTTGTGCGTTGTGCATTAATTTTAAATGGAGGAAAATGTGAACCAACTTTAACCTTAAAAACGGTATTGTGCTAACCCCTTTTGTTATGCTGACTCCCTCTTTTGGAGGATACTCCGCATGAATACTCCCTTTCCGTTAGCCCAATCCGCTTTATGAACCGGTGACACTAGGTCTAGCATTTAATCAGGCCAAGAAAGAAACAAATAATCTGCCCTGTCCAAGCAATTTCCAAGCAATAATCTGACCTGCGATCCACACGGTCAATGGCACTCGAGGCTTCCAAGCAATTTCCACGAAACAAAAGGCACGCCCACCAAAATAGTAGACAATCTTGCACCTTTATATCACTCTACTGGATTTCATCCCTCCTTCATCCAGAGCGGGTCTCCGCAGCTTGACTGAAGATGAGGGAAGTCTATGACAACTGGGAGAGGCTGGTCCGAGCCACGGTGCGGCGGGAGGAGCTGTGGCGAATCTGCCACGAGCACTCCAGAACGCCCAGCGACGCCTCCACCACTTCAGGTTCAGGGCCCAGTCCCGGACCAAATTCTCCGGCTGCAGAAGCTGTCCGTGAGGCGCCTCCCATGAGTTCAAGCGCGAGGGTTTCCCCTTTGAATCACGAGGATCGACAACCTGGAGGAGCCAAGTTCAAGAAAGACAAGTCTTTGAGAAGAGGAAAGTCGAGGTCAATCATGCGTTTGGACAGGTGGATTTGGACTCGCTGGCTTTCCAATGCCTTCAGCTCCCACCCAGCTAACTGATGATCTGCTTGAGTTGGGTGTACGCAAGAATTTCCTGTAGTTGACTGGTCACCCATGACTGGCCATTTTGTTTTTGGTTTTTTGATTCATTTGCTGGCTAACAAGCATCGATTTGTGACCACTATATGTTATGGAATGCCTTAATATTATACCACAAGATTGTGATTCTTAATGAGAAAATTCATTTTTTGTCATCATCATTTGACCATGAAAGGCTGTAGTTCCCATTGAAGGTTGTGATTTATTTATGGCTTGGAAAATTTGACTAAAGCTCAGGCCGGGCTGCTTGGCAAAGCAGGCAGAGCAGAGACCTGAATTGCCTGATATAGTTAAGATTATGGAGCGTTAGGAGCTAGCTAATTATAGCAAGGAACAAGAGAAAACTTAATTTCAGCTGAATGTTCTAGCTATTGCAGCTCAGTCATTGACTTTGAATTTTTTGGTAGGAAACCAGGGAGGCAGATGAAGTTTCAGTCAGTTGTAGCTTGTAGAAAATTGTGTTTGTGCACTTGCCATGCCAGCGAGCTAAATCATGTCTCTGTTCTGTTCTAATATTACGTGGCATCTTCAGACGATGTTTCAGCAGCGAAGTTCTTCTTAAATGTTGTCCGTTATCTTTCAGATGAGTTAGGACTTCTCTGGTTTGGGGGTACTCTTCTTAATTAACTTATCAATATTCGTGATTACTATACATTGTGGGCCTCTAAGGCGATTGATAGCAGACTCTACGCCATTCATTTATTTGAGATGGCATTCAAATAAATTTGTAAATCATTTTGTATATATATAAACAACATGCCGAAAATACTATAATACCACAACGTAAGCGAGAAGGCGTTTTGAAGTCAGAAGATTATGAATAAAATATGCAAAGCTTCAAACCTGTAAAAAAAAAATGCTGAATTCAAACACATGAATCCCCCATCAACTATTCACTCTTTAATAATTAAAATAGTAGCCCATTTCAAGACGGAAGGGACCACGCTCTTGACCACGTTCTCGTCAAAGGCGGCGATATTTCCTTTATCAGATATCAAGATTATGATTTTTTATTGAATCATCGTGATTCTAGTATGAATCTAAGGTTTTAATCGGTTCATAGGGTCTTAACAAGAGAATTCCTACCAATTGGTGCTTCCTTGCCCGATCATTTCCAGGCCCTTTAAAACTCCCTGACAGTAAGCCTCTTTGATCTTCAAGATCAGGCGGAGATGGGTAGATTCTATGACAACTGGGAGAGGCTGGTAGAAGCCGTGATGCGTAGAGAGCAGTTCCGGCAGCTTAGTTTACTAGATTCAAGAAGCCCCAGCACCATGTCTTTGGATTCAGATTTTAGTTTAAGTAGTCGGTATGACGAGGATGTTTCTTTCAGGCCAACTACATCTCCTCTGCACCCAGATGATGTGAGACTTAGGCTTGCTCAGGGTGTAAAAGAAGGGAAACAGAGTGAGAGTGGAAGCAGAAAGGTGCCTGCAAAGGGAAGAAATGCTATATGGAGAGGCCTGTTAATCTTTGTAAGAGTGACTGCATGCATCTTTTGTTCTCCAGTTTTTTTCCCTTTTCCATGTTTGCAATTATATATTTCTCTATCTTACTAAAGAAGCAAAACTGTGAATGATATTTTTGTCTGAAATAGAGAGGGTTCTCCTCCAAGAAGGGCTATGGCAGAGAAGAAAGGGAGCTTCAGCGGGCTAAAGCTCAGACAACACTGCATGGCCTTAAACCAGTTGAGACCTCAGGACTTTTCAGCAATCTCAGCTACGAAGGAGTTTATCAGATATCAGAAGAGGCAAAGAGGAGAGCTGAGATATCAAGGTTTGTATCGAGTGTTGTTGGTTGAGCTGTGCACTTATTAAGGTTGACAGTATCTTGCAAATTGGAACACTAATATGTTTTCTTTGTTTTCCTATTAGACTTCAAGAACTGCACACTCTCAAGGCCCACATTGAATCACTCGTGAAAGCAAAAGGCATCAATATTGATTTATTGCCTCATTCCTACACTGTTTGATGACAAGATAAACTTGGCATGCGATGGAGATACGGAAGCTGGAAGTTCAGAACGTGAAAGAGAGGAGCAGAAATTACTGAGGACAACTCTTGCTTTCCGGGCATTAAGGGAATTATGGATACAATTCTCAGTCGTCCGTCCCTAAATGTCCAGATAGTGTGGGTGGCGACTTGGCTGTAATTCTCATCTATTTCATTTTTTTTTTCATAGGTTTCAACCTGTGATACTTAATTCAGACTCTGCTTTTTCTTGAATTTAAAATAGATGCCTACATAGTTAAACTTGAAAGTGGCATTGATTTGGAAGAAAATGATCATTGGCATGAGTGTTGTCTGTATTTCTTTGGGTAAACTTTTGGACATCTTTAGACTGCAATTTGTTTCATATTTCAACATTAGTTTAATACGAATGCACACTGGACTTAAATACTAATTACTTAATGATTCGTAAGTGGGAACTTAGTCCAGAGTACTCCTCTCATGTGATCCACTGCCAAGCAAAAACTGATGGTCTTATGTCCATTGCCACAGATATATACCGTGGCCATTCATTTATTGCATCTCTCACAGTAAGATATGGATCTGTCCATGATTGGGAAATGATTTTGTAGCAAGCTAGGTTGCAATACAAAGATTCCTTCCCTTTTGAGTTATCATTATCATTTTCATTCAAGTCTGGTGCCAAGTGAATATCCACCTCTCTTCCCTACAACAACTGCCGCAGGTTTCTAAGAATTGAAAGACTCAAATAGGCTTTCACAATATTATGATAAATTAGCAAGAAAGTATTGAAGAATGATGGACATTGTGACGAGAAGCCGGCAGGAAGTTTCACGAGGACGAAATTGCATGACTGGGGACAAGTTTCTTAGGAAACTAAATTGTCCCTTCTTAGGAGTTTGGTCCACAGTTGACTTGAAATGCGCCTTCTTCCATCTTCTTTGTCCGTATCACAAGTGTTTCTTGAAACCTCAGTCTTTATTGCATAGACATCAAATATGGCTATGCAATAACTGATCATAGAAGCAGACAAATTGTGGAACACAGCTATGATCAGTTATTGCATAGCCAGATGATGGGAGATTTAGGTTTGCACAGAAAATGAAGGGAATCAGAGTGAAGGTGGAAGTAGAAAGGCGCCTGCAAAGAGAAGAAATGCCCTGTGGAAAGGACTCTCGATCTTTGTAAGAGTGGGTGGACATTGATGCATGTAGACATTGCATACATGCCATCTTCTCCATTTTTTTATCTTTTCCATGTCTATAAAATAGAGAGGGTTCTCCTCCAATAAGGGATATGACAGAGACGAAAGGGAGCTTGTGTGGGCTAAAGTTCAGAGAGCACTCCATGGCCTTCAACCAATTGAGACCTCTGGACTTATCAGCCAGCACAGCTATGAAGAAATTTCTATTTCTCAGATAGCAGAAGAGGCAAGGAGAAGAGCTGAGATTTCAAGGTTTGTATCCATTGTTTTTATTGAGGTGTACGCTTATCAAGGTAGACAGCATCTTGCATATTGGAATGCTGTCATTTGCTTTTTTGGCTATCCTTTTAGGTTGCAAAGAACCGCACACTCTCAGGGGTCACATTGAATCACTTGCGAAACTGAAAGGCATTGATATTGATTTAATGCCTCATGCCTCATTCCTACACAATCTGATGATAGAATGAACTTGGCAAAAGATGAAGACACAAAGGCTGGAATTTCTGATTGTGGAAGAGAGGAGCAGAAAGATAGCCTTAATTACTGAGGATATCTATCTCTTGCTTTCCAGACATTAAGGGCAGAAAATTGGATACAATTCTCAGTTGTCCCTAATTGTCCAGACAGCGTGGGCGGCGACATGGCTGTAATTCTCATCCATTTCGTTTTCTTTTCATAGGTTTCAACCGGTGGTACTTGATCTACAGACTCGGCTTTTTCTTGAATTTGAAATAGATGCCTACATAGTTGAACTTGAAAGTGGCACCGACTTGGAAGAAAATGGTGTGTTGTGAGTATTTCTTTGGGTTAGCTTCTGGACATCTTTGGACTGCATTTTTTTTCCCTCATATTTCAACCTTAGGTTTTCCCTACTCCATGGTGAAATTAGTGCAGTTTCTGTTGACAAAGATAAACATATCAATTACTTACAAATGCACGCTGGACTCAAAAAACAAAAAAAAGAATTACTTAATGATTCATAATTGGGAACTTAGTCCACGCTCCAGAGTACTCCCTCGTGATCCACTGCCAAACAAACTCATGGCCTCATATCCAAGGCCACATATGCCATGGCCATGCATTTATTGCATCTCTTAACAGTAAGATTTGGATCTGTCCATGATTGGGAAAGGATTTTGTAGCATGCTAGGTTGCAAGCTTACAAAGATTCCTTCCCTTTTGAGTTATCATTGCATTTTCATTCAAGTCTGGTGCCAAGTGAATATCCACCTCTCTTCCCTACAAGAAAGTATTGGAAGAGTCAAATAGGCTTCTCAATAGATGATGAATCAGCACAGAGAGTATTGGAGAATGATGGACATTGTGAAGAGAAGCTGGCAGGAAGTTTCATGAGGACAAAATTGCATGAATGGGGACAAGAAATGTAATATCACCGAAAGAGAACAAAGTGAAGTCCCTAGGGATTCCAATGAACTCATCTCAGTTGGAACAACAGAACACCCTCTATCAGAAACAACTTGTGAACAAAACATGAGATCTGAAAATTCAGGAGTTCAGGAATCTGCCAGTCAGACTGTTGATGACATGGCAGTTGGAGGAACAGAACACCCTCCATCAGAAACCCCTTCAGAACAAAACATGACATCTGACAAATCAGGGGTTGAGATAACAGATAGTCTGATTGTTGATGAATGGATTGAACCATATATCCCTGGTGAGTACATAGCAATTGCTGCCCTCAAATATGGGGCTGGAGTGCTCAAATGGACGCACTTTAGGTTCTGCTTGTGCAGGATTTTACTCAGTATTCTTGTTGAATATGCATATGAATGGAAAAATGCCTTAATAGGGGGTGTAAGTCAACAAAAGATGCATTGCTGGTGCAAAATTGAATCTCATTTCATTTGGCAAACTAGATTCCTGATTTGTATGCATATCGATTTGTTTTGATCTTGTTGCCTGGAAAAATTCAAGTAAGAAGAAGCAGAAGCTTTGTGGTTGGAGAACCAAGAGAAAGTTTGCAAGAAATAAAGTATGCAGAGGGATTCCAAGGCCAAATGGTCGTCAATGTCCAGGCAGGCTCCTTCAGGCCAGAAAGAGCAGTTTTGAAGCAAAAGAGATGGGCATAAACCCTCCAACAACCCTGATGAACTCCTGGCAGCAGATGGGAGAAACAAAGAACCAATTTCTACACAATCTTGACATCCGTGAATTCAGATAGGCCAGTGGGACATGCTGGACAACATGAGTGGGTTGGGGAATATGAACCTGGAGTGTTTGTATCACTGGTATGCAATACAGGCAGAAGAAGGGATGTGGAACGTCTGCAATTCAGGTACTTCTCACTGAAAGTTTTCCTACATAATATTGTTGTCCTGTGTTTTCTAACAAGCAATTCATCACCACATTTGAATCAGTACTGCTAAAATGAAAATAAAAGGCTCTCTTCTAGACAATTTGCTCCATCTCTTCTTGTCTTTCATTTTAGTAATTGTCTGCAGTAAATGCAGCTGGAACATTCGGAGCCACATGAAGCAGAAGCATGGTGGGTCAAGAATCAGGAAAAGGTTTACCTGAGATATAATGCTAGAATTAGGGTAACCCCAAAACAGCTACAAGATTCCGGCAGGCAGCAAATTGGCCTGAAGAAGATAGTTACTAATGGCAAGTGAAGAATCAAAGCTCGTCAACTTGATAGAAGTTTAAGGAGTGCATCCTACTCAGGCCTGGTGTCCTTCTTCATGATCAACCTTACTCATAATAGGACAGCAAACACATCCAGCAGCCAAGTTCATAAGATTTACCAAGATGCTTTTAAACATGTAAAGAATTGATTTTGCACAGCCTCACAACACCAGCTGTTCCTAGGCAATTCGTCACCTCTGATGATAGACTATCTTAAGTTGAAATCACGCTTTTAACTGATCCAAAATGTGAGGCACTGATTGCTTGTTCATCTTAGAGAAAGATGAGAGCAGAGAGTTTTGTAAACAAAAATATTCACATATTTATTAGCATTCATTTATCATATTGCTTTACGTTACTCTCAAATCTATCTTCTTTTAGGATACATAGCCCAACGATAATGTATGTGCTGCTTCATAAACTGTCAATGATAGGGAATTGATTTTGCAGCATGTTAAGTTGTAATCTTACAAAGACTCCTTCCCTCTGAATTCACATTTTCATAGCAGTCTATGGCCAAACAAATATCCAGCTAATCATCGTCCCTACAGTTCCTCCATAAAATTTCCTCACATAATATTGCTGTCCTGTGTTCCTAACAAGCAATTCACTGTCATGTTTGAATCATTTCTACTAAACTGAAAAAACGCTTTCAGCCTATCCTTCTTGTTTGTTGTAAATGCAGCCGGAGAAAGTTTAAGCCATGTAAAGCAGAGGCCTGGTGGGTCAAGAATCAAGAAAACGCCTACAGAGATCTAACGCTAGAGCCAGGATAGCTCAGAAACCGTGTCAAGATTCCGGCATGGCTGCAAATAGGTCCAAAGAAGAAACTGTGCAGAAGGAAGTGAAGAATCAAGCTTTATTAACTTAATAGAAGTTTAGGAGCACGTCGAAGTCAGGGCCCGGCTTCCATTTTTGTGATCCTTTCATTTGTGTACTTATTTTGTGTTGTGTGTGTGTTTTTGGGCAAGACGTCTTATATTTTTACAAATGAGAAAGCCAAGGGTGCAGTTAACTTTACTCAAGAGACTTGGGACGCATCTTTGTGCTGTATTTTTTACGTATTTCAACATCAGGTTATCCCAACTCTATTGTGAAATCAGTTCTGTAAACAAGAACTATTCAGTTTTCCAGATATACATATTTGACTTAGATGCAAATTACTCCAGTCTCGTGATCCATTCTCAAGCATAAGTCATGCCCTCACATCCATAGCCACATACTTATGAGCATTCATTCATCGTATCGCTTTACATTACTCTCGACCTTTTTCCTACAAGTCCCCCATAAGATTTCTAATAATTGGAAGAGTCCAATAGGCTTTCCCAAAATATGATAAATCAATGCAAGAAAGTATTGTTAATTGAAGAAGAGAGGAAGCTTCATGAGGACAAAAGTGCTTGAGAGGGGGGAAAGTTACTAGAGTACTAAATTGTGCCTGAACTGTATAGTCTCTTTACACACTCCCTGTCCCTTTCAGCTCTATTCTTTTGAAATTCAGGGTTCACTTTACTCGAAAAACGCGCCTTCCTGCATCTCACAAGAACCTCGTTCACAGTCACTCAAATAAAAGTACGCAATAACTTCATCGTAAAAGCATATACAAATTGTGGAAGCGAACCGTAGCTGAAACAGGTAATGTCGAGGAACTACGACAACTGGGAGAGGTTGGTGGCCGCAGTTCTGAAGAGAGAGGAGATTTGGCAGCTCTGCCATTCCCACTCCACAGAGTCGAGCTTCAGCTCCGTATCGTCAGATTCTAGTCACTGTTCAAGTTTTCGATTGGAGGAGAACCGAAGACAGAAAGCAGTTTCTCGCTCGGCGTCGAAGATGCACGGGGAAAGTGAAGCCCCCGAGGATTCCAATGAGGTCGTCTCAGTTGGAAGGACAGAACAAAAACAACTACTTTCATCACAGAACACTTTATCTGAAAATTTAAGGGTTCGGGGAAATGGTGGACAGGTTGTTTATGAACGGACTAAACGACACAAACCTCGTAAGATGTGGCTATTTATACAATATTTTACGGTGCTCTAAAAATCTGATACACAAGTTGTTTGTATTAAAGTTTGTGGCTATTTATACATCAAGAGTTGTATATTTCAATAAATAAAAATAAATTAAAGATTGTGATCAATTTAGTGCAGAGATAGATACCTTTAAATATGATCAATCGGATATAGAAGTAGATATTTTCAAACTTAATCAATCAAGTGTAGGGGTAGGTGCCTCCGAAGTAACCAATCGGGTGCAAAACTTTCAACTATAAATAGTAGAGACTTTGGCAAGTTTTTACATCAGTTCAAATTCAAGAATTTAGTGTGAGCGTGTGTAAAAAGAATGTTCCTTGTGAAGTTGTTTTTAAAGAATTTAACTTTCTCCCTTGCCTTGTTGTTTGTTTTCTTTCTTTTATATATTATACACATTCTAATATAAAGTGTCACATTTTAAAAAGCTTTTTTCTATTTTTATAGTCCATTTCTCTCAATAAGTGGTATGAGAGCCACGGTTTTGATATTTTGATTTGAAAAGTAATAAGGGAATCAACCGACACCATAATCAAGTTGAATCCCAACAACCATGTTATTTGAAAGCCTCGAATGAATGACCACTTGATCATACGAGACCTGTGGAATTTAGTGCTTGGAGGCGCTACAAAACCTGAAAATAAGTCCGATGTTGAGTGGGAAAAGATGTATAGAAAAACAGTAGGCCAAATACGTGCTTAGATTGATCAAAGTGTTTTTAATCACATTTATAAAGAAACAAAGGTTGATGTTTTATGGGAAAAACTTGAAGCTATGTATGAAAAGAAATATGGTTTAAACAAAGTTTCATTGTTAAAGAAAATTACTCGTTTTTGTTATAAGGAGAGCTCTAGTATGTTAGAGCATTTAAATGATTTTCAAGAGTTAATTGATCATTGTATAATTTTGAAATTAAATTTGGATGATGAGGTTCAAGCTCTTTTGTTGTTTAGTTTATTGCCCAATAGTTGAGAAACCTTATTTGTTACTATTTTTAATTCTACTCTAAATGGAATTTTGACCTTTTGATATGGTGAAAGAAGCTTTACTCAATAAAGAAACAAGGAGGAAAGAGCTTGAACAAGAAGTTAGCTTTGGTTTCTGAAAACATGGAATATGTGGATGAAACCAAAGCCGAAAACCAAATCGAGGAATAAGACACTCAAAAAGTAAGTTTGTTGAATGCTTTTATTGTAAAATGAAAGGGCACATTAAAAGGGATTATTGGAATTGAAAAAGAGATTTTAACATAAGAAAGAAGAGCAAAAGAAGCAAGAAAACATGCTCAATGAAACAATAGCCATATCTTTAGATAGAAATGTGATAATTGTAAATGATGAATATTCCTTAAATTTTACCCTTTAAGATTACTCTTTGGTGATTGATTCGGAGGCTTCCTATCATGTTACTCTCCATAAGAAGTTCTTCTTAACTTACCATCCTATAGAAAATAGTTTTGTAAAAATAAGAGATAGTGACATATGTAAAATTCATGATTTTGATGATGTTTTGATAACTACTACATTAGAATGCAAATTAAAGTTAAAAGATGTGAGGGATGTACCGAACTTGAGATTGAATTTAATTTCTACGGGAAAGTTGGTCAATGAAGGATTTTCTAGTCATTTTACTTGTAGAATTGGAAATTAACAAAGGACAATTTGATTATTGCCAAAGGGAGAAAGGTAAATACCCTTTATATTACTGATGTAAAAATTGATAGTAATGATTGTGTAGTGGTTGAATCATCAATGTAATTGTGGCACAAAAGACTGGGGCATATGAGTGAAAAAGATATGTCAATTTTGATTAAAAATAATTATTTGCCAAAATTTGAAAAATTAGATTTTATGCCTTGTACATGCTTTGTATCGACTATATAAAAGGGAAACAATAAAGAATTGCTTTCAAAAATTATCTCCTACAAGGAAAGAAAAACATTTTGAACTTGTACACACTAATGTTTGTCAAATGAATAAAAGAACTCTTGGTGGCGCTTTATATTTAGTGACTTTTATGGATGATTTTTCTAAAAAAGTTTGATCCTATACATCAAAGGATCAAGTTTTAGAGCCTTTAAAAAATTTTCATAAAAAGATTGAATTAGAAATGAGCCTTAAATTAAAATATATTCAGGCTGATAATGGTGGAAAATGTTGAGAACCATTCAAACAATATTGTGACAGCCATGAGATCTGATTGGAGAAGAACATTCCAAAGACCCCGTAGTAAAACGACATTGTTGAAAAAATGAATCAGATCATTACTGAAAGAATTCGAGTTATTCTATCACATAAAAAGCTGTCAAATCTATTTTAGGGGAGGCTATGAGGACAACTATTGATTTGATCAATCTTTCACATTTAATTCCTTTGAATGGAGATGTTCTAAAAAAAGTATGGTCCAATAAGTCTATCAATTTGCAGTATTTAAAAGTCTTTTGGTGTCGAGTATTTGTTCATATCTCAAAAAATGAAAGAAATAAACTTGATTCTAAATCAAGAGATTCCATCTTTTTGGGATATGGGCATGAAGAATTTAGATATATATTGTGTGACCTAAATGAAAAGAACATAATAAGAAGTTGAGATATTTTTTTTGAAAATCAAACTATTGAAGATGTGAAAAAAGAAAATAAGAACAGGGCTACTGAAATAATTCCAGTAAAGGATCCTCCCTCCCAACAAGTTCAAAAAGAAGTTGAAGTCCTATAGAAAAACATAGAAAAAAGCCATAAAGTTGAAACTGCTCCAACTCCACTTCAACCTGCAAGGAGATCTGAACAAAAAAGGAGGTAGTTGACAAGGTATAATCCAACTAAATATCTAATGCTGACAGAAGATAGTAAACCAGAATCTATTAAAGAAGCTGTTGATGATAAAGATTGCAAAGAATGATGGAAGAAGAAATGAAGTCTATCCATGAAAATCAGATTTATGATTTGATAAGTTTACTTTTAGAAAGAAAGGCACTCAAAAACAAATGGGTATTCAAGCTAAAGACAGTTGAAGGGAGTTCTCAACTAAGGTACAAGGAAATGTTAGTAGTTAAAGGTTTTGAACAAAAATCTGGGATTGATTTTGATGAAATTTTCAATTTTGTTGTAAAAATAAATTTTATTCAAGTTGTTTTTAAATTAGCTGCAAGTCTGGATTTAGAAATATAACAATTTGATGTGAAAACAACATTCTTAAATGGAGAACTTGAAAAAGAAATTTTTATGGAGCAACCAGAAGGCTTGTAGGTGGAAGATAAAGAAAATTTAGTTTGTCGGTTTAAGAAAAACCTTTATGGACTAAAGCAAGCACTGAGGCAGTGGTACAAAAAATTTGACTCCTTCATGGCCAATCACAGTTTTAAAAAAACAAGTGGTGATTATTGTGTATACATTAAGAATTTTGATGATGATTTTGTCATTCTTTTATTGTATGTTGATGATGTGCTTATTATTGGTCGCAAGTCCTTCGAAATAAAGGACTTGAGATCAGCAAAGAAATTCTTGGACATGCATATTCTACGAGATATGTCAAAAGATAAGATTTGGCTATCTCAAAAAAGTTACATCAAAAAGATGATTGAAAAGTTTGGGATGGAAAATGTAAAGCCGATGATAACTTCATTGGACAGATAGTTTAAGTTGAATTTGAAGCAGCATCCAAGTAATGAAAATGAAAAAAAATATATGAATAAGATATCATATGCCTCAACTATTAGAAGCTTGATATATGTAATGGTTTACACCTGGCGAGACCTAACTTATACAATTGGACAAGTAAGCCCTTACATGTCAAATCCCGAAAAGGAATATTAGAATGCTGTTAAGTGGATTTTGAGATACTTAAAATGAACAATCAAACTTGGACTTTACTACTCGAGGAAGGAATAAGCCTATTTTGGAAGGATATTTTGATACAGACATGACAGGTGATGTTGATTTTACTTCTTGTTATTTAATAAACTTTGCAAATGCTGCTGTGTCTTGGCAAAGTAAACTCCAGAAATGTGTTGCACTTTCAAGCATAGAGGCATAATACATTGCACTAACTGAGGCGTGCAAAAAATTAATTTGGTTGAAAAAGTTCTTTTAAAAGTTGAGGTGGAGTCAAGATAAGTATGCCATTAACTGTGGCAGTCAAATTGCGATCCACCTAAATAAGAATTCAACATTCTATTCCCGGTTCAAGCATATTAATGTTCGTTATAGACAAGCCTTAGAAGAAAAGGAAGTAAATTTGCTAAAGATCCATACAGACGATAATAGAGCAGACATGTTAACTAAGGTACTACTTAGAGATAAAACTAATATGTGCAAAAGAGTTATAGAGTTACAAGAAAATCTATAAATAGCAACAAAGGGGGAGGAATGTTAAAGTGTGTGGCTATTTATATATCAGGAACCGCCCATTTACACTGATAAGAATAAGCTAAAGATTGTGACTAATCGAGTGTAGGGATAGGTATCTCCAAACATAACCAATCGAGTACAGGGATGTGTGCTTTCAAACTTGGACAATCAGGTACAGGGGTATGCCTCTATTCTAGCCAATCAAGCGTAGGGGTTGGTGTTTCAAAACGTGACCAATCAAATGCAGAGCTTTCAACTGTAAATAGAGGAGCTTTTGACAAGCTTATACATCAGTTCAAATTCAAGAATTAAGTATATGAATGTGTATAAAAAGAGCATTACTTATAAGATTGTTTTTAAAGAGTTTAAGTCTAACTTGCCTTTATTGTTTTTTTTTCTTTTGTATATTATATATATTTAAATATAAAGTGCTACATTTTTTAAAATTCCTTTATATTTTTAAAGTCTATTTCTCTCAACCCTGTGAACAGGAAAATGTTTCCAAGAACACCAGATTGTGCCCGAATTGTACAGTCCCTTCTAACACTCCCCGCCCCTTTCCAGCTCAATACAGAGGTCACTTTACAGAATGTGACTGTGCAATAGCTTCATCTATTAATTGCAGATTTGAAGTATGAAGGTGAAAACTGAGCAGAAACAGGCGATGTCGAGGAAGTACGAAAACTGGGTGAGGTTGGTGGCCGCAGTTCTGAGGAGATTTGGCAGCTCTGCCACTCCAACGAGTCAAGCTTCAGCTCCGTATCGTCAGATTTCAGTTCCTGTCCGAGTTCTAGATTCGATGAGAATCTGATTTCCACAGAATCAGAGGCTCATACAACAGCTACTCAAGTTCAACGACGGTGGGAGGAGCAATACGAACTAGGGGTTCATATAAAACTTGCTGTCCGTGGAGACGACGGGACTCCAGAGGTCAAAGGGGCTCGCTTCAGGTACGTACGTACGTGTCTTGGAATCCTGTTGTCGACATGGTTGGGCATTTCGGCTGGTCTGACCACGAAGTTGATTTGTTCTGGTAACGACTCTTTGCATGCAGCCGGAGAAAATTAAATGCAAAAGACGCCAAAATCTGGAGGCGGGACAACATAGAGACAGTCGAGAAGAAATACAATGATACGGGGGGGCATGCCACGTTCAGACAGCAGCCAACAGCTCCAGGCAAATCTGGCTCAGCGTCAAGGGGAAGTAACAGTCATATCGTCGATGAATGGATCGAACAGTACGTGCCTGGGGTACACATGACGATTGCAGCCCTTAAAGATGAAACCAGAGAGGCCAGATGGATATACTTCAGATACAGCTCGACAGGCTTCTACTCGGTATCTTTGACTACATTTCACCAAAAGATGAATTATGTTTTTTCGGCCTTATGGCAAACTGGATCCCTGATTTGTACTCTCACATTGCGAATTTGAGATTAACTTGCATCATCTCTTTAGCTTCGTTCCAACTTGTTGCATGTGCAGCCGGAAAAAATTCAAGGAAGAAGAAGCACTAGCTTGGTGGTTAGAGAACCGAGACAAAGTTGGCGAGAAGTACAATTTGAGGAAGGCGCTTTAATTTCCAGGGGCACACGGACACGGTGATCATCAATATCCAACCAGGCTGCATCACGACAAGAAGGGCAGTTTTCAAGCAAAAGAGATGGAAATAAACACACCAACAACCCCAGTGGAAACCAATGTCTATCACAATCTTGACATATCTGTGAATATAGACAGTCCAGTGGCACCTGCTGGACAACATGAGTGGGCAGGCATGTAGAACGTTTGCAATTCTCACTGAAGTTTCGCTTGCATATTACTTGTTGACTGACTGCATGTAGATATTCTTAAAGGAATTAGGTTGGAAAAGGGTTTCGAGCGGAAGTTTTGATGAATGAGAGTAGATTATGATTATCGTCCTCTGTTCCTAACAAGCCAAAAAGATTCACTCTGTCCAGGTAATTTGCACCATGTCTTCTCTTTTTTCTTTTAAGTAACAACTGCTTGCTATGGGGACAAATTTCAGCAAGATGAAGCAGAGGCCTGGTGGGTCAAGAATCAAGAAAAGGTTTACCAGAGATTCAGTGCTAGAGCCAGGATAGCCCAGAAACAGCCTCAAGATTCTGCCCCGGCTACAAATAAGTCTGAAGAAGATACTGTGCCCAGCTTCCATTTGCCTGATCCTCTTTTACTTCTCACCAAAGTTTCACTGTATTAGAGTTGTATCAAGTAGGAGGGTGCTCATAACATCAGTTGCTCCTCCCCAAGCCGTCGTCTCCAATGATGAACTGTTTTAAGTTGAACACAAGCTAGCTTTTGATTGATCAAAAATATGAGGCACGCATTGCACATTCATCTCAGAGAAAGAGAGAGATCTTCAAAAAAGCCCCCTCTTTTTTCACTTTAACTAAAGGAAAATGGTGTTTTCTTTAATTAAAGTGAGTAGCAAGAAGAAGGGCACTAAGTATTAAAATTTCGAGCTTTGTTTGTATGAAAATTATAGTGGCGAAGAGACTGAAATTTAAGTAAAATGTAAAAGCAAGAATGAGTAAGAGATTAAAAAAAAAAGATTATTTCGTGGAGTAATATGCTTAAAAATGCAGATATGGATAAGAGAAATATTAGCATCCAAACACTCAAAAAATAATTATATTTTCTAAATGCATTACATAGAAACTTATAAAAGAGCTAAATAAAATAAAATATAAATTCAAAATTATTAAAAATATAAACTAGAATATTTGAAATGGATATCATAACTATATTTCAAAAAAATTATCAAATTTCCAATTTTCAACAAACATGTATAAAAATATAGATTAAAAATGTATTTCAAAATATGTTCTCCAAAATAAACGGAAATTTGATTTTTTTTAAATATAAAATGTGAAATTCAAATTTTATAAAAAGCATAAAATAAAGAATTATATTTTTAAATAAATAAAAAATTTTGATAATTGAATAAATTTATCATTATATTTTCTAAAAATATAAAAAGATATTATAAAATTATAAAATAAAATTTTAAATTTTAAAATTATAAATTTAAATATTTTCCATGCAAGATATTAAATATTTTTTAAAAAATTAAGAATTTGAAATATCTAAAAAATATAATTGTGAAAATAAATAATTTTTGAAAAGTCATTTATGGCTGTACTGTTACAAAGTTTATAATTCAAATGATATAGAATATAAAGATATGATTTTTATTTTTTGTTTTAATTATAACTTAAGATATTGTCCATAAAATAATTTAGCTTTCCTCTACCTCTGAAAATAAATTTTTAACTTGGAAGCCACATTAATTAAGAACCACGTTGTATATTAGTTGTCAAGATGGACAATTCATTAAAATTTGAAAATTTTAATTTTATCTTGAATACATAAATTTTTATTTTTACCTTTTATATTATTTCAATTTTTAAATTTATACTTTATATTTTATTTTATGAAATATAATTTTTTTCTTTTTTGAGAGATTCAAAATTTGAATTTTCGGGAAATATTTTTATAAAATCATGCTTAGAAGTTTTATAAATATAGATTTTTATCATTATTTTCTACTTTGTCAAATCATTGAAATATTTATTTTATATTACATTTTCTAATTTTTATAGAATAAAGTTAAAAATATAATAATTCTTATTTTGGTAAATATTTGAAATATAAGTCGATAAGTTTTTGGTTTTTTTAAGAATTTATATTTTTAAATTTTTGTATCATATTTCATATTTTATAACTTAGATAACATATTTAAATTGCATAATTAATATTTTTATTGTTGATAATATATTTTTTTATATTTTTGTAGAATATTTATGAAATACATTTTTATATTTATAATATACATTTAGAAAATAATTTTTACTAAAATTTTGTTATATATAGATTTTTCTATTTAGAAAATTTTTAGAATATATAGTCGTAATATTCTGCCCAAGAAATTTAAATATTTTTTTATTTATTTTCACTTTATAGTTTTTTGAAAATATATGTAGGAACCATAATAAATTTTTAAATTCAATAGTCTCAAAATATCAATTTTATTTTTATGTTTTTATTTTTAAAATTTAAATCTTTAGATTTATATTTTATGATTTGAAAAAATATACCTCTAAAGATTTTTAAAATTTAATTATCAAGTTGGATGCTGCCAGGATGGACATATCACTTAAAAACCTCAATTTTTAACATTAATTGAAAAAATATAGTGACAATATATTTGTAGAACAGTGAAAGATTTTTTAATGTGACAGATCATTATACATACTTATAAGAATAATGTATTACGGCGGTTGAACAAAGTATTACTCACATAATACGTTTGCAAGAATGATATAATATGTCAGTTGAATATTATATTTTAGTATGACATGTTTGCAAAAATATTATGAAATATAAGTTGAATAATAAATTGTTAATAGGTGAGAGATAGAAAAGGGTATATGAAATGTTCTCATAAATATTTTTAAGAAACCAAGCAAATGGATTAATATTTGGTGAGTCAATAATGCCAACTATGTTTACTATTCACCTAAGGAGTTGTTCAGGCGTAAGCAGAATTTTGTCATGAAATACTGCTAAGAAATATAGTAATATACTACAAGAAGAAAAAAACATGTAGCGGAAGTACATGAAAGCTGTAAACCCACAAGTGTGATTCAGGATGACAGAGAAGAAATCATGGTTACGGATCACACTTTCAGCAGTTTGTACTTTAAATTGTTTGTATATGATGGATGTTTGAATTGAGTTTTGAATGATTTTCAGAAACTGTGTCTAATTACCTTTTAATGATTAAATAACATAACACTGTGTTTCTCACTAAGACAATGATTTAAAAATATAAGTAAACACACATGCAATAATCGAACTATACGTATGCATGTATAGACAAGTATGTATAGTATGTGATATGAATTTTTATAATATTTAAGGTCAGATTTGAGAATTGGGAAAAACAAAAAAATAATCTCGATGATAAATCAATGCAAGAAAATATCGGTGTCTCGCCATCATTGAGCGAAAGAGGACAGGAAGCTTCATGAGGACGAGAGTGTTTGAAAGGGGGGCAAAGTTTCTAAGAATACTCAATCGTGACTGAACTGTAAGATCTCTTTACGCACACTCCCTTCCCTTTCCCTTTCCCTTTCCAGCTCTATTCTTTTGAAATTCAAGGGTTACTTTAGTTGCAATTGCTTTCTTAGGGCTTTACCTTCAGGTACACGTCTTGAGATCTTGCATCAACATCGTTCGACAATTTGCTGATTTGAAAGTGAAATTGCTATTTATCTGGTGTTATATCTCTTCTCTCTGCCTGTTGTCTTATTGACAGCCAAAAAAGATTCCTGGAAAATGCGCAGGAACTTGGTGGGTTAACAACACAGAGAGAGTTCATGAGAAATATAATGTCGTTGGACATGACTCCTTCAGACAGCTAATAGTTATAACAGTTTTAGGCCAGGCTGACTCAGATTCAAATATGCCCTTTGCCAACAGAAGTGAATCAAGCAAAGTCCCTGAGGATTCCAATGAACTCTTCTCAGTAGGAAAAATAGAACACCAGCTATCAGAAACCCTTTTAAAAGATAAAATAAGAAATGTAAATTTAGGGGTGCAGGAAACAGCTCGTGAGACAGTTAATGAATGGATTGAAGAGTATGTACCTGGTGTATATATATAACAACTGCAGCCCTTGAAGATGGGAGTAGAAAGGTCAGACGTGTACGCTTCAGGTACTGCTCACGTAGGCTTACTGTATATGCGTATAAATGGAAGTACATTTCACAAAAGGATGCATTGCTGTCTTACAACTTAATCTCATTTCATTTGGCAAACTGGATCCCTTAGTTGTCTGCATATTGTTAATTTGAGATTAACTTGCATCATCTCTTCTCCTGTGTGTGTAGCCGGAAAAAATTCAGCGAGGTAGAAGCAGAAGCTTGGTTGTCAGAAAAGCTAGATGAAGTTTGCGAGAAGTACAATTTGAGGAAGGGGCTTTCCTGGGACACACAGTCGTCAACATCCAACCGGACTGCCCCAGGACAGGAAGAGCAGTTTTCAAGCAAAAGAGATGGAAATAAACCCTCCCAACAACCCTGATGAGCTTCTTACAGAAGATGGGGGAGGCAAAGAACCAATTTTGGGAACTAATTTCTACACAATCTTGACATTTTTGAATCTAGACAGGTATGAGTGGGTTGGGGAATACGAACCTGGAGTGTATGTAACACTGGTGTACAATACAGACAGAAGCAGGCATGTGGAACGTTTGAAATTCAGGTACTTGTCATAATACTTCTTTTGACTGACTGCATGTAGATATTCTTAATGGAATTAAAAAAGAAAGGGTTTCAAGTAGAAGTTCTGATAAATATAAGTAAGATATGATTGTTGTCCTATGTTCCTAACAAGCAATTCATCATCACATTTGAATCATAACTACTAACCAGAAAGATGCTCTCTTGTTAGATCATTTGCTCCATCTCTTCTCCTCTTTCTGTAAATGCAGCTGGAACAAATTTGAGCCAGATGAAGCAGAGGCCTGGTGGGTCAAGAATCGAGACAAGTTTTACCAGAGATATGATGCTAGAGCCGCGAAAGCCCAGAACCTTTCTCCAGATTCCAACACAGGTGCAAACAGGTCTGAAGATTATACCGTCTGGTAAGAAGCCAAGAATCAACTTATTAAGTTAACCGAAGTCGAGTACATCCAATTCAGGGCCCAGCTTCCATTTTCATGGTCATTTTTTATTTCATAACACCCTGATAATTTTCAGATTGTACAATATGCATATTATTTACTATGCTTATTGTCATGTAATGAATTGATCCTGCATGGTATCATAATTGTATCAACAGGAGGCTGCTTGCATTCATTAGCTTTTCCTACCTCTCCAAGGATATTAACAATTTTAAGTCAAACACAATGTTGACTAATCCAAAATATAAGGCACTGATGGTTCATTCATCTCAGGGAGAGAGAAAGAGAGGGAGGGAGAGAGAGTTGAATGTGTGTGTGTTTTGGTAAGACAATTTATATTTTGACAAAAGAGCAAGCCAAGGGATAGGTAAATAGCTTTAGGTCGAAGAAGTTTATGATCGTCACCAGCTGCACCACAGCAGCTACTGGATTCACAAGTCGATACCAAATTGGCATTTTTAATAAATATACAGAAGAATTTGCTATTTCAATTGTCGTGAATTGCTTTGACTTTTAGCATTACAGCCTTTGACGAGAGGTTTGTTTCATCAATCTTTCTTGTCTCATTCAAGTTTAATAATAGCCCCTTCTTTTGAGGAACAACAACCCTTTTAACAAGTACTTTCTACATCAATGCTTCGAGTGTGTTGATTACACTTGGGTAGAAGAGCACTGGATATCATGGTTAACTCCCTGAACCTTAGATACCAATCAAACTTACACAAATTTTAAGAAAGAGAGGGGGTAAAATGGGGAATCAGTAATCAGTAAAAAAAAAAAACACGTTTATGTATTTTATTCTTGCCTGATCTAACAACAAGAATATACAGAATCAGCGTTTTACATATCATAGTACGAAAACACACAAAAAATTCAGCTTGGAAGAAATAAAATCACCTTCACACTGTGAATAGTGTTGATTTGAATACAAAATTCTGCAGTAACAGATAAGATTACTTCTAATGAAGTATAAGATAGCAAAACCAAAATGCAACTCATCTCTGAGCAATTCTCGTTTTGACACCACCTAAGTTATCCAACAAGGAAAAACATCAACAAACTTGTTACAATCCCAAACAGCTAAAACCCATTAAAATAAGGGCGTGCAAAGTCTATGTCTCGTAATACGAAACACACAGTGAACTGCAAACCATCCTTCTACTTCCTCAAACTTAACTTCTTTCACTATTCCGGCAGCTGCATTGTACTCAAATCTGCAGGCAACGGAACCAAACTCAATTAAACAAAGTGCTTAACACGAAAGAGGATTATTATCTCGTGTCTGCATGTGTTGGCTGGCATAAACCTTTAAAATGAATTTTTTCGAAACCAAATTTTCTGTCATGGTGGGATACATATGGGCACACAAAGAAAACAAACATGTAAGTTAAGATTGACCTGATAATGACCAAAAAGGATTATGTTGTAGATTTTACAATAAGAAGTGTACAATTAGTCTTTGCATGATTCAATTGAATCTCATGTCATTGGCCTTTTATTTCCAACAACAGTTAGTATTCCATCTAACAGTCTATCATGCAAAAAGGCAAGGCCCTTTTTCTATTCATAATTATCTTAGTCTGAGAAGTAAGAACATAGCACAAACACCATGGAACGTATGATGAAATGGGAAAGTATTATTTACATGCAAGAAATATAACTTTCCTTGTAGTTCTAGTAGCAAAACCCTGGGAGACAATTTTGTAGAGGAAAATCCAAAGGCTTTCAGAGATTGGAGCATATTGAAACCTTTAAGTGGTCATTCCCAAGAGGAAGAGACTTAAAAGAATTTATTCTCAATATGCAATACAAAGGCACCTTTGATATGTAATAAAGTAGGACCAAAAAACATACATCAGATTACCTGTTAGATAGAGAAACCTCAAGTTCATAGTCCGATGAACTTTTGGTAGCATCTACTAAGACAGTCAATATCTCATTTTTCCTACTACTTTCCATAAGTAAATCGTATTCTATGGGAATTATTATTGCAAAAAGATTATCATTTAGTTTACTCAAACAAAGTTTTTCAACCGCGGCAAGGCTATGAGGATAGAAATATAAGTTAAAGAAAAGAGATAAATCAAATGATGGAAGAAAAAAATTAAAATAAAAAAAAATTATGCAATTCTGCGCCATGCAACTACAAAATTTATTAACTTAATAATACAGTGCATATATATATGTACATAAATGTGTGTGTGTATACAATATTAGGAAATTAAAGTCAATGATTTATATTTAAATTAAAAAAATAAATAGTATATTTGAAAGGCTAATTTTTAAAATATGTAAATTTACATCTAAACATAATCTATATCTTTATATAATTATTATATATATTTTAAAATAATACATTTAGTAACTATATTTTCAAACATAAAGGATGAAATAGAAAAGGGAACAGAATCTTCTTTGGGCCATTAGCCACCCAACTTGCTCAATCCAGCTCATGTATTCAAAATCCAACTCATCACCCATCCAATCTACTTCATTTACTTAATTTATCAATCATGGACACCTCTATAGATTTTTTTTATTCAATATATTAACTTCATATCTCATTTAATAACTATTGGAATTGATAATAACCAATCGAGTTCAAATTTTAACTCAAGTCAACTCAGTTTTACAATTTTTGAATTCTAAGGCAACATGAGTCAAACAATAAATTTGAATTTGAAAAAATTAAAATTAAAATTCAAAATCAATAAGATGCAAAAATATGTGTTGAGTTCAATCAAACTAAAGTCCAATTGAACTAAACACTATTGATTTATTAACAAAATAAAAAATTGTCATGCACTGAGTATCATTGAACTACTACACATGTCATGGATCACTCACCAATAACAACAAAATTTGGCATTTCATATCATTATGGTCACAAAAAGAAATGCTATGGCATCAAACTCGAGTCAAACAACAAAATTCAATTGAAAAATTGAAAATTCAAATTCAAAAATAATAAGTTGTAAAAATATTTTTGAGTCCAGTTAAATTAAAATTAATTAATTTGATTTATTAACGAAATAAGAGATTGTCATGTATTAAGTATCATTTAACAACTACACAAGTTATGAGTCTCTCGCCAATAACAACAAAATACGGCATTTATATTCACAAAAAGAAATGCCATGGCATCAAAATGACAAAACAGTGCAAATAAAGGGGTTTGCTATGTATTTTTAAGTATTTTTATTTTAAAAATTATATAATAATAAAAAATATTTAAAAATTAAATATACTTTTTTGACAGGTGCGTAGCCAAATCATCTTACAAATCAAAATCTTATCGGAGACGAAATTGTTCCCACTCATAGTTAGCAATCATTATCCATTAATAATGCAAGAAAATTTTTGTTGCTTCTTTGTCCGAAGTGGACTGTCAAGATTGGAGCCCACGTGACACGTGACACGTCGGAATTTGAATCATCCAACGTCCTGTCACCAAGAAAATTCACAAGCAAAATTAATAAAAAATAAAATATGACTGTTCCATAATTATCATTCCCAAAGAGGAAAACAATAACAATAATCATAATGGTAGCATCGGTAGCTGTCAACTGTTCATCAGTCGACCCTTTAAAACTCGTTTCCTCAAGTTACATAATTTTCCTCTGCAAATTGCAATCTTCTCTCGTTGCCTTGCGAAGTAGCACACTTTCCCCTAGAATTAATCAGGCAGGAGGATCCAATCTTTGTCTCGGGCAAGAGCTTTAAACAATTTCAGTGGAAATTATTTCTTATCCGTTTATTTATTTGTTTATATTTTTGGGTTTTCTCGGAGACGTTGCGTGAAGAGAGTAGATCTGAGTTAGCTTTTGTTGGATCACAGGAATTGCTCATGGCTTCAAAGCGGATCGTGAAGGAGCTCAAGGATCTTCAGAAGGATCCTCCTACCTCTTGCAGCGCTGGTACGTTGCAAACATTCCATGTAAATTTACATTAAAGAATTGATTTTGATTTACTTTGTTACGTGGGTTTCTTTGAACGGAAGGTGTTTTTGGCAATTTTTTGTTGGGTACTTAGAAATTGTTATGTTTTTTCTCCGTGGGTTTGTTAATCTTGTCTGGGAGCTGTTTGGAGCAATTCTTGGGGTGCTATGTTTCTCAGCTTGTTTCATTATCTTTCATGTGAGAAAGTGTACTTTGTTGACAGTACTCTGTAATCTTTACAGGTAAATTAATCCACTGTGTTTCCAAGTGAAAGCTTGATTTTTGTTTTTTCTGTCCTGTCAACTTTTGTTTGTAGGTTTAGCTTTCTCTGCTTTTGTTGTTATAATTATTTTTTTTTTTTCCGTTTCTTGAAGGGGTGATGACGTGCCTCAAATCCAAAACCTGTCTGAAAACTCATATTCCCATAGCTATGTAGCAAATAGAATGAAATTGAAGGATAGTGTGTGAAAATTCGTATATATTCTGAAGTGTTATGAGTGAGATTAGTGCGTATGTTCTATAAATACAACATTGAGATCTAATTTAGTTGGATTGATGAGCATGAGCTTGGGAATGGCTTCTAAGCTGGTTGTAATTCTGACCATGCGCAGATTTGTCCGAATAAATATGTTTCTTCTAATGAATTTGAACAAGATTCTTTACTTGCCGACCGGTAAAACTTGCCATGCAGATTAACACTTTAATTAGTAGATAGTGTGCAATACAACATGGCTGTGATCTTAAAACGGAGAAGATGTATCAGAAACAAATCTCCAAAAATAAGTTCTATGTTTAGTATTTCTTTTCTCTTCATCCGATGAACCCTACTGTGATTTACGCAAATTGGTCAATGTTTCACTGAACCTCGCTCTTTTGTTTAATAAAGACCAAAAGATATCTGTGAAGCACAGATTTTGGTACATGCATTAGTTCTTCAACTTCTTTGGAATTCAAGTCCACCTTCTGTTTTCTGGTTTCCAGATTTTGAACTTTTGTATTTCTGAACCATTGTTTTAATCTTAATCAAGTTGTACATAATGTTAATTGTTTTCTTTCTACCTTTTTGTTTTCAGGTCCTGTTGCTGAGGACGTGTTTCACTGGCAAGCTACAATCATGGGTCCTCCAGATAGTCCATACGCTGGTGGGGTTTTCCTGGTTACCATTCATTTCCCTCCGGACTACCCTTTCAAGCCACCTAAGGTATTTCACTGATTAAATTGTCTTTTTACATTCAGTTCTTAGTTTTTGCAATTAAAAGCAAGACTAACACCACTATTTGTTAGTTGCTTTTTTCAATCATTCTTATGTTTGTGCTCCATCATTTTGTATGCATGACATGATTCTGTGCTTTATTGTGATGCTTTTTCATTGAATCGTAACATGCATCTCTTATGCTTTTAATATTACAGGTTGCTTTCAGGACAAAAGTTTTCCACCCAAATATTAACAGCAATGGGAGCATATGCCTCGACATATTGAAGGAGCAATGGAGCCCTGCCCTAACTATTTCAAAGGTTCACTGCTGTCAGTTTCTAATACCCCTAGTCCATTTGGTTGACATGTTACCAAAATAATCTCCCAACTCAACGCCTCCTCTATTTCATCCAATAGCATTTTCAGATTCAAGATGTTCAAAGCAAATGAGTCCACTTATTTTTTTGTTTCAGGTGTTGCTTTCCATATGTTCTTTGCTGACAGACCCAAACCCTGACGATCCTTTGGTGCCCGAGATCGCCCACATGTATAAAACTGATCGTACCAAGTATGAAACAACGGCAAGGAACTGGACTCAGAAATATGCCATGGGCTAGCAGTGTTTTGGTATGGACAAAGAGGATTACCCTACCTTGATATACTTTGGTCTTTAAGTTTTATGTATGAAGTGGTCTAATCTATGTTTGGAAGTCCTAAATTTGGACTAAATAGACGGCCAAAATGTGCCCTGAAGAAAAGGACACACATTGCTCTCCTAATGCTTGTAATGTGTAGTTGATCTTTGAAATATTTCTTGAAATTTATTATCTTATGCTTGTTACCTCGATTGCTTTTTTGTGATACTTATTGAGAGGGTGTTTAGGTTAGCTTATAAGCTTTACTGTAAGTGTTTGGTGAATTTTTTAATAGAAGAGCTTACAAGCTCTTTTAAAATAAGTTTAGGTATTCTTAACTTTCAAACATCTTATAAACTGTTTTATTTTATATATTAAAATGACATAAATATCCTTAAATTACATCTTATTAAAGATATTTAGTTTTTTTTTTTCATTATTGCAATAAAAAAATTATAACAAATTATAACTATAAATTTCAACAAAATTTTGTAAGAAGATCTTATTATATCTATTTGAATGCTTTATTGGCCTTTTTTTTTTTTTAATATAAGATCTATGAATTTATAAGTTCCAAAAATATCTTATAATAAATAAGTGTAGCCAAACACCCTCTAAATCGATCGAGCCTGGACATTTCTTGGCCAAAGGCAATGTGTTGGTGCTGGTGTGGCTCAAATATGTCCCTTGTTTTTGTAAAATTCAACATGGTTATGTTGGCTGTGAGCTGAAAGAACTAGTTTGTTAGCTGTGTTTGTGGAAATTGACTGTGATTTTTGGCTGGACTGGATTCATATCGCCACCCTCGTATGGGTGGTCAGTTGTGTTCATCTCCGGCCTCTCTACCATGTATCTGTGAACACTCTGTTGCCAGTGTAGTATGTGAAGCATGCTTTGATGAATAGTTTTGGTGATTCTTGAACAGGTGTGGCATCAATCGTCATAGGTTCCATTAAACTTGTATTCTGAAAACTTGAACTGTCGCAGGGCGATTCCGAGGGCTTGCCCCTCTGTATTTGTTTATGTGCACCTGGAAATGGGACCCCAGATTGGTATTATAAGGCTGTCATGAACTGGAGAACTACTTCTTTCTTTGATCACGAAGAGAATTTACAAATTGGAATTTGGTGTGTTTTTTGTATCAAAGAGGAATGGGGTCAATATGGTAGGTTAGGCCCATCATCCCTTTTGTGCTTGATATTTACTTTGTTGAATAGAATTATAATTCAATTTTTTTTTTTTTTTGCATGATAAAAAATGTGACTGAATTAAATTAATACTTGACAGATGTATCTATTAAGCTTAACTAGTTAAGGTGATAATATTTGTCTTCTCATTATATCCAAATAATACATTTAATAATATAATGATAAAATATTGTTTTGAATAATTTATCAAAGAATCTTAATAATTTAAATATTTTATCGTAACTTTTAAATAAGAATATTTATTCTGTAAATTTGTAAATTTATAGGAAACTTTACTAGATCCAGTAAATTTGTAAATTTATACGGAACTTTACTAGATCTAAGGCTTTAATTATTTAAAAAACGTTTAATTAATTTATATAAAATAATCTATTTTGTACTATCATTTGAAGTACACATGACTTTTGGTAAGATAATCTAAATGGGGTTTGCATTTTTGGGCCTCCCTCAAGCCCATTAATATACTAAAAAGAATATTCCTTGATCATTAATTAAAAACGGTCCTCAATTAAAAAAGAAAGAAAGAAAGAGACAGAAAGAATAGAACAAATTATAAACAAAGCCCTTAACTTTAAAATTATCGTAGCACAGAACAATACCTTAGTTTATTTCATGTCATGTCAGTATTTTTTTTTAATATTATTGTAATTGGTAACTTGATTAAGAACTACACACACACACACATATATATAAACTGACGTGGGCGTGAGTGCTACACAATAGGCATTATTTTACGAACAAACAAATCTTGAAGAATGAGGAATGAAGTACATTCAAACTTTCACACACAAGAAATAAAACGTTTTATGTAGAATACATGGATTCATGTGTAAATATTTTAAAACTTGCAATCTTTTTACAATTGTTGTAAAATACCCTATTTGTAAACTAAGAGTCCAACTTTGAAGCAATTGAATCTCTACAAGAAAAAGAAACTAAATTGAATCCTAACCCTAAAACAAAGTAATTCTATCTATACCTGTAAAATAATATCTCAAACATGAAAAAAGAATTCTAATTTTAAAATAAAGTTGAATCCAATAAAATCAAGAATAAATCCAAATCCATGCATCGAGTTAGCATGGCACGATCAATCTCAAAAATGTTTGGATTAATTGTGATCTTCTTGGGTGATCGTTGAAGTTTGAGATCAATAAGAGACCAGATGTTATCTATAGAATTTCAAATTATTCCAAAATTGATATTATAGAATGCCAAAATCTCTGCATATCGATTCGGGCTTGATGAGATCGATTATATGCACGCACGAACTCGATAATCACACACGCGCGCCCGTGGACTTGATCAAGTTTAGATGATGACTTGCTTTTCTTTTCTTTTCTTGTTTTTTTGTGTAATTTTGCATGGTGGGAAATGCACGAAAAGCGTTTCTCATTGGTCTAACCGAAAGTTGATTTTCACAACATGAATTGTATCACAACAGATGACGTGATTAGCCCATGATTATGCACAGCAGTGGCAGTGGGGCAGGCAAATCGTGACTGACTTGCAATTAATCTTTGATATTGATTAAACTTTTTCTTTCGTCTATTGCATTGAAAGATTAATTAAAACTCGATGGAAACCTTAAAAGCCCACATAATTTCAGAGGTTGCATTAAAAGACAATTTAAATATAAACGTCCAGCCCCTAAGCACGACTTTATTGACTCTTGACGAGATTTCCATTATTCAAATTACAGCTTCAAACCTTTTAATCATTCACACTTGGGACCAAAGAAATTGTGTTTCAAGCATCGGATTGATTTACATGTGTGGCTTCCGGAGTGTATATATTCCTCAATTCTAAGTCTACATTCAAATGAAATTACATTATTTGTATGCTGTCACAATGGAAGCTGCCAATAAACCCCACAATTAGTGCAAGCCGAATGTCGGAAACCTAAAGTCGCATGTCTCTATTGCCCCCTTTTTGACTTTTTTTTTCTCATACGCACACTATTGGGAGCGTTTAGTAGATCTTACTTCTAAGAATACTGCTATGTAATATTAGAAAATGAGACATGTCATATCTCTTCTATTTTAATCTTTTCTCTTTCTTCTACTTTTATTTCATATTTTGTTGTTTCTTTTTATTTTCTGTTTTTCACTTCTGCATGAGTTTTCCACTATTTCAAACTGATGTTTTATTTTACTGTATTTTCCTTTACTTTTTGAAATTGTTTTTATTCAATATTTTAAAATTTTTGAATTGAAACACATTTAGAAAATTAAGAGGATATGAGTGCCCGTGAGTGATCGCAGTAGTGTCGGTTGGTTGACAAGAAAATGGGGCAATGGAGCAGCTTCGCCTCGAACCAGTTGGGTTGGTAATAATATATGTTTATTGGTGTTTTGATTACATATGATGATTTGTAATAAGTATGAAAGCACGCTACAATGGCAAATGGGGTCATACATTGCTGTGGTTTTGCACTCATATTGGTTTCCAGAGAAATCGTGTGTTTCATTGCAAGAAAGATTCTTGAGTGTGATCAAGTTGGCCGGGCAGGAAATTAAAAATAAAAAAAAAAAAAAAGAATGTGGCAACTGTAAAGGAGCAATATTTGACTTTTGTTTTTTTTGGGAGTATACTTTTGAAAAAATAGATTAAATTAAGGATATAAGATGTTGGGATGTAGGCTGAAATAGAGCATACACGTATTACGTTAGTAATTGTATATTTATTATTATAAAAAGATTGTGGCCCCTGAATGTGGTGATAAAATAAAGCTTATTAGGCCCAATCAGGGCTAATTAATAGCATGTGGGATTTCAGGGATTCAATTGCAGCAGCCAAATTGGTAGTCAAACTAATTGAAAATTTATGTACATGAGATTGGATCCCTATTCAAAAAATTCTATTCAGAAAATGTTCGGATTCAAGTATGTTTCCGTATTCATCCTTGTTTCTTGACGAGGACTCAATTTTGGGGGAATTCAGCTGCAGAAATCTCATCATATTACACCATTAATCTTACAAAGGAGGAGGAAATAGCTATGATTGTATTTAATTTTGGCATCCACGGCTGGCAAATAATCAAGTAGAGGAAACTATAGTGTAATGAACATATGGACAAAATTCAGAAATAGGCTAGCTAGGGTGTGAATCAGCAGCCGGGTAGAGGTTGGTGGTGGTAATTGATCAATGGATTTGATTGAGATCTGAGCATTACATACGACCCCAAATTCATTCTATCTATTTTTACGAATCAGAAAATTTAATTCAAATTTGACTCACTAATTATGTAAGCTATTGGAACATAACTTGTCAACCTATTAACTAAAAAAAATTATTTTTTCTTTATAATAATTGAGTCTTATCAAAATATATTTTATATGTCAAAATTTGATTAATAAAAAGTTCTGAATTTTCATTTTAATAGATTAGGAAAGCATTATCAATGTTATCATTTAATTTAATTTACTTAATTTTTATATTTATTAAATTATTTAAAATATATTTCTGGGTTAATTCAACGAGTAATCTGGAATTGACTAATTTAATTTTTAAGTTTCTGATTGGACCCACGCTCACAAAATCTTAACCCAAATCCATTGATTTCAAATTTGGTTCAACTCGGATCAAAAATTACCATCATTAGTGTGTGAAATGGACTTAAGGGGGGAGAGATTTGATGAGGGGCGTGCGTTGATCCGTATGCACAATTATGTCTGAAAAGAGTGTACGGATTAAGAACAGCTGGAGAGATCGTCTGACCATTAAAAAGACAAAAAAGGGCATATGGGCTCTGTTGTTTTTGTTGTCATTGTTCATTAAGTTGAATTGCGACAATTTCTTTGAAAAGACAGCTGTGATCAGTTTTCTTGATGAGCCCTCGTCTTCCATTTCTGCCATTTGCCATGTATTGTGTGTCATTATTGTGTTATCTTCCTCTTCTTAATCAAGGCTGCCTGTCACAGTATTCATTACAATTCTGGCCATATTAATGGGCATAACTGGTTTACTTCTCTCATCTTAAATTGGCAATTTAGAGTCCAGGGCCCGACTTGAAATCTATTAGTTTTGAATATATCTTTGCATCTTGTCGAGTTCGAAATTGAATTTCAAAAATTTCTATTAGTTTAACTTTAGCTTGAATTGAGTTTAAGGTTTATAAAATTAAGTTAAGATGAATTCACATAATTATCAAACTTAAATTGTTATACGAATTCAACTCATTGACAACCTTAATTGACACTTAGATGTGAATAGTTAGATAGCTACAAAGGGTGCATGTATCGTGTTCAAATCAGGATTGTGTGAGATATTGAGGGGCAGTGAGTATTTCACACATAATTACATGGATGATCCCAATTGGAGCATAGTTACATGTATATATGGTCCACTGGAATAGGGAATTTACACGACTGCCCCACTGCATGCGCCGTACTATTTTGTTGCTTTTTTTTTGGGTCTTGAGGTTACCTTTCTCTCCTTCTATATTTCTTTCTTTTTTCGTTTAATTTCCTCCCTCCTTAGAATGTAATTATGAAACTTTATGTAATACTACAAGCAAAAAACATGAAGTATATAAGCAAGTCCAGTCACATCACAAAATTATGCGAAACATGCTGACATGTTAATGTACCCATTCAAATTTTAGAATATAATGTTGATCCAATGAAATTCCTTGACCCCCTCTTTTATCTCTAATCCTCTGTTTGCACAAATATCTACACTTGTTATTTTTCACACACAACAAATGCAAAAATATATAATTGTTGCTTGTGTTGTTTTTTTACATGTGAAAACTGTATGAATATATAATTATTACGAGTATTATTTTTCACACGTGACTTCTAAATAAATACATTGCTACCATATCATTAGTATAAAAGTGAGAACGGAAGGGATAAAACAGTAAAACGGGATAGAAGATTTGATTTGAAATCAAAGTACTGAATCAAAATATATGTCATTCTATTAATTTGAAGTTGAGCACACTTTCAAAGACATTTAATTGTAGCGCCGCCGCCGCCGCCGCCGCCGCGGGCCCCCCCCCCCCCCGGCCCTCCCGGGTTGGAAATTGGCATCCATCAACTCATTTAATTCCGAACCAATATATTTAAATTTTTAATTACCCACATTTATTCTGTCTAAGCAATATTTCCTCCTTATGTCACTTTGCCAATGGCCAGTCTGGTTGAAGGCTAAAAGTGTTTTGACAGATGGAAAATACTGAGGGCTGCAGTGTTGCCCTTTGCGCTGTGTTTGTGTGCAGAAAACTTTTTTAACAAATGTCAGTCTTATCAATATGCAGAGCCTATTATTTCTTTTCAAATTTGATCAAAATATGTAAGGGTCTTTTTTCTTTTTTCTTTTTTTTTTTTGAAATATTTTGCTGACAATATATAAGTAAAGTTGGTGATTGCTACAAGCGCTTAATGTTCACGTTTGTCAATTGTGTAGTTGATCTCTTTGTTGACACGTTAATTCTTGTATTACCAAATCTTTTTGTGGGCCAGTAAGAATCTGAGGGATAAAGACAAGGGTTAATATATATCATTAATGCATTTTTTTTTCAAGCATTTGTTCGCGAATCATTTAAGCATAAATAACGTCGTATTTTTTACTGATTGAACACATATATATAGAAAAAGAAAAATGAAAGAAAGCAAGAGGGATCGTTTTTCTGTGGGACATGAGGGAATGATAATATTTTGGCATCAACCTAGTGATTCATGGATTTGTCTACTGTCCTAACATCAGTTGCACCATTGCAGAAGAAGCTTTTCCCCTTGTGGATAAGAGTTTATTTTCCGTATCTTAGGCATCCACAATTTCACATAACAAATACCGTTCTTGCATTTGAGTTAATATAGCGTAGAGTATCTCTGTACTGCGATTTACATTTGGGAAAACAAACTTCGTATTTTTCTCTTTATGCAGAGAAGTAATTAGTCTTACATTTGAACCTAGGAGTAGTAATTTAAGGTAATCTTAAAGTAGTCAAGGAAATGAAAGCAAGTAATAGTGTTAGTAAATAAAATTATCAAACCCAAAGTCAAAAAATTTTATGTGGTTCATTTTAGTACTTCACTCAAATTTGAATTTGAATTTAAATTTTACAAAATAAAATTGAATTGAATTTAAGTAACAATTGAACTTAGTAGTTATTGAAATCGACCTATTAACTCTAGTAGATGTCTAACAAGCATCACTTAAAAGCAGATTTTTCAAACAAAAATTATAGCCTAACTAATGAAACTTGTCAAGACATAATCACAAAATTCATCCCTCCGTTACATCATGGGATTATATATTATTGTATGTGACCCCACACAAAAAGAGAGTTTTGAGGTGACTAGAGAAAGTGCAATGCATCCCTTATAATCAAGTGTCACATTAATTAATTTAGTTAAATGAACATGTGGCCATTATCACTTCCCACTTGGACTAATTCACAAGAAAATCAAAATCCCTAGGAATTGATTCAACCCAGCACTAGTTAGATCTTGACCAATCATGGCAATAAGTCACCCAGCATAATTGTTGTTTATCCAAGTCCCTTAACACAAGACGTGGAAAATTTTCCACCCTTTTGCACATTATGTGGGACCCCACAAAAAAATTGTGCAAATGCCCTTGTAGAAATTTCAATCCCTGAACCTTCGTTCTAATTTCTACACTGTCTAATTTGTTGTTTCCTAACGTGAGTTACACATACGTATGATTTCTACATTGTTCGTGGATCTTGTGAATCCCTAAATTGTTAATACTATGACTAAAGTAGAGAAGTGCTTTGACTTGAAGACACAATTGTCTGTACCAAATAATTAAATAAGAAGAAGAGAAGATTTTTGTAACTAATCTTATGTTATGTTTGAAAGGGGTGTTTTGGTGATAAATGATGTTTGGTAAGAGTTATGTTGAAATGAATTATATGTTTAGAAAGAAGATTTAAAAGGATGAATAGTATTATTTATGTAAATTCATTTATTTATAAATTTATAAAATATATAATAATATTTGAATGACGCGATAATATGTAGAGATAAATGTTAATTTATAGAATATAAATATCTATATTTGTGAAAATTTGTATGTGTATATATATATATAGGAATTAATTGATTGTGAATAGATTTACTAATTAAAAATAATCAATTAATTATATATTTAAAAATTTAAATTTAAATTTAAATTTAAATAAAAATTTTGTAACATAGTATATTTAATTGCGTAAAGTTTAATAATACAAGGAAAGATTTGGAATTGGGAAACAAACATAACCTGTCAACGCCTTTCAAATCAACAGTTAGATAACAGCAGACAAGGCGAATTGGAAACGGGTTCAGACATAATCATTTGACTGGTGGAATGCAGCTCTCTACGGACAACTCGTGGACTGCGCGTGACGTTAGTTTTTAGGATTGCTCTCTCAATCTATCTACTATCATTGTGCAATACGGTATACTACTGTCCTAAAAATTAATATAAAATTTTGATTGGAATTTAATCATCACGGAAATTAAATATCTTCCTTGAGTGAGATCCAAGTTAGTCTTGCATCTGGTCCAAGAATACACTACGTGGGTTAGAGGGGGGAAAATGGTTTCTTTTCCTTTTTTTTTTTTTCGTTGCATTCACAACTTTTACAGTCAAAATCAAATTAGTCCACATTCATGTAACTTAACTAAGATTATAAAAATTATTTGGTGAGATTTGTTTCCACTCGAAGTCTTGTATCTTTATTTCGTACATAAAATTCTGTTTTATGGTAATATATTCATATCTGTATCCTCTCTCTCTCTCTCTCTCTCTCTCTCTCTCTCTCCTTTATTAAATTGACTCTTTCTTTGCAATTATTTCTATCCTCATGTAATCCTTTGGTTTTTTCTTTTGCCCCTAATTTGAGTATTTATCTTTTCATCTTATACATAACTGTCACGTACATATATATATATTCATCGTGTATTTCTAAAAATATGAAGAGAGAAAAAATAGGAAAGAAAAATGAGACATAGAACTCGATCTATTCTCAACCTAAATAAATAGGCAAGTATGTAACAGTTACATATGTATTCATCTTGTTTTTGTAAAAATATGAAAGTAGAAAAATAGAGAAGAAAAAGGAGACAGAACATTTGAACTATTCTCAACCTAAATAAATACCTAAGTCCAAATTTTTCCTATCAACTCTGAATTATCATTGCCTTGCAGCCACGCAGCTACCCCAGTTACCTTGTACATCAGCCACAACAACATAGGTCTAATGTCAGTCCAGTTATCTTCTTAGATGATTTACTAACCAGTTGCTAATTAAGCCTCACTGGTCAAAGGGACAACCGATAATTGCGCCCACTCGTGTGCCTCATGCCTAATGCTGCCCCAACATGGCACAATTAAAAATAATATATTTATCTTAATGTTTAATAAATTTTAAAAAAAAAAGAATAAAAGAGAGATACCATACAAATAAATTGCGAAGAGACCAATCTCGATTTTATTTCTCAAAAGATTTTATATATGATTAAAATGAACAAAACTCACTCAATCTCCATTTTTTATTTTATTGATGGAGATATTCATTAGAAAAATAAATTTTTGCTCCCACTTACACACTTCAAGGCTAGTGATAAGAATTAAAAGCAAAATACAAACCGATAGCTCCGAAACAAAATTTGCCTTTTATTGGCAACCTGGCTAATGTAACAGAACTTTGATAATACATTTTTGGACATCATATATTGATTTTCATGATCATAGAGCTAAGAGTGCATCAACACTCGCAAAATCGTTCATGTCTTGAAAGTAATCGTCCACTTCAATTGAACCAAGCTCTTGAAATGATGAATCGTTAATATCTGCAAAGTTGTTTTCTTGCAAAGCCGGGAATTCGTCCATGCGCATGGTGCAATCGTCAAACCCGCTGAACAAACCCGGTTCGACGTTGAACAAAGGCTCCTCTTGCGGCTCGAAATTGAAGAAGCTGTCCAAGCATGGAATGTCGTCCATCAATGGCAAATACTCGTTAGAGTAGTCAGGTGCCACACTTGTTTCCCCTTGACATACCTCTAATTCCCGACCGCTTTGATCAGAACCGAAAGGGTTTGGAGATGGAACCGGACGGGACCGGCTCGGTTCGGTCAATTCACTGGACTGGCTGCTTAGCCCGGTCCGGTCGGCATCTTCACGGCTGCTCCTGAACCGGAGAACGGATGTTGGGGAAGAAAGGTTGTGCGATTCATCGCCGGAATCGTACCCGGAAACTGATGTCACATTCGTCTCTGGCGAGGGCGAGGTTTCCTTTGCCGGTGGAGTGGTAAAGTTCGTGAGAGCGTCGGGTCCGCGGAGCTTTATTGCGGCGTTGTCGTAGACCATCGCGGCTTCCTCCGCCGTGTCGTAAGTACCCAACCAGAGCCGAACCCTTCTGGACGGGTCTCGTATTTCAGCCGCCCACTTGCCCCACGGCCGCTGCCGGACGCCCCTGAACTTCCTAGAGCCGCCGTTGGCCACCTCCTTCCCCTTCCCCTTTCCATTACCCTTCATCGGCTTGGGCTTGGGCTGGAGATTCTGAACGGCTCTGCTCCCATCATTCGTACAGCTGCTGGCAATGACAGCTGTTTCCATTTTGATCTCAGTGATGTACTTCTTGACGCGTCGCCATCGAAAGAGCTGATCCTCTTCGTCGCCGGAGGAATCCGTGGCGTCAGGGTCGGTAACGGAAATTCGGACAGTTCTGGGGGCTCGAGATCTTCTGGCCTCTGATGACTGCCTCTTAAGGTTCTGTTTGGATGGTTTGATTAGCTTTTTTGTGATTTTTGTGTGCTCCGTGTACTTCACCGGACAAAACAAGCTTTGATTATCCATTGCTGTGATCGATCTTCAAACAGTCGGTCTTTAACATACAAAAGCTACGGTCGGAAAAGATTAAAGCGGTATAAGAACCGGAAAAGTTGCAAAAACGCAGAGAGAATCAAGCCCAGAATCTGAAAAATGAAAAGAAACACCAGCCCTAAAAGATGGGATTAGGGGAGAGACACTTTTGCCGGAGCCAAAGGTTGGAAGAATTTCTGTGTTGGAGAGTTGGAAGAGAAAATGGTAAAAAATTTCAGATGTGAATGCAGAGAGCAGCAGTGGGGGTGGTGACGAGGAAATTTAGTGTCTGAAGAGAGACGGAATTTTGAAGTTTTTGTGCGGAGACTCAAGACTACACTGAAATCGCAGTCTTATAGGATCCACCAAATTGGTAACGTAAATAAATGCAAAGACCAATTCGTTAATATATTATTTAATTTTCTTTTTTCCTTCTTTTTTTTTTTTTTTTTATCTAAAAAAGCACTCTTTTTGGTTGGTGTCGTGGCGATGATTAAAAAAATCGTAAACCAGATTCTCAGAAAATATCCGAGTCAAACTGGGAAGAAAGCATAAGACACCGTCCGTCGTCGGCGTAAAGAGCCCGGCAACCGTTACGCTTGTGGGCACGTGGCAAAAGTGGGCCCCGCCATGGGATGGTGGTCCAATGAGCGAGCGTGAGATGGTGCTGAGTCAGCGACCTCAATGCTGGATCATTTCTCCCTTTTGTTTCTGAACCTCGAATTACGTGTGGCCAGTCACGTGAGGCCCAGGATGCCCGGCCCAGTTAAAAGAAATTGTCGGTCAAAATTCGAAAGAGATTTGCGGCACCTCATTTCTTTGACCAATTTTTTCTACAAAAAAACAATAATAGTTAAAAAAAAAAAAAAAGAACGGGCAGGTTTCCTTACCATGTAATTAGCTGTTACCCTGCAGGAAAATAAAAAAAACGATTTAATTTAGATTTAACCTTCAATTTTTATGTTTTAACGGGAATTTTTATGTTGTTAAAATAAGATCATTTACAGCCAGGGATAACGTGGCGGGCAACCTAGGATTCGCCGCCATTTATAATTCGGTTCTGTACGGTTCTCTGGGTTTTACCTTGTCTTCCCTTCTCTCGAAAAATGCCTCTCCACCCGATCACCGCGAGTGCGTCCCACTCTCCCCACGGTAACAAACTTTACCTTACCTTTCGCCCACGCGGGTTGGTGCGGGTGTAGAAAAAGGTAAAGGTCGGTAATGGCGACTGAAAAAATGTGGGCGTGTTTTAACTGCACCGCAAGAGCACGTGGCACTGTACAGACATCTCACGAGTTTGTCAATGGTGGGTCTCTCCACACGTGATTACGCTTCAATTTTCACTGCAGACCAAATTTGCCTAGTGATTCCGGTGGCTGTGGCGACCCTATTATGGTAAGATGGTGAAATTGTCTTGCCAAATTTAACAAGTCAATAATTTTTTTGCCTGAGTATGGAGTACTTAATAAGATTTACGTCCCAGCATGAAAATAATGTGACTATGTTTGTATCTTAATTAGGATGGGAGAAAATTTTAAGTAAAAATAAAAATTACGTTTAGTTTGTAAAATTTAGGTTAATAGAAAAGTTATTTTTATATATATTTAATATGTAATAATAATTGTATGATGTAATGGTTTATAAATTTATAGAATAATAAAAGAAATGTGAGCAATAAAATTATAGAATTGGGAGTTGATTTGATTGAAAATTATTAAAAAAGAAAAAAAAATTAAATTTGAATTTGAATAAAATTTGTATGGTAATATATTTAATTTATAAGATTTTTTTAAACAGGGATGATAAATAGTGACAAATTTGAAAACAAACATAGCCTGTGCATTTGATGTAATGTTACACGGTTATCACGTTAGAAAAATGTGGCAAACACATCAAACTTTATGTCATTCCCGTGAATTCCATTGGACAGAAAACCAATCAATTATTCCGAAAAAATATAGCTGCAAGCATTTTCACTTGGCCTTTACGCAAGGGATGAGTTTGCATGTTGTCAGCATGATAGCAACAAAGTGAAAAAGGAATTACTTCTCGGATTTGCTGCCTGTGATAATTTGATGGCAGGTTAAATGTCACAAATAATTGGTCTGAATGGAGGACAAATGTTGCTCTTAAATTTGATTCAAATGAAGGGACTATGGAAATTGATTAATGATCTTTCTAGGATTAGCAAATGTTGATCATGTCAATTAGCTTCTCGCCATTTAAGTTAGTTCCTTAAATTTTTAAACAACGATGCAAATGATCATATATGAATTAAAAAAATTATAATTTTGTCTGGAAAAAAACGGGGGGAAATGATTATATATGTACTTCTATACTTGTATATTACGTCTCCGCCCTCAATAATAACTAATTTTCGGTCATTTTAACAGTTTTCCTAAGATATCATTCTTAATAATTTTTTTTATACTATTAAAAACTATTCATGGACTTTAACATAAATCAATGTATATTACGCTTCAACTCTTTATAGAAACTAATTTAGTCATTTAATATTTTTCTTAAAATACTTTTCTTAATAAACATATTTATACTACTTAATAACAACTTTTCATCTTAAATATAAATAAACTAAAGTACTTCATTTCGTTCTTTTTCCTGTTCATTAAAATCATTTTAATCTCTTTCTCCCTCTTTCTTAAAAATTAATACTTAGTTTCTTCTTTTCTCATTTTTATTACCTCTAATTTTTATTTATGTTTTTTTTTGAAATATTTAATTAATTTTATTTTAATATTG
Organism: Avicennia marina; assembly: GCA_019155195.1. Classification (NCBI taxonomy): domain Eukaryota; kingdom Viridiplantae; phylum Streptophyta; class Magnoliopsida; order Lamiales; family Acanthaceae; genus Avicennia; species Avicennia marina. The sequence goes on from CM032773.1 coordinate 11,934,097, forward strand.
AACTACTAAAAAAAATATAATAATAACAATATATTTTATTACAACTAATAAAATTATGTAATTTTTTATAAGTAGGCGCACACATAAAATGTACAAATTTTACTTGTGTGTGTGGGAGCTTGTGAATACAAAATATGCCAAAATAAATATAATGCAATTGCCAGTGTATATAAACTCTAGGCGTTAGGCCTCCCCATAGAGCCAAGTGAGATCATAAAACAAAAGAAATAAATACATCGAGCTCGATAAAAATCATAACTGGTGTCTTCTAAGTTCAAGGAGATGAATCTTTTTATTTTTATTTGTTTTGGTTAATTGTTACCTAATAAAATTAGCTGCGGAGACTTCACACTTGCACATGTAACCAAGTTGTTTTCTTGGATTGTTATGCATAATTGGAGGCTTGCAGATTGCTGCGTATAACTTGTTAGAGAGGTGAAGGACAAGTCAATTGGAGCATCATCAAGTCCAAGATGTGTTTTTTTATGATCAGTTAGCAATTTGTCGTCAAATCATTAATTACTTAACTGGCATCAAACCCTAGATGCCCCTAGGTTTTAGTGAAAAACCAGCTTATTATGCTCGTCGTGTCTTTTGCAATTGAAGCTTGTACATGCAGAAGCTGACTATATAGTGCCTAAACTACAGCTGGGGCAGATCTTTTGGGGGGTGATTAATTAATGAGCAATTTCAAAATATCTTGGCTGTTCTTATTTTTATTTTTACTTTCTTTTGAGCTGATTAGTTTGTAAGAGACTAATCAATCACTTTTTGAGGATAATTATTGATGGTTTTAAAGTATTGGGCATTTACTTCTGTTTTAGAGTAAGTGCTGGTTTTATTTTAATTACAAATACCAGGGGATTTCATTTAATGAGTCTGCGTGTACAAGTTAATGCAATTTAAACACATTAATCAATTCCTCTGTAGTCAGATTTGTTTATTTAAAATTGTATTTGCTTAAATTACTATCTATGTAGAAAATGAAATTAGCACATAAACACAAAGTGTGTTTATTTTGTGGATCCTACTGGATTAATTCTACAAATTTTAATTAATGGGTTTCATTTATTCATATGTTAAAATTAGAAAAACAAATTTACAGTCTATAAATTAAAACTAAACGATGTACTATAGTTGGAGTAAGAATCAAATAATTATCAAAATGTATAAAAAGTACTTAAAGTGGATTAAAAAACCAAAATATCTCAATCCTTTTTTCCTGTTATATATATGTGTGTGTGTTTTTTACCCCCCTGTGCAATTATCATTGTGGAAATGCTGTAAGGAATGTTAAACAAAACAAGTTATCAAGGGGTGGCCCATATTTTGAAAAATTTTGAAATCTCTAAAAGGGAATGAATATAATAATTTCTTGAGGTGGCAATCATAACAGTAAATGAAAATTTCAAAACGATTTAATATCCCTATGTTTCTCTAATTAATCCCAAACAAAATTTAAATTTAAATATAAAAACAAACACTAGATCTGTCGTGAAAAGAAGGGCCAATGAGCGTATTTTTATTAAAATTTATTATTATCATGGAGGGAGCGTTGTTTTTGGTGCGGAAACGTAAACAAAACACCTAAGCTCGCATTTTGATGCCGACACATCAAACATCGACGAATGAGTAACTGAGAAACACGCTTATTCATACCCCCAATTAAAATCTTATCTTCAACGAGAAACGGGTCGCAAAGCGTCCTCTTGAAGTAAGAGATGTTGGCCTCTCTCTCTCTCTCTCTCTCTCCTCTTTGTAAACTTTCAATCAAATGATGCAAGAATTTGCAATTTTTAAGATTTTTATGCATTAATTATTTTTGATAATTTCTAGAGGAACTACTTACCTCAAAATATATATCAAAATTGTATTAATTACATATATTATTCATTTATAATCAAACTTACGTTTACTAAGAAGAATCATAGCTAACAAACTAATCTCCATGTTAATTTCTTTTCCTATCGGAAAAAGAAATTGCATTTATATAGTCACATATATCACTTACATTATTTTATTATGATGCAACAATCATATAAAAATGTAATAGAAAATTCGATCCCTGATATTTTACATTGTCCTCTAGAGCAGATTTCTAACAAAAGTATATCATCATCCATTTAATGTAATTTTGTACTTTATGGTTTGGGTAATTTTTGACTCTTTCTTATCTTTGACGGGTGAAATGACTAGTTCATCAAGATCATTCTTAAAAAACATAAATATTTTTGCTCTCACTATTTTTACCTATGGAGAGAGAGAGAGAGAGAGAGAGAGAGAGAGAGAGAGCAGAAAAGGGTATCTAAGTTGAATTCCATTCATAGTTTTTCTTGAAAAAGAAAAGGGGTCAAAAAGAAGAAAAAGAAAAAAATGTCATTAAATGGGCCGAAGGGGTCGTGTATTCATGAGGCAGTGCTACGGCGGGCCTCACCTGACACCTCACTTTTCCGAGCCGCCGTTTCCGGTCCTCACGTGGCGGTGACGTGTCTCCATCCTTTACTCCCACCCCAATGTTATTGCCACTTGCTTTATTATTATGATCATGGCATTATCAATGGGTTCAACCCACTTGTAATTACGTATACTCAGAATACATTGTAAACTATAAATATAGTTTATGGAAAGGATTAGTTTATGAACTAACCTTCAAACTACAATACAATTAGTTAGTGGCGGTAATTTTCCGATGCAATAAAATACGCTACGAGTTTTAATTGAACTGCATGAATTTCATGTCAAAATTGAGTCACACCAAATGATTTCGAAAAATAAATCAGACATATTAGAGTTGATAACTTATTTGAATATTCATATCTCAATCTGACTTATTAACTCAAGACCTAACTTGATTACTTTCCTTTAAATTTCAATTTTTTGACGTGAACCGAAAACATGGCCTAAACTTAACATTAAACTTATGAATTTGTATTGAACATTTTTGGATCAATATTGAGTCAAACTTGATTGAATTTTTTTGTCTCTCAGCCGACTTTCAATTTATGATTTTTTTAATTGCCACCCTAAATGTAATTATCAACAAATCATATGTGTCTTGACTCATCAGGTACAATGAAGTAGTTTTGGATTTGGTATAGTTGATGAAGTAAGTCATGGAAAAGGCTGGTTTCCCAACTCTCCTTCAAACTACAATGTAATTAGACGTGTCAATTTTCAACATGATTGAACATGACAACACAACTTGGCATCGAAACAAGGAGTTTGAATTGAGTCTTTATGGATTTTGATAAATATTAGATGGCATCGGATGGATTTGAAAAATAAACAAGTATGTTAGGATTGACGATTTATATATTTAGATTACTTATATTCCAACCTGACCTATTGGTTTGAGATTTAACATGATCAACGTCCCTCAACTACAATTTTTCAAGATGAACTGAAAACCTAATATTAATCTAGCACGAAATTAATAGGTTTAAATTGAACCTTTGTAGATTAGTGTAAAGTTAAGTTAGATGGACATACCAAAGAATTTCATAATTAGATTGTCAACCCAACCCATCAACTCTGTTATTCCACTTGATTGCCACCTTAAATGTAATTATCAACAAATCATATGCATGCGTCTTGAATCATCAATCGCAACATGTTGTTTTGGATTTGGTATAGTTTGCTTTGGGGCCCCGAAGCTTGTGTGTCTGCCAGTTTGAAATGTTTGCCTTAAAATGGGGAGAGAAAAGGGTTTTTATAATTAATTACGTTTAGGGTTATTGGGGGACTACCGTCACACATCTCCATTCATGTTTTTGGCATTTAATATTTGTTGTTGGTGGTTTCGGAAATTGGTACCCTGCCTTTAACTTTTTGTCTCAAAAGCCCTAAATATTGGAAATTTGAGATTATATTTCGTCGATTTGATTTGGACTAATATATATTTACACACACACATACACTTTCATATCTGTAATTAATTAATTTCGAAAAGAAACTTATGTCAAAAACTTGATTGTCAATGTCCAAAAGGTTTATTGTTAATATATATCACTTGTCTAGTAATCTCTCATTTTCAGCATCAAGAACATTGAAATGATCTAAAAAAATTATACAACATTAGTCAATCCCATTCAATTTAATCAATGTACCTTTTATTGGTCGATAATTTCCTACACAAACCAATAATGTATTAGTACAAAATTTTGCATTGAAAAAATTTAATTCCCTTTGTGCATATATATGTTTCTTTGTTCCAAAGCAAAAAAACCTTATAATTAATGCGTTTCTCAACAATAAATGCTGAGACAACAATCAAAGTATCATTATCACAAAATTATTGAGAAGCCAATCAAAACCCTTAACCACAATTCCACACCGCCGCTTCCCTCCGGCTGCTGAGCCACCGCTCCGCCACTCACAACGCAGGAAGTGAGCCCACCTGTCATTCTCAATCTTGTCTTCATGTAAGACAAATCCCGCAAGTGGCAAAAACAATTATTTATTTATTTATATGAAAGAATCAAGTTGGTTTAAAAATTATTGAGCAGATTTTCGGGGTCCAGGATCAGATCCTTACCCCCTCTCTACTCGTGGGCACGACCCTTCTGCCGGAATTTATTTAATTGAATTTTCGTATCTTGTCTCAGATTCTTGTTTATACATATAAGTATATATGTGGAGTTGGCATGTGTAATTTTTGTTAATATAAAAAGGCTAAACAAACATGAATGGCATACCTCACCACGCACGTACTTGTAATGTCCATCTAACAGGATTTACCAGAATTGGGGCTCAATGCATTTATGGGGGACAAGAACATGTTAATGTGTTGAGGATTCCTAGGTATTGTTTGTACACCTTCTTACTTTCTGGTCCACATTTGCTTACTTATTTAACTTCTTGTTGTGCTATTTTAGTGCACAGGAGATGAACCCTACATACAAGAATTAAATATTCTGTTTTTTCAAAAATTAATAAACAGATAAATGAATTGAGTACTGCCTGGGGAAGGGATCAAGAGAGGAAAATGAAAATCAAAGGTTCTGTGCTATTAGTTCCAAGTTTCCAAGAAAGAGGTGGAGCTAAATGCTGAACGATTTTAAGATGCATACTAAAAGGGTTTAAAAAGTCATCGTGGATTCTTTTCGAACGGTCTTTTCAATCCGACTGATATATTGTCGCGTAATTACTGAATTCAAATTTTTTTCGATTGATTATGATGATTGATACAAGAAATTATAAAAAGAATTTGGTCATTTTTGGTGACTTCCAAAGTAGTTCAATTTTTTTTCTTGTAATTTAAGAAATAATAATTTGAGGAGCCTTTTGCTCTTTTTGACATTATTGTGAATTGTGATATTGTTTGGGCAAACTAATCTTACAATTACTAATTACTATAAGCTTGATGGTAACATGATGCATGCGCTAAAGAAATTAATTATCCTGTAAACATGTGTGATTATCTGTACTTAAATCACATGCACCAGGTAGAGATTGATGCCAGGTAAATCATTAAGAGGCAATTAACAGTGACTAAAATACTGTTAAATGTTGATTATAAACAGATGAGATCAACGTGGAGTGAGGAGGTGGTGGCGATGACTCTTGAGAGTCTTAAAATGGGCAGTAGATTAATTCCATTAATGCAGCAGTAGATTAATTCCATTAATGCAGCAGATATATTTGACTTTGACTGCAAAATATTTACTATGTGGATGCATTGCATCATGCAGTCTTATTTTGAATCCAGTATTATCTTTGTATTGCATGTAAGCCCCTCACATTTTAAATTATGTGGCAATTACAGTTTGGCCCTTCTCCATATCTTGATCTGAAATACTGTGTAAAGTTTCTTAATTGTTGACTTGCTTTTTACATGGAAAAGTTCTGATATGGAAAAAGGGGTTGAGAAAATGATTCCAAATGACTCTGATGTTAGATGGATTTGAAGTTTATAAATATGATTATTGATTAATAAAAAAACACTCTTAAATTGACGTTCTCGTTGTATTTATAAATATATTGCTAACACGAAATTGATCATCCAAATTGTAAGATCAACAGACTTGTTATAAAAAACTTGTAACCCTAACTTCATATTCCCAAAAGGGAGCATTTAGATGAGACGGTATAAAAGAGTGAATTTTAAATCTATAATAATAAATTTGCTACACTTATTTGGATGAAAAAGCATTCCAAATCCTCAAACGCTTTATTTTAAATATTAAAATCTTTTATTTTAGAGCCATTTGAAATATTTTTTTTCAAATCTTTTTAAAATACAAATCCTCCAATCAAATAAGGTGATTCCACCTAAGTATCCTTTCCATGCTCTTCATGACAAATGGGAAATAAACCATAAAAATTATCCCAATGCATTAATTCAAAACTTTAAAACATTACAAGTAATTAAGAAGAGATAGCATTATGATTAATTAGCATTGGCAATGAATGAAAAATGCTATGTTTAGGTACATAATTCTTGAAATTAGTTTTGGTGGCCCTCTCAATCATACTAAATTACATGTGGGCTTATATACAAAATCAGTTCTTGAAATTCCTTAAATGTAGTGGGCGTATAAACAAAATTAAACAGATGCCCAGATTAACATAACAGATTCTTGGGCTGACCCAAATATCAAAGCCCATAATGTTGGATCCATGTTGAAGCAAGCTGTTCACATTCATTGTTTGATTATGTAAGGATTGGAACTTCATTTCCACACACTAGGTTGTCAATTTGTGTTCGAGTGAATTTATAACCTTTCACGAAGTTAAATATTTTTTTATAATAATAAACTTTATAAATTCTTAAAATAAAATTTTTAAAAATAAATAATCTATTTTCAACTTTTTTTTTTTCGTATATCCTATAAACTATTTCATTTATCCATTAAAAATAGCATAAATATGTTTAAACCACATTTTATTCACGATATATTTAATTCATTTTTTCATATCACATAAAATTATAATCAACTACAATTACAAATTTTAAATAATTTTTATAAGATGTTATTCCTATCCAGACATTTCATTAACCAATTTTTTTAAATAAGACCTATTAGCTGGCAAGTTATAAAAATATTTTATACATTATATGATTTTATAAGCTATTTAAAGGTACACTTAACCAAAAACCCTCTAAGTTAAAAAGGAAAATTGATTTTGTTCCAATGATTGACGATACCAGCGCTTTATAATCAGAATAGCTACAGAATTTGAATAAAAAAGAATAATTCTTGCTGCTTGAAATATAAATAATGTCATAAAACAAATGCTCACCACACTTCTGACAAATTAAAGAAGTTCAAACAAACAAGAAAATCCAAATGAAATTTCTAAGTTTACGGTAGAGTTTAGACAAACAACCCTAGCATAATTAGAATACTCGAAAGCATATATTGATTCTTCTAAAACTGAAACAAACTCTTGACTAAATCATGTCAACTAACATTTATCTCAAATAGACAACTGGAGACCGACCGAGTATTGCTTACTCTAATTAGCTGGCTCCTCCTTGATGATCCATTTCAGATGTGCATATATTTTGTGTTGATGAATCCATTTGGATTTGAAACATCTAGTGAATGATGTATGTGAGCACCAATGCTAGCAGCATGAGAATGTATGCTATACCTTGATCGATCGTTGTGCCTAAAACAAATATATATAAAAAGATGAATGAGCAATGCTTCCTATCTTGACAAGGGTTTTTCCTGGTATTATCTCCTTACAGATAAAATTATGAACACAGATACATTACCATCGCTGGAGGGGGTGGGTGCCGGTGTGTCGGAGGCGGTGGCCATGTGTGGGAAAGCAGCGGCTGCTAGGAGCATTACAGCATAAATAGCCACCAAAGCTCGGCCAGTCATCTCCATTGTTGGTTGAACAAAAAAGATCAGAAAATGACAGCAGAAATCTTTTTTCTTTCTCCCTCTGCGGGTGACGGCAGAAGCTGGCGGGTGGTCGTCGAACCGCAGAGGAGTAGGCCTGTTGCTCTTCTTTTATTCTTTATTGTTGGGGTTAGAGGGATTCATTTGTATGCATATAAATATAAGAAGGGATGGGGGAAGGGAATGGCATGGAGAAGAAAAAGGAGGGGGCATGAAATGAAAGGCAAGACAGGTATAACCCTGTTAAACCAGCTGTAGAAGCTATACTTAAGGGTCGCCAATAATTCTCTTTTTATTTGGAAGAAAAAAAAACAGTAGCAGAGATTGCAGACCTAAATTCAGACAAGCGTGTGACAGTTGTCGTGCAGTTGACACGATACCATGCCATATTGTTTAAAAAAATGTTATTCTTACTCTAAACCCCAAATAATATATCATCCAAACACAGTACCAAATTGTTTCTCATTGCCTCAAATTTAATTTTCTCGCTTTTTTTTCATAAAATCACTTTTTAGATATCCATCCAATCCAATTGCAGCCTCAGTTAATATTTGCAAAAGCTAAGAGATATAGCAGAAGCAGAAAAGATCTCTTATGCCACTAAAGTAATCCTTAATTGGTCAAAGGAAGCAATTTAACCACCAGATTGACTGGCATTCTGCATCACCAAATAGGTCAAAAGGATGATGTACAGATTCAAGAGAACATGAAAGAAGCACGACATTTCAACCCCAAAACACATAAGTTGCAAAAAAAATTGATGCCAACACAAAAGTTATATCCACATCATGTTCTAGGGAAAGCCAACCAGGTTACTAAGGATGGAAAAAGGGGTCCTTTTCATTCTTGTAGATTTCAAATAACTGCTTGGAGTAGTGCGTCGCCAACTTCCAGCACAGTTCAACCCCTTTTGTGTTGAAACCTTGCAGCTCCTCCACTGTCTTCTTCATGTCACCTTGTGGATCTCCATCAGTGAGAAATTCAGCCAAGGCACTGCCACTGTGAGGTTATCAATAGAAAACAATTTAGTTCCATTGCATTGTTTTCCATGGAATCGCACCAAAAACAAAATCTTAGTTAGAATGTAGAACAACTAAGAACATCAACTTAAGTAACCAACAACCAAACAACAAAGATGAGTAAAGCATTGAGTGCTCTAGAAAACAGAGATGGGAGTCTGTGAGAAGGCTTCTTCCGCACGCCAATGTTTTATCACGAATGCAAAACATAGTTGAAGTGCGCTCATACACTCAATCAAGTTGAAAGCACAACCACTAGCCAGATAGATCTAAAATCGGATGCATTGCACCAATATACTGATTTCCCAGGATGAAAGTGATCAATTCAAATAACAGCATACATATCATAAGCAGAGAATAAATAGGAAAGATCTAGACATGCACACGTTCAAACCTTACGTGAATGCATGAATCTGGCTGAAACCTCGCGCATTGTGCTCAATAGTAGCTTTGCATGATTTCTCCTCCGATGTTTGCTGGCGATATAGAGCACATACTGCCTTCATACATAGTTCAGGGTACTTACCGAAATCAGCAAGCATTTCTCCCTCATTAACCCACTTCATTTTGTCTTTTCTCTCCCTTCGGAGATCAGATATGATCTCATTATATGCCATGCTATTCTCTGATGCATTTTCTGAGTCGCCTAAGCCGTCACCTGAGAATGTGCCATTACTTCCAGAAGCATGATTTTCAGATATGTCATTGCAGTTGGAGGCAGAGCCACTTTCTGAAACATCTGAGCTGCTGACAATAAATCCACCCAAACTTTCACCTTCACTAAATGAATCATCCTCTTCCATTTCATCTTCACCAACGGTGTCATTCGCAGTCTCAGCGATTCCAACATTGTTTTGACTTCCCGTGCTTTTATTAGAGCATTTTCCTAAAACATGATTGTTTTCACAATCTCCCACCCTCATCAAGCGCCGTCTATGAGTAAGTTCTTTGGACCTATTTCCGGAAGAAGAAGCATTTACGGATTTCCTGTTTGAGATGTTTTCTGAATTATATGCGAACAGATGCTTACTCCTAAGTTGACAAATTGGAATATTGTCATCACTATCGCTTTCACTCTCACTACTAATTACACAAGAAACTCCTCTCCTAACTCTCTTCCTCTTAGGTGTTGGAAGATATGGCAGTTTTTCAATGTAAAAATTAGTCTTCTTTTCATCACCCTGATGTTCAGAAACAGCTGCACATCTATCTTTTGAGGTCAACCCCTCGCGTGGAGTAATTTCTAATTCAACACCAATTGAATTGTGGAGCCTTTTCCTTTCCTTGTTATCAACATAGGGCAAACGCATATGGGCAGCATTAAGATCATCATCACTGTCAGTGATGACAATGGGGCCAGAAAGAGATCTACCACCTGGTGTCAAGGGAGAAATAGGGCAACGTGGAGTCACTTCAGCAGTAAAATCCAAGCATTTTCTGACTCTCGACTTTGAATCACGATGGTGGTATCCCTTAAATCCTTTGGCCTCTTTACACTGCATGGATGGAGCATTAATTGGAGGAGTGCCTGCGCAAGAGGATCAGATATGAGAACTACAAAATGCTATATGGCCAAATCAAAATCCAGAAACCAATATAATTATGTCAAACATTGAACCGCGCAATTTTTACCTATACTCAACCACTTCCTTATTGTTAATCGATCAACATAATAGTAGAGGCATATCTGAACTATGTACCAACTAAACATTGAACTTCACTATTGCATATATTTCTAGGGAAACGGCATAAGAATACCTGATGCGTCCTTATCCTCATTTGCTTTATTTTCAGTTCCAGTTCCCACCGCTGATGGCTCAGCTGGACCATTAAATCTATTCATGAATTCATCCACTTGATTCATTTTCACCGAACCCATTTTAGGCAAATTCAAATTCGTTTTCCACCATCCAGTAGACAATCTCTTCTCCAACTCCATTACTTGCATCTCTAGCTTTTTACATTTCACTTTCCAAACTTCAACTTCACTTTTAGCCTTGTTGTTTTCACACTCTAAAACATTGTTCTCAATCATCAACTGAATAACCTTGTCCTCCTCCTCCACGCCATTGAAAAGGCTCTTTTCAAGCTCTTGGTTCCTCAGCTTCAACACTCTAGCCTCATCCTCAATTTCAAGCCTTTTCAATTCCACAAAGCCAAGCTTATCCTCCAGTCCTTCAATCAGAGAATTTTTATTCCTAATATCTAATTCCAAACGCGCACATTTATCGTTGGCTTCTGCAAGTTTATCTTGCAATTCTAAACACCTAATGCACCCTTCATATTCTTTCTCCGGTTTCACAGCACAATTTACACACTCCTTACTTTCTATGTCCTCCAATTTTATCTCCTTATCGACTTCCATTCCTGTATGCAAACCGTAAAACCTTACTAAGCCTGAACAAAGAAGAAAAAGACCAAACTTTGTTTAAAATTCCAACAATTAGAATGAAATTCGTACAAAAGTAGGGCACATAAACTGCAAATAAAGTACTATTTTGCAAAATTCAAGTTGAGGTTTTAAAAATTTTAAATAGAATTATCGGTTAAACCAAAAAAGACCAGACTTTCTTAAATGAAAGAAAGATTAAGCCAATCCTAGAAGAACGCTGAGACGAGAGGAAGAAGGAAGCCAGAGACCTGACGGGCGGAAAGGAGACGCCGCCTGCCGCAGACGCCGTCGTTTTCCTGATACTGATTTTGTCTGTTTTGCAAAGTGTTTAGTGCCGATTAGTTTTTGATTTGAAAGGAAAAACAGTGGCTTAGGAGAAAAAACATTACCAGTAGAAGAACTGAAATTACTTTAAGTATTTCAAAATAAAATAAATATTGTGTAATATAATTATTCTGCAGTTTATTAAAGGAATTGAATTATTCAAATACTTAAAAATAGGTTGGATTAATTATTATTAGACTGGCCCATAGCAACGGGCAATTACTCTTTGATTGTTGAATAAATTATTTGAGTGGAATTGAATTGATAGATTTAAAGGGATAGATTTCAAATTTATGTATTTGTTTAGATAATAATAAATTTTAAATTTAAAATTATCTTTTTAAATCATATCTTTTAAATTATAATTTTAATGATTGAAGTGAATTTGAAATATTTCTATTTGAATCGTATTTTTAAATCAAAATCTTTTCATTCAAGTAGACATGGCTTTAATTGTAGTGTTATTTATTATCAAAAAATAAATATTTTGGCCAAGAACAGTGTTTTGTGATCAAGCAATCACGAGTTTGAATTTTATCAAGAAGAATAAAAACGGTTTGCTAATTATACATGCTAACTTTCTTTCTTTTTTTTTTTTTGGTATTTCATATTCTAATCTTCTTTAAACTTTGTTTGGTTTTATGTTTTCATGGATTGAAAATATTGCACTATGTTTGTTTGCAATTCATTGAAATTTTAACAAACAAACATACAACAATATGAAATTTATACTTCACTTAAAATTCAAATTGATTTATTTTTACATTTGATATAATACACATATATTTAAAATTTAATTATTGTACACATTCACAATTAAACCAATATTTATCTATACACACATATATTCTCTTATTTTTATATATTTATAACCTACCAGTCTCGTACGTTATTACATCCTCAAATCAATAATATATATATATATATATATAAATAAATACTTGAACAAAATTTACAACCGACCATGATTTTATATCCAACAAAATGTCCATTATTTTCAATTCCATCAAAATAAACAAACAAACATAGTCAAAATTTCAATTTGCTAGTGATGAAAATTATGTTTGGTTATAAAATTTTAGTTGGATAAAAATTTTGATTTTTTTAGATTTATCTAATCACACACGTACACACATATATATATATATATATTATTACAATGATTAAATGATTTGATAATTTATAAAGATAATAAGTATTTTTTAGAGTGTGTGCATATAGATATAAATGTGAGCGTATATGTATATATAAGTATTGTTTTAATTCTTCATAAGTGCAATAACTGAACTTTGATTATTTGTATGTATACATAAGACAGAGTAATTTGAATTTGAAATTTAAACGAAAATTTTGTTAAGTTCTATATTTGAATCAATTAAATTTTGATAGATGAAAAGGGATGAAAACATTCAAACAAACATTCCCTTAATGGCTTCCAAAATTTGATTTGCGGCCATTCACTTTCAAGTAGAAAAAGGTCAAAAAAGTGTAGTTAGTAGATCAAATGGACGAAGATTGTAGTAGATCATACCCAAAACATATTGTTGAGTATGTGACGGATTCAATTATAAGTTTTAATTAGACCTATTAGGTAAGGTGATGAAGCCCAATCAAATTATAAATATCACATATGAACAATATTTATTAGACCAGAACGAAAATTATTGAACTAGAGGCCAAGTTCAACAAAACCAAGAAGAACTGTTTATAAACTTGCACGTGAATATATATATATATATATATATAAATAGACTTGATATTATTATTAATTCAAAATTTTAAAATTATAAATTATGAATAAAATATCGATTTATATAAAAGTCACGGTCTTCTTTTTTCTTTTTAGCATGAGACTTTAACACATGTTTGCTTCCAACACATATGCACACACACACACACACACACACACATGTATGTATGTTTGTACGTATGTATATCATAGTGCTTCTTGCACATGTGGTTGTGGGAAAAAAACACCAGGGCAGCATGCTTAATTACCATTATTATCATATGTTGCTTTCAAGAGGGCCCTCTCCCAACCTCAACTTTCATTTTTGCTTTTAACCCTACACTGCACCGGGTAGTTACACCAATTAACAGCCTCATTCAATTCGGTTGATATCCACAGACGACTCGTCCTCTCTCCCTACGTAACAACATGGATCGTAAATTTGTCTGTCTACATGCATTCTGCACCAGTAGCTACTTACTGATGGAGTAAGATGGGGACAGGACACCAACATCAGACATGGGAAGTCTACGTAGCTATGAAGGAGGTGATCAGAGATCAGTGATCAGAAATATACGGCATCGTTCGCCCGGAAATCTAGCTCCCTCATACATGGCTGCAGCTGATCATCAATATGATCAGAATATTGTGGTTAGGAAGTTGGGATTCAAACCTATTTGTCAACAGTAATGCTGCACCTCTTACATTAATTTCTTGGGTCTGTCTTTTAATTTCATTCCGGAATGGGAAATGATCGCAGCTGGGGTTTGGAAGGAGAGGCCCCTCAGTATTTACTGCATTCCTTTGATTACAGTTTTGTCCCATATAGACAGATATATGTTCCTAGAAAGAGCAGGAAAGTATTGGACCATAGGTTATGCCTCTCGGGGCAGGGCTTTCTATTTTTTGGGGGAACAGTATTAATGAATTGATTGAATGATTTGGATGTTCCTCATTCAAATATTTATTAGTATAGCATCAGTTGCCATATGTCATACCCTAGCCCCTATATGTTTGGGTTTTATATATATAGTTGCAGATGCAGTTGGATATTATATATACAAATGTGTATGGTGTTGGCATTATTTGCACATTGTTGTGATACATGGCACATTTGTGATGTAGAGTCCATGCCATCCATGTCATCATTGTTTTATTGCCATACTTTGAATAGTCCATAATTATCTTGTGATATCCACGTCAAAAAGGATTTTTGTGTCCATTATTTTGTCGGGGATTATCTTAAAAAATATATATTTTGGAGATATGGAGATCAAGGCTGTGTTTGGAACACCATTTTTAACTCATAACATTCCATCAAACTTCACACAACCAAAAATCTTATATTACAAAATTTTTATTCAAATTTAAATTCATGTTTCCACTTCCTTGTATATATAACTAATTAATTATTTTTAATTATTATACATATATATTTATAGTTAAATCGATGCCTATATATGGACACACTTACACTCACATTATATATATTTATACCATATAAACTCATTGTTATCCTTATACATCGTCACATCATCAAATGATTATTATATATTTATACATTTATAAATAAACAAATTCAAATAAATAACATTATTTATCCTATCAAATTCTCCTTATAAACATAGTACTCATCCAAATCCAACTCTTACCAAACATCATTCATCGTCAAAACACCCTTCCAAGCATAGCCCAAAATTACTGGTGTGGAAATTATTCAATTAAGAAGATTATGCATCACCAAAAGTTGGAGATAAGGATCGTTTAAATGCAAATAAGGATTTTTGGGTATTGCATAAATGTTGCTTTAATAATACAACGCTAGTCTGGACAAATAAAGAAAGTTCGAAGACAATGCATATCCAACAGATCTACTTAACTCCTGATTACCCATCTTAATTTTAAGTAAACAAGTTGACGATGTGGCGTGTGTGGGTGTGTGTACTGGATAGGTTGAAGATGTGGGCGAGGTGATTCTTTTAAGGAGTCTCGAGGAACTTCCATGAACATCTTATTAAGCCATGATTTTGAGCTAGGCCTAGTGAGATTCATCATTCCATTCATGTATTTGTCTTTTGTTTTGAGTGAAAAATAGGCTGTGCTTGTGTTTGCTTCCCAAAAAATAAAATACCATCACGACAAAAGGTTGAGGCTTAGAGAAGTTAGATCAATATACTAAAGCTTGTCATGGTTGCTACAACATCTTAGGGTGTTTGGTAGTGGCTTGATTCTTTATTAAGAGTTTTTGATTTGTAAAACTTGTTGATTATAGTGGATTTATTTTGACTGAGAGTAGCCGCGTAGGGATAAAAGTAGTGGCTCCAAACTGTATTACTATAAGGCGTGTTTGGCCTCATTATTATTATTAATGAGATTGTGTATGTGAGTTGCAATATTACCACTTAACCACTTATAAATTGATCGGTACAGCATTACAACACCATCATCACCTCGTCCAAGCCTAAATATAGTGACGTAGTAAAGTTTATGGATTGTTTGGGTAACATGATGAGTTTAATTTGAGGAGACAGAAATTTGGAAATATGGTCCCTGACTAAATACATTCAAAATATCTCTGTCCCTCCCTTGTTGCTTTGGTTGAGATTTTACTTCTCCTTATATTGGATAATAATAACTGGTTTAATGCTTACAATATATAGTAAAATTGTGATGGTCCCTTTTATAAATATTGATAGCACATGAGATGCTGATTCAAATATTTGAATTTTAGGGTTTTCCATCATAGACGTTTCGAGCTTGTCTGAAGCCCTAAACTGATGATGCAATGGCAAAGAGGGAATTGGTGCCCATAAATGGCGTTCCTGAAGTGTCCGTTTCAAGTTTATTTCTGAGTCTGCATGTCAGAATTTGGTTCAAAATTTTCCACCATTAAATTATATCTATCAACGTATTCGAATCCCATCATGATTTGCATACTTATCATATATACAATACATACATGTGTGTGTGTGTGTGTGTGTGTGTGTGTGTCGACCTTTTATAATATTCCACCTGCAAAAATTGCTCGATGGCCACATAATTAAGATCAAGTGGCTATGTGCTAAGCTTGAATTCTGTTCGTATTTGGTCTATGCATGGAACTTTTGACATTCTGGCAAAATAAAATTTCGGTATTTTTCTTATTTTAATTTATTATATTTTTGAGTTGATTATCTATTACTATATTATGTTTTTAATAAGAATTTGTGGTTACAGAAAGTGAATTTACACAACTATTCTTACGTCAAATTCTTTTATTCTTTCTTTCATTTTCTTTCTCTCTTTTCAATCTAACTTGCAATTTATATATATGTTTTCACTCATTTTTATATTCTTTTGATCTTTCTCAATTTTCTTATTTTAATTAATCATGATTTTTACATAATGTAAGATCATATAATTTCTTTATTTTAATTTTTGTATTCTAAATTTGTCGATTTGTTTTTTGATTTGTGTTTTATCTCAAAATGTTCCTTCTTTTAAAATCCTTTTGATACTCATTTATTTTATTATTATTTTTATTAATTAAAATATAATAATTTTATGATTTACAAACACATAAAGGTGCAATTTTTACTAAAACTTACGAAACCAAATATAAATAAAAAATTAGCCCAACTCATAACCAAAATTTTCCTACCTACCCTAATAATAACAAACCAAACATACCCAGAGAGACAGACGTATATGTTTGTAACGGTAAGTAGAAGTATACCATATCATCGGATCTCTGGCAAGATTGATTAAATAGTTGAAGTAATGATGCTGATTCAGAACGCACTCCCATGCCAATTAATTTGAGACCAATCAAATCGATTACTAGAAAGCAAAAGTAAGCACATACCTACAGACGTGTTTGTGTGTGGAGAGAGAGAGAGAGAGAGGAATAAGTGTGGAGGCAATGAGGCACGGAGAAGGCGTGTGCGAGCATTGAAAGCGGCTGCCATCTTCTTGAAGCCTCCTCGCTTGCACCAGACACAAGTTGCAGGCACTGCTCAGTGCCCCATCGTCATCGCCCCTTTTACCCTGCTGCCTTTCTTCCTCATTTAATTTACTACTCCCCCACAGCCCTAAGCCCCTGCTGTGGAGGTCCTCTTTCGTCGTCTTGCGTGAAAATTGAGTTACAGCTGTCGATTTCCGAATCATTATTGCAAGCCCGCTGCTAATTAGCTCGCCATCAATCTTTGTTCCTCCCTCTCCCAACTCTCCTCTCTCTCTCTCTCTGCATGTGTGTTTATATATGTACATAAAGTTCAAGGATGATTTACTTATACTGTATTATTATTTGTTAATTAACACAATTACTATTTTGTTAAATACTTTTATTATTTTTCTTTCTTTTTATTCATTTTACAATTACATTTTTATGTTCTCTCAAATTTTATCATTTTTAAATTTTGTTCATAGTTCATAATTTTTTAGTTTAAATATATTAAATTTTTAAATATTTTTACACAATGTAAAATCACATAATTTTCTTTTTTTTTATTTTTTCTTTTAAGTTTTTTATTTGTCTTTTCTCTCAAAATTTTCCTTTTTTTTTTCAAAATTTTTTATACTGTTTTATATTACTATTTTAAATATTCTTTATGCTTTTTAATATTTTAATAATTTTAATTTTATTGATAAAAATACATTTTATGATTTATAAATAAATATACACAGATAGAGTGCAAATTCGACTAGTATATATCAAAATTCTATCTCACTGGTGATTATGATTACTAAAATCTTTCAGTCATCTGAATGAAGCAAATGGAAAATTTTGAGATGATTGTGGTAAAGAGAAGTCAATGTCATGCACGATTCCTTCGTTTGTCTCAGAAAGATATGCATACTTGTCTCATTAGTGTGTATACACACACACACACACAGACACACAGACACACACACACACCAAGGAATGTTTCAATATCTGTAAATAAAGTGAGAGAGAGACACTTATATTAATTGTTTTTTTTTTTGTCTCAATATTGATTTACTAAAATACCCTAATCTAATTTATTGTTTAAATTATATTTTTACAATTTTAGAAACTTACGAAATGGGTCGATTCCCAACAACTTTAAATGTTAAACTTATATTTAATAATTTGAGACTATTTTATTTTTTTAAAAATATTATTAATATAATTAAATTATATCAATCACAATAACTATATGTTATAGTCAATCAATTTATTTATAGAATATTTTTTAAATTTCACACACAATTATAGGTGTGTCAAAACCCTAGCTAGTACACATGTGTGTGTCATCACGGGCTAAATATTAAGATAAAAGTAGAGTGAAATTAACTATAATTTTGGTCCTGAATTCATCACAGAAAACCATAAGTTGAGCCTCCCATATGCACAGTGGAGCCATTTCCCACTTTAAAGATGAATTAATGTGGTCTTAACAACAACATGTCAGGCCAGAACAAGGTACCTACAGTTTTGTAGATGTATTAATTTAAGGGCTAAAGAGGACTAGGGAAATGCTGACATGCATTGCATATCTTTTTGCAGCCACATTCAATGGACACTGAGTTATCAATGTGCGTAGATCAATATAAGCTCAGGAAAGACAAAATGCTATGAGAGCCCATTTAATTTACAGACTAGGTTCTGATTTAATTTTCTGAGAGAAATTCCATGTGGCTTTTAATTTAACTAATGCTGCTGAAATCACTGCAAAAGTAACTGCGAAAGCAACTTCAATATGTTAGAGACCATTTTTGATCTCATAGGAGCTGCAACAGTTCATGAGTTTATTAAAGACAATCTTTTTTATGTGTAGTATAGGTTCAATATAATTATCACCACCACTCAATTTGTACATAAAACATGCCTCATTAACTGTATGGATCTATCATTTATGCATGGCATGCACTGAATTGCTCACACACACACACACATATATATATATGCCTACACAAATTCAGGTCTTCTATTCTAAGAGGAGCTGATTGGGATTGTTTATGCAGTTCATCTAATCGTTCACCTCTTCCCCATGGATTCTGAGTAGCCTTAACCTAGTTGGAATAATCATATTTCTAATTGCATTGATGGTTATCTTTAGTCTCAAATCCATATTATACATCCATAGATATTGACTCCAATTCATCATAACTGCTTGGTTCAATTATTAGTATTGTTGCAGATCAATCACGCAACAAAGTAAGGAAAACAATTACAATACAATTTTACAAAATTATGCCATGGACCGTACCAACCATTTAATCCAACACTTAGTTTCAAAGGGCTGAGCAATTACAGAGCCCAACCCATTTATTATTATTAGCTTTACCATGAGCCGAATACAAATGTTTGTTTACATATTTTCACCCAAAAAAACACGCTTACTATAATCATTACAATTTTTTGAATTTTTTTTCTACCTCTCCTTTATTTCTACGCAATTTTCAATAAAAATACAATTCTAAAAACGCACACACAATAACTAAAACAAACGTAGGTTGTCACAGGTGAAGTAAGAAATAAGTTACCAACCCTAAATTTTTTATCCCCAAGTGTAACCTTTTCAAATGGGACTAATGCATGTCATTCTCAAGAATTCCAGACAGTAGTAGGCCGTCATTTATATAACCGCTGTCACTCCTCTGGAAGAACGCTCTCCAATGCACCCACACTCTCTCCTCTTGCCTTGAGCATTTTTACTGCAATTTAACGTCCCATTCTCCCTCTCCTCTTCTCTCCTTCCCATGTCACATTCTCCATTCCCACTCCCCTAAAAATCTAACGGCTTAAACTCTCAAAAACAATGCACATACAACCACAAACTAACCCACACCCCATCAGAATTCTGAAAGCGTATTGATTGTGATAGTTTGGTCCCTTTCAAATCTGCTCAAATAACAATTTCTTGGCACTAACGGGTTTTCTGCCTTTGTCTTTGCTTCTTGGTACACTTCGACAGGCCAAATACAGTCCCCCCCCCCCCCCCCGCCCCCAACTTTTCTGTAAGCTGTGTTTTTGTTTTCTTCTTCTTTCTTGGGATACCTGAGATGGACGGTGAGAACTTGTCTGAATTCTTCGAGGAAGCCGAGTTCTGTGATGCTGCTAACTTCTCCAGCGCAGCTGCTTCTCCCGACGACATTTTCAGCATTCTTGAGGCTTTCGAAAGCGCCTGTGATTATAACAACCCCTCGATGACGCCACTGGAAGACTCGGCGACCCGTTTGGCTGCCTCAAAGGGCGGAGAAGAGTCAAACGAGAGCTTCGAGTTCCAGAAATCGGCTTACTCTCCTTTGAGTAGTACGGTTTTCCAAGAGTCTGAGACCGAGCTCGAGGCTACAGCTTCACCCTCCTGCAAGAGACGGAAGGTGAATAATGTCGCGGCTTCGTCTCCCGCTTCTCACCTGGAAGAAGGGCAGCAGAAAGTATCCCACATTACGGTGGAGAGGAACCGCAGGAAGCAGATGAACGAGCATCTGTCGGTGCTCCGTTCACTGATGCCTTGCTTCTATGTCAAAAGAGTATGTTCTCTCCCCCATAAACCCTAGACATAGTGCAATGTAATGTTACACTTTATCATGTTATGTATAGTCATGGACTCTTGATGCGTGATTAGGGTGACCAAGCTTCCATAATCGGTGGAGTAGTCAATTACATCCACGAACTGCAACAGATTCTTCAATCCCTCGAAGCCAAGAAGCATAGGAAAGCCTACGCAGAAGCCGTTCTGAGCCCTCGACTCGTATCGAGCCCCAGGGTCTCACCCCACCCCTCACCCCTCAGCCCACGGAAGCCGCCATTGAGCCCCAGACTGAGCCTGCCCATAAGCCCGAGGACCCCACAGCCCAGCAGCCCGTACAAGCCCAGGCTGCACAGCCTGCAGACGGGCTACCTCAACTCGCCGTCCCTTCCCAGCCCTGTCGAGCTCTCGCCGTGCAACTCGTCTTCCACTTCCTCCATTAACGACAGCGTCAATGAGCTCGTGGGCAGCTCGAAATCTGCCGTGGCTGAAGTCGAGGTGAAGTTTTCGGGCCCGAATCTGATGGTCAAGACGGCGTCGCATCGGATTCCGGGCCAAGCTCTGAAGATTGTCTCTGCCCTGGAAGAACTTGCCCTGGAAATCCTCCAAGTGAACATCAACACCGTTGATGAGACTCTGCTGAATTCTTTCACTATTAAGGTAACAACTTCTGAAATAATCCATGTTTTTTTTTCATTATGACGTCACATGATGCAATTTCTTGGTGAAAAGGTGTGTGAATGAAGCCAATATTAGGCGTAGTTTTTGGATAGTCCGGGGCAAATGCATTATAAGATTGTGACAAGTGTCACAAATTTAAACATTCGGTGCAAATACACGTATGGACCTTGCATCTGGTAATTACTCACAAAAGATGAATGTCTCAAGGAATTCAGACGGCTTATGTACATATTTGTTTATAAGTAGCTAATTATTTAATCTTGTTCCATTTCTGCTCTCCAAAAAAAAAGCTTCTAACTAGGAATAAGGACAAATACATCGTTATCCAGATGTGGACATGCATGACAAGCTGGAAATGTGTCAAAGGCTTTAGGCTTTAGTGCTAAACTCTCAGTCTCATTTATTATCAAATTAAAACACGAGTTTTACGTATACTATTATATTGTTATTGAAACGTTATTTTTTATAATTTATTAAAATAACCTTCATAATTAATTATTTATACTATTTATGTCATATACTAACTAATTTTGGTCATTTTAGTAAATTTCTTAAATTACTTCTGTCAACAAATCTATTTACACTATTTAATAACTCTTATATATATATATATATAAATGAATTAAAATACCTTTACTTTTTCATCTTCTTTACTTTATTTTAATTTCTTAGTCTTCTTTTTATTAATATTTAGTTTCTTTTTTCCCTTCCTTTTTATTACCTCTAATTTTATTATATTATCTTTTTGAAAAATACATTAATCAATAATTTTATTTTATTATTGAGCAACTCAAAATATAATAATTTCGTATTTTATAATACTTCAGGAAATTATATAATTTTTTACAAACAAGCACATAAATGCATAGAGTACAGAAATTTTCCTGTAGCTGTCTTGAAAACAACCCTTTTCACCATAGCTATACGTGCATATTTTTCTTACTGCAACCGACCTTTTATTTTTCTGATTTAATGTAGAATCAGAATCCTTCTTCAGATTACTTGAATTTGAACTTACTACTGGACACTTTTCTTGCCAAATGTCTTGATAGATTGGGATCGATTGCCAGCTTAGCGCAGGAGAATTGGCTGAGCAGATTCAGCAGACATTCTGCTAAGGCTGACCAACTCATATTAATGACATTGTTTGCTTCCACCTTCTAAACCCTAACTGTCTCCGTGTTTCTTTCTGGTGAGCATCTGTGCATGGAAATGCGACAATAAAGGAAATGCGGGAAAGAGACATTTTTTCAAGTGGGTAACATATGCAATGATGCAAAGGTGGGTTGTATGGTTATCGTTGGGACTTGTATTTGAAGTGACCTGTGTGCTGTGGACCTTTTTACTTTTATTATGAATTCTTTTAATTTGGGTTAATGCTCTGTTTTTTTTTTTTTTTTATGAATTTATCTTTGTTTTCTTTTGAATGCATGGTTTTGCCTCTAACAGGGATTCTGTTTTATATCTTTTTGGGTTATAGTTGTTTCATGCATGTTTAAAACACCGTGACTTTTGTGATTAGATTTAATTATGTAGCATCACTCATTCTCATATTTCGTATTTATAATACACACACACACACACACATACATTCACTTATAAAAGTATGAGTTTGAAAAATTATTTCTTCGAATTTTTTATTCGCTTAATGTAACTTAAACCAATAATTTAAAAAATAAAAATATAAAATATCATTGGAGTTCGATTATATATCATATTATATATCAAAAAGTATAATAGTCAGTTTTCGTATGTGTGTATATATATATACACATTCATGTATACACACACACACACATTTTTTCCATGAATATTTAGAATTGAATAATTACATATAAATATAAAAAATTTATATGTAAGTTATTTAGTAATAAAGACTTTAATCAAATATATCTATTTGTCAGTATATTTATAAATATTAGTAGCCCATGTAAACTTGATATATGTATAAAATTCCAAATATAATTTGGCACATGTATATAGATTTTCTTATTGAGTTTGTTCATTTGTTTTGATGACTTTAGCTTATTTTCTCGTAGTAATCTAAACTTCACCATCTTGAAGTTCATTCTACGGAGAACTATATTTAAATTATTCAAGTGTATTCTTTCTAGTTTACTTCTTTTCTGATTTCATTAGAAATCATATAAAAACAATTTCTATTTCATAGAGCTATTTGGGCCAATATTTTTACAATTAAGAATCAAATGTTTCTTTTATAGACCATGTATGAATTTATTACAAATATAGGATACTCCTCCTCCTCAAATTACTACGTTACATGAGTAATCCACAAAAGGCTAAAAGCATGACTTTTATTTTCTATTGAGTAATAGTCTGAGTTAAATTAGTGCTCTTATTATATATACACTTTAAATCATATGTACAGATATTTTATTTTATAGGTTATCATCTGATATAAATCATTTATTTCAATTTTAACAAAACTATATAATTTCACTAATAAAAATAAAATATTAATTATTCTATTTAAAAGTGTATTAGAAATTTATATAAAACAAGATGATGATCGATCTTGATATGTGTGGTGCGTTCATAGAAGACATCATTGTGAGCAATTTTGATAGCACTATGGTCATTACAAAATAGAGAAACAAAAGAAGACGAGGAGACACCCATGTCTTGGAGCAACCATCATAGCCACAGAAGCACAAAGGTAGTGTCAACAAGAGCTCGATATTCTACTTTAGTACTAGAATAGGAGAAAATTGTTTGTCTCCTAATATGCCATGAAATGAGAGATGTGCCTAAGAATAAATAATAACCAATAGTGGATTAATGGTTAACTGGGTCACCAGCCTAGTCAGCATCAAAGTATGTGTGCAAATCTAGTGGGGAATCATGAGAAAAGTGAAAACCATGAACTAGGGTGCCTTTGATGTATCAAACTATTTGAAGAAAAAGAAAGACATAAGTAGTGCGACGTGCAGACATGAATTGATTGATAATGTAAATAGCATATTCTATGTCAAGACAAGAAATGATGAGATATATGAGACTATTGACTAATTGGCAATAAAGTGTACCATCATTGAAGGGAGTCCCATTGATAGCAAAAAACTGAGTATCACGTTTGAGTAAAGTGCTAACAGTCTTAGTTTCAATAATGCCAGCACGAGAGATAAGATTAGTGGCATATTTTGCTTGTGATAGATAATATCCAGAGTTATCAGACGAGACTTCAATGCCTAGAAAACAGCTTAAATGACCTAAGTCTTTCATCTCAAATTATTAATGGAGATATGTTTTGAGAGTGGAGATACTATGAGTGTCATTTCCTGTTAGAATCATGTCATCAACATAAAGAAGAAGAATAGTTTATCCTTGTTCTATTTTATGAAGGAATATAGCCTGATCATAATAGCTAGACTGGAAACCAAGTGAGCTAATGGTAGAGTTGAATTTGGAAAACTAGGCCCAAGGATCTGGTTTGAGTCCATATAGGGCCTTTTAGAGTCAACACACCTTAGTAGGTAGGTGATCATAGCCAGGTGGAGGTTGCATGTACACTTCTTCTTTAAGATCATTATTAAGGAAGGCATTCTTGATATCCATATAGAATAAATGTCAATGTTTGTTTACAGCAACTGCAATAGGACTACAAAGGGTAGCCAGGCAAGCTACAGGGGCAAATGTTTCCTCATAGCCAATACCATATTATTGGGTAAAGCCCTTGGCAATGAGTCAGGACTTTTATCTTTCAACTGATCCATTAGTTTAAGTCTTAATTTTATAGACCTATTTGCAACCAACAGTTGATTTATTTAATGAAAAGTTAACCAAGTCCCAAGTATTGGTGTTGGTAAGGGATTGTAGTTCTTCTGCTATTGCTTTCTGCCATAAACGGTCAGACCTAGCCTCACGATAGGTGCGAGGTTCGTATAGAGAGATAATAGTGGAATAAATATGAAAATTTTGAAAACAAACAAAGGGTTGACTTAAGCAAGTAATACGACTAGGAGTTGGTTGTAGGGACTAAGATTCACATGGAGATGGATCAATTGGAGGAGTTGGCGGATCCACAACCGAATGAGATGCTATGAGATCAGGTCTCGATAAGGTTGAGTCACATAAACTGCTATGTGATGTGTGAGATGCATGTACAAGAGATCTTAGGGAATAAAGGAATGGCAAGGTTGGAGAAAAACTGACTAAGTAGTTATTTGACTTGAAATTTTAAGAAAGTTAAAAACATCTTATGTTTTTAAAAGGTTACATGATGAGAGATACGAAACGATTGTGATAAGGGATCCCAACATCTATACCTTATGTGTTCTATGCCATATCCAACAAAGCAACACAATCTTGCTCATGGTTTAAGTTTGGTATACTCATGAAGCTGTACGAGAACAAAGCAAATACATTCCAAAACCTTAAGAGTTTGATAATCAAGAACATGACTAAACAAACATTCATAAGAAAAGATTTTACCTATGACAGAAGAGGGAACACAATTTATAGTATAAACAGCCGTAAAGATTGCTTCTCGCCAAAAACTTTATAGACATGGGGGAAGATATGAGGAGGGCTCAAATAGTATCAAGATATGTCTATGTTTCCTTTCTACCCAACCATTTTGATGAGAGCTATTTAGGTAGGACTTTTGAATAAGAGTACCTCATTGAGCAAGAAAGTTAATAAAGGGTTTACCTTTATATTTCATGACATTTTCAGTGCGAAATATTTTAATCTTATGGGAAAATTGAGTTTGAATCATTTTAGTAGAACATGAGTAAATAGTGAATAGTGAATACCTATTTCACATAAGATAAATCCATGTATAATGGAGTTATCATAAGTGTGAACAATGTGTAGAATAGATGGTGTTGGTGATGAGGCAAAAATGGAGGTATCAGTTGTCATATGGTTACAATAGGCATAATCAAAATACCAAGTGAATAAGGTACCTCATGTGATAGACAAGGTAAGTGTTGAGATAGTGCTAGAGTCTGGTTGAAGTTGTTAGAGAAAAGCATGAAGATTTTTCAAAGAGAACTTTAGAAATGTACATTCTGTTAGACCTCTATAGTAGCAACAACTGTGGAAGAAAAATTACCATTTCTAGAGTTCTTGTGTAGTCATTTTCTGCATTCAACAATATGATGGCTAGGCCTTTTATAGTAGTTGAGAATACCTTGTGAAACTTCTTAATCAAGTTTTGAGGAGTTTGATGGGCAGTAAGGACGACATCAGTTGATGGAACAAATTTTTCAATTCCAAGTGTATTGAGCTTGGTCTCTTCTATGATGATTTCCTTGATCACAATGTCAAGGTTTTGGTAGGAAACCTCGATGGAGAAGTGAGCTACGAATAGATTCAAATTCATCACGCAAAGTCATCAACAGATGCCAAATACACTAATGGTCCTATTGATTAGCATATATAGTCACTACATCAATACTAGGCTATGCAGGATCTCTAAGTGCTATTTAATCCCAAAGTTCTTAGCTAAGTTGTTGCATGCGCTAGAGTGTTCTATAGACCTAAAATTGGTTAACATCATCAAATACAAAATAACGTTGCTTTAAAAAATTCCATACCTTTTGAGTAGTGTCATAGAGTTGAAAATCAAGTTGATCACTTTGGCAGAGATGTTTTGAAATCACGTTAGAATCTGATGATTCATTGCATCTGAAGAAAGTAGACATTCTATAAAACTATCATCTACTTCATCTTTCTCTTGTACAGGCTTGGGTATTTTTCTGATAACAATATGCCATAGGAGTCTCCCTGTAAGAACGCTATACATTTCCCCAGCCCACAAGTCATAGTTTGATCTATTAAAAATGACATTGATTAGATTTGAAATGTATTGTGGAAATTTACAAGCATCCATGATACTAAAGATGGTAAAAATGTATATATAAGGTTAGAATTTAATAAATTTGACCTCATAAATGAATTTAGAACATCTGAACACTTTAGAAACGGGTCTAATATGCAGATGAACTGGAAAAAAGGCACTGAACACGTCAGTTAATGCCACAGTCAAAAGATAATCTAAACTAGATGACATGACAAATAGACGACAGATGAGACAATAGAGAGAAGACACGTGGCACTGGCATGGATGCTGACACGTTAGATATGGAACCATCTGTTGATCTGGCAATGATGTGTTGCTAACGTGGCCAATGATGTGTTAGTCGATGTGGCAGGTGACGTGGAAGCATATGTGGTCAACAACGAAGCAACATGTGGTAGTATATGCTAACAAGTAGGGTTTACATGGATTGTATTCTACCTTAGGCTGAACAAAGTGTTTAAACTAACCAAAAAATAGAGATGTAGCTTCTTAGGGCGTGTGCAAGCGTTTCTAGGATCCTAGTTTTTGTCGTTATAATCATTGAAAAAAGAGAAGTTTTTTGGTAGCAACCAAAAAATAATTCAACAAATAGATTGATGACAAAAAAAAGATTAAACAGATATTAGAGAATAAACCCTTTTACAAAAGGGACTCTAGTATCATGTAAAAATTAAGATAAAGAAAATGATAAAAAAAAAATAGAATGATTTATCTCAATATATTTTTTGTATCTGCAAAAGTAAGTTAACTCCTTAATTTATAGTGGGAGGCCTACAAAACATTCCAAAAATGTGTGGTTCTTCCTTCCAAATACAAAGCCAATTAAGGCTAATCACAATTAATCATAATTGGCTTGTACAGACCATGTAAATAATTTATACAAGGAAATGTATAAGAAATATTCTTTAACAATAACCATAAGTTATAGGACAATTAGAGAACTTTTTATGGGATAATTACGATCATTTGTAAATAATCATTGTACGTGACTAAAAAGTTATAATAAAATAGAATAATCAAATGATTTATTTGATGGATCTATATTTTTAACTGATGAAAGGTGAAATTGAAACACATCTGTTATTGATCGTCAACGAAAAACGTGGTACAAGCTTTCTAGACTTCAATCAACTCTTACAAGCCCATGATATGAGCCAACTAGCTATCATCTCAAGTGAAATAAACTAGTCAAACTAACTAAGCTCCAAAGATATATTTGTTACACACAAATTAAACTTGTAACTCTCATAAACATATTCTTGAAAAATTGAATATATGGGCAAAAACCACTAAACCTAACTACCTGCTCAACATGCATATAATTTGCCCAATCTTTACTCTCCTCTTCCATTAATTTCCTCGTACAAATCAAAGAGGTGAGATTGATTAAGGATAATATCCTTGATTTCCATAACCAAAATTTGAGCCCAATTCTGATGAACCATCTGGGAAATTTGGACCAACAGTAGGAGAGCTGGTGGCTGACGTCATGACTGCAACAATTGGGCTTAGTTCAGACTCCGACGTGTGCAGCAAATTGGGGAATAACCCTCCAAAGTCATCATTCCCAACATTGATTGAACTTGGGAAATAATTGCCCACAAAGCTGTTAACATCATAACCATTCTGGGGTTGAATATTTGATGATGAAGGGAAATCAAATGGCCGAAATGATGGGGATTGATTAATGCCTAAACCATGGCTTACAACTCTATGGCTTGTTTGGATGTTGAAGAGGGGTTCACGGTGCAATGGGTTTTGTTGGGATGGGGCAGCCGGCACTTGTTGTGGGTTTTCGGGTAACGGGTTCGGATCCTCGTTCGGGTTGGGTGGGTTGGTACTGGAATTTGCAGCTGGGTTGCACGTGTGGTTTCTTCTGTAAGTGATGAGGAAGGTGTTTGGATCATCGTCGGATCTCTGAACTTGTTTTGTGGCCAAACAGCCCTGTCCAGGCCTGTGGGTGCATCTGTAGTACCCTCTGCAAAGTCAACGTTTTTGGGGGTTTAATTTTATTTGTCATACCAAAAGCGTTTCAACAAAAATAGATCTAATTGATGGATCCAAACAAGTAGGTTTAGCTTCACCCAATGTTTTCGCTTTTTGATTGTTATGTCAAGTAATGAGGTCATAAATATTTGATCCCAAGGCTTATGTTTAAAGTGCTAAATAATATATCGTGATTCGATCAGTTTAAATTTAAACTCTGGATTTAAAGTTAAAAAGAAAGATTGAGTTCGAAAGATTTGTAAGATTGAGCTTAGGTTTAATTGAATTAAAAATATTTTTTAAAATATAATCAAACTCGAATCAAATTATTTAATTTTATTAATTAATACTCTTACTAAATAATTGTTTTCAAATGAGTAGTTTTAAATTTTGATTTAATCTTTGTTTGTTAGATCCCAAGAGTCCATGATGGACCCACAAATAGACCCTCTTAAAGTCAAATATATAAAAACTAAACCCAGTCTTCTGAATCCCATTTTGTATTAAAATAGGTTTAATCTATGAATTCCTTCCTTTTTTTTTTTGAGTTTATTTTAATCAACCATTATATTTATAATTTGAACAACAATTTATAACCACTGAACACGTTTAGAATAAGTTAAAAGAATTCTAGAAGAAGTGACCTGAGAAGGACCTTTTTTTTTTTTATTTTGGAGGAAGTGACCGGACA
This sequence comes from Avicennia marina, assembly GCA_019155195.1. Lineage (NCBI taxonomy): Eukaryota > Viridiplantae > Streptophyta > Magnoliopsida > Lamiales > Acanthaceae > Avicennia > Avicennia marina. Next base: position 11,964,080 of record CM032773.1, read on the forward strand.
AGCACTTAAAACTGCCTATAATTGACTAATTAAGCGCGTAATTGAAGAATGCTTTCAAATAACACGCTTTTAGAAAATTCAAACTCTTCTTGACCTGACTTCTTAATGTAACTTTAAACAAACACGTGCCTCATGGTTTAACCTTAATTAAAAAACCTTAACAAATGATTAACGATTTAATACACATAAAACACGATTATTCAACCAATATTAATGAAATATAAAAAAGGACTAACCAATAAGAACAAACCCTACACACGACTACTGGAGGGTGTTAAGACGAGCTTATAAATTCTCAAATATTTTATAAATTTTTTAAAAATAAATTAATTTTTTTAGAATATTTTATAAGATACTTTTAAATAACATAAATATACTTAAATTATATTTTATTAATAGTATTTAGATTATTTTTATTATTATTATATAAAAAATTATAATTAATTATAAAAATAAATTTCAATAAAATCTCTTATTAAATATTTTTTAATTTATTTTAAAAATAAAGTTTATAAAATTATAAACTCAAAAAATATCTTAAAATTTAATATTGTAAACCCTTAAAAATAAACTTAAAAAGCGTACCCTGTTAATCTGTCAACCAATAGTTAAAATAGAAGAAAAGGACATCACCTGGGATGTTTGGCTCTGAGGATGTCCTTCTGGCCGTACTTCCTCCAACCGTACCCATCATCCAGTTGCCCTTCGATTCCTGCTCCGGGGTTGACCCTGACGATCTGCGTCCAAGTTGGCACTGCCTTTCTGCATTTGATACATAAATAATTAATTGACTAATTATAACTACTTCACACGTATGATAGAGCGCATGAAAATCTCCGTTTAGTACGGCAAACCTTTTCCTGGAAGCCTGATCCCTGGTGTCTTGATCAGAATAGTCGCTGTGAGGACTTCCGGCGGCAGCGCCGAGAGGCCCGGGAGAGTCCGACGTCGGCGCATGACGATGATGATCGCCGCCAGGAAGGCCGTGCTGGAGCATGGCGAGCGCCTGATCGTAAGAGGACAGGATTTTGTGGAGCAAGAAATCGCGGGTCCCGTGCGGAGAAGACTGCACGTTGAGATGGGCCTGCAGCTGTCTGGCCGTTTCCCTGCCGTCACTCAGCTCCTTCACCAGATTCTTCAGCTCCGAGTCCGAAGGGAAATTCTCCATCTATGGTCTACCTGAACAAGAAACTGATCAAACTGCTACGATAAGAGGGTATGGGAGCTGTTTCGCAAGGAAAAGAATTCAAACATTGGATGAGGGAATGAAGCTGGTGAAGATGAATCCCTCCAGGTGGGGGACAGTTTGACGTTGTTTCTGAAACCATACAACTGATCAAGATGATGAATTGAATGAGCTGGAAACTCTACTTAGGCCGTCGTCTTTATGAGATATGATAGTGAATTGAAGTACGAGTAATGACTGCTGATGAAGAGCGAAGGTTTGATGGAGGAAAAATGGCGTCACTGGAGTTGGTGTATATATGTAAGAGAGGAGGAAGGTAGGAAGGTTGGAGGAAGAGTTGGGGTTTAATTTGAAGGGGAAAAACTGAGGGAAAGAGAGATAGTGGAAGAAGAATATGGTAGTTTTTGACTGAAGAAAATAGAACCGAGTGAGATTGTTGTTTGGGCTAAGACCGGTCTTTGGTCGTCGGAATTTTATTGGAAAGTCAAACTTGACCCATTCAAACTCACCATCATACAGTTATGTGTAACGTAACATATAATTAATTAACAAGGCAAGAAGTAATTGTATATTCCACCAGAGAAAAAGAGATGGTTGACCACCCCCCTCCCCCGGCCCCCTTTGTTCCATCTTTCAAATTTCAATATATGTTGGCGAAATTTTTGAAGAAATATGGAAATTGTAAAAAACAAATCCATCTTCCTCTATCCTTAAAAGTTAAAACCCTATTCGTAGGAATATTATTGAGAGAGGTGTTTTGGTTGAAGATAATATTTGGTAAAAGTTATATAAAGATAATAGTATATTTAGTCATAATCTTTTAATGTGATGAAAATTTTAATTTATTTAAATATATATATATAATATATATAATAACGATTGATCGATATAATGCTAATAAAAATAATGATTAGTTTTTATAGTATAATAAATATAAGCGTAGGCATATGTGTATATATATGTATATGTAAATATTAATTTATTGTGAATATGTATAATTATTAAAAAATATTAATTAATTATACATGTCGGAAAAAAAATTTAAAATTGAATAAAAATTTTGTTAAATAATATATTTAGTTATATAATATGTTGTCAATAAAAGAGTACATTTATGAGTGATTTTTGAGAGGACGAATGTCTCTTCTGTACTCTTAGATTATAGTGGACTATTATAAGGTTTAATAGAACGGAAATCCATTTGATATCTTCATATTTAATATTTAAATTTGTAAATTTAAATACCTATTCACATGCCAGCATAGGATGCTACGAGTTTGTTTTAATTTTTTAGTATATATTTTTAAATATTATTTTATTAAAAATTATATAAAAATTAAAGAGATAATAAAAATTTTAAAAATAATGATTATGGTGTATATTTTTTAGAGAGAAATTTTGAAAACAAACATAACCACGTTGAGCCAGCGAATCATCTCGACCGCTTAATTACCATGATTCGAAAGACGCATAAGCTTTGTTTTGATACAAAAATGCAAATTTTATTGGTATAAAATGTGATATTGAAATTTAAGAATAATATAAAAATAAAAAAATATATAAAAATATTATTTTAGTGTACAACATATTTAGAAGGAATTATTTTGGTGGATGAAAATTTGTATTCAAAGGTAGGGACATAGTTTCCAATATAAACCTAGATTCCAAATTTATTAGGACATTGTCGTTCTGCATACAAACGTGGAAGCAGTATGATTGACTGGAAAGTCGGGGTAATTATGAAATGTCTGAAAGGAATCTTCAAACCTCAGGCACTGAACAAGAGACTTCGTTAAAGTTGGCTTGTGCTAATATTTAATATATAGTTGTGTGCATTTGAGACTGCCTTCAACCCCTCATCTTACGCCATCTTGCATTTTTTTATGTATATATTTTAATCTATTATTTCTTAATGCCATGTCTATATATGTTATCTTTTTATTTTCTAATTAGATGCTGTGTCTAGTTATACTGAGAAAATGACAGTAAAACACATGTAACGGGATTAGGGAGATAATCTTTGTTGGAGGACGAGAGACGGCAACAAAAAAAAATTTCCCTCTTATTTCATTTTTCATATTTTGATGAAAAATAGTTTTTTGTTTTTTCAATTTAACTTTTTCCATCCTAAAAACTGAACTTCCAACACTTTTCCTCTTGCTATTTGACAACATTGTACGCTTTTTGAAATCGAAATTGATAATTTCAGTAGTGGGCGTGACCAATGAGACACTGTCTTGAACGCAGTACATGCTTTCTTCTTACAAGGCACTAACTTTGGGAAATATTTTATGTGCTTGAAAAATTACGATTTATTATACATATATATATATATATAAGATGCATACATTGTCCTGACAGAACTTATACAAGTAGTCTGATCCAACTGGCAATTGAGCAGGCGGCAGACGTAGGGGCGCAAGGCTACGAGTATGGCAACCAGCACGTGCTTGTGGCACAAATCACGTGGGAAAAGTAGAGAAATCTTCCAGCGTATGTGTGTCCACGAGAAGGAAGCACATAAAAGAACAAAAAATAAAAAAAGGAAGGCACACGAGTTTCGAGATAAATAAAGAAAATAAAAATAAAAAAAAAAAACAAAACAAAACACAGAGAGGGGAATAACAGAGAAGAACCCACAAATATAAATGTTTGGTAATATATATAAATAGAGATCTAATGTAAATGTATGTAAATATTATGGATATGTTTGGTTGTTCAGCAGGGAGGTTAGGAAAATTTTGGTTATTTGAGTGGGTTAAAAAATTATGTTGGTTATTAAGTTGTAATAGAGATGAAAATTTTAAATTATATATATTATTATATAATAATTATTGAATTATATAATAATATATAAGTTAATAGGGTATTAATATATATAAATTTGAGTGGGTTAATTATAAAAATAAAGGTTGATATGATTGTGAATAAATATAATAATTGATAAATAATTAGTTAATTATAAAAAATTAAATTAAATTTAAATTTAAATAAAATTTGTCCAATAAAATAATGATTAGTTTGTGTGAATTTCGAGTAGGCCCAACTGAACGGTAGAAAACAAGCGACCAACATAGCCTGTATTTCTTACTAACGAAAATTTAAATTTCTTAATACGTTTAGTCAGTCAAGGCCCGGTGCTTTAAAATTCGAGCCTGAAAAATCAATTACAAATTGTCCAAATGCCACACTACATATATTGTTCTTTAGGATATAAAATAGATTACATATATGTGTAGATCAAGTCAATGAACAATGAATGAAGGGTCCGCAGTTTAGAAACCAATGAAGAAAATGACATTTCAATTGAAATCTTGGATTAATTTTAAAATTTTAATTGAAATTATTTGCCGCATAATTCCGGGTAATGCAGTCGCAGGAGGCCCACAGAATCTGAATATGCCTATAATGTGTCATGTAGTTCCTCTTGGCACGTGTCAATGATTGAATTCTTATAAAAAAAATGTATATTTAGAAAAAGGATTCATTTCTTTCTTTCTTTTTATTTTCTATTTTGACAAAAAAAAATAAGCTTATTCGTCATAGTCAATTTGAAGAAAGTCTTCTATGTGTCCCAATAAATGTGTTTATATGGCCATATTGGGGTGGCTAAAAGTCCAAAGAATTGTGAAAGTGTATCTCAACCTCCTGGGCAACAAGGAATTACATTAATGGAGCATTTGATTTATCATTTAATGTTCATTTTATCTTTTTAAGAAAAGGAGAACCATGAACTAAGGTGCCTTTGATATATCAAATTATCTGAAGAACAAGAAAGAAATAAATGGTGCGACATGCAGACATAAATTGATAGATAATGTAAATAGTATGATATGTCAAGACAAGAAATGGTGATATATATGAGACTACTGACTAATTGGCAATATGGCAATAAAATATACCATCATTGAAAGGAGTCTCATTGATGGCAAAAAGGTGAGTATCACGTTTGAGTAAAGTGCTAACAGTCTTAGTTTCAATAATGCCAGCACGGGAGATAAGATTAGTGGCATATTTTACTTATGACAGATAATATCCAGAGTCATCAAACGAGACTTTAATGCCTAGAAAACAGCCTAAATGACCTAAGTCTTTCATCTCAAATTATTAATGGAGATATGTTTTGAGAGTGGAGATACTATGAGCGTCATTTCCCGTTATAATCATGTCATCAACATAGAAAAGAAGAAGAGTGCATCCTTATTCTATTCTACGAAGGAATATAGTATGATCATAATAGCTAGACTGGAAACCAAGTGAGCTAATGGTTGAGTTGAATTTGGAAAACTAGGCTCAAGGATCTGGTTTGAGTTCATATAGGGCCTTTTAGAATCAATACACCTTATTAGGTAGGTGATCCTAGCCAGGCGGAGGTTGCATGTACACTTCTTCTTTAAGATCATTATTAAGGAAGACATTCTTGATATATATTTGGAATAACTATCAATGTTTGTTTACAATAACTGCAATAGGACTACAAAGGGTAGCTAGGCAAGCTACAGGGGCAAATGTTTCCTCACAGCCAATACCATATTCTTGGGTAAAGCCCCTGGCAATGAGTCAGGACTTGTATCTTTCAACTGATCCATTAGTTTAAGTCTTAATTTTATAGGCCTATTTGCAACCAACAGTTGATTTATTTAATGGAAAGTTAACCAAGTCCCAAGTATTGGTATTGGTAAGGGATTGTAGTTCTTACGCCATTGCTTTCTACCATAAAGGGTCAAACCTAGCCTCACGATAGGTGCGTGGTTTGAATAGAAAGATAATAGTGGAATAAATATGAAAATTTTTAAAACAAACAAAGGGTTGACTTAAGCGAGTAATACGACTAGGAGTTGGTTGTAGGGACTAAAATTCACATGGAGATGGATCAATTGGAGGAGTTGGCGGATCCATAATCGAAGGAGATGCTGCGAGATCAAGTGTCAATAAGGTCGAGTCACATGAACTGCTATGTGATGTGTGAGATGCATATACAAGAGATCTTAGGGAATAAAGGAATGGTAAGGTTGGAGAAAAAATGATTAAGTAGTTCTTTGACTCGAAATGTTAAGACAGTTAAAACATTTTATGTTCTTAAAAGGTTACATGATGAGAGATACAAAACTATTGTGATAAGGGATCCCAACATCTATACCCTATGTATTCTATGTCATATCCAACGAAGCAACACAATCTCGCTCATGGTTCAAGTTTGGTGTACTTGTGAGGTTGTACGAAAACAAAGCAAATGCAATCCAAAACCTTAAGAGTTTGATAATCAAGGACATGACTAAACAAACATTCATAAGAAAATATGTTACCTATGACAGAAGAGATAACACAATTTATAGTGTAAACAGCCGAAAAAGTTGCTTCTCGCCAAAAACTTTGTAGACATGGGGAAGATATGAGGAGAGCTCAAATAGTATCAAGATATGTCTATGTTTCCTTTCTACCCGACCATTTTGATGAGAGCTATTTAGGTAGGACTTTTGAATAAGAGTACCTCACTGAGCAAGAAAGTCAATAAAGGGTTACCTTTATATTTCATGGCATTTTTAATGCGAAATATTTTAATCTTGTGGGAAAATTGAGTTTGAATCATTTTAGTAGAACATGAGTAAATAGTGAATAGTTCAAACCTATTTCACATAAGATAAATCCATGTAAAATGGAGTTATCAGAAGTGTGAACAATGTGTGGAATATATGGTGTTGGTGACGAGGTAAAAATGGAGGTATCAGTTGTCATATAATTACAGTAGGCAAAATCAAAATACCAAGTGAATAAGGTACCTCATGTGAGAGACAAGGCAAATGTTGAGATAGTGCTAGAGTCTAGTTGAAGTTGTTAGAGAAAAGCATGAAAATTTTTTAAAGAGAACTTGAGAGATGTACTTTCTGTTAGACCTCCATGGTAGCAGCAACTATGGAAGAAAAATTACCATTTCCAAAGTTCTTGTGTAATCATTTTCTGCATTCAACAATATGATGGCTAGGCCTTTTGTAGTAGTTGAGAATACCTTGTGAAACTTATTAATCAAGTTTTGAGGAGTTTGATGGGCAGTAAGGACGACATCAGTTGATGGAACAAATTTTTCAATTCCAAGTGTATTGAGCTTAGTCTCTTTTATGATGATTTCCTTGATCACAGTGTCAAGGTTTGGTAGGAAACCTCAATGGAGAAGTGAGCTACGAATGGATTCAAATTCATCACGCAAAGTCATCAACAGATGCCAAATACACTAATGGTCCTATTGATTAGCATATATAGTCATTACATCAATACTAGGCTATGCAGGATCTCTAAGTACTATTTAATCCCAAAGTTCTTAGCTAAGTTGTTGCATGCGTTAGAGTGTTCTATAGACCTAAAATTGGTTAACATCATCAAATACAGAATAACGTTGCTTTAAAAAATTCCATACCTTTTGAGTAGTGTCATAGAGTTGAAAATCAAGTTGATCACTTTGGCAGAGATGTTTTGAAATCACGTTAGAATCTGATGATTCATTGCATCTGAAGAAAGTAGACATTCTATAAAACTATCATCTACTTCATCTTTCTCTTGTACAGGCTTGGGTATTTTTCCAATAACAAAATGCCATAGGAGTCTCCCTGTAAGAACACTATACATTTTCTCAGTCCACAAGTCATAGTTTGATCTATTAAAAATGATATTGATTAGATTTGAAATGTATTGTGGAAATTTACAGGCATCCATGATACTAAAGATGGTAAAAATGTATATGTAAGATTAGAATTTAATAAATTTGACCTCATAAATGAATTTAGAATGTCTGAACACTTTAGAAACGGGTCTAATATGTAGATGAACCGGAAAAAAGGCACTAAACTCGTCGGTCAATGCCACAGTCAAAGGATAGTCTAAACTAGATGACATGACAAATAGAAGGTAGATGGCACAATAGAGAGGAGACACATGGCACTGGCATGGATGCTGAAATGTTAGATATGGAACCATCTGTTGATCTAACAATGATGTGTTGCTAACGTGGCTAATGATGTGTTAGTCGATGTGGTAGGTGACGTGGAAGCTTATGTGGTGAACAACAAAGCAACATGTGGTAGTATATGCTAACATGTAGGGCTTACATGGATTGTCTTCTACCTTGGGCTGAACAAAGTGTTTAAACTAACCAAAAAATAGAGACGTAGCTTCTTAGGGCGTGTGCAAGCGTGTGGAAAGGTTTCTAGGGTCCTAGTTTTCATCGTTATGATCATTGAAAAAAGAGAAGTCTTTTGGCAGCAACCAAAAGATGATTCAACAAATAGATTGATGACAAAAAAAGATTAAACAGATACTACAAAAGTAAACCCTTTTACAAAAGGGGCTTTAGTACTATGTAGAAATTAAGATAAAGAAAATGATAAAAAAAAAAGAATGATTTATCTCAATATATTTTCTGTATGTGCAAAAGTAACTTGACTCCTTAATTTATAGTGAGAGGCCTACAAAACATTCCAAAAATGTGTGGTTCTTCCTTCCAAATACAAAGCCAATCAAGGCTAATCACAATTAATCATAATAGGCCTGTACAGACCATATTAATAATTTATACAAGGAAAGGTATAAGAAATATTCTTTAACAATAACCATAAGTTATAGGACAATTAGAGAACTTTTTATGAGATAATTACGATCATTTGTAAATAATCATTATATGTGGCTATAAAGTTATAATAAAATAAAATAATCAAATGATTTATTTGATGGATCTATATTTCTAACTGATGAAAGGTGAAATTGAAACACATCTATTATTGATCATCAATGAACAACATGGTACAAGCTTTCTAGACTTCAATCAACTCTAACAAACCCATTATATGGGCAAACTAGCTATCATCTCAAGTGAAATTAACTAGTCAAACTAACTAAACTCCAAAGATATATTTGTTACACACAAATTAAACTTGTAACTCCCAATAAACATATTCTTGAAAAATTGAATATATGGGCAAAAACCACTAAACCTAACTACCTGCTCAACATGCATATAATTTGCCCAACCTTTACTCTCCTCTTCCATTAATTTCCTCGTACAAATCAAAGAGGTGAGATTGATTAAGGATAATATCCTTGATTTCCATAACCAAAATTTGAGCCCAATTCTGATGAACCATCTGGGAAATTTGGAACAAGAGCAGGAGAGCTGGCGGCTGAAGGCGTGACTGCAACAATTGGGCTTAGTTCAGACTCCGACGTGTGCAGCATATTGGGGATTGACCCTCCAAAGTCACCATTCACAACATTGATTGAACTTGGGAAATAATTGCCCACAAAGCTGTTAACATCATAACCATTCTGGGGTTGAATATTTGATGATGAAGGGAAATCAAATGGCCGAAATGATGGGGATTGATTAATGCCTAAACCATGGCTTACAACTCTATGGCTTGTTTGGATGTTGAAGAGGGGTTCACGGTGCAATGGGTTTTGTTGGGATGGGGCAGCCGGCACTTGTTGTGGGTCTTCGGGTAACGGGTTCGGATCCTCGTTCGGGTTGGGTGGGTTGGTACTGGAATTTGCAGCTGGGTTGCACGTGTGGTTTCTTCTGTAAGTGATGAGGAAGGTGTTTGGATCATCGTCGGATCTCTGAACTTGTTTTGTGGCCAAACAGCCCTGTCCAGGCCTGTGGGTGCATCTGTAGTACCCTCTGCAAAGTCAACGTTTTTGGGGGTTTAATTTTATTTGTCATACCAAAAGCGTTTCAACAAAAATAGATCTAATTGATGGATCCAAACAAGTAGGTTTAGCTTCACCCAATGTTTGCGCTTTTTGATTGTTATGTCAAGTAATGAGGTCATAAATATTTGATCCCAAGGCTTATGTTTAAAGTGCTAAATAATATATTGTGATTCGATCAGTTTAAATTTAAACTCTGAATTTAAAGTTAAAAAGAAAGATTGAGTTCGAAAGATTTGCAAGATTGAGCTTAGGTTTAATTGAATTAAAATTATTTTTTAAAATATAATCAAACTCGAATCAAATTATTTAATTTTATTAATTAATACTCTTACTAAATAATTGTTTTCAAATGAGTAGTTTTAAATTTTGATTTAATCTTTGTTTGTTAGATCCCAAGAGTCCATGATGGACCCACAAATAGACCCTCCTAAAACACACAGCCCGATGTCAAAGTCAAATATATAAAACTAAAACCCAGCCTTCTGAATCCCATTTTGTATTAAAATAGGTTTAATCTATGAATTCCCTTTTTTTTTTTAGTTTATTTTAATCAACCATTGTATTTATAATTTGAACAACAATTTATAACCACTAAACACACTTAGAATAAGTTAAAAGAATTCTAGTAGAAGTGACCTGAGAAGGACCTTTTTTTTTTGGAGGAAGTGACCGGACAAGGACTTAAAACAGCCTATAATTGACTAATTAAGCGCGTAATTGAAGAATGCTTTCAAATAACACGCTTTTAGAAAATTTAAACTCTTCTTAACCTGACTTCTTAATGTAACTTTAAACAAACACGTGCCTCATGGTTTAACCTTAATTAAAAAAACCTTAACAAATGATTAAGGATTTAATGCACACAAAACACGATTATTCAACCAATTGTTAATGAAATATAAACAAGACAAACCCTACACACTGGCCGGGTGTTTGGACGAGTTTATAAATTCTTAAATATTTTATAAATTTTTTAAAAATAAATTAATCTGTAAACCAATAGTTAAAATAGAAGAAAAGGACAGGAAGAACTAACTACTAAGGACATCACCTGGGATGTTTGTCTCCGAGGATGTCCTTCTGGCCGTACTTCCTCCAACTGTACCCATCATCCGGTTGCCCTTCGATTCCTGCTGCGGGGTTGACCCTCACGGTCTGCGTCCAAGTTGGCACTGCCTTTCTGCATTTGATACATAAATAATTAATTGACTAATTATAACTACTTCACACGTATGATAGAGCGCATGAAAATCTCCGTTTAGTACGGCAGACCTTTTACTGGAAGCCTGACCCCTGGTGTCTTGATCAGAATAGTCGGTGTGAGGACTTCCGGCGGCAGCGCCGAGAGGCCCGGGGGTGTCCGACGTCGGCGCATGACGATGATGATCGCCGACAGGAAGGCCGTGCTGGAGCATGGCGAGCGCCTGATCGTACGAGTAGTGACTGCTGATGAAGAGTGAAGGTTTGATGGAGGAAAAATGGCGTCACTGGAGTTGGTATATATACGTAAGAGAGGAGGAAGGTAGGTAGGTTGGAGGAAGGGTTGGGGTTTAATTTAAAGGGGGAAAACTGAGGGAAAGAGAGAGAGTGGAAGAAGAATATAGTAGTTTTTGACTGAAGAAAATAGAACCCAGTGAGATTGTTGTTTGGGCTAAGACCGGTCTTTGGTCGTCGGAATTTTATTCGAAAGTCAAACTTGACCCAGTCAAACTCACCATCATACAGTTATGTGTAACGTAACATATAATTAATTAACCAGGCAAGATGTAATTATATATTCCACAGAGAAAAAGAGATGGCATCTTTCAAATTTCAATATATGGTGGCGAAATTTTTGAAGAAATATGGAAATTGTAAAAAACAAACCATCTTCCTTTATCCTTAAAAGTTAAAACCCTATTCGTAGGAATATTACGGAGAGAGGGGTCTTGGGAAGTCATGTAAAGATAATAATATATTTAGTTATAATATTTTAATGTAATGAAAATTTTAATTTATTTAAATATATATATAAAATATATAATAACGATTGATCAATACGATGTTAATAAAAATAATAATTAGTTTTTATAGTATAATAAATATAAGTGTAGGCTTATGTATATATATGTGTATGTGAATATTAATTTAATTGTGAATATGTATAATAATTGAAAAATATTAATTAATTATATATGTCAAAAAAGAAAATTTTGAAATTAAATAAAAATTTTGTTAAATAATATATTTATTTGTGTAATATGTTGTCAATAGGGCTGTGACTGAGTCGAGCTACTCGACTCGACTCGTCGAGTAGCTCGACTCAAGGCTCGGCTCGAGCTCGAGCTACTCGATAAGCAACTCGAGTCGAGTTCGAGTTGACTCTGTGTCGACTCGACGAGTTTCGAGTAACTCGACTCGATGCCAGTTTTGTAAATAAAGCTTTAATCTGTGGCATTTTGGACATTTTGTATTTTATAGATATATTTTTGAATTTCTATTAATTGACTCATCAGTGGAAAGTCATCACTGTTCGCTTCTCGTCTTCACCTAATCCCGATTCCCGATTCCCGAATTCCCAATTCGGCTTTTTATCGTTCGAACGCCTTCAGCCTTCGGCCTTTCGCCAGTTCGCCTCACTCAGCCGGCCAACCCGTCGCCGTCAACGCCAAAGCATTGGTGCTGACTAAGGGGATTTTCTACAGCCATTCTGTTTCGTGGATAAGGGGATTTTCTACAGCAATCTTGACGGTAAGGGGATTTTCATCGATTCGGGTTTTATGGTTTTGGCTCGACGACCTTCGGTTGCAATTCCTGTGATTTGCATATTTATAAAGGATGTAACAATGGGAGGATGATGAAGTTTTACTTTATCTGAATTCTGAAACAGATGAGTATTGGGATATGGTTGGATTTATCTTTGAGAATATCCTTGGGAAATCATTTCTGGAAAAGAAAATTAATTTTATTTAATCCTTTCTGCAGTTTCTCTCTATGGCTTTAATATAGGAGTGTGTATTTCGTGGGCCTCTCTCAACGCTCACTTGGCAATCGTTTTCTTCTCTGTGTGTTGATTCCTTTTTGCTCTATGTGCTTTCAACTTTGTTGCAACAAACGCCTCCAACCAAACCTTGACTTTTCATCATTGCTCCGACCCATCCAGTTGATCTTTTTCTGCCCTTGATATTACCATTTTTTGAAGAAAACCCAGAAAGTGTCTCACTTGTATATGATCAAGATTGCGTTTTTTTCTATGCTTTTCTTGCATTTATCAATGTCAGATCATCTAATTAGGCTTTTCTTGACAGCCCTTGGGAGGGTTTTTTTTTTTAATTATTGTTTTCCAATAACAGTATTTCAGTTTCGACACTTGGTTAGAATGATTATTGAAATAGTTAAGTTTCTGTTTCCATTTACTTCTTTTGTAATTTGAAGTTTGATTGATTGAATATGAATTTTGAATTACAGCATCAAGAGGAATTTTGAAGTTTCCACGACTAGGTATCGATTTTCCAGAATCTTTTTCTTCTTTACCTTCTCTTTGAATGTGACTTTTTAATATGGGTTTAAGTTCTCCATTTTGTTGTGTAGACGCTGATACTTTCATATCATAGCATTTGGGTGATTGAAAAAATAAATTACGAAGAAATGGTGAATCTGTAAGTGGTGAAGATCCTAGTTCGCTTTTGTGGTAGGGCTGAATTCGAGTCTTTTGCAGGTTTGTTTTGTTGATGGTGGTGAAAGTTTGGCTTTGTTGCTGATTTGTTGTTAATAATAGATTTGTTGCTTTAGCTTTCTATTGATTAAAGTTATGGAAGGCGATGGTAATCGTGACTCGCAGAGAATTCAAGGTTAGAACTTCTGTTGCTATTCTCTATACATTGTAGATTTCAATCTCCCAAAATTTTTATATATAAGTTTTCATATGTGAAGACAATGACATGCTTTTATAGTTGATTTAGTGATCACATTTATATGATTTTCTTATTTTAATTATTCATATTTTAATTACATTGTTTGCATTCTGAAGTGAGGATAAAAAATTAAGAAAAATTGTTGTTTTTCTACATTATAGGCATGCCTTCTAGTTCTAATCCACAAGAGTTACATGGTGAGTCATGTGCACCTACTATAGATTCATCAAATCCTGTATTTATGAGCAGCAGTGTGCCAGAGTTAAATGTTGGTGCTTCTGAAAGTAGAGCTGAATTTGGAGATGAAGATAGTATACCAACTGAGTCTGGGGATATGGATGTGGATGTGGATGAACAACAAGAAGAAGAAGATGTTGGTACAGAACTTAATCCTGAGCCTGAATTCCATGTGCCAAAAAGAGGCAAGACATCTGGAGTTTGGAAACATTTCGAGGAGATCATAGAGAATGGAGATTTGTTTGCAAGATGTAAACATTGTGGGGCTAAATTATCTCGAACTAAAACAAAGCAAACATCGAGCATGCTGAGGCATCTCAAGACCTGTAAGGTGAAAAAAGCTCAACTTAGTAGAGAAGTGAGTCAATCATTAATCAACTTTCAACCTCAATGTTCCAGTTCAACAAATGTTCCAGCACTACATAAGGGAAAACTGAACATGGAGAAAGTGAGGCAATGTGCCGCTCATTGGATTTTGATGCATGAGCATCCATTTTCTATGTTGGAAGAAGAGGGATTCAATCTAATGATGAAAGAAGTTGCACCTGAGTATAAACCAATTTCCCGATTTACAGCAAAAGCTGATTGTGAGCGTGTTTATGATGTGGAAAAGAAGAAAGTAAAGATTTTAATGAATAAAGTCAACAAGGTGAGTCTCACAACTGACATGTGGAAGTCGAAGAACCAAAAAATTGAATATATGGTTGTTACTGGACATTGGATTGATGCAGAGTGGAAACTTCAAAAAAGGGTTCTCAACTTTGTTCAGATGTTACCACCTAGGCGCGGAGTTGACATGGCTTCTGCCATATTCAAGTGTGCAAAGGAATGGGGCATTGAACAAAAGATTTATTCTATTTCTGTTGATAATGCCTCGAATAATGATGTTGCTGTGAATCGTTTGAAAATTGATTTTGGGAGAGCAAAAAAGCTACTGGTTGAGGGCAAGTTGTTTCATGTTCGTTGTTGTGCCCATGTGCTAAACCTCATGGTTCAAGATGGGCTAACTGAGATTGCAGATATTTGTGAAAATATTAGGGATAGTGTGGACTACATTTGTCGCACTGATGGGAGGTTCTTGGTGTTTGCTGAAATTGCTCAACGATGTGGTATTCCAGGGAAAAAGTTGATTCATGATTGTCGAACTAGGTGGAATTCGACTTACGAGATGCTGAGTTGTGCCTTAAAGTTTCGAGAAGTCTTTGCGCAGTATGCAGAGCGAGATTCTAATTATAACATATGCCCGACTGAAGAAGATTGGGATAAAGTTGAAAAGGTTTGTGCTATTTTAGCTACATTTTGGAATACCACACATGTTATTTCAGGTAGTGATTATCCGACTAGCAATTTATTCCTCCCAGAGGTTCTTAATGTGAGATTGATTTTGGATGCTCAAGCTGATAGTGAGCATGAGTTTATTAGAAGAATGGTGGCTAAAATGAAGCTTAAATTTGATAAGTATTGGAAGGAGTGCAACTTGTTGATGTGCATTGCAGCCATCTTGGACCCAAGACAGAAAATGAAAATGGTACAGTTTGCATTTTCTAATATGTATTCTGAATTTGAGGCACAGGTGCACTTAACAGGAGTACGAAAGGTCATCTTTGACCTTTATGAAGAATATGTGAAATTGTCTGCGCCTACAAGTGGTGAGACTCCAACATCAAGTTCTTCTCTATCTCATGGCTATAGTAATGAAAATATTAGTGTGAGTTCAACGCCAAATGTGTGGGATAAACTGAAGGAGTGGGAGTTTCCTGGAGATAGCATTAGTGAGCTCCAGAGGTCTGAGTTGATGGAATATCTTGAAAAATCTCGCGAGCAACCATCATCTGATCCCGAGGCATTTGATTGTTTAGATTGGTGGATGAAGAATCAAACCTCATACCCAGTGTTGTCTCATTTGGCAGCAGATATATTGGCTATTCCTATAACTACCGTAGCATCTGAGTCTACTTTCAGTGCTGGGACAAGAGTGATCGATTCTTATCGAGCTTCACTAGGTCCTAACACTGTTCAGATGCTTTTATGTGCAGGTGATTGGTGTAGACATTTGCATGGAGTGAAGAAGAAAATGAAAGTAAGTTTTATTCTTTTAATTTTATTATGAATCTACAATCTGTTATATTGTGTATTAATTATTACTATATTTGTTTGTTTGTATTTGTAGAAAGAAAAGGCTCCCCATGAATATTCTCTTCCAAATCCAAATCCAAATCCATGAAATTTGTGTATGCAGGTACTTGGTATTGATGTTTCAAGTTTCTTTCTTACTTACTATTACCTATACCCTTTTCTTTTGCTGCTTGTACAATTTTTGTGAGAGTAATAAAAGATCTTGTTGTATTTCATTTGAAATATTGTTGGCTGATTGAGTTTTTCATAGCAGATGATTGATGATCAGGATTCAGGACTTGGGCTTCTTTGCCAACTTTCTTAGTATCTTCACATTCAAGCTAATGATTGCTTATTATTATGTGATGGCTGACCCAAAAGAGATGGGTCTCAAGTATCTGAATGTAGACTGTGTGAAAGTACGATTTCTCAAGAGATGTTATGTTTTAGAAAGGGATGTATGTTTGATGATAGAGGAGTTTTTGCTAGACAATTGATATATCCTACTGTTTTAAGTCATTTATAATATTATTAATATTATTCAAAGTAGTGGCATATGACTCAGTTGTATCTTAAATTCACAGTCGCTTTGTATTTAAATTTTGATGAGTACTCTCTTTGGTGGAATTGTATTTTGACTGACACTTTAATCTTGTGAAGAGATGTTTTTCATTCACTGGGGGAGGATAATATTGTGTGATTGGGCACTAGGGTGGGGTAATCTGACTTTAATCCTGTGGATTGCACACCAACAAATACATTCCCCCCTCCCTTTGTATTGCTTATGGCCTATTGCCCTGAGTTTATTATCCATTTGCCATTTTCTTCTGTAATTTGCCAGACTGACCTCTGCCGTGCATGCATTATTTATTGGAGACTTGCCAAAATCTTTGCAATGTTCCACTGCTCAGTGCAGAAAATCCTCATTTAAGTTGTGGTATACCTTTTGTTGCTAAAGTTTTAGTTATTTATTTTTATTAATTTTTGTCAAATGTTTGGACGGCCAACATAGGGTCTAATTAGTTTTTGCATCATTCACAAAAGGATGCTGTCTAACCTAATTTGAATTTAAATTGAAATTACAAGAATAAATGCGAATATCCGAATTTCCAGTAAAAATTGCTTCGTAAATATATTTTCCCCATGTCTTAAAGAATGAATTTGTTTTTTAGAGGTAAAAAAAAAAATACTTAACTCAACAAATTAGAGTTGTCGATTGAGCTGAGTTTTTTGAAAATTTATTTAACTTCTCATACTAATCTCTAATGTTTTGCCTAAAACATGATTAAACGAGGTAATTTAATTTCATAAAATAACTTCAAGCCCTCATTTCCTAAATTAATAAAATTTTAAAATGTGATTGTATCAATCATTTCCCTTGACCAAGTAGTAATTCTCCATCGCTGTCTTGCCTAATTACCCACGACCACAACTTAATCGCATTTCAATGATAATGCAAACTTTGATAGATGCGACATGGAATGGCACTATTAATCAATATTTTAATTTATTTATAATGTAATTAATTTAAAGAACAACTACTTTTAGATGGTAATAATGACACAATTATTGGGATTTTTTTTTTAATTTTCTCAAGGTGACATTCCTACTCCAATTATTTTATCTTTTCTAGCGCAATCCCATTTGGTTGATTTTGTCCTACACCCCTGCACTTACATCCGTATCAATATTCTTGTATCTTCTTTTTATTAATTAATGTTCTTTCAATGTGTATTTCTATACTAATTTATTTTGTAAGTGCACACTGTTTTCCATCTTCGGACATCTACACATCGTATGTCTTAAAAAAAATACTAACAGAAACAGGTTGGGAAGATTAACTTAATTAATCAATTCAAATATTCACCTTTTGAAAATTTTTAATATAGGCCAACAATTTGTTTAATATAGTGTCACAAAACTTAGAATTGTGATCAATTTTCTATTAATTGGAGTTAGGATTTTGTTAAAAGAAGGAGATTCCATTAAATATAATTATTAACAAGGGATGAGATTAAATTCAAAAGGACTTGATAATTTATGTATTTTATTCCACTGACTAAATGAAATAGTTGAAGTATTTATAGGCAAATTAATTCTAGGAGGATATGTCCTAATTAATTAATTAGCCAAGAAAACTTCTTACATGCATCAAAGTAATTTATATCACAAGTAATAATTATCTTTAATCATTTAATAAATTATACCAATAGTATAATTAGATAATTTATTTATCAAAATATTTTCTTACACCGCGATGAATGTGCCAAAATATTAGTTTATTAGAATGTCAAAATCATTCGAGCTCGAGTACTCGAACTCGAGCTCGAGTATAAGTCATGCGAAACTTGATCAGTCCATCTGAGCTCGAGCTCGAGCTCGAGCTCGAGCGGCTCGACCCAGTATCGAGCTCGAGCTCGAGCTGAGCTCATCTGCTCGACTCGAGCTCGAGCTCCAACGTTGCGTGGTCGAGTCGAGCTCGAGTATACCACTACTCGAGCTCGACTCGACTCGATCTCACCCCTAGTTGTCAATAAAAGAGTACATTTATGAGTGATTTTTGAGAGGACGAATGTCTCTTCTATACTCTTAGATTATAATGGACTATTATAAGGTTTAACAGAATGGCAGTCCATTTGATATCTTCATATTTAGTATTTAAATTTGTAAATTTAAATACCTATTCACATGCCAGCATGAGATGTTACGTTTGTTTTAAATTTTTAGTGTATATTTTTAAATATTATTTTATTAAAAATTATATAAAAGTTAAAGAGATAATAAAATTTTTAAAAATAACGATTATAACGTATATTTTAGAGAAAAATTTGTAAACAAACATAGTCACCTGTCACATCTGTTAAGCCAGCGAATCCTCTCTACCACTTAATTATCATGATTCGAAAGACGCATAAGCTTTGTTTTGATGCAAAATTTTATTGGTATAAAATGTGACATTGAAATCTAAGAATAATATAAAAGTAAAAAAAACAGCTATAAAAATATTATTTTAATGTACAAATATTTAGAAGGAAGTATTTTGATGGATGAAAATTTGTATTCAAAGGTCTGGACATAATTTCCAGTCTAGACCAAGATTCCAAATTTATTAGGACATTGTCATTATACATACAAACGTGGAAGCAGGGTGGTTGACTGGAAAGTGGGGGTAATTATGAAATGTGTGAAAGGAATCTTCAAGCCTCATTACGCGTAGGTAGACACTGAACAGGAGACTTCCGTTAAAGTTGGCTTAGTGCTAATTTTATATATATATATATATATATATATATATGTATGTATGTATGTATGTATGTACGTGTGTGTACATACACACACATATAATATTTTATATATAGTTGTGTGCATTTGAGACTGCCTTCAACCCCTCGTCTTACGACATCTTGCATTTTTTTATGTATATATTTTAATTTATTCTTTGTCAATGCTATGTCTATATATGTTATCTTTTTATTTTTTAATTAGATGCTTCCAGTTATACTGAAAAAATGACAGTAAAACACATGTAACCGGATTAGGGGGATAATTTTTGTCGGAGGACGAGAGACGGCAACAAAAAATTTTTTCCCTCTTATTTCATTTTTCATATTTTGATGAAAAATAGTTTTTTGTTTTTTCAATTTAACTTTTTCCATCCTAAAAACTGAACTTCCAACACTTTTCCTCTTGCTATTTGACAACATTGTACGCGTTTTGAAATCGAAATTGATAATTTCAGTAGTGGGCGTGACCAATGAGACTCTGTCTTGAACGCAGTACATGTTTTCTTCTCACAAGGCACAAACTTTGGGAAATATTTTATGTGCTTGAAAAATTACGATTTATTATACATATATATATATATATATATATATCTGTGTGTGTTATTTATCAGATGCATGCAACCTCCTGACAGAACTTACGCAATTAGTCTGATCGCACTGGCAATTGAGAAGGCGGCAGACGTAGGGGCGCAAGGCTACGAGCAAGGCAACCAGCACGTGCTTGTGGCACAGATCACGCGGGAAAAGTAGAGAAAACTTCCAGCACATGTGTGTCCACAAGAAGGAAGCACATAAAAAAACAAAAAAAAAAAAAAGGAAAGCACATGAGTTTCGAGATAAATACAGAAAATTTAAAAAAAAACAAAACACAGAAAGGGGAATAACAGAGAAGAACCCACAAATATAAATGTTTGGTAATATATATATATATAGAGAGAGAGAGAGATCTAATGTAAATGTATGTAAATATTATGGATATGTTTGGTTGTTTAGCAGGGTGGTTAGGAAAATTTTAGTTATTTGAGTGGGTAATAAAATTATGTTTGTTATTAATTTGTAATAGAGATGAAAATTTTAAATCATATATATTATTATATAATAATTATTGAATTATGTAATAATATATAAGTTAATGAAGTATTAATATGTATAAGCGTGAGTGGGTTAATTATAAGAATAAGTGTTGACGTGATTGTGAATAAATAAAATAATTAATTAATTATAAAAAAAATAAAAAAATTAAATTTAAATTTAAATAAAATTTGTATAGTATAAAATTTAATTTGTATGAATTTCGAGTGGGGCCAAGGGAACGGTAAGAAACAAGTGACCAACACAGCCTGTATTTCTTACTAACGAAAAGTAAATTTCTTAATACGTTTAGTCAAGGCCCAGTGCTTTAAAATTCGAGCTTGAAAAATCAATTACAAATTGTCCAAATGCCACACTATATATATCGTTCTTTAGGGTATTAAATAGATTACATATATGTGTAAATCAAGTCAATGAAGAATGAATGAAGGGTCCACAGTTTAGAAACCAATGAAGAAAATGACATTTCAATTGAAATCTTGGATTAATTTTAAAATTTTAATTGAAATTATTTGCCCCATAATTCCGGGTACTGCAGGTCGCAGGAGGGCCACAGAATCTGAATATGCATATAATGTGTCATGGAGTTCCTCTTTGCACCTGTGAATGATTGAATTCTTATAAAAAATGTATATTTAAAAAAGGGATTCATTTCTTTCTTTCTTTTTATTTTCTATTTTGACACAAAAATAAACTTATTTGTAATAGTCATTTTGAAGAAAGTCTTCTATCTGTCCCAATAAATGTGTTTATATGGCCGTATTGGGGTAGCTAAAAGTCCAAATAATTGTGAAAGTGTATCTCAGAGTTTCTACCTCGTAGGCAACAAGGAATTACATTAATGGAGCATTTGATTTATCATTTAATGTTCATTTTATCTTTTTAAGAAAAGGAAAACAAATTTCATTGGCTCAAATCGGCTTGTCGCAATTTTGGATGAAAGAATTTGAATGAAAGCATTTCATATTCATAAAAATAAACCTATTGCATGGTAATCAATCTCAAATACCTAATCTTTCATTTTATACTATATGTTTAGTAATTTCGATGAATTTTTCTTTTATTGACTTCAAAGCCCTTTCAAATCATTTACTTAAATTCACATACGTCAATTCAAATAAGACATTTACAAAATTTACAATTCAGAAAGAAATAATGTTGGGAAAGCTAACAAAACATACACAACTCAAGTGAAGCGATCAAGATAATTTTAATATGATACAAGCTAAAACATTATTAGATTTATGCAAGAACTAAAAAGTGTTAATAAATCGAGTTTGAATAAAAATTTAAACTTGACAATTATTTGACTCTTGCTCGTATCAATATGTTAAAATCAAGATCAAATTATAATTTCAATTAAGCAATAAAATTAAGTTTAAAAATTATTTTAGTTCGAATTCTAATTGGATTAAGTTCAAAAACATTGTCAAGTTTAATAAAATTTGAGTTGAATAGGTTAGTTGATCAAAGCCCTACTTCTTATACGCTATGTTTGGAGGAAGGGTTTGTTGAAATAATGTTCGGTAGAAGTATCTTGGAATGAAAGGTATGTTTATATAAAATAATTTGATGGGAGAAATAATATAATTTATTTAAATATATATATATAATAATAATTGAATTATGTGATAATATATAAAAATAATGTTTAGTTTCTATTGTATAAATAAAAATAAATACATGCATACGTGTGATACACACACACACATATATATATATTGATTTAATTGTGAATAAGTATAATAATAGAAAATAATTAGTTAATTATATAAATAGTAAAAAAAAATTTATATTTAAATTTAAATAAAATTTTTTATTAAATAACCTGTTTGACTGCATAAAATTTGAGAGGATGGAGGTGCGAGTTGGGTTTCAAAAAACATACAAATTGATTTCTACATTACATTACAAAATTTTTGTACTGGGTACAGTATGGTCGAATTCATGAACTAGAGTTAATAAATTGATTCAAAACCAATAGTAACGGACCGCGTGTTTAAAACGTTATCCATAAACTCCTGTAGAGTATCAATCCTTCCACTACGAACTTGCCACGTAACCACTTCCCCTTTCAGGTAGAACTAGCCTCGCACACGAAATTTTATCTCTCAGACGACGTGGAGAGCCTACTCACCGTGGATTAAATAACCATCCTCCATTTACAGCCGTAAATATTTATAGTGAATTCTGAACGACAACATTCGAGGGAGCATTTTTTATTTTTATTAATTAATTAATATTATTGGGGAATCTTATCTTCTGCTCCGAGGAGATTCTTTCATTTCCACCATTTTCATGGAGTACTCGATCGTTCGCAGAGCTTAGGCATGGGAGTTGAGGCTGCTTCTAGTTCTGCCGCATGGAATCCATTGAAATTGAACTAAGATATTCGATTCGTGTCTCTTCATTGAAAAGGACTGTAATTTTATCATTTAAGAAGGATGATGGCACAAATACGCTGTAATTAGGACGATAAAGAGAATCGGTAGGCAGTTAAGGAAATGGAAAGAGGCTAAGAAAGGTGAAAGAGCTCTGAGAGCGAGTAAATGCGGTGTCAATTGATGAAGCTTCTTCGAGTACGCTAGAGTTCGATTACAGCGAAGCTGCTGCCAAGCTTGGAGGTCCTCAATCAGAGGGTGAAGGGAAGACAACCGCAGGGGAAGAGCACTGTAGAAGCCGAGGAGAGAGAGAAGACTGCAGAGAATGTGAGACTTGGTTGCATCATTGCGTAGCAACAAACACGGCAACACTGATGAAGATGATAAAGGTTGATAGGCTTGTTAGGGTTATTCGGCTTCTACTAACTTGGCCAGCTTGGACTGGAAACAAAATGAAAGATTCCACTAGTTGTTCCTTCATCAGAGCATGTCTGGCTATTTGAGCTGAGGCAATCTCTGAGGGTGAAAACATTGTTAGCCTTTTCTGGATTGATAAGTGCCACAGAATGTAAATGTAAGTAATGAAAATTGAAAAACCTGATATGTTTCCCATTTTTGATATGCTCTTACTTCTGCTAACTTGGGCGTATTGTAATATTTAGGAATTCCTTCAAATTAAGGAGACCTTAGAAGTTGATCAAGGTAATTTATAAATAGAGACACACAGAGACCGGTGAGTGTTTATTAGCTACTACATTGGGTGCTGGATGTTTTACTTTCTTCTATTTTGTGCTATCATCTCTTACTGTTATCTTTGCCAACCAAGATACTAAATTTACATGCTTTATTAAAGAAATCCAAATGTAATTGGGAGCCATCTGGTTGAGTAGGCAACTTTCAATTTCAAGTCACGTTTTGGAGGTTGTGGTCTCCTTAGTTTGTCTTGAATGGTTTTTAAAGTAGCCTGAGTGAAAATCACAGGCAGTAAATAAATGTGTTAGCACCCCTGTGACCGCCGATTGTGCTTGGTGAAATAAGCAGGCTCGGTAAGCTAAAACTATGTATCAGCCAAGAACTTTAAGATGAGGTGCAGCTAGAGAAGATAAAAGGTAAGGGAGAATTCAGGGTAAGGCATAAACGCATTGATACAGCAGTAACAATTTTGGATGAGCAGTTAACGGCAGCACATGGCCTCAAATTGATTCTGAATTGCCAGAAGATATGCCCGGCAAGAGAATTGTGTCACTCTGTGAATATGATAGCTGAAAGATAATATGAAGTGATTAGGGCATCCAAACCCATTTGTTCTCTCCATGCTGGACATAAAGCAACAAAGCAAGAGTTCATCAATGGATTTCTGATGAAAGAAGACAACCTGCACTTCTCAGGCTCGTTTGGATGATGTGGTTTGTTCTAGCCTTAATATTCTGTGATGCATTTGATGTCATTCCAACTTAGAGCGAATCTACTTTCTAAAGGTGCTCTTATTTGACAACTCTGCGTG
The DNA here is from genome assembly GCA_019155195.1 of Avicennia marina. Lineage (NCBI taxonomy): Eukaryota > Viridiplantae > Streptophyta > Magnoliopsida > Lamiales > Acanthaceae > Avicennia > Avicennia marina. The sequence continues at coordinate 11,988,469 of CM032773.1, forward strand.
TATACTCTTATAGTGGGAAGCAAGTTGGCCAAATTGTTTTGAACACTAGTTGTAGTGAAACCATGGTATTTGTATAAAGTTCCAATTATCAGTTTCCTAGTAAATGGTATTTATGGAAAGCTCAACTACAACATGCACGCTGATTCTGTCCATCTACTTTTATTGGTGATTAATATGCATTACATGGAAGAGACTAACCATCATATAACATTTATGCTGTTCCACTTGCTCCTTAATGGAATGCATGCTGGACATCAAGTTTCAGAATTGAGGGCTGTGGTTTAAAAGTGTAATATATTTGAAAGCTAGTGGAATCAGGCAGCAAGACCTGGATTTCAATTGAACTCCTTATGAGTGCTATTGCCTATTGGCTTGTGGTTGCCGACACAATAAAGAATTTGTACACTTATTATCTTATTCTAACACTTTCAAATCACCTAGAATTGCCTAAAACGGTCTTCTGCTTGAATTTCTTTGACAGTTGGGCTCTCTGATGCACAAGGAGGGTGTGGTGTCATGTAGGCAAAGATATAGAGTTGATTGATGGTGAAGGAGATTGAACACTTGGAGAAATTGCAGGAATTTAAACATTTCAAGAGAAATAATTGGTAAGCACGAAAAGGCACTTGTGAAGCTCGAGCATCTTGCTTGAGTGGATTACCTTTGCCACTATAATTTTAAATGAATCTACACATCAGTTTATGCTTATATTTTGTTTTCCCACATGACATGCGTATACATAAAATATGAGTTTATTAGAGATGACAATGGAATAGGTGGCCACAAACAAAAAGAGAAATGAGGTTACTGTGAGATTCTTTCCCAACTTTGAATGGCGCGGGATGGAAATAAAATTAGAATTACTCTGCTTTTCCTCTGTGGACGCACTGAGAATTATAGACCAGGACAAGAAGATGTGATGTTTGACAATAGAGTGAAAATTGGGTGGAGGGTAGGGAGGAATCTCCCACGCCACCTTCACCCATTGTTGTCCTTATAATTTTCATCTATAATCCATTTTTTGGGACCCGAGGTCCTTAACTAGCTGGTGCACACACCTTTTTTATTATATTAATTTTCCATTTCTACGATTTCTCCATATACTCATGTGATGAAGAAAATACAATCCACGCATTTGTCAAGGCACAATAGTTGTGTTTGTTTCTATTTTTTAGTGTGTGTTGTAAGTGTATTCTTTGAGATATTATCTAATAGTAAGAGAGAGAGAGAGAGAATCTAATTGTACAGTGTTTAAAATGTATGTCTTTTTTTTTTTTTTTTGTAAATACGTATACAACCAAAGCCAAAGTTGTATCAAGTTTAAGTTCCTCCATTTTATGTTGCCATAAGGCAATTACCTCTTGAATTCGGACCCACAGAAACGTGTATAATCGTCTTATGTTGTAATATTACTAGCTTTCCGCAAAGGCCAGCTTATTATATGATATCTGAGGGAAGTGATCAGTCTTTTGAAATTAAGAACCATATATAAATTTGCTGTGGCTTGCTTTATCCATCTCTATCAATCACATACAGTGCAATCTTTGGCAGAATTCAGCCGAAAACACAAATACGCTTTGTGGTTTGATATGGTAATCAAATTTGGAAGTATTTAAGGTTTTAGAAAGGTGGCAGACTCCACTAAACATTATTGATGAATTTAGTAGTAGATAGTAATGGGACTACCAAGCACCAGTTTGTAAAAATGACTGCTATTATTTAATGTGGGATGGTGTTGATCGATGACATGTTCCATTTGATAGCATTTTTCACTTTGAGCGATGACGTGGAATATATTATTTTATCTAATATAATTAAATATTTATTTTGATTGATTAAAACCTTTGAATGAATAAGAATTTGTTATAAAATCATAAATTTAGCGGATAAATAGTCTTATATGAAAAATTAAATGATCAAGGCATTAAAAATTACATATATATAATTCAAATTTCAAATTTTAACTTTAATATTATTAATTGAATAATATTCATAGTAATAGTAAGATTATAATACAAAAATAAATGTAACTATTTTAAATAGTTAACTTTAGTAAACAAGATTGTTAAAGATTAATTAATCCATATAAAACTTTTTTTTTTTATTATTTAAGACTTTATTTACTTTAAATGATTAAATTGTATAGATTATTTTATCAAATTCGATCACATATTGTTTATAATAAGTTAGAACTCATGATAAAAGAAATAACTAAAATAATAGATAATTAATCCCACGTAACACATGTAATAAATTAATTTTATAAAATAATTATAATAGCTTTTAATCTTATTCTTAAAAATAAACATAATTCAAAATAATTTTTTAAATTATAATTTTATCCAAGAAAATGCACCTGACTTGCATGGATATCCTAGTTGGATTGCCAATCTTCGTTAAAAATGGCTGTCCAACTTACCTGTGGTTGACAGATCGTCACATAGATTATTAGTCTACATCAAGCATGCCATCATTTTTACAACGCAAAAATTTTCTTGATTTTTACTTTAACGACTCAAGTCATTCGTAGTACTTTCTTATCCTTTGATATAGATGTTTCGATCAGTGTTTAAAATTTAGATCGATTATCAAACAAAAAAATTTACTACTTTAAACGCCATCTACTCCATGTTTATCCTATAAATATTTACTAATATAGTAAAGGTATACAAATAGTAAATATTAAAAGCATAATAAAATACAACGAAATGATTTTTCATTAAAATATTTAATAAAATATAGCAAATGTTTAACAGGGTTTATCTAAATTTAAAATTAGTGAACATTTAGAGGAACACCTAAGCTTGATTCATAGTATTTTTGGCATGTAAGAGAACAAATCGACGACGAAGGCTGCAACGAAGCAAATGATTCGATGAACATTGAATTGGGAAGAAGGGAAACAAACAAAAATTATCCACGAATATGAATGGACTTTCAGTCATCATTTTGATTGATTTTTTTATAATAAAATAATTTCGAACCTTTTCATTAAGCGAGTGGTTTACTGTCTAACCAGTTCAACAGTCCAATTCAGTTAATTTTTAATACAACTCAATCACATCGTACTTAGGACGCACTCCCTAAAGTCCTGTCCCTTTGATTTCTCAGTTGTCACTAAAATCTAATGACACCAGAACCAGCCACGTCTCAGACTCCCAAGACTATTGAGGAGACTTGGTTTCACAGCATACTGTGGGAATGGTGGTTTAACACAGAAAACTAAGGGACACAAAACATTGCATACAGCTCATGAGAATCTGCATATGTTGCCAGCACTCTTCTACGAAGTGTCACTCCCACTGCCAATATGCATATCCAATCCCCAAAATCCGACCCCTTCAATACAGTGTTTGATTCAAGTCAAGGATATGTTTTGTAAAATCTTGATTCTCTTCTTACCTTCGAATTATCGCCTTCAACACATCTGTGATGCAAAAGAATTTGATTCTAATCAATTGTTTCATGGATAGTCCCACCAAATTTGATCTAAATGCCCAAGGCTATGTTTGTTTCGCTTCATAACGCCTAAAAGCACACACTGTAATTACTACACATTTTAAATTTTCTCTTTATCTTACTTTTACGCACTTTTCAAAAAAATTATGCTAAAAAACACACACTTGAAAACATAAATAGACATAACCTAAGTATAATCCAGCTCAAATTCAGTCATTGATTAAAGATATACAGTTAAAAATAACGTGACAGACAAACCCCATTTATAAGCATCGCCATGAATAAGAATGTTTGGAGACTCTGAACTCCCAGCTGGAAGAACATTCAAGCACAGCAATGTACAGAATACAGTATCAGAATTGCTAATGTGGTTGGGGATATAGAATTTTTTATTAGAGAGTTGAGAAAGATGAAGAAAGGATGGAAGGCAATCCGAAACAAATACTCATATCACCATCAAATAATGAGTCTAGTGAGGACCTGCCTTTTTTCCTGATGCTGAAAGAGAGATTCTTGGTGAATAATTCTGTGCATTGCAAGTATATAGGTTCATGTTGGCTTTGTTCTCCAATCAGAGTCTCTGAAACTGACAGCATTAACCATACAATTCATCTAACAAGTACCAGGAACATAATTCAGAAGCATGACCAAGCCCATAAAGTTTGAAAAACTTCTCAAGGATGATTGCTTCTTTTGACCAAAAGCCACACCCAGTGTTTTGCTAATATTAAGGAACATAACATATCTTACGGTTAGAAAGTTTCACAACATCAAAATTGTCATAAATTTAGTAAAATGGGTCAGTGGAGGGATTAGACCAGCTGATTTTGTACTCTAGCAATCTGCACATTCAAATTCTGAGATACGAATCTGATATAAATGCCCGAGTTGGTTCTCTCATACCAACCATACTTTTTGTTGAAATGCAGTTATTCCTCTTGGGGATCTTCCCATATTGGCTTCTAAGACATATCATTTCAGATTACCTTTTTTGACTGTTATTACAAGATCTAGTTGCAGATTACCATTTCAAGTTTATGGTTTAATGTATTTAATCTTAGACAACTCGAGTCATTGCTCATAAATCAGTCCAGAAAAACATATCTTTAGTTAAACAAACAATAAATTAATTCATCATTGTTGGCTTACAGACAAGGTTGAAAGATATTCAACAGAAATTATATAATAAACGACAGAGGTAAAATAAATATAATGCTTGGTTTTAGCTCTTCACTCTCAAATGCAGCACTAGATTGTAATTATTAGCTTTTGCGAAATAAAATAAGTAACCCAAAGGCATACTGTTTAAAGCCTAATTGTTTTCTGTATTCACCAAATCAGAGCAACCTGAGAAAATTAAAATTAAAAAATAACTCAATTGCTTCAACTCGACAGTGGAAGTCTTGTGACAACTTCCACTTAAAAGTGAACCAAGGGGCAAACAATTACCATGATGTTCTCCAGTTTTAGCCTCTTTCCTGTCTTATAAGCAACACTAAAGCATCTTCCAACACTTGCATTATATAAAATTAAAAAAGAATACCTCAGTCATGCCAATATCATCCCTTTGATTTTTTTTAATTCTTTTAGTTTTCATGTTTATTTAGCTCCACAAGTTCACAGGGTGAAAACTGCACCTGTCTAATTCTTATAGTCCTGTTTTTATTCTCATTCCTAACTTTTTTTGTGCTATATATACCACTTGAGGGACACTAAACAGCTCAAGATCAAAAATTGTCGGTAGAGTTTTTTCCTCAATAGTTTTTTTTGGCCTCAAAAATAAATGGAAGAGAAATTTCGGTTGGCAGTAGGCATTATGGGTACGCATTTTCCCCCTGAATCCTGATCCTTCTTGTTGGATATGCAAAGTTTTCAAAAGCATTGATTATTAACCAGTCTTTTGATGTTTCTTGCAGGGAATGCAGCCTCTATGCTACTTTATGTTGCACCAATGTTACCACAAACTCCTCCTCTATTTGCTTTGATAAATTGTATTATCAGAAACAGTTATCATGCTCAAACTGTTTTGAACTTTAACATACCACCATCAGTTATAGAGCATAACATGAATCAAATACAACAATGTAACCCATGTTCTGATCTTGTCTCATATATACAATATTTCCAGATTAACTTTTTCAAGGGTGATAAGAAAGAAGAGCACTGAAGAGTTTTCCTGTGTGCCATATATCTTAGCCCTGTTAAACTGCTTCCTCTACACTTGGTACGGCTTGCCAGTTGTGAGTTACAAGTGGCAAAACTTTCCATTGGTCACCATCAACGGATTGGGGATTCTCCTAGAGCTCTCCTTTATACTGATATATTTTTACTTTGCTCCAGCAAATGGAAAGGCAAGTTAGTCAGTACAGAATTAGCATTTATATAATTTGTTCATAACTTCACTGTGTTGCCTATTTACCATTTTCCTTCTGTGTACAGCACCCTACTGCCAAAGCTGTCAATCCTACCTTACCCCCATATCCATGCAAACTAGTTCCCTCTGCTGATTTTAGCTCAAGAAATCAAAACATTAATATTGTGTGCATATTAAGTATTTTTATGTAAGGTAGAGCAAAAATACACAATATTTACCTCAATCAAATTGCAGAAGAAGGTGGCCGTGCTGATTCTACCTATTCTCCTAGTGTCCTGCCTCACTGCAATATTATCCACGTGTGCATTTCACGATCGCCGCCGCCGCAAGGCACTTGTTGGAAGCCTTGGACTGGTAGCATCTATAGCAATGTATGGTTCCCCACTGGTGGCTCTGGTGAGTTCTTTTCTTCTCAAAAGATATGTCAAATTTTGGAAGAAACAAACAAGTCTCAGTTATTTGGAAAATAAGGAATGAAGTTTGAAAGTAAAAGAAAACATCAAACTCTTTGTGTTAGGGTATTTGCATAGAGGAGGTTAATTAGTTGCATGTTTTCATGCTTCTTTCATGATAAGTTGTTCTAATTGTACCAGAAACAAGTGATACAAACAAAGAGCGTAGAATTTATGCCATTCTACCTGTCGTTTTTCTCATTTCTCACTAGCGCGCTGTGGATGGCTTATGGACTTCTAAGCCATGATCTTTTTCTTGCCGTAAGTATGGATATGTAGTATTTTCCAAGGATATATTTATATGTTTTGACATGATATTTGCTGACTATGCATCTTATAATGTGTTTTACAGTCTCCAAACCTGGTCGGTTGCCCTCTGGGTGTCCTTCAGCTGTTAGTTTACTTCATATACAGGAAAAGAGAAGTCAAGGAACAGCTTCAAAAATGGGATCTGGAAAGCAATTGTGAGGAACAAATTCAAAACCTGAAGGCCAATGGGGAAATAGAAGAAAAATCAGTTGAATATCCAAAGGAAAATGAAGAAAAAGATGACGAAAACGCAAGGAAGCAATTGCAGCTGGTGGTTACTAATGCAACAAATGTAAAACTTGAAGAATTTTCACACGAGGTTCAAATCTGTCCCTTTCTTATGCTATAATCAACAGTAGAATCTCACTTACAACATATCAAGCAGCATACAATACAGTAATTTCATTGATCCCAGGAAAGGATGCTCAAAACATAAATACGCATCTTAAACAACTCAAATAGCACAGTAATCCCATTAGCCACCAGGAAAAAAATGATCAAAACATGAATGTGTGTCTTAAACAACTCTAATAGCACAGTTTTAACTCAAGAAAGCAAGCGTTCAAAAGACTAGTCCTTTATGATTGTATGGTTTCTGAGGCCCTGAGATGGAATAATGTCACATATTTCATTTCCAGGAGATGCTTTCCCAAGTAACTAACACTTTAAAATTTGCCTTTCTGACAGGGAGACTTGGATAATTATGCAAGGAATAAATGCCAGAGACCTCAGAAAGAGGCAAATGCAGAACTTTGGACATTTTGCCCACCCGGAAAAATTGACAAGGTTGCGTTGCCCAAGAGAAACTACCATAAGTAAAATAAAACTGTACCAGAGAGTGTACGCTATAGTTTACTAATTGAATAAGAATTGTACCACCTGGAAAAGTGCGACAGGCATTGCCTATTAACCAGGCATTGGAAATAAAGGCCAAAGCTTAATCTACAGTCAAAAGAGAGTATGACTTCCAGTAAACAAATGAAGCCAAAATGACCACAACGTAACTCTTAAGGGCTTGCCTTGCTCAAACACCAAACTACATAAATGTCACCACAGCAGATAAAAGTTTCTCAGTCAACCATGGCATTCACAAATTGTTCAAATTAGAACCTTTCATATCCAGATATAAAACCAAACCACGAATATGCGACCCACTAGTTAATTAATTTCGTTAATCAGGGCTGAACATCAGACCAAAACATAAGCAAAATCAAGTATAAAGCTTCAGAAATCAAATGCAATCTCGAATATATAGTAATCGTGGTGTTCCATGAAACTACCATTTGCACGCGCATCGTGTTGCAGAGGTGGCCCGCATGTTCGAGGTCGGCGGTTTAGCAGAGGAATTTCATGGCTTCGTCTGCCCGAACTGTTACTTGAATGATCAATTAAAGTCACTTTCAAAATGACTGCAACGCCACCGGCTGTGCTTTTCTGAAAATCCACGAAACCATCAAAATCACGGTTTCCAGTTTCGGCATGGGACGAAGGAAATTGTATATTGTCAATCAAAAATTCCAGGAGGGCAAGTGCCGGAGCGCATTTCAAGCATTTCATGAATTCTTCCGTTTCGTTTGTGAGTAAAATTCGAACGAGAACTGATTGTGCGAAAGCAGCGAGCCCCGATTATTCATGCACAAAGCCACGTAATTTCCCCTCAGATCCATCGCTCGCCGCCTCCTCTGACTGATTCTTCCCAAATCACAACACAACACTTCTCTCTCACACCCACAGCAAAGAAGACAAAACTGGTTTCCTAAAGTAAAAGAAGACTAAAACATCTCTTATCCGATCTCATCATAGCGGCCATGCACTTTTTTCCCCAAATGTATGGAATCCAATCATAGATTCAGTGTCGGTACTTTGCATCTCTTTATTTCCCATCAGGTTGTTGAAATGATTACCAAGTCTCTAGCGTAGGACACTTGTTCCGCTCGAGAAGAAATTCGCAATTCGGCATGTCCATCAACTCCACGGAGCATCCAAGTTTTACGGGATAATGGGCTCAACTGAGACCAAACTAAAATTGGGCTGGGCCTCATATACTGGCCCATTTCCGGCCTACTTCACAAAAATGCGCCTGCCTTGCGAGATCCGTCCCTTCGCTAATAGCTTTCCGTGCGCAGTCTCTACGTATCCAACCATAATAGAGGGGAAAGGAAATTCGAAATAGAGAAAGAAGGAAGAACTTGCTTCCATCTCCTTCCTCAGCTATTTCTCCGCTCTCGGGAAATTAATTGCTGAATTCTTCGCTCAGGTACCCTCTCTGGCTCCCTGTCTCTACAGGCGTTTGTTCCCGAATATATGTCTCATAAGTTGATTAGGTTTTTCCTGCATTTGCTCTATGGTTTTTGCTGTGTTTTGATGGCTGAGTTTATTGGATGCTAACCTGGAGAAGTTGGGCTAAATTCGTTTCTTTGAAATTTGCTTTAATTCGTGCCGGATAGCTCTTTTTGTTGGAAAAGTCGGTTCAGTTTGTCGTTTTTGATTTATATTAGGGTTTGTTTTGAATTTTTTTAATCTAATTCTTGAAAATTAAGATAGATTTGACTGTTGTTGTTTATTGATCTGAAGGTGGTTTCATATGTGATATAGGATACGCGTTTTGGATCAAATTTTGTGAGGAACTGAAAATGGAATGGACTAAGAATACGCTTTTCAAGAGAAAGTTTTCCTTGCGTTTTTTGCCTAATATTCAAGATAAACAGTACTCAAAATAATGGAGATATGATGAAGCCTGGTGGCATAATGGGCAGTACATCTTTGTTGTTGTTGTGTGTATCTTTATAGATATGCAAAATTATACTTGAAGTTTTGTGATGTAAGATAGCTTCATATGCCTTTCAATTGAAAGGAAACAATTATATTTACTATTTGCAGTTCGATTTGTAGTGTGGAATGTCGTCTGTTTCCAGCCAGCCACAGTTCCGCTATACTCAACCCCCATCCAAAGTTCTGCATTTGAGGAACTTACCCTGGGAATGTACTGAAGAGGAACTGATCGAACTGGGGAGCCAGTTTGGTAAAGTTGTTAATACAAAATGTAATGTTGGAGCAAATAAAAATCAAGCTTTTATTGAATTTGTAAGTGCAAATTGTCCCTTTGTACCCCCACACATTCTGTTTTATTCTTTATTCATTTTATTTGATCAAATCTTGGATAATTTCAATAATTTGATCTTTCTTGCTCTGTAACTTTTTGTGTTTTTTAGGCAGAGTTAAATCAAGCTATTGCTATGATATCATACTATGCGTCATCATCTGAGCCAGCTCAGGTGCGAGGGAAAACTGTGTACATACAGTATTCCAACAGGCAAGAAATAGTGAACAACAAAACTACTGCAGATGTTGCTGGAAATGTACTCCTGGTAACAATTGAGGGGAATGATGCACGCCTTGTCAGCATTGATGTCCTACACTTGGTAAGGACTTGGGCATCTCTCCCACAAACTCAAAGCAATGCAAATTATCGGGACCAGAGGGGTTGTATCCGTTTATGTGTCTAGATTAATGTACATCATGCTTTGTTATGCATTTATTTGACAAAAGTGCACATGGATCAGCAGGCACATGACAAGGATATATCTTCAATGGCAGCTTATTGCATCAGGGGAAAGAGCGCAAGTTTGTTTGTCTCCTTTCTCCTTTCCTTAACACTGGCTCTTTCTACCCTTTTTCCTCTTCGTGATTCTACCACTAACATTACAAGAACCCTCTAGTGATTTTGAAATTCATTTCTTTTCTGGGTATTTGTGCTTTGCTCACTCAGATTAGTTTATTGTTTTTTACTAGAAGATAAGCACTGTTTCTTTCAAGATGTAGGCCTTCATTTTACTTTCATTGCTCTTAAAATATTATACCATTTTTAGAATAAGTGTTAAACCAATTTCGATTCAATCGCTTAATTTCTAAAATTTTAATTTTGAAACAAATTAATGCCCTGAGGGTATGATAATTTAATGTGAAATTTGACAAAATCATTGGGAGTTTTTCCAAGTCTTTAGAAATTTACATTGTAAACTTTCTTTCAGATAAGGCCTCTATATTATATCTAGAAGTCTTTTGATTCTTTATCATAATCATCACGTAAGGATCTATTAGTCCTCCATATTTTTCATGATCTATTAAACAAATCCTTTTTGGCGGGCTTCATGCATGCAAAAGCATCCAATTTAGTGCTTCTGTTATTGCTATCATTTTCTGCTTTTGACATAAGTAATCATTTTAGGTTTTGACAAACTCAAAAAATTACAGTACTTCATAACTATTAGGAAACCATGTCTACAGTCAGCTGCAAGCTGAAATTTAAGCTCAGGGCTTATATTTTGACGGCAATCGTTTCTTCCACAGTGCTTCTGTCATTTGACATAGCATGTAATGTATCTCATTTTCTTTCTTTTCTCAATTGGTTGGCAACTTCTGTGGCCACAAAAAAAAAAAAAAGGAAAAGAAAAAAGTGTTTATGGATAACACTAAGAAGCATCATTTTCAACTCACAGAATTTCTCTCTCTCTAATCCGTTATTATGTTATATGTAATTATTTCCTCTGGATTGGTAATTGGCTTGACTCTGGCTTAAAAAAATTTCATGTATTAGCTGCTACTGTAATAGAATCTTGTGTGACTTACAGGTATTTTCTGCATTTGGATTTGTGCATAAGATTACTACATTTGAGAAGACTGCTGGTTTTCAGGTGCATATTTTGCATTAACCTTTTCTCTAAATGATTCTGCACTCATCAGATCTCAAACAATGTCACATTTTCCTACCATTGTAGGCTTTGGTGCAATTTTCTGGTTCAGATACTGCATCTTCTGCTAAGGATGCGCTTGATGGAAGAAGCATTCCAAGGTGATGTGGGTATTATATATTAGCTTTGGATGAAATCCAGCTTCTACCGAGATGTCTCTAGATGTGTTAATAAGTTATTGGGACTGGATATCCTTCAGAAGCTTTGTTAAGAACCTCTCAAGGGGTACTTGCATATGTCTCACCCCACTCCACTTCTCTTTCTGTTATTTGTTTCATGTCATCTTTACCTTTTATATAGGACCATTTAGGTTTTAAGCTATGTACTTGTAGACTCCAGATGGCCTAGATCCCTACCATGAATGAGTTATTGGGTGGGAAAGGATGAGAGTTCAAAATGATGGGTAGATTGAAGGATAGGAGCTGGTTGGAGCATATGGGTAAACAATTGAACATAATAAGTCCTGTGATAAATGTATCAATCTCTGTAATTTGTACAACATAAAACACTTTTACTTCTCTGTTGAAACTGTGCACTGACCATATTCTCTCATCTATAGAATATAAATTGTTTTATTTGCTTTTGAGGACCTGTAATGTGATCTTATTCTCACCATTGTTAATTTTATATGCTTCTAAGACTTAATGTGCCCCTGTAATTATCTGCTAAATATTTCTTTGATGTGTGCCAGTTATTTGATTCCAGACCTGGGACCATGTACGCTTAGGATCACATATTCTGCACATACAGACCTGAGTGTAAAATTCCAGAGTCACCGTAGTAGGTATGCTGTGTCTAATTTGCATAAAGATAGATGAGACATGACAGGAACTATGATATTGTATTTTTTTTTTCTCATCAGTATTAGAAACTCATTTTTGGAATATTGAACGTGGTGATTTTCCACACTTGCTTTAAATATGACTTAGCATTCATAAAGATTGTACTTCATTTTGATTTAGGGACTATACAAATCCTCTACTCCCTGTTGCTCCTTCAGCTATAGATGCAACTGGCCAGGTATGCAGTGGATTATCTTTTTTGTTCTTGTGTAACCTTACTGGAGAAATTTGGTCTTAATTCCTTATTTTGTGTTCATCTCTGGTATCTACTTTCTCCGAGATGAATCCAAGAACATTACTAGCTTTACAAGATTGTTGATCCCACTAGTTTGTCATATGAAAAGAGAACAATTTACTTGTGCACGTAGTTTGATAACATCCAGTCATGGTTGAAATTCATTGTGTTGCTACTGTTGTTTAGCTTTCCGGACCTTGGATACTCACCATGCCTCCATTTCAGTTCATACTAGGAGTTGATGGGAAAAAACTGGAGCCAGAGAGCAATGTTCTTCTTGCCTCAATTGAAAACACGCAGTATGCAGTCACCTTGGATGTATTACATACGGTAACCACCTTCAAATTAGGGAGCCTTTATAAATTAGTGGTTGAATCCTTTCTTAATGTAACCTAATTTTGTCTATAGGTCTTTTCGGCATTTGGGCCTGTTTTAAAAATTGCCATGTTTGACAAAAACGGTGGTCTTCAGGCTTTGATACAGTATCCTGGTAAGATGAGATTTGCCAACTTTGAATTACCTGTTGCACCTTTAATTGCCTTAAAGTATCTCCCCCGTTAATTCTTTTTTCTTTTTTTTGAGGAACAACAGAAAGCTTTGAATGTTACCAAAATATTTACCTTTAGGAAAATAGGTAGAATGCTCCAACATAATATTGGAGACTTAATAAAATTTTTCTGAAGTTATCAGCTTTTGCCCGATTTTATTCCCCTTAGTTTGCCTAAACTTAGTAGAGAAGAAAATGGCATAGAAATAAAACTAATCATGATATTGATACTCCAAAGAACTCAATATTTTGTGGAATTTTGGTAGAGGAGTTCAAGTTTGGTTCTGGCCTAGGTGATTGTAGTTTAGACATCACTATTCAATGACAATGGGTAACTGAGGGAACTCAGATATATAAAAACCAAGTAGTTAAATAATTTTAGATCTAGATAGTCTTTAATTCAGTCTGTTGCAGATGTCCAGACTGCTGTTGTTGCAAAGGAAGCTTTGGAAGGACATTGCATATATGATGGAGGATACTGCAAGCTGCATATCTCGTATTCTCGACATACTGATCTCAGCATAAAGGTGGGACACCTAGAATGCTCGTGGAAAGAAAAAATGTGCTCTTTTTTGTTATCCTTTACACAATGTATTTGCTTTGCGGATATGCATTCTTGGATTTACCTATTGAGCATTATCAAATATGTTGTTTTCAGATCAATAATGATAGGAGCAGAGACTATACCATTCCCGTTACTCCTGTCCTTAATGCTCGGCCCCCATTATTAGGACAGCAGCCATACCAAGTGGGAGTTCCAGGTCCTCAAGCTTACAATGGAACACAATATGCTGCAGTTCCTGATCCTCGCGCTGTGACTCCCCCTTCAGCCAGCTGGAACCCTGCTATTCCTCAATCTACGCCTATGCAAATGCATAATTACCCTTATGGGCTTCCCACTGGTACTCCTGCAATGGGCCGTGGGGCAATGCCAACTTATAGCCAGAATGGCCCACCACATTCATCCCCAATGCCCCCTTATCGTCCCCAGTAACTAGTTTCTGGTGTAAAGAATGACTGCAATTCCAGAGGAAGCGTGACGCTCATTTGACGAGACGAATCTACGGCTTTGCTTCGAAACTGCTTTTCTCTAGCACATCTCTTGATTCATTGCAAAAGCAAGATTCCAGCTGTCTGTGGCTTCTCAGCCCCTTCAAACAAAAATGCCTTGATTATGTCCTTGAAATATACTTTATTATACTTGACCTTCCCTCCACCATCTAGTGAAGTGTTGGTTATTCTACTTTTCTGTGGTTTTTTCTGGTATCTTCATGGCGGACGGTTACTAAACGTTGACGGGTTGATGTATTTTCGAATTAAGAAGTGTTGGATAGGGATCTTGAATATCGAATTCTGATGCAATCTGAAAATTTACATGCTTTGCCTATTTCTTGCAAGTTGGAACAATACTTAGTTGAACATAGGTTTATTGGATGAGACCGTGTGCAGATTACTTTCCGTGCATACCTATTTTATGGGGAAAATAAAATTGCTCGCTTGGCTGTGAATTGCACACATGTTGCCTCATAATACAGCAAAGACACCCCAACTCAAATAATTCTGGCTTAGGGCTGAGTTCGAATCGAGTCGAGCTCGAGTAGTAGTATACTCGAGCTCGACTCGACAATACAAATTAGAGCTTGAGTCAAGTAGATGAGTTTAGCTCGAGTTTGAGCTTGAGGGTGAAAAAGAAAGTTTGAACTCAAGCTCGTGAAACTCGAACTCAAAAATCGAGTTCAAGTAATCGAGCTCGAGCTCGTGAGCATCAGTTCCTAAAGCGATTAATAAATATAATTATATATATAATTTTATTAATTCGTTTATTTATTTAAAATGTCCAAAATGACATAATTAAAAATCATTATTACAAAACTACTATCGAGTCGAGTTACTTGAAACTCGTCGAGTCGATACAAAGACAACTCAAACTCGACTCGAGTTACATAACGAGTAGTTCGTGCTCGACTCGAGCTCGACAATGCTCGAACTCAAATCGAGTTTTGAGTCAAGTTACTCGACTCATGTCCACCCATATTCCCGCTATTAGTTAGGTGATGCATCTAGTGGTGGATTGCAAGATGTGTGTAAATATTGCACGTCATGTATCCTTTGTTTTTCTAATTCTTGTGTGTATCATTTGGCTATTTTAAAATATCATAATCTATGTGTAAATATCATTACATGTGTCATATCTTATTTTCAAATATCGTTACATATTTAAAAGTAGTAGATGCAGTTACATCAAACTCATATTTACTTTTAGTAATAGATTACGGTCATTTGAATTATTTTATCACATTTGTATCATCTATTCTATTAATGAATGCAAATATATCAAGATTATGTTGGCTCTATTTATTTTGCAATTATGTATCTTTCGAATTAATAATTTTATTTTCGCACACACCAAATTAATGCACACTTTTATTTTACACGCAAGTAACCCAAAAAGAAATTGAAAACAAAATGTGTGAAGAATGTTTTTCATGCAATCATCATTAATATTTAAATTTTTGGGTATACTGTAGTTGATGCAAACTTAGTAATTGTTGGTATTATTGTTCTTTTTTGTAATTGTTTGTAAAGAAAACAAAATTATATTTATAACTAGTAATAATAACAAAGCTAACATATTAAAAGTTAATAAAAAGATTTGTGAAATAAAATCAACACTAAAATATTATAAATGAGAAGAAGTAACTTAATTTAACATATAGCTCCTACATTATAAAGTCAACATCAGGAACAAAACAAGATATCTCTCAATAAGAAAAATTTAACAGGGTAAGTTTTGGCATTCAATTATTTTTAAAATATGTTAAACACTTGGATTAACGTAACATGACCATGCAAATAACTAACCTGGGAGACGAGAAATCACCACTATAAATAGAAAGCTTAGAAATAATTATGCGTGAAGGAACCGCGCTTACCTGAGTAGGTTTTGAAGAAAAGAGGCCATCCAAAATTTTCGTAGAAATTTCTTTGAGAATGGATGTTTTCCAAGCAAATAGGGCCAGATGAAATTATTGGTTCAGATGGCCATCCTTCCTAGTGTGCCATATTATTCTGTGTCTTAAGATTAAAAAAAAAAAAAAAGAAAGGTTCGCGAGGTGATGACTTCCAAAACAAAAGAGCAAAACAAGAAATGGTTGTTCCTCGTACAGAGACCAAATAGGTTCGAGAAAGCTCCTCTTCGTATATTCTTATAACATATGCAATAATGCTTGGTGAGCTGATCGAGCTATTGGATTTTCTTGGTGAGCCAAGAAATGATTGTTAGTTGTGCAGTGACCAAGTAAAAAACAGTGTAGCAAAGGGTGAGCAAGACAAGGAAGGATCATTACTTGTTACTTGGTTGGGCAACGACTCCTGCTAAGTACAAGACTATCCAAAGCGGGGGCAGGGAACGCGGTAAAACTGAGATTGTAGGCAATGAGGATGACTCTCCTTTCTCAAACCTGGGGATCGGAGAGTTTTGCCGACAAGGTGTTGTCCCATTCAACTTCCAAAGAGTTTCACCCGTCCTAGGAACCGCGTGGGCCTCTTGGAGTCGCACATACCATTGAGAATTCCCACTTGGGAGAAACAAAAAAGGAGAGAGTAATATTAGTAGACAATGTGTGACCTTCATCTCTCTTTGACAATGGATTTTTTGGTAATGTTTGGAGGCCAATTTTTAACTTCAAAAAATTATCTCAAACTTCAAATTACCAAACATATCATTCAATAAAATTTTTATATAAATTCTAATTCAAATTTTCTCTATCATATATATATATATATATATATAATTAACTAATTATTTTTTTTTAATCATTACATATATATTCACAATGAAATATACTTATATTTATTTTTATTTATACCCTTAAAACATAATTATTATCTCTATACACTGTCGCATCATTTAATCATCATCATCATTATTATTTATATTTTCAAATACAAAATACTATTCGTCCCATCAAAATTTTCCTTCCAATATATCACCCGTCTTAACATCGTTCCTATCCAACATCTCCTCTCCCAAACATAGCCTTCATGACTAGATTGGGACCCGTAACATTTAATAGAATTTCCGTACCAAAGAAAAGTCATCGTATAGAATAAACTTTCTTTTTGGTTTCTCTCCTGTGGAACATTCCCTGCAGCACCACCAAGAATCATTGCTCAGTCATAACCCCATTCTGATATGTTCAGATTATAGTCCATTTCCTTCAACCATCTCATACAAAACCCTTCGATTCAAATACGCACTCATGGTTGTTTACTTGATGCTTTATCCTCTTTTCAATGCTAGGACATCGTAATAAAATATAAGTTATACCATAATAAAAATTAATAATTTATATAAAAAAATATCTTATATTAAGATAACATTAATTTAGTTTTATATGTAATTTTATGTAAAGATAAAAATTATTCTTTTAACTATTGATAAGAAAATGATCTTTCGATTGATTACCTTATCATTCATTGCATTAACTATCTCTCTCTTTTTTCAATTTTATTTACCAAGATATTTTATTTTTAAGTGATACACTGTAAACTAAAATTTTTTGATTACTTAAATAGATTCATTGAAATAAGAAATGATTTTAATATTAACCTAATTTAGATTATACTTTGAGGTTCTCTAATTCAATTATTGATATTAATCCTCTATTTTGTTGCATTGATTTTAATGTAGTTAATTATATCAATGTTAATTGGATAGAATTTTAACTTATCATTTAACATCTTCTTTCGTAAATATTTAAAATTCTTAATATATTTTTTTGCCAATGCTTTACTAAATTTGATATCATTTTTTATCTTTGTTTTCTTAATCTAAAATATCATGTCAATATAGTTTTAATTATTATTTTTTAAAAAATATTTTAGTCTTTATATTTTAAATGTTCGTAATGTATATTATTTTTTAAATTATAGGTTATTTATTTAAAATTTTAGAGTATTATTTTACGATTTATTTATTTTATATAATATTTTATCTAAATATAAATAAATATAATAATATTGAAAGAATTATCACATATTTAATAAAAATGATGGTCAAATGTTGATTCAGTTTAGATATTTTGATATATATTATTTTAAGCATAGCATTCTTTATAATGGAAATTTATTTTATTTTTTAATTTTATCTCATTACATATTTGATAATACTATTAGTCAAATATTCACTCATTTTAAATATTTTATAATATATATTAAATTTATTTATTTATTTAAAGTTATATTTCATTATTATAACTTTATTTATGCCCCTATTTGTCTTTGTTTCATATTTTAATTTAAATTGGCATTTATACTTATAATTTTTAACAAATTATTTTATTTTATGTTTATTAGCTAATGTAATAATGATGTTGATATCTATCAATTAATTATTGTTATGTTTCATAAAAGTAATTATGCAATAATAATATATTTAATAAAGTTGATAACCATAATTTATTCAGTTTAAATATTTTTTATAATATTTTATTTTTATAAGGATATTGATTTCATATACAAATTTAATTTATTTATTTATAATTTTAATACATTCTTATGACTCAATTTTTCTTGCTATTTGTTCTTTACAATATTTTCTAAATATAATTAACTATGAAATCAAATAATAATATAAAATGAATTGCCACATGCATAATAAATTTGATGATCAAAATTTCATTCATTTTAGATATTTTATTATATATTGTTATAAAAATAGTGAAGTCTTTATATACGAAATCAGTTATTTTTTATATTTTAGTTCATTATTATAACTATTTATTGTATTATTCATAGTTTAATCAACTAATTTGATATCTATATCTATAAATTTTTAACATATATTTATTTTCTATTTATTAGGCTATATAGTTATGAATTTGGTGCCCTTCATGGAATTCATTGTTTTTTTTTCAAATACAATTATGAAATTGTAATTTAGTTTACTATGAATTTAAACTTATAAATATTTTTAAAAAAAATTAGGATTCTATTAATTTTTAAATTTTACTTAATTTATAAATAATTTAAAATTTTATTATTTTTGTATTATTTAATTTCTATTTTGCACAACTTAGCAATAGTTATATTACAATTTGAACATGTTAGGACTATATTAATCTTCTACTACTAAAATACATATTCATTAAACATTCTATTAGTTTCCTAAAAGATTTATATTGTACATAATTTAAAGATAACTACAAAAGTAGATTAAATATATTAGGATTCTATTAATCTCTTATTACTGAAACATAAATATTTTAAATAGAATTTTATTTTTACCTTTTTAACCTTATCTATTATAATAAATATAGATAATTAATTAAGGACACATATGTCATTTCACAATTGGAAAAAGCATTCATATTCTTTTCTATGGTACTAGAAAAAAGAACATGCTTTGCATGTACGTGACAAGAATTATATTTAGAAATTACATAACTTACTATTTATTAATTATTATGTTATTTAATCTCAATATTTTACATAATATCTTATCATTATGAATTTACATGATATTTTCCACTAAATATATATTATTCAAATTTTTACATTGTACATGTTACTTAATTAAATTTATATTATCTTTATTGCAACTACTATATGAATGCATTCATTTTAGATTTTTTAAATCTAATTTCAATTTGACAAAATTGATTACATTTTACTTGCAAGGTATATTATCTAATTAAATATTATATATTTGCTACTTTACTTTCAAACTATTGTTTATGTCTCGAAGAAATATGCTTTTTATTTAGATATGCTAAACAAGTGTCTATAATATGGATCATTATTTGTATATGATAAAATTATTTATTTATTTTTATATTTCAACACATTAATTTATTTTGTATTTTTTCTCAATTATAGTTTCAAAATTGGTATCCAATTATATTGGAATCTATCAATTGTTCTTTAACATTAAAGTGAATTACTTAAATATCAAAATTGACTATTTATCATGACAATTTTTGCATGTTCATTAATTTTTATATTTATAGCAATCTTTCACAAAATTATCTTTCTATAACATATCATTTTATTCCTCAAACTATAAATTTATTTTTTATATTTTCAATGAGTTTTTATAATAATATATTTAGGCTATTAAAAAGTTTTCAAATAAAAAGTATATTTTATCCTTACAAATAAAACTATACACACTTAATCATAATACTTTTTAAATTTTCTCTCTTTCTTTTCCTTACTTTTACTTAGTTTTTGAAAAAAAAATACTTAAAAACATTCAACAAAAAATCAAAACAAACATAGGCTTCATTTTAATAATTGTTATTCTCTCTCTATAGAATTATATTATAGATAATTAAATTTGAAAATAAAATTAAATTATATCAAGTAAATATCATGGATTCAAAAGATTATAGTCAAATTTTACATGATTAATTTATATGATATTGTTTAGTTTACTGCAGTAGTTTTTTTTATAATAATACATTTTGTTATTTATTTAAAAATTTAACTTTTTGTAACAATATTTATACCACTAATTCTTTTATCTTTTGTAATTTTCTTTGATTGATATTTATTTTTATAACTTTTAACATGTTAATTTATTTTATATTTGTTAAGTTCTATAATTTAAAGTTAGTATCCACCAAAAACATGTGCTTATGCAATTTCATATGCACAACATTATTTCATAAAATTTTCTTTTTTAAGAATGTCATTATATTTCTAATGCTATAAATTTACTTTCTATATAGTAAATGTATTTTAATAATATATATTCAGATGGACCTACTAATAAATTTTCAAACACATAATATGTTTTATTCTTAAATTCTAACGTTTTACATCTTAATAATTGTTATCCAATCTCTATATTACAAATAAATCTCTTTAAGATAATAAATATATATAAATAATAAAATTTATATTCAAATTTTGAACATTTAAATTTTTTTAAAATATTAATTTATTTTCTATTTATTATTAAGTGATATTATTTTGAATTAGTATCTTTCAGTAAATTTATTATAATTTAATTAAAAATAATTAAACACTTCATATATAATATAGATGACTAATATTTATAATAACTATATAAATAGTTTGGACAGTTCAGTGTTAATTAATTTCTTTGATTTTAATAAATTTATAAATAATTATACAAGAAATTAAATAAATTAGAATGCTAGAATACTTGACTATTAAAATGTTTACATTTTAAGCACCATTTTATTTTTACCTAACCATTTTATTTTAATAAATATAGGTATTTAATTAAGTATACATATATACTTTCACCAAATGCCAAAAACACATAATATGATGCGTGCTCATATACTTTTATGTGTAATATAGAAGTATGAAAATTAACTATTAATAATTCATGTAATAATTGATTTCTTTAAAATTTATGAAGACCAATATGATACAAGTTTACATTAATTTTACATATAGAAATTAAATTTTTAATATAATAATATTTCTTCTATGCTTTGCTAATTTTTACTTTAATCTATTATTAATTTTCCTTGATATCTTATCATTATGAATTTACTTAATATTTTTATTAAATATATATTGTATTTTATTCAAATGATTGTATTACACTTATTACTTATTAAAGTTAATAATATTTGTATTATGATTACTATATGAATATATTAATTTGGATATTTTACAAATGGTTTCAATTTGACAACAATTATGATATTTTATTTGCAAGGACTTATTGTCTAATTAATTATATTAATTTTCTTGTTTTTTTTTTCAAATTATAGATTATTTCTTTAAGAAATATACTTTCTATTTCTATTGTTTTTATATTTCAACACATTAGTTTATTTTATATTATTTTACATATTTATGCACTTTCATATTTATATCATTCTTCTATAGAATTTTATTTTTAAATACATGATTTGATTTCTGGTTCTGTAATCTACTTTTATATTTTCAATGTATTTTAATAATATTATATTGACATGAATCTATTAACATGTTTTCAAATAAGTAGTATATTTATGCTTATAATTTAAAATTTCACATCATAATAATTTTATCCAATCTCATTATTATACTATATATAATCAAACTTTAAAATAAATTTAACTTATATTAAATAAATATCACATATTTAATAAAATTTATAGTCAAAATTTCTACATTTAAAATTGTTTATAACTCATTTCATAACTATAGTTTTTTTTTATTATAACTTATTTATTTATTTGAAATTTTTGTTGATTGTGTTAACATTATTTATATTGCTATACTCACATCATTCTTTAATTTAATATTTATCAACTAAATTTTCTGCTGGTTTTAATTTTGTAACATTGATTTTATTATGTTGTATTTTATATTTTTTATACATTACTAATTAGAGCATAACATACAAATTAAATTTGACTATTTCTTACAACATTTTTTGCATAATTATGCATTTTCATATTTATATCATTCTTTTATAGAATTATCTGTTTAAATACATGATTTGATTTCTGATTCTGTAAATCTACTTTTATATTTTCAATGTATTTTAATAATATTATTTTGACATGAATCTATTAACATGTTTTCAAATAAATAGTATGTTTATGCTTACTATTTAAAATTTCACATCATTATAATTTTTATCTAGTATCTATAGTATTACTTTATATAATCAAACTTTAAAATGAATTTAACTTATATTAAATAAGTATCACATATTTAATAAAATTTAAAGTCAAATTTTGTAAATTTAAAATTGGTTTATAATGTATTATTTATTTCATAACTATAGTTGATTTTAATTATAACTTATTCAATTATCTGAATTTTTTACTAATTGTATTAACATTATTGATATTGCTACTCATTTTATTTTTTGTAATTTCATGTGACTGAGGTTTTTTTTTACTTTTAATAAATTAATTTATTTTATATTTATTAATTAAGTGGTATAGTCATGAGTTAGTGTCCTCCAACAAATTTATTTTTATTTAAATAAAAATAAATAAATACTTCATATAAAAGTAGATAATTAATAATTATAATAACTTATAAGCAATTTAGATAATTTAGAATTCTATTAATTTTTTACTTTGAATTGAGTTGTAAATTATAATAGAAGAACTCTAGATAAGTTATGAGTTTATCATTATTTAACTATTTAAATCTTTTTATTTTAAATAGAATTTCATATTTACGTAAGTAACCTTAATTTTACTAAATATGAGTATTTAATTAAAGATAGAGATGTACTTTAATAATTTGGCAAAAATACTAAAAAGGATATATACTTTGATATAGTAGTAGATAGATGTAAATATAGATAACTAATTATTTATTCTTCAAGTGTAGTATTTATTAATAATCAAATCAATAGCTATAGCTATGTACATACACACAAACTTATACACTTAAACAAGTTTATATTCTAAAATCTCATTGTTATTTTTATATTATTATACCATCCTATCATCATTATAAACATCAAAATTTTTATGCTATCAAAATATTTTACGGGATGTACTACTCATCTTAAGCATAACCAAAGATTCTTTATGATGACCATAACTGACTGCAATGCATGCTGCTCTTAGTAGCCTACAAGACAAGGCACACTCACTCTGTGTGTACCAAACAAATGGACAGGTCGCATATTTAAAGTTTGTTATTTCTAAATGATGTTGTTAGAATAAGGATTAAGTACGATGCTTCCTCTTCTACATCCTAAAGGCCTCATCACATGGATATGGAAATGCAAAATGTCGTTCTTCTCTTTACAGGCGAGTGCTCAGATCTCGAAAGGTTGCATTCAATTGTTGAATTTCCTTTCGTGTTTTCAGTGGAATCAAGGAAGGGTTTTGTTAGTTGTCTGGTGAGTGTTTGGGACGGAAATTGGCTTATATGTCATTTGTCACAGCTATTTTCTTCTTCTCTATATCTCACAACCGCGCTGTTGACGTCTTTGACCATCTTTCCTTTGAATTCTCTCATATTAGTGACGCGAAGGAGTTATTAATGAACATCGAATCGAATGATATTAGACTCTGATATCCACGGAAGTTGGTCTACTTGTGTTCTAACAGCTCATTATTCATCCATTGTTACGTAGACAACACAGATCCACAGAAATTAAATTAATTATCATAAAGACATTTACATGATCATACTGAATCCACATACTACACAGTGCAGAGCTGCTTCACAATAACTATAATAGAGATGGGAACACTCATGGCGGCCTCCAAAAACTAGCCTTTTTCCTAGTGCCCCTTCACCTATCCCTAAAAACTGTACTGTATGCTAAACAGAATACCAGAAAATATTATAATTACTGATCCATACATGTATATATGTATGTATGCATGCATAATTAGATATATGCATAACTAGGGCAATGCCTCTCCCCATCTGGCTAAGCGAACCAGAAACGCCAGCACTTCATATGGGTCTCGAAGAGAATGTGTAGCCGACGTTTCTCTTGAATCCGATGATACAATGATAGGATACCCTTGTCCTCGACTCCTGAGCACCTAAACATCATAAGCATAGAGTAGATAAATATTGCTACATGAAGAAAGATACTCTTGATGATTCCATTGAAGTTTCTTGATGCGTGTGTATATTATACGTACACACAAACACTACCTTGAATGCGTCTTCATCAGTTGTGTCGTCTCCAAGGTAAAATGGGAGGACAGTGCTTGAATCAGAAAACCCTAGTGTGTCAAGAAGATACATCAGAGCATCCCCTTTGTTCCATTTAATGGACGGTCTAATCTCAAGAACTTTCTTGCCTCGAGTTAGCTGGAATGATGGATACTCTGAAAGTACGTCCCGTGTTATCTCCTCAAGAGTTGCATAATCCTGCAATTCATGAATGTCACATAGAAAAGGGTTTCCTAATTACTTTGAAGTAGACAAACCATAGAAGAAGTGGTAGAAGATATAATGAGATAGTTCATGTTAACAACATACCTCTTTCGAGACATGTCTATAGTGGACTGAGATGCAGAATCTGTTGTCCTCCACGAAAGCTCGGGGTACGTGGCCGGTTCTTTTCTTTAGCTCTTTTAGCACCTGTTAGGTGACAACAAATTATTAGATATAGTCTATACAAAAGGAAAGGGAGGGCTATTAATTTGGCAAACTGTTCAACTCGAGATCAATTAAACCCAACAATGTCTTGGAACGTTATCAAGCTCAAACTTGAATTTAAACAATTTTTGAAGTTCAATCTCAATGCTTAACTCAAGTTCTAGTTTGATTTTGAGTTTTGCAAAATTGAGGCAAGCAATTGTTAAGTTGTTTACTCGAGCTTGACTCATTAACATGTGAAAACCATTTACTGTATATTGGATTGAAAAAACGATTATAAGGGAAGGGAAACGTTCGGTGTGTTGTTCCAATAATGGATCTAGTCGTTGTATCTACAGTGCTTTGCATGAGAAGAAGAAGAGCATTCATTACCTTCTTAATTGAGGGTAGATCATCCTTGGCAGGTTGGAAAATTGTCATTTCATTGCCCTAAAAGATCATATTTTTTTTTAAATATATCAGTGATACAAAGTTTCATATGGGCTCATTCTGATGGAAGATAAAGAAGATATCTCCCAAATACACGCTTTACGTGTGTGTGTGTGTGTGTGTGTGTATTCTAAATGACTCCAATCATATCTCCATGCATTGTTGGATGGAAACTTATTGGAAACACAGAATTGAGATCACTCACAAAAAAAAAAAAAAAAAGGAAGAAGAAGAAGAAGAATACAGAAAAAACTGACCCTCGAATCCAAGGTGTCTATCTGAAACTTGCTATCATAGGACTTGGCATGCAAAGGAGGCCCCATTATATCCATTCCATGGCTCCCAGCGTAGTAAACTTCATCCAACTTAACAAATTCATACACCTGTCAACTCGCGCACACACACACACGTTATCGTACTATGTTAAACATGGAAATTACTGCACCAAAATGAACTATACTTCACTGCATATGTCTAGTTAATTAACTAAATATACTTTAGCTGAACTCAGGTCTCAGCCAAGCTTCACTAGTCAAATTCACGTTCATGCGTGAAAACTCTATCATAACAGTTACATAAATACACACAGACTGTGTGCATGATAACCCTAGAAATTACATGTTACCTTGTCTCGACTCCTTCCACTTATTATAGCAGTTGGAAAGCGCCTGGCCACTTCACGTACAGCCGACCGCATCTGAAGATTCAAATAAAGCTTCAGAAACAATTCCGTTCCGACAAGACCAAAAATTATCAGAACAAAAACAGAGGAATCTCACCGGATCAGACATGAAAGCACGATCGGGATCATTAACAATTGGTGAAAGCGTGCCATCGTAATCTAAAAACACGACAATTTGCTTCCTTTGCGCGGCGCTTGTCATCATCTGCTGTAATGAAGTTAGGGCACAAGGGTGTTCCTCCTAAAAAGAAAGCATTGCAAAACACATGATTCGAAATTATTTAGCCAAGAAGAGATGTAGAGTTCTTGGACTCATGGGACAGTTCTTGCCCATGAAATCCTCTCTCGTTTTTCTACTTCAATCTTTCCTATACATTTGTACTACGTCGCAGTTACATAAATATATAAATATGTCTACAGCGAGAGAAAAAAAAATAGGGACAGAGAATTTGATCTCCGGTTTTTGCTTCTTTTCAGTATTAATATGTATAATTTGTACCGTATCTTATGCGTACATGTGTGTGTAAACGCTTGAAAACCTCTATATTGGTTGGTTATATTTGAGTGCTCACCAGCCAAGACATGTATCTTGCAGCAGCAACATTAGGTTCATTGGGCTCATCATCATTGAACTCACTGGTCTTTTCATCATCTACTTGGGGCCCATAGAGCCATTTCTGGAGGCCCATAGCCTTGCAAAGCTTCCAAATATTTTCCTTCACCATAACCTTGTCTGCAACAAAAAGGATCAAGAAATCAATGGCTTCAGATTAAAGACACATACTATTAGTTTTATAAGTTACACATAGGTTCAAGCCTCAAGAATTACAAGTACAAAACTTAGAGCCCATCTTAATTTTGCTGGAAAATAATAAGGCAGAAGCCCAATACCAATTTGGAGAAACAGGAAAGGACAAAAGGTAAAAAGGCATAGAAGAAGGGAAGAAAGAAGTTTTTGTCTAGCCAATAGTTACTAGCCACGCTGAAGATTTTCAATAAAGAAATAATAAATTATTTCATCTTTTGTGAGGGTCCCACATGGAAAATATGGTGCTGTGCGATGAACCCATTCATGCTTGTCCCTTTGTTTGCTCCTCCCTAGAGAGAACCTAAACCAATCGTGTTTGCTTTAATCAGAAGTTGACAGGAGATTACTTTTTAAATTCACTCGACATTGAATAATTACTTACACGAAAGAATGAGAAGAACAGGGGTACCCTTGCTAATATCATTTCATGTTGGTTCAATAGTCTAAACTGCCTCTTTTTGTCGTGAGGATTTGGGTTTCAAAGCACCTGAAATCCCTAGCAAAAAAGTTTTCAATTAATTGCTCATTTTTGCACTCTAGATTTCATCTTTCTTCCGAGATAAGAAAGCACAAAAAAATAATTAATTAATTATAAAGAAGCATATATAGTTCACAAATCATCACCATCATATATATAATTATTAAATTTATTGAGAGAAAAGAAACGAAAGACTAAAGATAAAAAAAAATTTATAGGCAAATCAAACAAATAGATAACATATAGAAAGTAAAAAAATAAAAAAATCTCAATTAAAAATTCATATTTATTCGCGGTTTTTTTTTATTTTTTTATTCAAGGGTTTAAGCTATGTGTTTATACCTCAACGTATGAAAAAAACATAATACATAAACTAGTCGTTTTCTTTTTATAGGGAAAAACATGTACACAAGATTGACAAGAACATTAAATAGTACCTGCCCATTATTTTAATTATAACAAACATCATGATTTTGATTTTGAAAAGACAATAACTTTATTATCTTTGTAAATGATTTGTCAGATTGGAATGACTCAACATTACATGGATGGTGGGAAAGAGTGGTGTCTTCATAAAGACCAACCGGAATTAGGTTTTGGGGCGTGGTCTTGTCAAGGGGTGATTTTCCATTAAAACCGACGTCGTGATGAGTGAATTTTAGGATGTCTTATTAATATTCAACGTTAATTTCAAGACGAGGTAGTGAATGTATGACTCATAGGCGGTTAATTACTTAATTAAACATGTTGCATGCGTTGAGTTGGGTTACATAAAACCCCCCAAACTAAAAATTCCACCAACGGCACCCAACTGCTTTTCATACACTCTCTCTTAGCATGCACAAATGAAAATGAATGCATGAGTACACCCATATATGTCTACCAATGAAATCTTCTATCTCGTCGTTTTAACTCTGTTCTTTTGTTCTATATATATATTTTTTAAATGTACTGTTTTATATTATGTGACAGTTGGGAAACAAAAGAGATAGAAAGACATAAAGGATAGATGATTTGATCTAATACCTACATACATATTCACCAATTTATGAATAACTAATGTAAAACCATGGAATATTATGATAATGTAAAAAACCCATGATTGTATTACAACGTATATATTAGCTTAAAGATAGATAGCCTACTTGACTTCCAAAACCCAACTTAGATCATATACATGAAGGGCATGCTTGTCATGGGACCATCTATCTATCTTTGGTTATATATGTAATTGTTTACGCGAGCATATATGTATGTATTATATATATGTATGTATGTATGTATGAATTGGGGGCTATAAAGACATAAAGTAATGTGCGGGTGACAGGAGTTGTTGCCAAGTGGAAGATTTTGAGAATTAATCAACATTAAACTCAAACTAACAAGAACTTAAGAAATTAGTTAAATACATATCCAGGATTAATGAATTTGTGAACTTTTAAACGAATTGATCCTATGATACAAGCACCTGCGACAATGAGTTGAGTAAGAGTGAATCAGCCTCCTTTCTAGCAACATAAAAAAAAAATTCCAGAACACAGCTACACTATACAATTAATAGTAGGCTAATTATCATTAATATTAAAAGTTGACCATAATTTCGATTAAACAAGGTTTGCGTATTCAATTAAATTACTACTTCACTGAACTTTAACATTAAAGAGCCATCCTTTGATTCTAATTAAAAATTTGGAAATAATAACAGCCATGCACAAGCAAAAGGCCTTGCAGGAAAAGGACAAGATTATAATCAATTAGTAAGATTAGGAAAAGCCTAATCAAATGAAAATTTGTCCGACACTTTGTTTGGAAATTAGATCCACAAAACAACGTGTGGACGTTGAAAAACAGAAGTAGGTTTTGATAAATTTACATAAAATAATATTTTAATAAAAAGATAAAAAAAAGTCCTCAACGACAAAAATTTCATGCGTGTAAAATCGGTGATGCGATTTCGAGAAGGTAACAAAGTAGGGAATTATGGGATGACACATCGACCAACGTGCTTTTAAACTGATTGAAAAGTGCGATTGAAAATTCCCAACGAAAGGACACAACCGCATGGTGCCAAGAAGTCATTTGGATACGGTCAATTGATGGTTTTAATTGTCCTAATTGGGGTTATTACTAAAGTCTATGAATATTCGATTTCAATAAAGATATGGAAAAGACATGTTGCTTGTTAAGATAATTCCACTAGAACAAAGATTAGAAAAAGTGGGCTATGAAACAACTGTTTTGACTTGACTCATGAAAGATACGTTATATGGTCACTCGAAATCGTCTCTATCGTGTTTTTGTAATTTGTCCCTCTAATCCATCAATATAAACTTGCAAAATATATTACTTTATATTAGAGAGTAATTATATAAACATATTGTCGTCCGTCGCGTATTGTGAATGGGAGTATGGAGACAGAAAAAATAGAGATAATTTTTAGTTATATTTTTCTAAAAGAAATATGAATAATAGATTGATTAATAAGGAGAGTATAGAAAAGATTAGTTGTTAGCAAAGGAACCTTCACAATCTCATGCAACCCTCAATCTACAATATGACACACACATTGTAGTAACAATGAATATCTTGTCACATGATATTTGTCAAATTTTTAATAATAATCAATAATATTTACTTTATGCAAATATATGACCGTGACATAAAGTGGTATCAAAGTAAGGGTTGAGTAAGCTCAAGAAGAATCGACCAAGAGAGTTTTAAGAAAAGCAAGCTAACAAGTCTCGACTACGTGCATAAGTTACCCTACACGCATTCTCATCCCTTGTGAAGGGTCCTTGGACTAAAGTAACTGAACTCAAATAGTCCATCTTTTAGGACATGGACTAGGCTAACTGTCCCAAACGGCCGAACCCCAATATCCAATTTTCGATATTTATTTCTTGCATGTAATAACAACTCCAAGTCTCCAACGACCCCATTTCCTCTAAATCACAGACGTTCCCTGATTCCCATACAATGGGCCATTAAAGAAAAGTCCAAAGGTCAGAGAGTCAATTCGAGGTCCCCAGTCAATACGGAATGTGGCCCACACGACAACACGTGTACGGCCAATACACCGCCCCATAATCCATAAACTACCTTATTACAAAACCAACCGAAAAAGCACCGCCACGTTCCAATCCTCACTCGCACCACCGGCGCGTCGACACATTCCCCGGTGACTACACCTCGTCACCCACGCGTAACGGCGTAAGGGCGCGTGGCGCGAGAGAACCCTCATCGGCTCCTCACGGAGGAACAGACGCCATACAACCTTTTCTACCACAACTCCTAATTAACAAATAATTAAGTAATGCCAATTTCATCGAAAACACAAAACAAATCCTCCAGATTCCAAATTCTGAATTAAGCCAAGTACAATCAGACGAAAGGGCTCTCATTCATCTCTCTCTCTCTCCATACAGCTTAATATATAGTAAAATCAAAAACGAACAAGAAGGACTCAAACAAACATGTCCTTATTCGTGCCCGTGTTAATTCACGCCTGCATGTGGGAATGGAAAGAGCATGCAATAAATAGGGAAGAAAGACTTACAGACTTTCTCGAGCCAAACAGAGCTTTAATGGCGATGGAGATGGAGACACACACTGGTTTTACTTGTATCGAGACACAGAGAGGGGGGAGAGAGAGAGAGAGAGAGAGAAGGAGGGAAGGGAAGAAGAGAAGGTGATGTTTGTGTATTTATAAGAGTGGCGAGAAAGGGTTTAGACAGGTGGGAGACTGTCAAAATCAGACTCAAGATATTGGCAATAATTAATGTTGGGTATTCAATAAGGAAACCAAATTACCATAATATCCTTCTTTCCATAAAATTCAATTGTGAGTTAATAATTTTATCAGAGTACTTAGTTACAAAGAGATTCTCAATTATATAAGAAGAAAATACGTTATGATCAATAGTCTATTTGAATATGTACATAATGTATTTACAACTATTTTATATTAAAAAATATCAAAATTTTATTAAATATTAATATTATGATTTTTGTCACGATGTTGTCACCCAATACCAACCTCTACAGGAGTATAATCAGTGGCCTGAAGGACTTACATACTAAATATAGTTTGCTTTCCTAGAAAGTATCTTGCCTGGAATCTCCTTGCATGGAATTAACTTATTATTGCAGCTTTCCTTGTGGTAAAGATCATGTGTGTTATCTCCATATTGTTCTATGTTTGGAAGGTCGCCAAATACTACTATATTTTATGGAAAATCACGAAGTTCACATGGTAAGCAATGCACGTAGTTTAATGCGAAATTAATAAATATTGATTCTTGCATCGCTTTCGTTGGAAGTGAGTTAATGATATTCTTGAAAATTGATTTCATAACACACATTCTTAGGTGTTGAAAGACATGTTCACTTTGAATGATAATAGAAGATAAATTATTTTATTCAATCTAATCAAATATTCACTTCAATTAATTAAAATCCTAGATTAAATAAGAACCCATTGTTAAATTATAAACTTGTACGATAAATAATACTACATGAAAACTACATTTAAATAATCAAAGAATTAGAAATTATATTTATATATATATCATTTAAATTAATATTTTAACTTTAATATTATTAATTGAATAATATTCTTATAATAAAAAAATAAATGTAATCACTTAAAATAGTTAACCTTAATAAATATGATTGTTAAAAATTAATTGATCTATAAACTTTTTTGTCATTCGAAATATTCCTTTAAATTATAATTCCATCTAAGAAAGTGAACATTTTTCAAAAGTATTAAGAGTAATTTCACAACTCAACATAGTGGAGAAGTGGGGCAAAAGGTGCGCCAAAAATGTGTGTACACACATTTGAGGGAGATGGCCTGATTATTCTCGTCAAATTGTTTGTGTGACAAATTAAATCAGATATAACTTGCTCACGACCAAAATCAATAATTTTTTCTGTAATTTGAATTTCCAAGCTATCTAAATATTCATAATTAAAATTTAATCTTAACTGTTCCGAAATATCACAGGTTTCAGTAATTCAAATAAAATCTAGTTAGTTTAATTCATGATTTTACAAGAGTTTTTAAATGTATATATTTCTTGAGTCACTTAGAAGAATGTAAAGTGGAGCCAGCACGTACATAAATAATCATTTATTCTTTGGCTTGCACATGAAAGCATACATGTGCGTGTGTGTGTGTAAGAGAACACACAATTAGATTATGAAATCCTTAGACCAATTATAACCTTTCTATCTCATCCCTGCATTGTATATGATAATCAATAAATATAAGCATGAAGGCTCTAATAGTCTACGAGATAGTACACATTCAGTATTCGACTGTTTGAAATTGTTAAAACTTTTATAACTAACTAATCATAATCATGACATATGTCAAAATATGAACGTCAACACCCAAATGCATATAATGATGGATGGACATAGAAAGGAACATATTTGTGAGTTTCTTCTTGGATCTATAAACTACGAAGCATCAGGGTTTTTTTCACATTAAGTTGAGACAGTACGTGCCAGATAGTCCAGTCCACATTTTGGCAGTACAGACTATATAGTCTGTTTCAGCAATAAAAGACAGTGCATTCGGCGTAAAGGCGAGGGCACATGGGATCTAAAAAAGAACAATAAACACGTAGGAATGTGCGTGTTGACGTGTGTGTTTGGGTGTAGAAATAACTAGAAGAAGAAGGAAATGGTTACTAGTTTGCCAGAGGAGTTGGTTCTTGATGAAAAGGTTTGTGGCCAGGGTTGTTTCTCAATTTTCCTGCAATTTTTCCTAGTTGACAGAAAGAACCTACCTGAATTTCAAATTGGGATGGATGAACAAGACCTTTGATTGAGACAAGGGTATGAGCAGCCTACAATTTTGGGGGGCAGAAGGTTCACAATTTTTACTGAATCTATCCAAGCACATTCGGTGAGTCTTGAGCACAATTTTCGTGGGCCTCTTGCATTAGGAGGCACCATCCCGGCAAATATTAAAACTTTGTTTGTTTTTAAATTTTGGTGTATGTATTTTTTATCTAAAGAACTATGTAAAAATAATAAAAAAAGAAATAAAATTTAACATGTGTAATAATTAATTGTGTGTTTTGGAGTCCACAATTTGAAAATAAACATAGCCTAAGTTTTTGGAGGTAAGAAGCAACCAATAAATACAAGAATAATTGCATTCAGTTAACTGTGTTGAGCAATTACCTATCAAAGAGGGAAAGGTAACGGAGGGTTCAACATGCAATTTTATAACATACGTTTCAATGAAACTGCCAAAGCATCATTCCTATGCCACAAAGATGTACAGGCTGCTTGCAAGATACACATATTACTACATAAGTAAGTCATTTACGAAAAAATGAATTCACATGTTTCAGAAGGCAGAATCAAAACCAGCAGAACAAAGTTTACCAACCTCTACCTTAAATCGCTTTTCCCCAGTTGTAATGTTCTTTTTGCTCGGGATTGAAAATACATAACTTGTATCTCATCCTCTCAGCTGTGTTTGATTCACAGTCAAAAATGGGACCAGACCTCAATTCTTTTAACCATTAGAAGTCTCATCACATAAGAACAGATCGAACAAAATTTTGCCAAATATCTACTATAGTATCAAAATGCCAATATCCCGATAGTAGTTAGGGCAAAGTCGCTTTGTGCAATGCAAAACCAATAACAGGTATGTCTCCAGCTATGTGCATCTAGTTAAAGATTGTTGCCATCTCATAGTCTACTGAAAGCTTTGGCTGCCTCAGTATGTCCATTTTCTTTCCTTAATTGGTCTCAAGACTTACTCTCTGCAAACAGCCTAAACTGCATTGGCCCCATCGGCAATCTCATCTAAGCTGCTACTTGGAATACTCTGTAACATCACTTCATCAGCATTTACTCTGTCAGGACCCACCTGAACCTCATTATCTTCTGTTATCACCTGAAGAAGTTCCAGCGGGGTAGCTGCAGGATCCAGCTCAAGGCATCCTTTCGGAGCATTTTGAGCTTCTAGCCCAGTAAGCAAGTGATTTGGAACCCGATGAGAAAATCGGAACATTTCTTCCTTTGATACCCTCTTGATTGCTTTGGAGTCCATATTTGGACGAAAAACTGTCTTGAAACCAACCACTTTCACTAGAGGAGCAACACGTATACCCCGTTCCTCATCATAGTCATCAAGAACTGCTACCATTTCATACTTGTGTATCACTTCATCAGGGGTATTCTCACTCCAGTCAGGTGACCAGTTTTTGTAGAGCGCCCAAACATCACCTCTTTGGGGGAATATCAGAATGCACCCACGTGGGCCCTTGGACCAATTAACTTTCTGAGAGAATGAGTTGATTGATTTGCAGGTTTCATATCTGCAAATCCTGAATTCTCCACATGTTTTGTAGAAACCTGAACCCACCCAATCTATAGTGCTGAATTCACTGTTGGTTTTCGAGTTAAGCCAGCTGATTCTCAATTTAAATGGCTTCCTAGAAATCACCTTGCTGATTAGAGCATAGAATCGTGGCATGCCATCGTCATCATCATAAGCAGCCCAGACCTCATTATCCCCAAAAGAACTTTCTGTTCTATCCTGATCAAAATCGTGAAAATCAGGATCTGGAACACTGATCAATGCAGCTTCTGGATCTTCTTTATCAGCATTATCGACAGAAAGGCTAACCCGACCCTTCCGTGGTGGATTTGCCATCTTGGTGGCAGGTAAGTCACTGCCCCCATTTTGACCACGCACTTCAATATTAGCAGTACTTTGGCGCCCCTCTTGCTTGCCAGCTTTTGTTGTTGTCTCTGACCTCCACATGCTTAGCTTCTTTAGAATCTCCTTTCGAGCCTTTTCAATCAGCATCTTACGGGTTTCAATGGGCGCCAAATCTCTAGTACTGTCTCGTCGATGGAAAGTGCCAGAAAAACCATGAATCCTTGATCCTGGTGCACTCCCACTAGAAGTTCCAAAGCCACCATTTCCCTGGGCCATATTATAGTTCATTCCATAACGACTACTACCATCATCTAATTTGCTCTTTTTAACATATTCCGCCCACCCGGCAGAGGCATGTGATTCAGTATATGCTCTCTTCCATTTTTCCTGTGCCTGCTGAACTACATTGGCCGCTTTTGCAGCTACAGATGGATCTGCACTGCCAAAACTAGTAGCTCCAGAAGGTGAATCCTTCTGGTAGTGTGGATATCTAACTGAATTTGAGCCTGATTGACCAGTTCCTGATTTTTGCGCAGCTGAAACATCTCTTCCCAGGTCATAAGCATTTCGACTAGGGACACGATCACTGGAAGTTGGATGTCGCTGATGAGGAACCTGGTTTAATGGTTTAGAAAAATTGAAAGGTGGAGCTGTCTCAGAAGCCATAAAGGCTTCATGGCAATTAGGACAAAGGAGAGTTTGGTTGAGATACTTCTTAAGGTACTCGTAATGCATCTTGCATTGATGGCAGATAGTCCAGAAAGTATCGATTCTTTGATAGGATGGATTGGTTGTCGGTGTTTGGGGTGCCTTAGCACAATTCTTCTGGGTTTTTGGAACTGATGTTTCCCTGCTAGCAAAGTTGAAAATTCCATTTTCCCTGGATGGCGCTGAAGGACCACCAGTTTGCGTCTGAACTTTCTGTTGGAATCTCTTAGAGCCCCTCCTTTGATTATATGCCAACCTCTTAGCCTTATCTGATAACAAAGACCAGGCCTCTGAAATAAGCTTAAATGCACCATCAGCACCTACTGATTTATTCTTATCTGGATGCAGCAACAGGGCAAACTTCCGGTATTGTTTTCTTATTGTTTCATCATCATCAGATGGTTTCACACCAAGCACTCCATACCAGTCAATTTCCCCACCTATCTTATTCTCTGCAGAAGCATGCACACCAAGTATAGTCAACAATTGAGAAACACCATCCAACCCTGGATATAATGTTTGTGCCTTCAGGGCAAACTTCTTTGCACCAGCAAGATCCTTCTTTTCTAGCTTGCCCTCAGCAATTGACTTTGCCCTGAGGGCTTCATCCCTATTGCATTCCATACTTCCCAAGTGGTTTGCCTTGAAAACATTCACTTGATACCAACAACACTGTCAATAAAGCATGACAACCGTGCGAACAACAATGACCTGTCAAAAAGAACCGGAATGTAAGACTATGGGTCCTATGGATGCCCACAGAACAGAGATTCTCTTGAATCTTTATTTTCAACTACCTAAATCATGACAAAACTGGAAGCAAATTGATTCTCAAAAATTCAAACCCACACAAATAATAAATGTTTAGATGGTGTGTGACCTAAATGCTAGCATATATTATCCATATAAAATTAGAACACTAGTATAAAATATGCTTATGACATCATATCGAAACGTGGGTTCAAACGGCTTCAAAGTTGGGGACTCATCAACTTTACAAGTCAGTGAACAATCTGAGCTTTGCAACATAGCCTAAACAAGAGTATCAACCACTAAGGCTTAGCATCTTTTCCTTTAAGCATTCAAGTCCAATTTGTCAAACATCCATACGCAATTAAGCAAAAAAAAGGTGAAATTGAACCAGAAAAAGCATGTTAAATTAAATCCTTAAGCTCTGGGACAAAAACCCTTATCGCACCATAAACATAATTTCAACAGCATTAAACGGCAGAGAACAATTCAAACAACCACACACGCACAAACTGCCCAAAACTCAAAAAGCAGAGATAAAGCCAAATTCGCGGAAACAGACCATTAGAATGGATCTGAGATGATCCAACAAACAACACTCAAAATTTCACTCTTACATTCACAAGACGCACCCAGTTCAGAAACCCTAGATTCAGCATCAAAACTTTCAAATTTCAAATAGAAATTTCAGTAAATAAAGCGAAGCAAAAATACAAAATCACCTCAACTTCCAGAATATTAACCGGCAGGAATTGAAATTTGTCGGGTTTTGTTCTCCTTTTAATTAAATTTTCCCACCAAAATGAAATTGGGAAACGCAAAAGTTTACAGTCAAACCCCCCAAGAGAGAGGAGAAATCTGAAACGCCCAAGATATATCTGAAATTGAAAATTTGGAGAGATGTATGGCTTCATTAACCTTTTATTTTTTTGAGTTACCAAACTTTGGGTGAATCTATACTAGAGTGGAATTAACTATGGTTAATTGGTAATTTAAGCTTAACTAGAGTAACTTTTTAACTACTTATTAGAGTACTTTCTTTTTTTATTTTCGCATTTATAAAAAAATAAAGATTTCATTCTTTTAACATGTTAACATTTACTTATTTTGTTTTCAATTAAATTATATTACGATTTTCTTTCTATATTTTATCATTTTTGTAATTTTAACTTGAATTGGACAAAGCAATGATTATTTCACTCATTTTAAATTTTACTATATTTTATTTTATCTTGAATTGAATAATTTTATCCTTTTCTTTTCATGTGTCATATTTTTTTATAAAGGTAACTCATATTGTATCAAGTCATTCATTGATTCACTCGCTTAGAATTTTTAACACATTTACTTTTTAGTCTATAATTGAACAATTTCATATTTTCACATGTAATTTTTTATATGTTGCTTAATTTTAATAATATTGTTGAAGTAATTATGTCTATTTAAAGTTTTATCATTTTCCCTTTTTTTTTTGTCTCAAATTGAATAATCATAATTATTTCTCTCCACATGTTTATTATTTGTCAATTACAACTTGAATTGAATACAATCATAACACTCTTCTAAAATTTTGAATATTTATTTGTTCTCCGTTCTATAGAAAAAAATTATTTACTGTTATTTTCTTAATTGTAATTCATATTGAGTAGAGTCGTCTTCTATAAATTTCAAATTATGAAATATTAGGTCATAGGATGTGATTTTGTTAAGTTCATATGTTTATAAAACATGGCTAATATTCCAATATTCCATTGCAATTTTAAAGCCATAATAAAGTTAAGTTACATTTAAATTTTCAATTATTCCTCTTATTATCTTCTTCGGTGGAAGAAAAAAACAAACTTGATCACTAATTATCACTTGTTTAAATCATCAAATGTAAATTAAGTAAATTCAAGAGTTCATGTTATCAACAATGACAGCAAATATTAGTTCCACGATATTACCATCACATTAGGCATAGGGATCGAGGGACAAAATTAAGTTATTATTTTCCTACATTTTAACACTTTCCAAAACTGATATGTTAATGCAATATACTCCAAAGGAGGAAAATAAAAGGTGCCAACAGCTTGTAAAGGGCTTCAGCTAGGTTTAATGTCATCTGCAAGCCACGTTTCTAGCAACCCAATTTGAGTGGAGAGAAATAAACCTACAATTGCCAAATGGGGTGTGGGCTTATCATTGATCATATCCAGCACATCCCTTTTCTTGCTTTTAGGAAAACTCACTCTCCCATTTGCTTGACGGCAGAACCAGATAATACTAATACCATGTTGATCATTCAGGTGGCAATGTTTGACAAAGAATGGATGATCAAGTTCTTGGGATGCAACGTGCCACCATATGAAACCAGGTGATCAGATGCTGTCAAAAAATTGTCTTTCTTAGTTTCTGGTTCTTGAGTATGTGTTTTCTGTGTATTTTTTAAAAAAAATTGTGGAAAAGTTAAAAAACCATAAAACTTTTTAAAAAAACACATAACGGCTGAAGTATAGTGTACTTTTTGACAAAAAATTGAAACCAACCATAGCCTGTGGTTTCGCTCAGCAATTGGGGAAAGTGAGAACGCCAGATGAGATATGTATCCTATTCGACTTCGAAAGCTAGCCAAACCAGAGTTCACAGCAGCATATAAAGAACCATTTAAGACCTGTTCACTTTGATAGATCGAATTAAGATCTTAAGAATTATTTTAAAAAATAAATTAATTTCATAATAATTTAATATTATATTTAGTAATATAGCTCAAAATATAGTACAACTTAACAAAAAATATAGCAAATGGATCAATACATTTGGATTATCTTATCCAACATTTTATTAAGTAACACCGAATCCACCCATGTTTTATTAGGGATTTTTATCACTTAAAGTGAACATTTGATTAGTTTTGATAAATTAATTTATCAGCCTAATCCTTAAAAGTAAACATACTCTTAAATGAATTTTTTTCATATGTCTGTATCATAGTCTTTACTTAGCATATTCAGGCATCAGAACAGTTCGATTATATTTATGAAATGTTAGGAACTTCGGAATCCCCATTATAAAACTGAAGCAGTATCGATAAATTAACTTAGATGCAAATGGCAAATCTCTGCACCCACACTCAGACACACAGAACAAACAGATGCTAACGAATGAAA
Organism: Avicennia marina; assembly: GCA_019155195.1. NCBI lineage: Eukaryota > Viridiplantae > Streptophyta > Magnoliopsida > Lamiales > Acanthaceae > Avicennia > Avicennia marina. The sequence goes on from CM032773.1 coordinate 12,028,204, forward strand.
ACTACATATGAACTAAACAAACCTTCTCAGCTAATTTACATTGGAGGACAACATAAGAGGCTTCAGTTCTGCATTTGCCTTCGTGTGATGGCTATTTAAAATGGTATCAAGAGTAGAGACTGCTTTCACAATATGCTTCCCTTTGTTCAACATCACACAACTTGCCCTGCAACCCAAAAAAATAAAATACGGTAACCAAAAAAGGGACTGATATTTATACAAATAATTTCAGCAAGAGTAGCAGAAGTACAATTCCAAATAATATGACGAAAATGGCTTCAGCATTACTTACAAAGAAAAAATATCAGTGAGAGCAAAGAACAAGCGAATAGGATGTGGTGAGTTTGTTTGGTTACACAGTTTTCTTTGGATAGGTAGAACAGACATTATTAGCTTCAATGAGAAGTCATCTAACCACTTACCTCCTTCCATTGGCTGCATCTATGATTTCTGCTCTAGAAGGCACCCCTGTCTTCACAAGCGACTCCAAAACCTGTGTAGCCAAGATCACTGGTATATGGGCAGCACTGGAAATAGAAATAATCTCTTCCTGTGTATTAGCAAGGTTCTCCCACCCACATTCCACTGCAAGATCCCCTCTAGCAACCATCACTCCTAAAGGATTTGGATGTTTCATTGCCTCAAGTAACAAGAGCGGCAATTTCTTGAACCCACCTTTAGTCTCAATCTTCAACACAACTCCCAATTTCGACAATTTTCTCTTTGCAATTTCTTGGTACAGGATGACAATATCACGAACATCTCGAACAAATGACATGCCTACCATGTCAGCATGCGCGGCTACAAAGTCGAGGTCCATAAGATCCTTTGAAGTGAGACCTTCATAACGAATATCACTCTCAGGAATGTTTATGGACTTTTCAGAACCTAGTTTAGCACCTTTTGGATTAGCATGTGTGATTTCTACAACTACTTCCGAAATACTAGTTCCTTTAAAAATACCCCATATCTTTCCATCATCAAAAGCGACGGGTTCTCCAGGTTTGACAGAATCAAATAAATAGCCAGAAGGGCAAGTTATTTTATGGGTACCAACTGCTGAACAAAGTGAAGTATCATCCTCATTTGAACAATCTCGAGATATTGTCAGTAGATCACCAACTCTTAGTCTAACATATTGCTGAGCCGGGGGAACATCAACTACATATCCAATTGAAGATTTTCGCTTCTTCTCCTTGATAAAAAAAGTTGTACCAGACTCAACATAAGCAGTCTTGTTGCATTCAGCCATGAATCCAATACCCATAAAAATAGGATACTTGCTTAAAATCCTGAGAGTTCTCCGTCTACCACGGGCATCAGAGAATTTCACATAATCATCAACCTCCAACCTATTGAGAAATTGTTGGCCATCCACCTGCAAAATAACATCAGGGGATAGGTGAGGTGGTGGTGGACCTGCTCCTTGTGGACTCAGCCAAACTTGGGCTGGACGTATCACGCTACCAATTGCATTTCTTTTGGGAGATATTTTCACCACACATGGACCATCCTTCAATTTTCCAGTTCGAAGCTTTGGTCCAGCTAAGTCCATGAGAATCCTACACGGTTTCTCTAGAAGATGAGAACACCTTTTCACTGTTCCAACTATCTTGCTCCATAACTCAGGGTTTCCATGTGCACAGTTGATGCGGAAAATGGTGGTCCCTGAACTGATGAGATTTGATATATGTGCATCGTTTTCAACTGCTTCATCTCCCACTGTTACCATAATATGAGCCTCTTTTTCACCTTGAAGGGTTCCTAGAAGTAGGTCCCTATTAGAAGATGACCTTTTCATCATTTTGGTGATTCCGTGGTCCAACTTTTGATTGCTTGAACTTTTAGAGATGGGTAGCCCTTCATCAAAAACTTCTATGTCTGATCTTGAGCTAGTCAGCATTTGGACACATGCAGATAGACTCGATAAAACGTGTGGATTTACCATCTCTAAACTCAAAAGCCCAACAGAAGAAAGCTCATCTTTGATCTGTTCTATATCTAGGCTTTTTAGTGCCAAATAGTGCAAAAGATTTGTTGCAGTAGAGGAGTAATTTCTGCAAATTGAAAGAAAATAACCAGTTGGCAAAATACAACATATGAAGGACACTATCCTTTGGCAAAATACAACATATGAAGCACACTATCCTAACACATCCATAATTAGTTGGCATTTTTGAATCTGGAACATATTTGTAAAAATATCCTTGTAATGGTGACGGTAGATTCAAGCAATACTTGAAATAAGAGGGAAAAAAATTAAAAATACAAGAAGGCATCAAGTTCAGTGTTGACATTTCTGTTGCAGAAAAATTAGACCGTACCGATGACACATTTTAATTCTCGACGTATTCCATTGTTCCATTGCCAAAATGTGCAGATGAACTGCCTTCAGCTTCTCAAGAAGACTCTCTTGGTTTGCCTGTTTCGAAATAGGTTGAAGACAAGTACTAGATGGCACCAGGGAGCCAGCTGTTTCTTTTATTAGTTCTTCGGAATCCCCATCATCCTCAGGATCATCCTCAGGATAGATAAACACTTGATCACCAGTAAAATGTGGTAAACTCTGTCTTTGAGCATCATCCTGCTCAGGTGACTTGCCATATGGAACACATCTAAGTGTGCATTTCCCTCCTCGACCTTGAAAAGGCAATATGTGTGTGCCAGGTTTACAAGGAAGAAAGGCGGAATTCCCATATAAGATGAGTGATGAAAAATCAGGGAACCTAGCCTGCACAAAAGAAGGGTAAAGAATCACTAGGCTCAGTAATAAACCTAAATTGTAGACCAAAATAACAATAGGATCAAATTCAGAAATAGTAAGAAATTCAAAATTAAATACTAAAAAGTTATAAGCCCTACAAATGCATTGACTTCAGGCTACGAATTAAATGAAGAGTGTTGTAACCAAATTAAGAAAATTGTCGAATTCCATTAAAAATTACTGAAAACAAGACATTATTCCATGCACTCTTCTCAGAATATATAAAAACGGGCTATAATCATTCAAGGGATTAAAAATAGCACATGCATGGGTCCACATTTTCAGATTTTTCAATAATCAGCCCAAAGTGCCGCTTTAGGGCACAGGAAAAACTGGGCAGAAGACAGTATCACAAGGCTATTTTTAGTTCAGACATCAGAAGCTGCTGTCAGTGCCCAATCTTGAGAATACTTAAGTGTAACTTCATTGATTCTTTTCAATAAAATCATGGCACAGCATAATTTAACAAAGCCAAAATTGTAACAATAACATCATCAATACAATACATTGGCAGCCTATCTTCAAGACTCCAGCCTTCTAAAATTTAGTATGCACTTAACAAAACGTATATGTTTGATCAAAGAATACAGTTTTCAGGAAACAAGGACCAAAACTTGGTGCTCGTTACACATCAACATAACAACAAAACAGCAACAACCTCCAGCATCAAGGAAGAAGGATACTCACATGATTCAGAATTGCCGTCTGTTCAGTTAAAGAGCAAACTGAAACAGCTCCTATCATCATGGATCAAGTTATAGTGCCTGAAAAAAGATTATAAATGTGAATAGATCGTTGATCGAGAATATATATTTATATATATAAAGGAAAGCCTTTTTAGCATGTTATAAAGTGTAGTGCTCAAATTTACAAGTATTTGCCCGTATGAATGAATAAATCAAATCACCAACGCTCATTCACTCAACAAACTAATTAAAGCCCAATTATCATAAGAAATCGTGTTACAAGAGTTGAATTTGCTCACTTAATTTTCCAAAATCGAAACTTCATTAGAGTTCGTTTCTGACTGTTGTAGCTAAAATCTAAGGAGATAAAGACTACAAAAAAAAGCACGAAAAACTCCAGTTAATCATTATAACCCCAAGCTTCTCTAAAATCACGGGAATCAAAGCTCCATTTTCATACTAAACAAAAAATTCCCAACCAAAATCTAAAAAAGAAAGTCCTAATGAACTTTGATGTTAAATTTTTGGTTTCCAAGTTCAAAGTCGACGCCTTCAAATCACCAAAAGTACGACATAAATCGATAAAGAAATTTAATCTAAAAATAGAAAATAAATAAGGATAAGAAATTCAATATCCTGCTCCAATGCGCAAAACGAACACAGACGCCCAGACACAGAGAAATCGTACCGTCGTAAAGCTGCTGCGCAGATGGAGATCTGCAGAACAATCAAAACGAGCTTCGATAATCCATTGCAAGCCGCAATTTCTCTTGATTTTGTATTTTTGTTTGCGCATATAACGGATTGAATTCAACGGAAATCAATTAGAAAATCCTGAATTCATTTTTTAGAGAGGACAGGAGAAGATATGGAAGTGTGGTGGGCGCGTGCCAGATTCTGGAATAAAGGCCGCAGTGGAATCTACAGTAACGCGACTTCTAGTTGAAGTCGCGTGAAGGCAAACCCGATTTCGGCAGGTCTCCCCATTAAAAGGTTTTTCATATTTTTCGTTTTTGAAACAACCCGTTACAGTTAAATAGATTAAAATATTTAACTTTCAGGTAATATCAGCTGTATATATTTGAGGTCAATTACAGAAAGCTATAAAATTATGCTTGAATATTGAGTTGACACATTAAGAACTTGTCTCAATATTAATTTGATATGAGTTAACAAGTTATGAAATAGATGTAAAAATATCGATATATTTATATGAGATGCCTCACTTAGAATCGTTGATAATTTTCAAACAATGACAACGCACTCTTTTATTCAAGAAAATACACCACTTTGAATGGGAAAAATCTGTTTTCTATGACAATGAATATCTTAAAGAGAAAACATTAAATTGAATGGGAATGACAACATTTCAAAAAAAATTCCCTTTTTTTTTTTCTTTTTAACAAAAAAGTTAAATTGGCAGAAAAAATAAGAGGGTGTTTGGCTAATCATATTTCTAAGAGATTATAGATCATGTAAATTATAACATGCTTTCTGTGCTTATAAATTTATAAATCTTATTTCAAAAAAGAGATTAAAAAATTGTTTGGCTAAAAAAATCATCTTATAATATTTTATTAAAATTTATAATTATTGTTAGTTATAACCTTTTTAATATAATAATGATTTAAATAAATTAAATGTTATTAATGTAATGAAATTCAATATACTTATATTGTTTTTTATATGTGTAATGACCGTAATTTATAATATATTTAAAAAATCTAACTTGTTATTAAAGAATTTATAAATTGTAAACATTTTATTTTAAAAATTTATAAATCACTTCATACTAAATAATTTTAAAAAACTTACAACCTCATGCAAACATTGAGACCATAACCCCAACTTGTGCATTAAAAATTCGAAAGCAGCACTCACAAATTTCAGTCACCAGAACGGAAAGCAAGACTTGGTACTCCCAATTTCAATACAATGGTAACATAGACGTAGCATGATCTCTCACTTTTAACTGGTCAATTGTATCTTGACTATTTTCTTGCAATTTCATTATCATTTTTCAATCTGCTTGTCGTATTTGTCCGAACAAAATCACATCTGAAAATGCAAACATTGGGAGGATGATGTCTCAATCCATTGATTCCAAACACACAAATTCCCATTGATTCCAACCATACAAACTCCCAAGTTACAAAAGCATTGACCTAGATGGACAAGATTGGTCACGCCTAGAGGTGATATAGTCATAGTCATGGATTGAAATATTGCAACAAGAACCACGCTTCACAAATTTAAGGTACAAATTTATTTATGTAAATACGTTTCAGCATCACGGGAATGTCACTAATATGCACCAATCATACTCTAGAAAAGCCTAAAGCCCAACATCAAGCAACACAAGTAACACTAGCAAATCAAAGCTCCCCTTTCTCAAAGTGAAGAGGTTGCTAAAACATTCATCCCATCCCTTCAGAAGTGAAGATACACTAGAATGGAATTGAAGAAAACCAGTAAAAAAAATTACTAAGACGTCCTCAAGTCAAATCCAAAATCCAAAAGCTCAAATTCACGTTCGTACTCAACACTTGCTTTAACCTCAACGAACATTCTCAGGAATTACATGATAATAGAGCCAACATATGCATGAGGGATAAGATGAAATACTGCACCGAGGCTTATTTCAGTGAGGCCGATCAATCCCGAAGAGCTTCCACCTCCCTCTTGAGAAAAGTGGGCAACAAAAAAGCAGCTCTATGAATCTGCCAATCACACATAAATCGCAAGTCAATCCCTTCGGTGGTGGGGAAGGTGGCGGTACACCTAACCACAAACGGCATACTCACAGGTAACATAAAACTCGTATCAATAGCACACTCAATGGGCATGCGAATATTTTTATAACTTGTAAAATTTTATTTATTATAACAAATTACAATAAAATAAAATAAAATTATTTTAAAATCTAACGTAGACAAAAAAATTTCAAAAAAAAAAAATGTATCCATACATAATAAATGAATTGAAAGATATAGTAAATTTGAAAAGGAAAAGTACAGAATCAAAATAAGAGAGAAAATTATAAAACATCAAAATATATATATCATAGTAATTTAACAATGTGCAACCAAAATTAAATCTTTTAGATAGATATGGAACAGAAATGGCTAAAACCTGTAAAATAGTTCTTTAGTTTTTGGATATCACTAAGAAAAAACATAAACGTATTTTAGAGAATGAATTAAAAGACCGAATAAAGCTCTCCTTTATTCTTAATAGCATAGATATGACCATAAAAATTTATATCTTAAATGGTTTCCAATGAACAGACAACATAATGGCATCCTACACAGGTTTTTGGTTGATCACACAATTAGCAGATGAATTTGAATGAAAAGAATCAAGATCTTCAACGAAAAATTTATTAAAGAACAAATGCCTGTATATGTTCTGAACAGGAGAGAAGATACCTCAGAGTTGTAAAACTTAAGTTGCCTCTTGTGATCAAGTGCACCATCCAACTTCTCAATAGGATTGATAGGGTTCACAAAATCAACAGGTGGCCCCTCTGTTGAGCATATCAGAAATCCTATAACACCACTGTAACCAGATACAGAAAATTTAAAGAAAATAACTATTAATAAATCACAAGTTGGGTGCAATCGATAAAGCAAGCAGATGCAAGGAAAATTTAACTATTGTTGGAGAACATACTCTACACACCATCTAATAGTGAAGCACATGATGCAACAACACTAGACAAAAATCAAAATAAATAATCACAGAGCAGTATTGCAGTAGGATAACTTATACTAGTTACCCATGAGAGAGGTAAAGTTTTACCTTGGATATGTAGGGACACTAGTCCATGCATAACGAACAGAACCCTTGAATATTTCACGACATATAGAAATCATATCCTGAATCAGATGTGTGTGAAGCCACATACTTTCTGCCATGTTACAGAGAACACCACCAGGCCTTAATGCTCTAGCAATGGTCTCAAAAAATGGTCTCTCCACGAGCTCCTGTGCAGGACCTGCATGCGAAGCATGCCGTGGGTATTAGCTTATTATTAGAGACCTTGAGTGTTATTGAAGTGTAAAGCAACTAGATGATAAGAAAAATGTACAATAATACTTACTCATACATAACTTAGCTAAAACTAATAGGACATGGCAAACACATTATAAATTTCGCCAAATGACCTTTGATATTTACATATACGCATTTAAATTAGAGCATAATCAGTAATCTAAACAACTCTTTAAATGTATATCAAGAATAACCCCACATCCTTCCAAATAAATATATAAGGCACTACAAAACAATGTAGGGAGGAAACACAACAAAGAACCAAAGGTGCAACATGCCCACGTGTGAAACAAATTTAATAGCATCAACTACTTAGATTGATTGACTATTATTAGACCATGGTATTGATTTACCAAGTAATTATTATTGTATACTTGCACGAGCGTGTGTGTAGCACTGCACCATTTGATATTTGTGTGTGTGTAGCACTGCACCATTTCTTTCAGAACACTATACTTAAACAGGTAGGAGCAACTTTTGAATAGCACACATACCCACAGGGTCTGAGGAATCAACAATAATTGCATCATACTTCCCTTCAGGAGCTTGCCTTAGAAATTCAACAGCTGACAAAAAAGAAGTAACTTTCTAAGCATATATGTGGATAATTAATTCAATATAAATGGTAATAAAGATACCACTTGTCAGCACATAACAAGTCTTCATGTTAAGTAGCATTTCAATGCAAGATCTTAAGTTGGGTTCAAATCTACTTAAAAAGAAAGTACACACCAGTCGATGGTTCCAAGCAATACAGCCAGGAGCTATCAAATGATACATCTTGATTTGGGAAAGCATGCAAGTGTCAGAGGCATTTGGGAGGACATGGTAGACACATTCAACTAGCTGGAGAGCGCCTAGTGCAGAAGTTAAATTAAAAGTTGGCTTTAAACCACTAGCCCAAGGAAACAACTCACAAATTCACAAGTGAAATGCAATCCAAGATGGATAAATTAAAAACAAAATTGTAGAAATGTAACAAATTCAGAATACTTTACTTCCAATAACATCTGCCATAAAATTTTTCCATATGTGCTAAACTTGCCACAGTACACAAAGCGTGCCAATAGATTTGAGGCTTACCATCACCAACATGAAGACGCACACGAGGATCCTCAAAACCAATTGCTAACTCTGGAAAAAATTTCTTGCTTACCTATTATATAAATAACCACATAACCACCAGCAGAAGAGGATGGCATCAATAGAACATTTACTAAATAATCATAAAACAAAATCAATCACTCACATCAATCACCAATTGATCAATTTCACAAATATCAATCGACTTCACAGAACTGTGACGGGCAATTTCCCGAAGAACTCCACCGTCACCACCACCAACAACCAAAACCTGCATTTCCAGAGTGAAATAATGAGAGTAGCAGTGTCATGTCAAATAAAAAATTATAACGACAGAGAAATGCCTGACTACATAATATGCACACCAAGTACCAGTGCATTTGACTTTAGTCATAACTTGTTAAGAAATATAATCATATTCGAGAATTGCGGTCAATGAAATCATTGGGACAACATCTCTAAGTGCTAATGAGATAAATAAGCGTCACTCAAGAGATAGCAATACATAGATTTCAGAATCTACCTGGCCAAGTATCTTGATAATATCTATAAAAGTACAAGGGGAGACAAAATCTAGAAGTTGTAAAATAGAATTTATTCAACCGGGGGGGGGGGGGAATTAGAGCAGAATAATATGAAGTTGTTGCGGTCAATTCCTCTCTGGAAATGACAGCGATCAAATACTTTAACCAGAGCTGCTTTTCACCATGAAATAACTTCACCATGAAATAACCAAATGCGAAGAATGAAGTATGAAAATTTTTTGGATCAATAAATAATCACTTGGTTATAAAGCCATGAAAGCATCATGAACAGAAAAGTAAGAGGTATAAGTTTCTTCCTTATTTTGATGTTGATGAAAAGAGAATAAATCAGAGCAGCAAGATAAGTCTCCCCAAAACAAATATTCAAAGAAACACGTAAAATCAGGAATTACGTTTTCTGGGGATTCGATGGAACAGAGGGGGAGATGGGCTATCATCTCCTGATACGCACATTCATCTTTCTCAGTCAACTGAACAATGCCATCCAGCACAAGTACTCTCCCATATGCTGTTGACTGTAAAGGCAATCAAAGACAAAGTGTTAGCGTGTAACAAGATTCAGATCCAACAGAAAAGAGCAAGTCCAATCAATTGATACACAATCAAAGATGCAGAACCTGAAAAACCAGAACCTCCTGGTACTTAGACTGCTCCTTGAACAAAACTTCTTCCACTTTCAGGGAATGTGCTTCTCCTACAAAGAGACATACCTTGCTTAAACAAGGAATTACACTCTAAAGAGTAGAATCACCACACTATTGAGTAATTACAAAAAAGTTAACATGAAGAATTAATATTTTTCTCCTTTGGTCTTTCCTAACACTCAAACTTTAATTTTGTGGTGACTATTACAAAATATGTATACATACATACATACATACATACATATACTTGTATGGTGAGTCAAATATCATGTCTGAGCTTGAGACTTGATTAGCATTTTTATGATTCCCTGGCACCATATGCATGATTAATACTTCTCAAAATATGATCACAAAGAGTCCCAATCAGAATAGAACTTCCTCAGATGAAACTTCATTTAACTTTTTGAGAGGGCCAGAGAACTACTGTTATGTCCATCCAATGGAGATGTGACTCAATTTGGTACATCTTAAATACTTAACAAAAATTAGATAAGTGCTCAAACTACCCATAAATCATATCTCGTGTTAAATAAAGTTCAGAACAGCATTTGTGCTAATATTTAAAGACAAGGAGCCAAAATCAGGCATTATCCAATTCATTTCACTGTTCTAAATCAGAATAAAACAACATACCCGGCCACATTGGATTGTTAAAAAACACTTCATTCACAGATTTGTCTGCAATCAAATGTCAGGAAATCAGTAAGACATTCAAAACACTTAGACGCAAGAGCAAAATTAAGCTCAAACTGGCAGAAACTGGCAGAGAAGGTTATCTGTGTTTCACAAAACACTAACCCCTTGCCTAAACATAAAACAATACAACAAGCAATACATCTGTTTTCATACCAGAGAATAGCTGACGTTCAGAGAACCATCCCGAGACAACTGTTGAATGGCATTTGGCATCAAGCTCAGGTGCAGAAGCCCGAGCTTTCAAACAACAAGACGGGATAACCATGGCCCTGCCTGAACCATCAACATTATTCTCCCTCCCATCCATAGTCCTCTGGCATTCCAAACCTTTTCCTGCGCAAGCCTCCATATAATATCCTTTTCTCCGGTGGATCCAGTCTCTGGTTCCCACAAAAAAATCAAATCAAATTAAAGGTTTATGCAAAAAAAAATTAAGACAACATAGATGAACAAAATCAAAAATACTATATAATAAACTTAAGTTTGAAATTACATAAATATATATATATATACACACACACACACACTATTTGATAATCAGGGGCATGCCAGACAATATATATACATCAAACCAAAAAAGGTAGAACTGTGTTGTATTTGACATACAGCAACTATAAATAGCCAAATATACAACGTAAAAATTATAAATGAACCACAGATTGTAATCACAGAAAACAAACAACAAATATTGATATATACAGACCCTTCCTGCTCGAAATTACAAAGAAAAACAGAAATATTGACACATATATATTGACAGGAATGTCTAAAGACAATGTTTACCAGCAGAACACGAGCATGAAAGCACATACAAACCAAAAGTAGAGGTTTGGCCAATTGTTTAGTGCCTCGTCAGTGAGGGGAAGGGAATAAGACAAATATATAAAGAATACGAAAAAGTTCACGAATAATTTGAAGGAATGTTACAGAAAGGTCGAAAAACTAGTTCAGGTTAAAAGACAGCATTATATTTGCACTAGAGTAACAATTCTTCTATTCTATAATATAATTTAATAAAGAAAACTATGATTAAATTCTTTCCTTCTTTCAACATAAAGACTAATAGCCACCAACGTCTAACACTTACACAGGCATAAAAATGGCTTGAACCGGCCTAAAATACAAGTAAATAAATGAAAATTCGTTAATTGTATGGTAAATAAAATCTTTCTCCGCATTCCCATTTTTGAAAATTAAATCATTTAGTTCCCAGAAGAAAAATCAGTACATCATTCAAGAAATTACCAAATATTGCAAATGGTAACACACGAAGCTTGATTCCTATCTACAAAAAGGACCAAAACAAAAAGATAAAATATAACAGAAACACGAACCCACCGACTATTGTGGACTTTGATAGCAATTATAAAGTTTTCCAGGAAAAACTTAGAGCGCCAAATATTGGCTCGCTCAGTTATACCGTATAAGACATTTAGAAATTAGCAGACCATAGCCTTAGGGTTTACGAAAGACCCGGCGGAATAGAGCAAATACCATTTTCAAAATCTGTCCTTCCAAAAACAAACTACAGAAGCAAAACACTTAAAATTAACGGACACAAGAAGCACGATGTGGAAAAAAGATCGCACTTTCCACACATAAAATGCATGTAGTCAGAGGAAAGAAAAGGGAATAAATCACATCCACACCTGTTGCTCGCTGTGAGTGACGGAAATAAATGCTAAAAACAAGTGCCGAAAATTGGCACCGAAATCCAGGCGATGTAAATTATTGAAGATTGAAGATCGAAGAATTTCTTATGGAATTCAGAGCGAGTAAAAAGGGTTTGAAAAATTCCTCCTTGTATCTTCTCTGTCTCGCTCCCAATGGGCACCGTACTTGTCGACAAGAAATGGCGTCAAATCAATGGAAGACGTTAGCAAAATAAGTGTATAAAATAATCATTGTTTTATTTGAATTAGATATAAAAATTTTATTTAATTTATAAGATTTAATCGTGTAATAAAATTATTTTTATATATATTTAATATATATAATAATAATTAAATTATTTGATAATATATAGATTTATAAAATAATAAAAAGTAAATATGAGTTAGAAAATTATAGAGATAAATGTTAATCTGACCATAAATAAGTATAATAATTGAAAAATAATTAGTTATTTATAAAAATTTTAAAAAAAATAAATTTAAATTTGAATAAAATTTATAAGATAAAATTTTTAAATGGAAATCATTAGTATGTGATGTGTAAACACAGCGCTTATAATTTTATCAAGTAAAATTGATGCAATGGCTATGTTTAGGAGACAAACTTTTGTTAAATATCAATTGGTAAAACTCATGATAAAATGATTAATATATTTAGAATAATGTTTTAATAAGATGAAAATTATAATTTAGTTAAATATAGGTATAAAATATATAATAATAATTAAATGATGTGATGGTTTATAAAAAAAATGATTATATTATAAGATATAAATAAAAAATATATGAGTATATATATAATAATATATGGACATTAATTTAATTATGAATAACTATAATAATAAAAAAATAATTAATTAATTATATATAGAAGATATGAAAAATTTGTGTTTAAATTTAAATAAAAATACCATGGAATGGTTTATTTGATTTTGTAAAGTTTTAAAGTACGTGTAGAGTTGAAATTTAAGTTCCAAACATAACCAATTTATACAATTTTGTTGAGTATAGTAAGATATAAAATTCTTATAGTTTTATTATTTTTAAGATAAAAATAAAACTATTTTAAAATTAATATTTTAGAGACAAATTCATATAAAATGAAAAAGAAATAAAGAAAGGTTTCAGTGTACAGAAAATAGAGACGGATATTAAATTAGAGAAGAAGAGAGAGTAAAATGTAAAGAGGAAAAGATATTTTAGTAAATCAACAATTAACAATAAAAGTTTATTTGAATTTCGTCTATTGTTATTGAAAAGGACAAGTAAGAAAAACGTGTTGCCAGTTTAACGTAAACGACAAAATAACAAGTGGGCCCCCGCGCCAATATTTTGTGTGCACGTGGCCACAAAATCTAAATCAAATCTAATCCTATACTCCATTGACATGACCAATATTTTTAAAATTAGATCGGTCGAATCAAAAATTTATCGAATCATTAATCATTGATTTGAATAAATATAATCATAAATTTAATTTACAAAATAAATTTAATTTAATTTAATAATATATTAAATGATGAGTTCTAAATAAAATATTAAAAATTAAATAATTGAATTAAAATAAATATTTATTACATAGAATAAAAACTTATTAAATTCAGAATGATAAAAAGTGTAGAATGGAAAAATTAGTTTTGAAAAATAAAACAAATTAATTGATATGAAAATTTTAATTTTAAAATAAAATAATTAAAATTTTAAAAATTTTATTAAAAAAATAAAAGTATTAAAATTACTAAAAAAAGTCCAAATAAAAAATTGTAGTAATTAATGTTGAAGAGTTTTAGAGGTAAGAAATTTTGAAACAAACGGTGAAAACTTATTTTGTAATTTTTTTCAAAAAATAAGTAAAATCCCTTATTTTGTTGTTAAAATCAACTTGATCGGTTTTTTAGCCAACTTTAACTGATTTGCACCAGTTCCAAACACTTTCAATTTTCACACTTTAACTAAATCGAATTAGTCCAATTTTTAAAACAAGGGAGTGACTTTGAATAATATAAGTTAACGAAATAAGTTAGAAATTAAATGAATATACAAATAGAATAAATATATAAATAAAATGAAATTTGTATAAGTTGCTGTTAACTAAATTGTAAAAATAATGAGAAAGAAAGAGAATTATTATTCATAATTTCATTCCATAATTAGCAAATAGAAATGAACATACAAATATTTTAAATATACTTATAATGATAAAATTATCCTTAGATGACAAATATTCGTGCTATTGTGCATTGAGTTTTTTCCAACACTTATCTTAGTCGAAAAAAAAAACTACCAATTAACAAAACTTCCACATAAAAAATCATTTGTTTTTTTTTTTGAGAACGTACATAATCTATATGTTTTTGGATTGATAACAATCAAATAATTAATCAATTCAAAAATATTATCATTTTTTTATAGCATAGAATTTCAAGTTTTTACAAAAAAATTAATGCAAAATAGATAATAAAAACAAAAAAAGTCATGAAATTGAAAGTAACATAGAAAGAAATTAAATTTGTAAAGAAATATGACAAATGTGGTATATACTATTTGTGTGTTGATAAAAGACAGATACGTGCTTAATTGTAGAGATGCTATTTTACATTATTTACAAAATAACAATAAAAAATGAAATTTAAAATGAGAAAAAATAGAATAAATTAAAAGTTAAGTACACTTAATATCTACAGATATAAATAAAAATAAAAATGAAATTTAAAATGAGAAAAAGTAGAATAAATTAAAAGTTAAGTACACTTAATATCTACAAATATAAATAAAATAATAATAATTTTTAATATAAATTTATACAATCCATAAGATTATAGAAAAAAAAGAAATTTGAAAACTAAAAAATATAACATAAATTAGACAATACGGTGAAAAAATATATTAATAATTATATATCGAACAACCATAATACATAATAAAAAAGAAACTCTGTTAAATAGAAGTTTAGTAATACATGTCCCATGGTATTGAATATGGGCAAAGAGTTCTATAATATTCGGAATCAGTATTCATTTAAAAATAGTTATTATTATGTAAATATTACATTAATTATATGATTCGAAATAGTGTTAAAAGTGCTCGCACTATTCCCAACTCATTTTTGTATATTAATCATGCCCTTCAAATGTGCTTGTATGAGTTTATGAATAGAGTCAAAGTAATAATTGCATATAATTTTAATAGTAAAATATATATTTTTTGTAATCTTATCATTAAAAATGATGATATTTTTAAATTAATGTAATATTACAATTTTTATGGAAAAAGAAGAAAAAAAATAATGATTAATTTAATAAAAAGGGGAAATTGGAAAAACAACAAAATTTGAGGTTATTTTAGTAATTCAATATGGCAACCAAAGATAATTACTTTAAGGTCATATATTTAACAATATAACCTAGTCATTTTGGCACACCCCATGCATATGCTTTAATTTGATGTAACATAAAATAAAAGATATCTATCTTGGTTACTTTATTAGTAGTGATATTCGCATAACTTATGGCATTTTTTTTGTTTTATTTACATTCATTTCTACCCACATCATAAATAAAACCCTTCACTGCTTAATTGATGTATGTATTTAATTAGTTTACTTTTTATGCAATAATTTTGGCAGCACAATGATGGAAATTTTTTGTTTTTCATTTATTGGAATTTCAATGTATTTATAGCGTTCAAGTATAAGTAAGTAATTTAATTTTGTGACAATAAAAAATTAATGTCTAAATATATATCATAGATAAGTATGAATGAGTGTATATAAGCATAAGACAATGATTTGATTTTGAATAGAAATAATTATTAATTTTTAAAATAATTGTGTACATATAATAGAAAAAATTTGAAGTATTGCTCTTTTGATTGATAGAATTTCCCCAAAAAGAAAGAAACATTTCCATTAAATTACAGGGACAATTACCCTAAGTCCTTAGCTAACATAACTATAGGTTATACTTATCTTTCCACTATTACAAAAAAACATCAATTCCATATTTGAAATATTTATTTTTTTTTTCATTATAGTTTTGTAACATAATTGGTGACATTATAAGAAGGTCTAACTAATTTTTCTATTTAATACCTAAATAATAGTTTTTGGTTATTTTTTTTTTAAAAATAGGATCATTTGTTAGTAGTTATAGTTGATTGGTTTAAAATATTAATTTATTACAAAAGTTATCTTTAAATTTGACACATTATTAAGAATATTGTAGTTCTTCAAAAATACAAAAATTTAGAAAAAAAAGTGTAAATAAAAAAATTAATCGAATTTTTATATCACTAACTTTTTTTAAAAAACCTAGTAGAAAAAATGACAACTTATCACAGAAAAAGCAAATGATAGCATAACATTAAAAGAGGTATAGTTTATAATTATACCAACTCGTATATTGGTGTAACTAATCCTAAATTTTATTTAAAAATGGTTACAAGATGTTTTTTCTTTCTTAATAAGTAGTTGGATGCAATTCTAGACACTGTTTTACCCTACTCAATTATCAATTTCATATAATCAAATATGTTACACGACAAAATATTTTTTCAAATTCAATTCAAATTCAATTTTTTTCTCTTCATATATATAATTAATTAATTATTTTTCAATCATTACACATAATCACTATTAAATCAATACTTAAATATATACACACATACTTACTCTTACTTCTATATATTATATACATATTTTACATATTTAAATATACAAATTCAAATAAATTATATATCCATGAATTCAAAACTTTTCTTCCAAACATAATATTCATTTTAACACAATCTATCAAATATTATCCTCCAACAAAATTCCCTTCCCAAACATAGCCGTGGTTCACATCAATAAAGTACTTCCTGGTTCTCGTGGAGCCCTAAAATTCGTAATGATTAAGCTTAGGATTAGCTGCAAAGAGAATCAACAAAAGTTGTCGGATTCTCAATGATTTTTGCCTCATTACTTTTATCTTTATTTTATAATGTTACAGAATCCTCACGAATGGATCATGGCCACGTGTTTCATTCTCAACACTAAATAATCAGCCCTTATGATAATAATTCTTCAATAATTATCTATCAACCAGTTGTCACCACAACTACTTGCATGCTTATTGCAAGCGTCTTGTCGATTTTGTTATATGTAATATTGTTACACATATCAATATTTTAAACTATCAATTGATTATTTTTTAAAATATAAAAAATACATTAAATAAAAAATTTAATGAGATATCAAATATAATAAAAATTACAAATAATCAAAAAAATAAAATACACGAACATTTAAAATGTTTAAGATAAATAAATTCACATATGCTTAAATTTTTAATCACATGAAAACAATTTGTGTTAAATATTTTTTGTTGCATATGTATATATATTTAATTTATGTAGCATTTTTATATAAAAGCAAAATTATTAAAAATAATATATTTTTTCTTACATTATGTTTTATTTTACGTAATATTTCATATAATTTTTTATGTTTAAAAACAAAAAATGAAAAATAGAGTTGATTAAAGTTTGAAATTTTGTCACCTGGCAAAGCCTTACATCGGGTGCAATATCGAGTAGGCCTATTGCAAGTACGATAACAATTCTTCAATTAAAAAAAAAACAAGAAGAAGCTGGATATTCATTGTTACGTCAACATTCAACCATTACTACAACACAAGTGTCCGAAAATCACCAACTACTTGTATATTTATTGCAATTTGGAAGTTTCCCATTGATGTCTTGGGGGTTCAAGAAAGTAGTCTACATGGATTCTGTTTGGGAGAGGGTTTTTTTTTTTTTTTTAAATGATAATGTTTGGTGTGCATAGTATTTTAATGAATAGTATCTAATTGTAATATTTTGACATTTTAAAAATTTTAATTTATTTGAATGTGTATATATATAATATAATAATAATTTAATAATGTGATAGTATATAAAAATAATAATTATTTTTTATCGTAAATATAGATAAATGTGTATATACATAGATATTAATTTTATTATAAATTAATATAATAATTAAATAATTAGTTGGTTATATGTATAGAACAATAAACTTTAGGTTTAAATTTGGATAAAAAAATTGTGGGGGTATTAAGTTTAGTTGTATAAAATTTGAAAAGAAATTGGGAGTGTAAAATATGAGCTGCACACGTAACAACGACATGTTATAATACAATTATTACATGTTCACGGGACAATTCATATAATCAGATATTCAATACATGTGCATCTAGCATGGTCTAATGGAGTTTGGGTGAGTTTATAAATGTTTAAAAATATTTTATAAGATGTTGGATACTTTATAAACTCTTTATAATGTTTGTTAATTTATTTTTATAAAAAATATATATGCTTTTTAAAAACAACACATAAATTTCAAAAACAGCATTTACATGATTTTATACATTATTAAAAGTGAACTTAAATGGTTTTGGGATGAGCTAAAATGTTTGTGGAGCTTATAAACTCATTGTATGTATTTGTAAATTTGTAATTTTTTTAGTAAAAAAAGTTTATAAATTCTAAAAATAAGATAAGTTTATAAACTCTAAATATTTTATTTTACATATAAAAATTGTATAAATATCCTTAAATTTTATTTTACTAATGACATTTAATCTATTTTTATCATTATTGCAATAAAAAATTATAATAAAAATACAATTATAAATTCTAAAAATATCTTTGTAGATAGTCTTAATATTTTTATCCAAACATTTATTTACTTATTTTTAAAATAAAAATTTACAAGCTTATAAACTTAAAAAAAATCTTATAAGTTACACGATTTTACAAGTTATTAAAAATAAGTTTTAGCCAAACACCTTCTAGTGGCATAAATTATTTACGTTTTGGGTATATCAAGATCAAGTCTTCCATATAAATTATTTGCATTTTGGTATATCCAGATCGAGTCTTCCATATATATATATATATTCCACTAGCATTAATTTCCTTGTAATTCACAAGTCAGGCAAAATTTCCTTTTCCATAATTATTAAATTGAGAAAAAATATATCATTATCATATCCCCACCAACTGGGCTGATGACATTGAGTCACCCCTACCGGGGATCGTTGGTGGAATAAATGCTGCCCCTCAACTTGGCATGCCATGTCCCATCAAGACAACCAGATTCTGCTACATTTTCCCACAAATAATTAAACAAAAGAAATGGGTACATGTATATGTGTGTGTTACACAGTTATTGTGAACAAGTCCAAATTTGCACAAATGCAAGCAAAATGTTGAAAAAAAGAACACAACAGATAAGAGCTAAAGCCGAATGTTTATGTAATTTTTTTGTTTAGTCATGATTCGTGAATTTAAGGGGATGTTGGGTTTTAGGAATTTAGAGTGGAAAGAGAAATAATAGAAACAGAAATAAAAGAAATTTGAAATTTTATATTGTGTTTGGTGAAAGGATTTCAATATAAAAATAAAGAAATAAAGAAATAAAATCAAAGAAAAATTTAAAATTGAGATTTTTTATAATATGCGAAAAAATAATGAAAAAATAATAAAAGAAATAGAATTGGTATATTTTTTAGAAAAAGAATTAAAATTAAAATATTTTTTATTTTATTTTTTTGCTAAATTATAATTTTCTTTTAAAATTTCTTTTTTAATCGAACAATCAAAATCATTTTCTTAATATTTGTTTTCTTTTTCTCTCTAAATTTCAAGGAACAACAGATGGTGTAAGGGTCAGAAAAATTCCACTGCAGCAGCACCGATGTTTTCCCAAGCACCAGCCATTGCCAACTCTTCCAGGATTGGTGCTGCTTCCATAACATGGATGTTCGTTTGTTTTCTTACATAACTCTTACATGCCGTATTCTTGATGGTGAGCATGGGATATGTTATTATGAACCGATATAAATGTTCATATGTAAATTTTTAAGTTAGAAAGTTTGATATGAAAATTTAAGAAATAGAAAAAAAAAATTATTTTGATCATCATTAAGTTTAGAAGAATTGATTTTGAAAGTAATTTGTGACCAAACATAGTCAGTATTCGGGCAGTGTATGTAAGGTTTAAGAACAAATTCACTACTACCATACAACTGATTTGCAATTAATAGCGATTGCAGCTTTATGCAAGTGAATCACAGCCTGTAATTTGAACAGCGCTCGTGTTTAGAGCGAAGAGAAGGCGAAAAAGTGCCGCCGAAGCAACAGGCTTCTATTGCTATATGACAATAAAGCAGGACAGCTGCCCACGTGTTTGAATTTGAGGGCAAAGAGCACGCTTGTTAGATGGGATCCGACGCATCCAACAGAGCGAAATAGTGTTCCATTCTGTTCGGCGGCATCCTTCTGCATTAGCGGCGAGTGGAGTCATGTTTGTAGGAAGAGTATTTTAAATTATTAAATGTGTTATAATATTGGAAAATAATTAATCAAGATCATGAAGGTGGATTCAAGATGAAAAAAATCCCATCAATGGCGCCGTTGGAGTTCCATTCATACCGAATCGATTATTCAATCCAACATTTGATCTTCAACTCCAGAAAATTTAGATCATATCCTATTCTATTACGGGACTTCCTTTTCTGAAATGGTAACTCCAAAAACCCTTTCACCATTCTCTGCATGTCCACCATCATCCATGAATTAAAACCCATTGTTTTCAATTGTGAACACGAGCCACTTTGTGCAAACAAGGCTAATTTTCTGATCTCTCTAACCCAACTAGTGGGATCTAAAAGCTTGATTATGTCAAAGGCCTCAAAAGAAAGCGTCTCTCTCTAATTTCACCTTATGGGTCCTAACATGGTCGAGAATTTGGCTGGCGTCAAGCTGCAACGAATTTTAATGCCATTGTGATTGCATTAGGAGGAACCCAAAAGAAGAAGGTGCAAATTTTGACTCTAATATCGGATTCGTACTATGAAAAAGGACTATATGTTTGGATGAATTGAATTCGAGTAGCAACTCCAAATGCTTGAATATTATTGACTTCAATTCTCTAAATTTAAAATCAAATCATAATTTGAGTTAAATAATAAAAATAAAATTAGAAATATTGATAAAGTTCAAATTTGAACTCAATTAGATTATAAACATTCAAGTCAAATAACTTATTTTTTGCACTGGAGTTGATGGTGTGCTAGCAAACAAGTTTTCGACATTTTTGTGTATGCCCCATGTGTATTAAAATTTTCAAATTCAGGGATATCAGAGTCCCATAAGTTGTGTTCTGAAAATTGTGAAGTATAGAAATAATAGTTCGAAAGTGTTATAAAAGAAAAATATTGTGAGGATGTGTCTGAATGTATATAAAGGAGAAATAGGATCATTCAAAGTTGATCTTTACGCAGTGCATATGTTTTATCCTAAAGTTTATTCATTCGTTAAGCTAAATTAATGTCACATATTGCACTAGCTTTGTACTAATTCAATATTTGCTACAAGTTCTAGTTTGCTGCTTCAGTATTATTGTTTCATATAGTAGCCGAAAGCTCAGGGCCTACTGATTTTAAGATGTACGAGAGGAAGCATCAGACTTAAGCCATATTTTAACAAGATCATGCATCATACTCAATCCATATTTTAACAATATCATTTAGAAATAACAAACTTTTAATATGCGATCTTTTGTGCAAAGTTTGTAGGATGAAAAGAGATTGAAGGTAGTTTACCAAACGTAGCCTTCACAAGTTTCAACATCAGTTAAAAAAAGGACTACAAAAGCTTAGTGCTTACACATAAGAAGTATGATCATACAACAAGGCTGCAGAATCAGATGAATCTGTTCCCCATGTTTGATTCCCATTCCGCACAATTTGTCCAGATGCTAAAGGTTGAGGAGGGAGTTGCAGAAGCCCATCTTCTCCTTCCAACATCTCTACAACTCTACTCATTGAAGGCCTGTCACTTCGGGCCATTTGTATGCACCACAGACCAACAACTACTATCTTTCTCTTGATTTTTCTTGCACAATCATCAATGTCCTCATCACCACTTCCAACATCAATGTCCTTCCCTTCGTTGAGACGATCATAAATCCAGTTAGGAAAGTACTGATTGTAGTTTTCACTATTTACACCCATGTTCCTATTTAGGCCTACAATTTCCATTAGTAGCATTCCGAAGTTGTAGACATCTGCCTTGCACGAAACCCCTCCAATGCTTCTATTAACGAGCTCTATAGCCTCGTAACTTATTGACCCCCGAGCAGCTATCAGTGCCACATTAGAGTTCTTGTTTGAGTGAAACTTCGCGAGCCCAAAATTTGATATTTTGGCGTTGAAGTTGTGATCCAAAAGTATGTTACGGGGCTTAAAGTCAAAATGCAAGATTCCAATGTCACAGGCATGGCGCAGATAATCGATGCCTCGTGCCACGCCAACTACAATCTCATGCTTTCTCTGCCAACTTAAAGATTTTGCGCTTTCTTGACTTGAAATGTACTCATCAAGTGAGCCATTAGGCATGAAGTCGTATACAAGTGCACACCTGGAATCTTCAGCACAATATCCTACAAGCTTAACCACATTAGTGTGATGGATCCTTCCAATTATTGCAACTTCATTGATGAAGTCCAGTCCATTTCCTTTGAGACTGCTTAGTACCTTTACTGCTACATCATGGCCACTTCTTAGCTTTCCTTTGTAGACAGAACCATAACCTCCTTGGCCTAATTTTTGTCGAAAACCTGTTGTCATCTTCTTTATGTCTGAGTAGGAGTACCTCATTGGCATGAGGTTACTTTGATTCTGGAGAAAACCTTCTATTGCATCAAACTTCGACAAATGCCTTCTTCGAACTTGGTATATAAAAATCCCCAATAAGAAAGGAATTCCGATCACTATCCTTACTGCAAGGCCATAGCCTGCAAACATACATTATCAAGGTAATCTTGAATAAGTTAGCATTTTTAGTTCCTTTCTTTTCCTTGTAAAAACAGGCAGATCAGAATGTAAATGAATTGCTTACCAATCACACACATGAGGATACCGAGAGCGACTGCGATCACACAAAAAATATACATGGATAAGCAAAACCAAAGAAGGTATTAAGTTAGCTGAAGGCAGAAGGATTTTATATACTTAAAGTATCTGCATTATCACTCGTGTCTACTTGTGAAATGCATCGCTACCGTATTGAATTCGTAGCCATTGGACATAGGGATGAATGTTCCGTTTCTTTATCCGTAGAAACACAAATGAGAACTAACATGAGCAAAACAAGAGAATAAAAAGGTTCTTACATGCTACTCCATCGCTCAGCTGTGACGAGTCGAGCACAGCATCTAACATAAAGTGACAAGAATTAGAACAGAAATGGTTATTTCACTAGTGAGAGAGTGTTTGGCTAAGATTATTCAATTTATAAGATGTTTTTAGAGCTTATAAGTTCATAAATTTTATATTAAAAATAAGATAAAAAGTGTCGGGTAAAGTCATATTATAAGATTTATTTCTAAATTTATAATTATATTTTATTATAATTTTTAGATATAATAATAATGAAAATAATGTAAATATTCTTAATAAAATGTAATTTTATGATGTTTATGTTTTTTTAATTATAAAAAAAATGAAGTAGCTTATAAAATATTTAAAAATAAATTGAGAATAGTTAACTTATTTTTAATGAGTTTATAAACTTTAAACACTTATTTTTGGAGCTTATAAGTTCTTTTATCCAAAAAATTATCAAACACTTATAAGAAATTTATAAGCTCCCAAGTATTTTATAAGATGTTTTGAGAAGCTTATAAATTCATCTAAATACTCTCTAAGTTTGAGATCACTAATGCACTCGGGAAATTATCATATTCTAAAATGAGCTAATTTCATGGAGATTCAAAAATAAAAACTCATCTATGGTGATTTTTCACTGGTTTATCTACTTTAAATTACAGGCATGTTCACTTTACTTGATAAGATTAAAATTTTAAAGATTATTTTGAATGATAAATTAATCAAAAGATAATTTAATAATGTGTTAATTGAGTTGGATTGTTTAATGGAATTACTTTTGTCTTTCCAAAATAGTTTTACTTCAATTTTATTATAAAAAAAATTATATATATTTTATTTATTACTTATATTTTCTCACAAATCAATACAGTAATGTCTACTATATAATTACGTTTGATATTTATTCCAAAAAATTAAATTATTGTAAATTATATTTATTTTTTCCTCACATATAAATATGAAAAAATTATATTTAATTTTCAATATCATAAAAAATATTAAACATTATCATATTAAAGGACAAAAATGTCTTTTAAATAAAATATGAAATGTGCCTGCTAAATAAGACTGTTTTATCATATCTAATGGAACGAATTATTTATCCAAAATTTTAGTCATTTAGTATCATACTCGTGTTTTATGATGGCCTTACGGATAAATTAATTAATTAATTAAGCCCAATTAGAAAAAGCCCTAGCTAAACTCATTGTAGTTTTGTAGGAAACAACCCTTTTGTAGTGAAGCAGAACAAGTTGAAATCTTCATTAAGTTTTAGAATGCCAAGAATCACCCGAACTTATGGCCTAATCAGATGCCAATGGTCTATTGCTTAACTTGAACCTAATGTGATGTTTCAATGGTTTAATTACAAAAAACAACAGATAGTATATTGATAGAATCCTCAAGAACATATTGACAGGATAGCTGGAAAACGCATTTCTTACCACATTCAACAGTATCTCCCTTCAAATTGGCACAAGCAATCACTCGGCATGCACTGCCTCCAAGATAACACATTGCTCGTCCTCTGCAGTTGGCGCAGCGCACGCTGAACCACGAAAGCTCAAATCCATACATCAGAGAGGCATGGACTTCTGAGAGAGAAACACTACTTTCATCCTTAAATGGCATTGATGTCATGGCTACCAGTTCTGTTATACACTTCTCCTTTAGATCTGATGCGCGCATGTTGCCAAGTTTCATATACGAGTGCCTCCTCCCGGAGGAGATTGAGGCATTTCTGTTGACACAATAATCGATCTCCACGAAGAGGGAACTGTTCAGGGGACTTGGGCAGCTTAAGAAAGTAATAGGTGTAACCTTATCCGGCTTAGTGCTGCCTTCTGTGTGGTAGGTTTGAGTGCTATATGGAGAACCGTATCTCAAGGATACAGAATGGTTGGGAAAGGAGCAAATGTCATTTTGTACTATTGATGCATCGGCAAGGTGGATGGTGTAGTTATGGTAATTGATTGCTTTGACACGGTATTTGTGAGAGTCGAGGTCTATAAAGGTTGTATTGTTTTCGCATGCTAGTTCATAGTTGGGATCTCCGCAATTCAGTGGATCGTCTTTCAGTCTGAAAGGGTAGCTGATGGTATGAATATCGCCACATGAAGAAGGGTCACAAGGGGGATTCTTCTTTGCATACGATGTTTGAAGGATTGACGTCAGGATCAGGAAACAGAAACATGCAAGGATGGGGCTTTTGTTGAGCATGATTTTTGGTGGTGCAGGACAGAGGTTTGGGATGATTGATGTATCACAAATGGCTGAAGAGTTGCAAATTGTGGAGATGAAGGGCCATTGTGTCAAGACATACTTATGAAGGCAAAAGGCTAGTCAATCCATCCCCACTGTGAATTCATTGTCTGAGCAAATAGGGAAGCTTGTTCACTAGTCATTTTAATTCTTCCTTTACCTAACTTCCTCCCTCATAATGGCTGTCCCAACGCCATAGGTCTGCATCATTTATGGGGCAATGAAAAATTCAGTGAACGTTTCCCTCATCTTATCCAAGCCTGGTCGAACGCTGTGGGTTGGTTGTTGACGGGAACGACGCTCAATAATTGAATGAATGCTTTACGGCAGTAAATTAAATTTTTGCAAGTCACCAATTTGAGATGAATGCAAATTGATCTAATTCAGGATGCAGAACAATAGTGACTGGTTACATTATGCTTAGATTCTCCAGCTCAGTTTGTTGCCAGTTAAAATTTAAAAATTCATGAAGTTATATTGTTAGGCAGTCAAGAAGAAAATAGGAAGGAAAAATGAAATAATTCATGTACATGGAGCACTTTTAACACTCCTTAGGTTCTTGATCTTATGTTTCACATTAGAAGACAAATTATAGCATCAACTTATATTCATTGATAACATCTGCTCATTCCATCTTCTGTCAAAATTCTTGAACAAAAAGGAAAGATATAACGCACACAATGTTTCTAATTGACAATTTAAGACACAAAAATCAGTTCAGTTGCTAACTTGCTATTAGCCTACAGGATGATAAGTCACAAGAGCCTCAGAATATGTTCAATATTGCTGCTGTAAGCCCATAACCAATGCAGGAAACATTACATATCTTAGGTAGCGTTGGTTTCATGATAGAGTAAGGATACTTTATCAATTGAACATGATGTACCCCAGGTTTGATCCTTAGTTCCAGCAACAAATGGTGACCAAGAGGGTCGAGGAAGAATTTTGCAGAAGATGGTCTTCACCTTCAAGCATTTCCACCACTTTATTCATTGGTGGGCAATCATCTAGACTCATCTGTATGTACCATTGTCTAGTGATTTTCCTTGCCTGATCATTCACATCACTGTCACTTTCATCAGCAGCGTTTCCAACTTCAATGTCGTTACCTTCGTTGAGGGGATCATATATCCAATATGGGAAATACTGGCTAGAGTTCTCATCATTTGCTATCAAGTCTCTCTTTAGCCCTACCATTTCCATCAGCAGCATTCCAAAGCTATAGACATCCGCCCTGTTAGCGACTCTACTGAACCCTCTATTAACGAGTTCCCGAGCGACATAGCCTATGGTTCCTCGTGCAGCAGTGAGGGTCATGGTGTTTCTTTGTGTGGAGTAGAACTTTGCAGGCCCAAAGTCGGATATTTTTGGGATGAAGTTATCATTAAGAAGTATGTTACAAGGAGTGATGTCAAAATGTAGGATTTGAATGTCACAGCCTCCGTGCAAATACCAATCTCGCGAGCGACCCCAATTGCTATCTCATACTTCTTCTCCCAACTCAAAGAATTCGTCCTTTCTTGACTAAAGATGTACTTGTCAAGTGAACCATAAGGCATAAAGTCATAGACCACGGTATGCTTAGATCTTTCTGCACAATATCCAACTAGTGTAACTACATTTATGTGATGGATCCTTGCAATGGTTGCAACTTCATTGATGAAGTCTTGCCCATCTGCTTTTGACTTGTCAAGTACTTTAACTGCCACATCATGGCCACCTCAAAGGTTTTCTCTATAAACAGAACCATAACCTCCTCCACCCAGTTTTTCTTGAAAGCCTCTTGTCATCTTATTTATGTTTGAGTAGGAGTACCTAATGGGCATGAGGTTGTTTTGACTTTCTAGAAAGCCTTCTATTTCATCAAAAATCCACAGTTGCCTTCTTCGAAATTTGTAGATTTAAGCCTCAACAAGCTAGGAATTCCAATGATGATCCTTGGTGCAACGTAGACCCCTGCTGGAAGATACAGTTAGTGGCATTTTCTTGACAGAATAGAATTGCTGATATAAGTTTCCAGCATGCTTGTATAAAAATATCATTTTATTGCATGCGTAAAATGACAAAAGTTGATGAGAACTGGGAAATTTGAAAATGAGACAAATCTAAGCTTGAAATTCAGTAGAATCTAGTGTAAAACAAGCAGCATGTTTAATTGAAGACTCCTTTCATCTCAAGTTTCAGTGTTTATCCTAACTAGAAAACTGATAGAGAATGAAAGATGTAGTGCAAGATAAATTAAAAGGCAAATGCACCAACAATGAGCATAAGAGTCGAAAGATCCCCTGCAAATACACCATAGATATAAATGATGAGCAAACAAGACAAAACTTATTCGAGTAATCTCAGTATTCAGAGTAAACTTCATCCCACTTGCCTACATGTATCCTCGTTTTCACTCTTCTATATTCATAAACAGAAACTGGGACTGAAGACAAACAAGTTTAAGAGTTCTTACCGTTAACTGCATAGAATAACCATCTCGACCGTCTGATGTGGACTGCATTCAGCAAAATACAAAAGCATTAGAAAGGAAAGAGTAATGATGCAATCAGAACTCACGAGGCATATGTATGATGAATCGTTCAATGTCATGCGTAATATTGATGCTATAACTAACAAGGGAATGCATAACTTAACATTTATTATACGTTGATCAACTATGACAATAGGATGTTGAAAGGAATTCTGCATAAAATGAGATAACATGAACGTAACAAGGCAAATGCACCTTCTGTTCTTCCCACAGTTGAAGTAAACTTTGATGAACAATATATAAAGCAGAACTCGAACGGGTAGCCACATGTAAAATCATCTTCATTGACATCAAAATCGCCAAGATGTCATCACTATAAGATCCACTCTACGCTTATCTTCTATATCTGAGACCTCCAAGTGGCCAACGCTAACATATGCTCGTCGTCCACTGGATGAACTCAAGGCATCACAATGAGTAGTTTCGGTTAATAAGAGGGATGAATTCTTCGACGGAAATCGGCAACTCATGAATGTAATAGGCCATGCCACATGCGTAGGTTCTAATAAACTGGAATTATTGGGGTTGAGTGTGCTGTAGGGATAACGACGGCCTTAACCGTAGGGAGCATCAAAGTTGTAATCATACAGAGAGTGTTGTGGGAAGGAGCAGCTGCTGTTTTGTATGGCGACATCAGCCAGCTTGATGGTGGTGTTGTGGCAATTTATGGCTTGCGCGCGGTATTTCTGGGAATTTAGATATACCAAGGTGGTGTTATTTTCACATGCTAACTCATAACAGGGAACACCACAGTGCTTTGGATCATCTTTCAGTCGAAAAGGGTAGCTGATACTTGTGATACTGCCACAGGCAGAAGGGTCACAGAGATGGTTAATCTTCTTTGCATAAGATGGTTGAAGGAAATGGACTAAAATCAGAAGAGACGATAAGCTCGTGAGAAAAAGGTTATGATTGAGCATGATTCTCGGTGTTGCTGGAGGGGAACCAGGGTGGAAGATGCCACGGGAAAGAGATCAATACACACTCCAAAAATGAAGGAGCAAGAGTAGGGAAGTGCAGATGGTCAAGTCTTCTGCAAAATGACCAAAAGGAGAAACAGTCGAGCCTGTTAACAGGCTCCAATTCTTTCTTATTACTAAAAAGAAAGTTCACCCACATGATAACCTTTCTTTGGTGAAAAATCTGTTACTAAATAGAAAAATTGTTACACGACGTGGGATGAAGGTCACTCATTGTCTTCAATGACGCTTTCTCCCCCACCCCAACAAGAGGCCCGCACTGTTTGAAGGATGGGAGGAAGTCAAACGGGAAGATACCTTGTCAGTAAAAATTTGATCCCTAAGTTTGAGAATTGTGGTGTGTTTTGGAAAAAATATCGAGGGAGAGCCATCTTGTCACTGTCTACAACCTCAGTTTTACCGCGTTCGGGTCCCCCACTTTAGACAATCTCGTATTTAGCAGTAGTCGTTGCCCAAGTAATAAGTTACGATCCTTCCTCGCCTTGCTCTACGGGTCTTTTACTTTGTTCACTGCACGGGTAACAATCATTTCTTG
The DNA here is from genome assembly GCA_019155195.1 of Avicennia marina. Classification (NCBI taxonomy): domain Eukaryota; kingdom Viridiplantae; phylum Streptophyta; class Magnoliopsida; order Lamiales; family Acanthaceae; genus Avicennia; species Avicennia marina. The sequence goes on from CM032773.1 coordinate 12,057,874, forward strand.
TCTCGTTCACCTTTCGCTTTGGAAGCACACGTCTTTTGTTTTTGGAATCGCGCTTTCATCGATTTAGTTGACATTGGTTATGAGTACAATGTACTCACATAAGCTCATTGTGATGAGTCTTTCATTTTCTTTTTCATACTTTTATTTATTTTTTTATTTGAATTTTCCTTTTACGCTTTAGTAATAATTTGGCTTCCCTTCTTTCTCCTCTTTTTTTAAAATTATTTTATTTTTTTTGCATTGTTTTTTTTTTCATTTTTTCAAGACATTTTACTTGAAACATAAGCAAATTAAATTTATTTTGATAATTATCTTTTTTTTATAAATTTATTATGTTGTATTTTTAAGTATATTTGATAATATCAATTTGTTATTTATAAAAATAATGTACAATATATTTAGTTACATTCACTTGTTATTTTTATTTTTAATATTTGAAAATCATTAATTAGAATAATGAAGATGGATTCAAAGTAGAAAACAATCCCTTCAATGGCGCCTTTGGAGTTCCATTCAGACATAATCGATCACTTAATCCAACATTTGATCTTCAACTTAAAAAAATTTTAGTTATATCTCATTCTATTCATACATGTGTATGTCAATAATTCATATTGACGACTCGTTTTGAAATGACAACTCAAAAAACCCTTTCATCACTCTCTTCATGTCCTCTCTAAACCCAACTAGTGGGGATTTGAAAGCTTGATCATGTCTAAGGCCTCAAAAGAAAGTGTCTCTCACTAATTTAATCTTACGGATCCTAACATAGACGAGAATTTGTCTGGTATATGTTCAAGTTGTTCAAATTTTAATGTCCTTTGGTTTCACGTTGAAATACTTATTATTTTCATTCCTATATAATCTTATGAGCAATCTGAATCTATTAGGATTTGTTTAACTATTTTTATATATCTTATGTGATTTTGAGTGTAGTATGAATGAATTGAGTTTGAACAGCCACTCAGCTCAATAATTACTTGAATATTAATAGTTTCAATTCTATAAAATTTAAAATCAAGCTATGATCCGGGTTAAATAACAAAATTGAGTTTAGAAATATTGTTTTAAGTCTAAGTTTGAATTTGATTAGACTATAAATATTATTAAGTCTAATCAAGATTGAGTTGAGTATCTTATTTTATTCACACCTTCATCTACATTTGCACCGGAGTTGAGGGTGGGCTTGCAACCAAGTTTTCAACATTTTTGTGTATTCTCCATATGCATTCATTTTTAAAAATTCAGGGATAGCGAGTACCATAAGCTGTATTCAAAAAATTGTGAATTATAAAAAGAATAGTTCAAAAGTGTTTTTTAAAAAAATTGTGTGGATGTGTGTCTGAATGTATATAAAAGAGAAATAGATCATAGTTGATCTTTACACACTGCATTTGCTTTATCCTAAAGTTTATTCATTCGTTAAGCTAACTTAATCTCACATATTGCAAGGTATATAGCTTGCTGCTTCAGTTTTACTTTGCCATTTAGTAGTCGAAAGCTTTGAGCTTACTGATTTTAAGACGTAGAAGAGGAAGTATCATACTTAATCCCTATTCTAACAAGATCATTTAGAAATAACAAAATTTAATGTGCCATCTTTCCATTTGTTTGATACATGCATCAAGTGTGCCTTGACTACTAGTATGTTACTATGAACACAAAGCATTGTAGTCAGTTATTGTTACCATAAAGAACTTTTGATTGTATTATATTAGAATGAGTAGTATGTTTCATTATAAAATTTTGATAGTATAAAAGTTTTGATTTATTTGAATTTGTATATTTATATATGTATAAGATTTATAATGATGATGGAATAATACGGTAATATATAGAGATAATGATTAATTTTTATTAGAGTATAAATGTGTTTAAATATAAGTGTATATGTATATACAGGGGTATTGATTTAATTGTTAATAAATGTAATAATTAAAGAATAAATAGTTAATTATATATATAAGAGAAAAATAATTTGAATTTAAATTTGAATGAAAATTTTATTGAATAGTATATTTGGTTGCGTAAAGTTTGCTAGGATGAAAAGAGATTGAAAGTAGTTTAACAAGCACAGCCCTTACAAGTTAAAACTGCAGTAACAAAAAGGACTGCAAAAGCCTACTGCTTTCATATAAGGAGTATGATAATACAATAAGGTGGCAAAATTAGATGAATCTGCTCCCCATGTTTGATTCCCATTCCGCACAATCTGATCAGATGCTGAAGGTTAAGGGGGACTTGCAGAAGCCCATCTTCTCCTTCAAGCATCTCCACAGCTCTACTCATTGTAGGTCGATCACTCGGAGCCATCTGTATGCACCACAGACCAACAACTACCATCTTCCTCCTAATTTTTCTTGCCCAATCATCAATGTCCTCGTCTCCATCTCCAACTCCAATGTCCTTGCCTTTGTTGAAACAATCATAAATCCAATTAGGAAAATACTGACTGCAGTTTTCACTATATGCACCCATGTTCCTATATAGGCCTACAATTTCCATCAGCAGCATTCCGCAGCTATAGACATCTGTCTTGCACGAAACCCTGCAGATGCTTATGTTAACGAGCTCCGAAGCCGCATAACCTATAGTCCCCCGAGAAGCGGTCACCGTCACATTAGAGTTCTTGTTTGAGTAATACTTCACGATCTAAAAATCTGATATTTTGGCGTTGAAGTTGCGAACTAGCAGAATGCTGTGAGGCTTGATGTCAAAATGTAGAATCCTAATGTCAGCCTTGGTGCAAATAATCGATGCCTTGTGCCACACCAACCACAATCTCATGCTTCCTCGGCCAACTCAAAGATGTTGCACTTTCTTGACTTGAGATGTACTTATCAAGTGAGCCATTAGGCATGAAGTCATACACAAGTGCACACCTGGAATTTTCAGCACAGTATCCTATAAATTTAATCTCATTAGTGTGATGGATCCTTCCAATTGTTGCAACTTCATTGATGAAGTCCTGTCCATTTCTTTTGAGACTGCTTAGTACCTTTACTGCTACGTCATAGCCACTTCTTTGCTTTCCTTTCTAGACAGAACCACAACCTCCTTCCCCTAATTTTGTCGAAAACCTCGTTGTCTTCTTTATGTCTGAGTAGGAGTACCTCATTGGCATAAGGTTACTTTGATTCTGCAGAAAGCCTTTTATGGCATCAAACTTCGACACATGCCTTCTTTGGAATTTGTATATGAAAAGCCTCAATAAGAAAGGAATTCCAATTACTATCCTTGCTGCAAGGCTGTAACCTGTAAGCATACATTATGAAGGCAATCTTGAATAATTAAAGCATTTTTAGTTCGTTTTCTTTTCCTCATTAAAATAGACAGATCAGAAGGTCAATGAAGGGCTTACCAATCACGCATACGAGGATACTGAGAGCAACTGCAGTCACACAAAATATACATTGATAAGCAAAACCAAAGAAGGGAATGCTCAAGGTGAAAGGATTTTATTCACTTTATGCATCTGCATTGTCACTTGTGTCTTTTTGTAAAATGCATCACTACTGTATTGAATTCTGTAGCCATTGGACATAGGGATGAAAGTTCAGTTTCCTTAATATGAACTTAAAAATCCATAGAAACACAAATAAGAAATCACACGAGCAAAACAGGAGAGTAAAAAAGTTCTTACATTCTACTCCGTCGCTCAGCTGTAATGGGCGGAACACAGTCTCTGGAATAAAGCCACAAGAATTAGAATAGAAATGGTTGAGAATTTCACGAGTAACTTTGAGATCACTACTGCACTTGAGAAATTACCATATTCTAAAATGAGCTAATTTTTTGGAGACTTGGAAACGCAAACTCATCTGTGGTGATTCTTCTTTACATTAGCTAAACTCTTTGTAGTTTAGTAGGAAACAACCCTTTTATAGTGAAGCAGAACAAGTCAATCTAAGTAATCTCCATTTTGACTGCCAAGAATCAGCAGAACTAATGGCCTAATCAGAAGACAATGATCCACTGCTTACCTTGAACCTAATGTGATGTCTGTCCACTTAATTTGGCATGAGATTCAACTATTTAAATGGATGACGCAAATGATAGTAAAGTGATAGAATCCTCAGGAATATACGGACATGATAGCAGCAAAAAAACACAATTCTCACGACATTTAATGGTATTTCCCTTCAAATAGCCACAAGCAATCACTTGGCATGTATTGCCATCAAGCCAAAACATTGCTCGTCCTCTGCAGTTGGCGCAACGCACGCTGAACCACGAAAGCTCAAATCCATACAGCACAGAGGCGTGGATTTCTAAAAGAGAAACACAACTTCGATCCTTAAATGGCATTGATGTCATGACCACCAGGTCTGTTCTACACTTCTCCTTTAGATCTGATGCGTCCACGTTGCCAACTCATATATATGAGTGCCTTCTATGGGAAAAGATTGAGGCGTTTTCGTTGACACATTAGTCGGTCTGCACGAACATGGAACTGTTCAAGGGACTGGGGCAGCTCAAAAAAGTATTAGGCGTTACCATATCAAGCTTAGTGCTGCCTGCTGCGGAGTAGGCTTGAGTGCTATACGGAGAACCACATCTCAAAGATAGAGAATGGTTGGGAAAGGAGCAAATGTCATTTTGTACTATTGATTCATCAGCAAGGTGGACGGTATAGTTTTGGTAATTGATTGCTTTGACACGGCATTTGTGAGAGTCGAGATCTATAAAGGTTGTATTGTTTTCGCATGCTAGTTCATAGTTAGGATCTCCGCAATTCATTGGATCGTCTTTCAGTCTGAAAGGGTAGCTGATGGTATGAATATCGCCACATGAAGAAGGGTCACAAGGGGGATTCTTCTTTGCATACGATGTTTGAAGGTTCGATATCAGATTCAGGCCACAGAAACATGCAAGGATGAGGCTCTTGCTAAGCATGATTTTTTGTGGTGCACGATAACGCTTGGGATGATTGATGTATCACAAATGGCTGAAGAGTTTCAAATTGTGGAGATGAAGGGCCATTGTGTCAAGAAATATTCATGAAGGCAAAGGGCTAGTCAATCCATCCCCACTGCAAATTCAATATCTTAAGCCATAGAGAAGCTTGTTCGCATGTCATTTTAATTCTTCCTTTGCCGAACTTCCTCCCTCATAATGGCTGTCCCAACGCCACAAGTCTGCAACATTTATGGGGCAAAGAAAAATTCAGCGAACGATTCCCTCAGCTTATCCAAGCCTGGTCGAAGTCTATGGGTTAGTTGTAGACAGTAATGACACTCAATAATTGAACGAAAGCTTTACAGCAGTAAATTAAATTTTTGCAAGTCACCAATTTCATATGAATGCAAATTCATCTAGTACAAGATGCAGAATAACGAGTTGACACCATTATCGGAATCGACAGGCCGCAGAAATATTATGTCTGTCCTTTGAAATATCATTGTGAACATTATACTTGCGTAATAGGAATAGACAAATCAAGTTTCGGTAGACTAATCCACTAAGTTTAGCTTGAAATGCAAATGTTAAGTTTCTTACACAAGAGGGTGAAAAGAGAAAAGTATTGGACAATGAAAATGTCTGTTTTCCTCATCTATGTATTCATCATCTTCTCCTTTCCAATGCTTGGAATTGGAATGGAAGACTGTAAGCCGACCAGATGCAGAAAAGGCAGCCCGAAAATTCAGTTTCCTTTCAGGCATAAGTACCTACACAGAGAAGGTTGTGGCTATCCAGGTTTTGATTTATATTGTGACAACAATGGTGGACCAGTGCTCAAGCTGCCTGCATCAGTTGAGGTTTCAGCGAAGAAAATTGACTCTGTATCTCAAAAGCTTCTCTTTTATGATCCAGGAAGATGTCCGCCTCAAAAGCAGGTATGGTGTCTGCTATGTTCCTCAAAAAGCTTCTCTTTTATGAGTTTCCGCTATCATTCAAAATCTATGCATTTTCATCTTTTAGAATTCTCTAACACTATGAATGGTGTCTGCTATGTTGCATGTCTTACCATTATGTAGGTGCGACCATAGGTTCTTTTCTCTTTGTGGCAGCACTTGCTGCTCTGTATTATTTTTGCTGCTCAGTTAGAACATACAAAGAGAACCAAGCGAAGATTGAAACATTTTTGGAAGATTACAAAGCCCTGAAACCAACACGATTTGCCTCTGCTGATATAAGGAGGATCATTAATCATTCAGATGAAAAATTGGGTGAAGGAGGTTATGGAGTTGTTTACAAAGGAAAGTTATCTGATAACGTCTATGTTGGCGTGAAAGTTCTCCATAATTGCAAGGAAAATGGAAAGGTGTTCATAAATGAAGTTCGGATAATGGGGAGAATTCACCATGTCAATGTGGTACACTTGGTTGGCTTTTGTGCTGAAGGACTTGCGCGGGCGAGCTCTAGGATATGAGTTCCTTCATATGGTTCTCTAGAAAAGTTCATCTTCCTTGAGGGTCCTAAGAGAAAATCACTCAGCATGGAACAGCTCCAAGACATTGCTCTTGGGATAGCCAAATGCATTGAGTATCTCCACCAAGATTGTGATCAGCAGATCCTACACTTGGACATCAAGCCCCAAAACATCTTGTTAGAAAACAACTTCAACCCGAAGATCTGTGATTTTGGTCTTGCCAAGTTGTGTTCCAAGGAACAAAGCGCTGTTTCAGTTACTGCTGGTAGGGGAACAATGGGCTACATTGCACCTGATGTGCTGTGAAGGACCTTTGGGTGAGTGTCCAAAAAGTCAGACATCTATAGCTTTGGAATGCTGTTGCTTAAAATGGTTGGAGGGAGGAAGAATGAAGATGTAACGATGAACACAAGCCAGGTGTACTTCCCCCAATGGATTTGCAATCATCTTAACAAAGAAAAGATCATGGTGCAAATTACAGAAGGTGATGAATCTGAAACAAATGAGGAAGCTTGCCATAGTAGGAACGTGGTGCATTCAATAGTATCCAGCAGACCGCCTGTCCATGCAAGTGGTTATTCAAATGTTGGAAGGAGATGGAGGCAATCTCACCACGCCCACCAATCCTTTCCCACCCACAAATGCAGCAAACACCACGGCAGGAATTTCTGAAAGACCTTATCAAACTGAATTGGCATTCCCATCAGAATCACAGTAAATTCATATGTACCATTGCCTGGTATGTTAGCAGATGTATTGCTCTCACTGCTTTGCTTCCAATGTGGAGGGACTAATTTTAAGTTTTCTAACTATATTTCTTTAGGTTGGACTAATGAAGTGACTGGTTACATTATGCTTAGATTCTCAGCTTTCAGTTTGTTGCCAGCTAAAATTTAAAATTCGTTAAGTTATATTTTTAGGCACTCAAGAAGAACATAGAAAGGGAAAATGAAATAATTCAAGTAAATGAAGCAGTTTTAACACTCCTTAGGTTCTTGATCTTGTATTTCACATTAGAAGACAAATTATAGCATCAACTTATATTCATTGATAACTTATGCTCATTCCATCTTCTGTCATAATACTTGAACAAAAAGGAAAGAAATAATGCACATATTATTTCTAAGTGACAATTTAAGACCCAAAAATCAGTTCAGTTGCTAACTTTCTATTAGCCTATAGGACGATAAGTCACAGGAGCCTCAGATTATTTTCAATATAACTGCTATAAGCCCATAACCAGTGCAGGAAACATTAAATATCTTAAGTAGTGTTGGCTTCATGACAGAGCAACGACACTGTATCAGTTGAACATGATGTACCCCAGGTTTGATCCTTAGTTCTTGCAACAAACGGAGACTGAGAGGGTCGAGGAGGAATTTTCAGAAAATGGTCTTCACCTTCAAGCATTTCCACCACTTTATTCATTGGTGGGCGATCATCTGGACTCATCTGTATGCACCACAAGGCAACTATTGTCATCTTTTTAGTCATTTTCCTTGCATGATCATTCAAATCACTGTCACTTTCATCAGCAATGTTTCCAACTTCAATGTCCTTGCCTTCTTTGAAGCAATCATATATCCAATATGGGAAATACTGGCTAGAGTTCTCATCATTTGCTGTCAAGTCTCTTTTTAACCCCACCATTTCCATCAGCAGCATTCCAAAGCTATAGACATCTACCTTATAAGAGAGCCTACCGAGCCCTCTGTTGATGAGTTCTGGAGCAACATAGCCTATGGTTCCTCGAGCAGTCGTTAGGGTCACAGTGTTCTTTTGTGTGGAGTAGAACTTTGCAAGCCCAAAATCTGATATTTTTGGGATGAAGTTATCATCAAGAAGTATGTTGTGAGGCTTGATGTCAAAATGCAAGATCTGAATGTCACAACCTTGGTGCAAATACCCGATCCCACGGGCCACCCCAATCGCAATCTCACATTTCTTCTTTTGACTCAAAGAATTCATCTTTTCTTGACACAAGATGAACTTGTCAAGTGAACCATTAGACATGAAGTCATAGACAAGGGCACGCTTAGATCTTTCTGCACAATATCCAGCTAGTCTAACTACATTTATGTGATGGATCCTTCCAATGGTTGCAACTTCATTGATGAAGTCTTGCCCATCTTCTCTTGACTTGCTAAGTACTTTAACTGCCACATCAAGGCCACTCCGCAGCTTTCCTTTGTAAACAGAACCATAACCTCCTTCGCCTAGTTTTTCACGAAAGCCTCTTGTCATCTTCTTTATATCTGAGTAGGAGTACCTGATGGGCATGAGGTTCCTCTGGCTCCTCAGAAAGCCTTCTATTTCATCAAAAATCCACAGATGCCTTTTTCGGAATTTGTAGATTAAAAGTCCCAACATGCAAGGAATCCCAATGATGATCCTTGCTACAATGCTGAACTCTGCAGGAAAATACAATAACTGGGATGTTCTTGACAAGCTTAGTTTGCTGATATAAGTTTCTAGCATGCTTATACAACTGTATTTTTCATTTTTTGTATGTATAATAGGATAAGGTTCATGAGGATTGGGAAATTAGGAAAGAAGACAAATCTAAGCTTGAAATTCAGTGGAATCTAGTCTAAAACAAGTAGCCTGATTAATTTAGAACTCTTTTCATCTCAAATTTTAGTATTTATCCAAACTAGAAAACTGATACAAATGAGATATTTAGTGCAAGATAAATTAAAGACGAACCAACGATGCCCTCAAGGAGATCCAAGAAAATGCCTGCAAATGCACCATAAATAGGAATTTTAAGCTAAGAAGATATAAGGAATTTGAGAAGATGGTCCCTGCAAATACATAGATAGCCCTTGCAAATAGAAAATGAGACTGAACAAGACAAAAAGTTTTAAGAATTCTTACTGTAAACTGCAAGTAGCCATCGGAAGTGATCTGCATTCCCCAGATTACAAAAGCATCAGACAAGAAGGTCAAAGGAATTCTAATTTCAAGTGCAATGTCGAAATTAGAAGTGATAATCAGGCATATGCGCGATCTGTTATTTAGTTTTGATTGTAGCGCTGAAGCTACAACTGACAAGGACATGTATGATTTGTTATACATTGTAAGTTGCTACACTATTCAAATAGGATGTCGAAAGGAATTCTGCATTAAATGAGATAACATGAAGGGTAACAGGCATAAGTGCCTTGTATTCTTACCAGCGCCACGGATCCTAACAGGGCAAAAATCGTAGCATTTAACTTTTTTAAGAGAATCATCTAGTTCACAAGCTGATACCCGACGGCTCTCATTACAGCGCCAAGCATACCACGAGAGCTCAAACCCATAGATCAGAGAATCGTGTATTTCCAAAAGTGATATATTGCTATAATTTCTAAATTGCCAAGATGTCATCACTATGAGGTCTACTCTACACATATCTTCTACATCTGCGACACTCAAGTGGCCAATTCTTAGATATGTACGCCTTCCATTGGATGAACTCGAGGCATCACAACGAGTTGTTTCGATTGAGATGGAAGAATTCGTCAACGGATATAGGCAGCTCATGAATGTGATAGGCCATGCTACATCAGTTGAGCTGGAATTATTGGGGTTGCGTGTGCCGTAGGGATAACCATTCTCATACGCATATCGATAATAAAAATGGCCGTCGTAACGAGGAGGAAGGTTGTACTCATATAGAGAATGATGTGGAAAGGAGCAGCTGCTGTTTTGAATGGCAACATCAGCCAGCCTGATGGTGGTGTTGTGGTAATTGATGGCTTGCACGAGGTATTTCTGGGAATTCAGATATACCAACGTGGTGTTGTTCTCACATGCTAACTCGTAACTGTGAACACCACACTGCTTTGGGTCATCTTTTAGTCGGAAAGGGTGGCTGATATTTGTAATACTGCCACAGCTAGAAGGGTCGCAGGAATGGTTAATCTCCTTTGCGTGAGATGGTTGAAGGAAATGAACTAAAATCAGAAGAGACGATAAGCATGTCAGAAGGAGGTTATGATTGAGCATGACTCTTGGCGGTGCCGGAGAGGAATCAGGAGGGAAGACGCTACGGGAGACAGACCAGTACACACTCCAAAAATGAAATTCTGTTAAATGCTACGACGCCAATGGTCAATTATTCGATGAAGACGGTCACTCATTGTCCGTTTTTTTTTTTCAATGCAAGTGGAATTTTCAATGATGCCTCCTCCGCCACGCTAATAATCAGCTAATAGTACTCTCTTTCTGTCTTTCCATTTTTTTTATTCTTAATTTTGTTACGCGAGTGGAATTTTCAACGGTACACCCCCCACCCACCCAACATTAGCCATGTGACTCCAAGAGGCCCCACACGGTTGCAAGGACGGGGATTTGGCCCGCCTGGCTTTGAAAGTCAAACGGGACCATACCTTGTCAGGAATCGAAAAAATATCTAAGGAGAGCCATCCTCAGTGTCTTGTCTTGGGCAGCAGTCGTGGCCCAAGTAACAAGTTACACTCCTTGCACGTCTTGCTCGTCGTTTCCCACACGTCTTGTACTTTGGTCACTCGCAAGTAACAATCTGTTCTTGTCTTGGCCACCATTTGCAACACGTCTTTGATTTGGCCTTGGCCACCATTTGCTACATGCTTTTAGTGGAGGGCGTCACTTGGGCAAACGAGTGACGAGAAACAGTCAAGCCTGTCAACACGCTCCGATACATTCTTATTACTAAATTGAAAGTTCACCCTTTGCAGCGAGTTTTCATTTGTACAGTAATTCTATCAAATGTCACAGGCCCCGATTCATTCTTTAAAAAAAAAATCTATTATTAAAGAGAAAAAATGTTGATGATGCTAATATTGTACTTTCCTGTTCCTTTTTTCACGCAAGTGGAATTTTCAATGCTACATCCTCGACCACCCCAAGAACAGCTACGTGATTCCAAGAGGTCCACACGGTTCCAAGGACGGGGAAAAGTCTCGCTATGTTTGGCCCTGCCTTGCTTTGGAAGTCAAACCAGAAGATACCTTGTCGGGAAAAATCTGATCCTGAGTTTGAGAATTGTGGTGGGTTTAGGAAAAAATATCCAAGGAGGGTCACCATCATTGTCTAAATTCTCAATTTTACCGCGTTACGTGCCCCCACTTTAGACAATCCAGTATTTAGAAGTCCTCGTTGCACAAGTGACGAGGAAATGGCCCGTAAACCCATTCTCAAGGAAATTTCTACGACAATTTTTGGTGGCCCTTTTTCCCCGACGTAGACGTGAAGCGTGCTTCTGATCACAAGGTAGTGTGCACTTGTTTCTCTTTAGTTATTTCTTCTCCATGAATAATTATTTCTAAGCTTTCTATTTATTTTTGATGATTTCTCCTCTCTAGAGTTAGTTATTTGCACAATCATGTTATGTTACCCCAAATGTTTATTTTATTTTAAAAATAATTGAAAGCCCAAATTTTCTCTATTTAATTTTCTTAAAAGGAGGCGGATATCTTGTTTTATTTCATGATGTTGTCTTTATAACATTGGAGCTATATGTTAAATTAAGTTACTTCTCATTTATAATATTTTAGTAATTTTTATTTCATAATATCGTTTTATTAATTTTTAATATGTTAGACTTGTTATTGTTACTCGTTATCAATACACTTTTGTTTTCTTTACAAACAATTACAGAAAAAAACAATAATACCAACAATTACTACATTTACATCAACTACATTATAGCCAAGACATTTAAATATAATTAACAATTACATTAAGAATATTCCATACACATTAAAATGCCTTCACTTCCCCATCTGGTTGACTTACAGTCATCTGTTCCCATTCCAAACATGGAAAAGGAAAGTACGGCAAAAAGAGAGATGAGGAAAAGAGGCATGTTTGTTGTCCAATGCTTCTCTTCTCAGCCCCCATGTCCTTTTTAGAACAACTCTTGCATAGGAAACTTAATGTGCAGTTCAAGCTAGTTTTTGTTGGGAAACAAATATGAGTTAGAAAAAGTGGCATCCCACATTGGTAGAAAAAGAGAAAAGTGACTTGTATATAAAGTGGATACTTGACCCATAACTCACAGCCTTAAGGTTTTGGGTTAATACATGGTGTCAAGCCCACTTATATACGTGTCACGTACAGGCCCGTGAACGGTTCTCCCCGATTTCGTTGGGCTCCGCTCCAGGCCCAACATACGTTGTTCATGGGTGATGCTCCCAATTTGATTGGGCTTCTCCTCTGGCCCAATAAGGTTCAATCAGAGTTTGTTGTCGGGCCCACCACACTCCCAACAAGTGGTATCAGAGCTGATGGTTCAGCTTGGGACGAGTATGAAGACGATTCTCGGTGATCGCATGGGAGGTTCATATCCTATTGAAGGCCCACAGAAGTGATGAGCATGCAAAGTGTGCTCAGAGAACTCATGGGAAGCCCATACCCCATGGAAGGAAGGCCCACAAAAGTGATGAGCATGTAAAGTATGCTCAAAGAACTCATGGGAATACCCCATGGAAGGATGCCCACAAAAAGTGATGGGCATGTAAGTGTGCTCAAGACCATGGGAAGGCCCATACCCCATGGAAGGAAGGGCCCACATAATGATGGAGCATTGATGAGCAAACTTTGGTGCATGAGCATGCAAAGTGTGCTCAGAGGCACTCATGGGAGCCCATATCCCATGGACAAGGAAGGCCCATCCAAAAGTGATGGGCATGTAAAGTGTGCTCAAACGAACTCATGCGGAAGCCATACCCCATGGAAGAAAGGCCCCACAGAATTTGATGGGGCATTGATGAACAAATCTTAGTGAAAAACGTGAGATACTTAAAAGTTTCTGGATTGCAGGTAGGTAGCAAGTGAAGAGAAAAATTTCTGAATTGAGGGGGAGCATAGTGGAAGATAGAAGAAACTCATATTTGAGGGGGAGATTGTTAGGAAACAAATATGAGTTAGAAAAAGTGGCATCCCACATTGGTAAAAAAAGAAGAAAGTGACTTGTATATAAAGTGGATACTTGACCCATAACTCACAGCCTTAAGGTTTTGGGTTAATACATGGTGTCAAGTCCACTTATATACGTGTCACGTATAGGCCCGTGAACGGTTCCCCCCGATTTCGTTGGGCTCCGCTCCAGGCCCAACATACGTTGTTCATGGGTGATGCTCCCAATTTGATTGGGCTTCTCCTCTGGCCCAATAAAGTTCAATCAGAGTTTCTAATCGGGCCCGCCGCGCTCCCAACAAAGTGGTATCAGAGCTGATGGTTCAACTTGGGATAAGTATGAAGACGATTCTCGGTGATCGCATGGGAAGCCCATACCCCATGGAAGGAAGGCCCATAGAATTGATGGGTATTGATGAACAACTTAGTGATGAGCATGCAAAGTGTGCTCAGAGAACTCATGGGAAGCCCATAGCCCAATAAGATTCAATCAAAGTTTGTAGTCGGGCCCGCCGCACTCCCAACAAGTGGTATCAGAGCTGATGGTTCAGCTTGGGGACGAGGTATTGAAGACGTTCTCGGGATCGCATGGGAGGTTTCAATCTCATTAAAGGCCAAGAAGTGTAATTATGAGCATGCCACGTGGCTCCGAGAACTCATTGGGAAGCCCAACCCACAAAAAAGTGATGGGCATATAAAGTATGCTCAAAGAACTCATGGGAAGCCCATACCCCATGGAAGGAAGGCCCACAGAATTGATGGGCATTGATGAGCAACTTGGTGATGAGCATGCAAAGTGTGCTCAGAGCACTCATGGGAAGCCCATACCCCATGGAAGAAAGGCCCACAAAAGTGATGGGCATGTAAAGTGTGCTCAAAGAACTCGTGGGAAGTCCATACCCCATGGAAGGAAGGCCCATAGAATTGATGGGCATTGATGAACAACTTAGTGAAAAACCGTGAGATACTTAAAAAAAGTTTCGAGGAGGAGCAAGTGAAATAAAATTTCTGATTGAGGGGGAGCAAGTGGAAGAAACTCATATTTGAGGGGGAGATTGTTGGGAAACAAATATGAGTTAGAAAAAGTGGCATCCCACATTGGTAGAAAAAGAAGAAAGTGACTTGTATATAAAGTGGATACTTGACCCATAACTCACAGCCTTAAGGTTTTGGGTTAATACATGGTGTCAAGCCCACTTATATACGTGTCACGTACAGGCCCGTGAACGGTTCTCCCCGATTTCGTTGGGCTCCGCTCCAGGCCCAACATACGTTGTTCATGGGTGATGCTCCCAATTTGATTGAGCTTCTCCTCTGGCCCAATAAGGTTCAATCAGAGTTTGTTGTCGGGCCCGCCGCGCTGACAACAAACTCTGATTGAACGTTATTGGGCCAGAGGAGAAGCTCAATCAAATTGGGAGCATCACCCATGAACAACGTATGTTGGGCCTGGAGCGGAGCCCAACGAAATCGGGGAGAACCGTTCACGGGCCTGTACGTGACAAGTATATAAGTGGGCTTGACACCATGTATTAACCCAAAACCTTAAGGCTGTGAGTTATGGGTCAAATATCCACTTTATATACAAGTCACTTTTCTCTTTTTCTACCAATGTGGGATGCAACTTTTTCTAACTCATATTTGTTTCCCAACAATCTCCCCCTCAAATATGAGTTTCTTCCACTTGCTCCCCCTCAATCAGAAACTTTCTTCCACTTGCTCCCCCTTTAATCAGAAACTTTTTGAGTATCTCACGGTCTCACCAAGTTGCTCATCAATGCCCTTCAATTCCGTAGGCCTTCCTTCCATGGGGTATGGGCTTCCCATGAGATCTTCGAGCACACTTGCATGCCCATCACTTCCGTGGGCCTTCGATGGGATTTGAACCTCCCATGTGATCACAACCGTCTTCATACTCGTCCCAAGCTGAACCATCAGCTCTGATACCACTTTGTTGGGAGCGCGGCGGGCCCGACTACAAACTCTGATTGAACCTTATTGGGTCATAGGAGAAGCCCAATCAAATTGGAAGCATCACCCATGAACAACGTATGTTGGGCCTGGAGCGGAGCCCAACAAGATCGGGGAGAACCGTTCATGGGCCGGTACGTGGACACGTATACAAGTGGGCTTGACACCATATATTAACCCAAAACCTTAAGGCTATGAGTTATGGGTCAAATATCCACTTTATATACAAGTCACTTTTCTCTTTTTCTACCAATGTGGGATGCAACTTTTTCTAACTCATATTTGTTTCCCAACAGTTTTATCTGAATTTATCTCAAATTTGGTGGATTAGGTTTCTCCCTTCGAAGTTGCTGGAAGAAAAGTAACAAGCATATAAAACCAGGGAGAAGTCTATCCAAGCTTCATTTGTTTAATCCTAATATGTTAGTAATTCACCATCATATTTCAATGGACTGACATAATATTTCTAATGCATGTAAATTCCCATAATGATGGGGTTTCTCCAAAATCAAACTCTGTTATTCTGCAACTTGAACTGGATTAGTTTGCATTCATCTTAGACCTGTGATTTGCGACAAAATACTTCCGCAAAGCTTTCATTCAACCATTGAGTGCCATTATTGTCAGCAACCAACCCACGGACTTTGACCACACTTGTATCGAATGAGGAAAAGTTTCGTTGAATTTTTCTTTGCCCCATAAATGATGCATACCTATGGGATTGGGACTGCCATTTTCAAGGAGGAAGTTAGGTAATGGAAGACTTGCCATTCAAACTTCCACTTTAGCAATAGAAAGTAAATATTAGAATACAACAATACAGCACCTACTTGCCTCTCTCTCCTTTCCCATTTTGTAGAAGACTTGACCATCTTCACTTCCTGCAGAGAAGCTACTCATCTTGCTCCTTTATTTCCCACCACCAAGAATCATGCTCAATCATAACCTCCTTCTGAAATGTTTATTGTCTCTTCTGATTTCAGTCTATTTCCTTCAACCATCTCAGGCAAAGATGATTAACCATCCTTGTGGTCCTTCCAGCTGTGGCCTTATTACAAATATCAGCCACCCTTTCAGACTGAGAGATGATCCAAAGCACTGTGGTGTTCCCATTTATGAATTAGCATGTGAGAACAACACCTCCTTGATATATCTAAACTCCAAGAAATACCGCGTGCAAGCTATAAATTACCACAACACCACCATCAGGCTAGCTGATGTTTCCATACAAAGCAGCGGCTGCTCCTTCCCGCAACATTCTCTGTATGAGTACAACTTTGATGCTCATCATCCCCATAGTTATCGCCATAGTTATCCCTACAGCACACGCAACCCCAATAATTCCAATCCAATATCCTTTACTGATGTAGCATGGCCTATCACCTTCATGAGCTGCCAATATTTGTTGAAGAATTCTTCCCTCTTCACTGAAACTACTCATTGCGATCCCGCAAGTTCATCCAATGGACGACGTACATATGTAAGAGTCGGCCACTTGAAGGTCTCAAATGTAGAAGATAAGTGTAGAGTAGACGTCATAGTAATGACATCTTGGCCATTTAGAGATTACAGTAACATATCGCTTTTGGAAATACATGAGGCTCTGCTCTATGGGTTTGAGCTCTCATGGTATGCCATGAACTGTAGTAAGTGCAAGATAACATCAAATTGTTATCTTAATGCTGAATCTGACAAAGTTATGTGCCGTCACTACTTGTGCCCTACATACTTCTCCAAGCGTAACTTCAACTGTGGTAAGAATTGAAGGAGCGTTTGCTTTGCCATCTTTCATGTCATCTCATTTTATTTAGAATCCCTTTCAACATCCTACTCTAGTCAGATAAGATTCATCCGCGCTTGCTGTTGATGAGTCTTTTAGCTATACATTGATGAACAGAGCTGATTAACTTCAGAAGTTTAGGGACTGTAACAGTGGCATCATAAGCAGATCATTACTTTTTACCAGTCCAAATTCCTACCAAGAATTTGAATTGTTGATTATCTTATAATAAATAATAAATCATGCATTTCCCAATAGCTTCAATAAAGCAATTGAAATTAAATAATTGATCATACATATGGCTTATCAGCTCTAATTTTCAACATTACACTTGAAGTTAGAATTCCATCAACATTCTTTTCTAATGCTTTTGTAATCCGGGGTATGCAGACCACATCGGATGGCTATTCGACACATTTCACTGTAAGAATTCTTACACTTGTTTGTCTTCTTCTATCTCATCTTCTATTTGTGGGATGAAGAGCAAAAACAAGAATAAAAGTTGGCAAGTGTGATGAAGTTTACTTTGAATGTCAACTTATTCCTCTAATTATATTAAGATTACTCAAATTCCTTTTTATCTTCTCCACTTATCATTCATATATATGTTGTATTTGCAGGGGCTATCTGGATTCTTCAACTCATTTTTGGTTTGTCTTTAATTTGTCTTGCACTGAATATTTCATTTGTACCAGTTTTCTAATCTGGATAAATACTGAAATTTGAGATGACAAGAGACCTCAATTGATCGTGCTGCTTGTTTTACACTAGATTTCACTAAATTGCAAGCTTAGATTTGTCTTCTTTTCAAATTTACCTATTCTCATCAATTTTATCTATTTACACATGCAGCAAAGATGAAATTGTTGTATAAACTTGCTATAAATTTTTTGGATTTTCTGCAGGGGTCAGCATTATAGCAAGGATCGTCATTGGAATTCCTTGCATGTTGGTGCTTTTAATCTACAAATTCCGAAGAAGGCATCTGTGGATGTTCGATGAAATAGAAGGCTTTCTAGAAAGTCAGAACAACCTCATGCCTATTAGGTACTCCTACTCCAACATAAAGAAGATGACAAGAGGCTTCCGAGAAAAATTAGGCGAAGGAGGTTTTGGTTCTGTTTACAAAGGAAAGCTTCGAAGTGGCCATAGTGTGGCGGTTAAAGCACTTAGCAAGTCAAGAGCAGATGGGCAAGATTTCATCAGTGAAGTTGCAACCATAGGAAGGATCCATCACATAAATGTAGTTAGACTAGTTGGATACTGCGCAGAAAGATCAAAGCGTGCCCTCATCTATGACCTAATGCCTAATGGTTCACTTGACAAGTACATCTTTGGTCAAGAAAAAATGAATTCTTTGAGCTGGGAGAAGAAGTATGAGATTGCAATTGGAGTGGCTCGCGGGATTGGGTATCTACACCGAGGCTGTGACATTCAGATACTACATTTTGACATCAAGCCTCACAACATACTTCTTGATGATAACTTCATCCCAAAGATATCAGATTTTGGGCTCGCCAAGTCCTTCTCAATAGAGAACAATACTGTGACCCTCACTGCTGCCAGAGGAACCATAGGCTATGTTGCTCCAGAACTCATCAATAGAGGGCTCGGTAGGGTCTCTTATAAGGTAGATGTCTATAGCTTTGGAATGCTGCTGATGGAAATGGTGGGGTTAAAAAGAGACTTGACAGTAAATGATGAGAACTCTAGCCAGTATTTCCCATATTGGATATATGATCGTTTTAACGAAGGCAAGGACATTGAAATTGGAAACATTGCTGATGAAAATGACAATGATGTGAATGATCAAACAAGGAAATTTTCCAGAAAGATGACAATAGTTGCCTTGTGGTGCATACAAATGAGTCCAGATGACCGCCCGCCAATGAATAAAGTGGTGGAAATGCTTGAAGGTGAAGACCTCCTGCAAATTCCTCCTAGGCCTTCTCAATCACCATTTCTTGCAGGAACTAAGGATCATACTTGGAGTGCATCATGTTCAATTGATACTGTATCCTCGCTCTATGACAAAGCCAACATTACTCAAGATTTATAGTGTTTCCTTCATTGGTAATAGGATTATAGCACATGGAATGAACATAAAGTTAGGGTAGTGTGACTTATAATCTTAATAGCTAATGGCAAGTTACCAATTGAACTGATTTTTGTGTCTTAAATGATCATCCAGAAATAATATATGCATTATTTCTTTCTTTCTTTTTTTGTTCAATACTTTTAACAATAGAGAAATGAGTTGAAGTTACCAATGAATATACTGAATGTTTTCAAATGAGAAATACATGGGGTCAAGTACCTGAGATAGAGTGTAAATATTGTTGCATATACTTAAAACATATGAACCAACAACTTCCTTGCTAGATGTCATTGGATATGTCATTGTACTGATTAATGCCCCTTTACTTGGTCTTTTCAATCCAAAAAATTTGTGAAGTTTCTCAATTCAAAGATTTCATTTCATAAAGATTTCATATCAAAAGTCCCATGACTAACTTTTCTCCACCACCATTTAGATTGCTTTCATGTAACCCTATTTATTTATTTGTCAATCTATTAAACCAATGGCAATTAGTTCTAAAATTAATTATCTTGCCAAAGAGGATTGAGAAAAGTAATTATTCAGTTAAATAAAATAATTTGGTGATTGAGTTTTATAGATTGATAACTTATGTAATGAACACATTTCCATGACACGCATTTTCTTTGGTTTTGAAAATATTTAATTCAAATGGATTTGGTATATATTCTTTTCTATGTTCTTACTATCTTATGGATACTCTACCACTTCAGTCATCAATTTTATCAAACTTAATATATATATATATATATATAATAAATAAAGTTTTATTTCCTTAATTATACTTCAACCTAATCATTTTCAAGGATTCAATCTTCTTCTTCATCAAACTAGGGATATAATTACTCACCAATCACATCATAAACCAAAAGGGGTAAGTAGTCACTTGAAATTTTGGTGTAACATTTCCAACATTCTTCTCCCTTGAATATTTGACTTTTTCCTTTTTAATTTTCTTCTTGACTACCTAACAATTTGACTTAATGGACTTTTAATTAAATTTGGCAATCATCAGTATCAAAGAGCTATTTTTCAAAGAATTGGAAAGATTTTTGTAAGCTAAAGTAAGACACAACAAAATATCTTTTCCATTGACTTATATATTTGATAATTTACAACTAGTCAATAACAACTTCCCATGATTTAAGGAAATTTGCAATGTATGTCCACATAATAATTTAAGCTCCATGGCATATCCATACAACACCAAAACAGTCTAGATCTATCATACAAAATGTTATACTTTATAAGTACAAAATAAAAGACTAAAGCGATAGCATCACAAACATGAATGGAGTTGTTGTCATCACTCCTCCTTGATGCAAGTGTTGGGCATCTCAAATTTATTTTTTAGTGCTTTTGTTAATATATAAGCTGGTTGATCTTCAGCACCACAATGCAACATCGATACTTCATTTTCTTTCTCTACTTCTCTTGCAGTGTGATATTTATAATCTTTATGTGCTTAGCCCCTCCATACAAGATTGAATTCTTCACTTAGCTACAACATATTTATTGACACATAAAATCTCTGTAACTTTGCATTGCTTAAATTGCAAGTCCTCCAATATGTTTTTGATCCATAATACATACTTAACAATAGCTAATTCGGCTATATACTCAGCCTTTGCTATTGATTGAGCAACCGCAAGCTTTCTTAAACTCTAGCACTCGACACCTAAGTCAACTATAAAACAATAGCCTATAGTACTCTTCATATCATCATGTGATCCTGCCTAATCACTATCAATGAAGCCAAGCTATCTAATCGTAGTCGTTCTTCTATAAAGCACTCCAAAACTGATAGTGCCTTATATGTACCTCAAGATTCTCTTAGCTTTCTTGGAATGAAACTTAGTAGGTGAATGCATGAATCTTAAGAGCACACTTGAGGCATACATAATGTTAGACATGATTGAGCATAAAAGAGAGAGAGAGAGAGAGATATATATATATATATATATATCTAATTAAGCTTCTACAAATAAAAGCATTAGGTAAAATTGAACCATCATCCTTTTTGAATTTTTCTCCATCGACAGTCAATCTACTTACAAGTTTGCAACTTGTAAAACAAAACTTTTTAAGAATTTCACCAACATATTTATTTTGTGAAATAAAAATCTCTTGTTGACCTTGCTTGATCTCTATGCCTTGAAATAAGACATTCTTCCAAAGTCATTCATTTCAAAAACTTTCTTGAATTATTAAGTTCCTCACAGCATCAACAATGCTATCACTCACCAATATATCTACATAAGTAGAAACTTTG
Source organism: Avicennia marina (assembly GCA_019155195.1). Taxonomy (NCBI): domain Eukaryota; kingdom Viridiplantae; phylum Streptophyta; class Magnoliopsida; order Lamiales; family Acanthaceae; genus Avicennia; species Avicennia marina. The sequence goes on from CM032773.1 coordinate 12,079,253, forward strand.
AGAATCTCTTGGTTGTTAGGTTTAACTTATAAAGTTTCTTCATTATATCTTCAAACTAATTGCAAATTCAACAAGTATTCATCTATTTTAGCATACTAAGACCTTGATGTTTGTTATATGATATACAAAATCTTCTTGAGTGAGAACACCTTTTCAAGGGCATCTCTTTTAATAAGGCCTTCTAATTTCTCTATATATATTTCTTCTTTGTGGACACCATTTAAGAAAGTTGATTAACATCTGAATGGTATACTTCCCATCCTTGTTGAGTAGAGATTGCAAGAGCAATCCGTCAAACCTTACAATAGGAAAAAAATGCTTATGTAAAATCAACACCAAATTTTTAGGCATAACCTATCACCACTAATCTTACCTTAGATTTGTTAATAAGCCATTTGTGTTACTTTTAAACTTGAATCCATTTTACTCCAACTACATTCTTATTGATAGGTCAATCAACAAGTGTACTCATGTGTATCATTCTAAGTTGCTCCTCCATCCAGATAAATGTGGTGCATCTTCAACACTTGCAAGCTGCTCCATCAACACTAAATTACACTTGTTGTGTGTGTGTGTGTGTATGTGTGTTTTCAAGGGTACTTGTGCCCTTCACACCAACATCATCATCTGAATCACTTTCTTCTAAATTAAAATCTTGCTTCTAGGATGAATTCTCAGATTAGAAGTGGCAAATTCCATGTTATCCCAATTCCAAAAGCTATCTTCATCAATCTTCACACTTCTCCTGATAGACACCTGTTGTATGACAGGATTTAAAATTTTATAACCTTCAGAGACATTGTTATACCCAACAAACACTCTTAACTTTAATTTTTTTGCTCCAATTTGTCCCTTTTAACATTAGAAACATGAGAAAATCATATGCTACCAAACATTTTGAGGTGAGCTGCCAAAGATTTGACCCCAGATCATGCTTCACATGGAATTTTACCTTGAATAGCTTTGGTTGGCAATCTATTTTTCAAATAAACTGCCATATTCACAGCTTTTGATGAGTCACTTTGAGGGCCCTTCCCTAGACAACAAACATCTTGTTAAGTTCGTAATAGATCTATTCTTCCTCTCACTTACCATATTGTCTAGAAGTATAAGTTACAAAAAGATGATGATGAATCTCAACTCGTTGAAAAAATTCTTCAAACTGAAAGAAATGAGAACTCCCTGCTATTATTAGAACTTAAAATATAGATAAAATGAGTACAATTCTCTACTAGTACTTTAAGCTTCTAAAACATGGGAAAAACTTCTAATTTTGTTTAAATAGACCCAACAAAAACTGGTGAAATCATCAATGAAAAGAAAAAAATATCTACTTCTATTATAAAAAGTGCTCATTGGTCGATATACATCTATGTAAAATAACTGTAACTTGTAAACGGCTCTCCAAGGTTGATATATAGGGAATGGTGATTCACTAAGCTTACTCTCTTGGCAAATACGTTACACAGTTATGATCACATTCATAAGGCATATCATCCACCATTTTTTTGCTTTGGAGTAGCTTAAATAAGGCATAATTAGAGTGACTATACCTTCTACAATAGTGCTAAAATCTCAATATACTTCTATGCAAAAGGTAAGTTTCTTTTATGTATTTTAACTCAGAATAGCTTGGCACCATTTGAATTAATAATCTTGCATTTTTTATTTTGAAAGGACAAAACACAATTTTTTTCAAATAATTGACCAACACTCAAAAGATTATGAGTTATTTAATGTACAAATAAAACATCCATAATCAATTTAGTACTTGAGGGAGTTTGAATCAACATAATACCCCTGCCTTCAACCTCCACCAATTTGTCATCTCCAAGTCTTACTTTGACAAAGTATTCTCTGTCTAAAACTTTCAAATTTTACAAATTTGAAGTCATGTGATATGTGCAACCCCTGTCAATTAGCTAAATTAGAATTTTGGGCTATCACAGAGCATCCTTCAATAATAGTAGTAGTAAACAACTTTTCTTCAAGAATTTTAGTATTTTTAGTGACTTGAATGGTTGAACTTGAGGTTGTTGATTTATATTATTGGGGCACACCTTCTCAATATGGCCAAATTGTTTACAAGTCTTGCATTAAACCCCTGGCCTATACCAGAAACAATTTTCAACATGGTTGGTTTTTTGGCAATAAGGACATGGTGGATACCAGCCTCTTGTGTTCTTTACTTTACTGTTCTGGTAAAATTTTTGGTCTTTGTCTCTTTGTATCAATAGGTACTTTTGATTTATGAGAAGTAAAAAGTGCATTTTCAATTGTGCTTTCTTTTTCTATAAAAGCTTTTCTTTGCTCCATAGCTTGTAGAGCATTGACCAGTTCTATGAGAGTGATTTTAGACAATCTCATGCATCTTCTAGTGATAAATTTTTACCTTGAACTTTCTAGGTAGTATTATTGTCACTTTCTCCACAATCCTTGTTTTTGATATCTTCTCACCAAGAAACCTTATTTTATTTATAACCTTCAGACAATGTCATGCTTCTTTACACTGTTAGCTTCTTACATCTTTAGAAGTTCAATTTTGTTTCTCAAATTGTACACCTTTGCATCTACCTTGTTTTTCACTACCTTGGAACTCAAACTTCAATTTATTCCAAGCTCCCTTATTTATTTTACCTACTATAATCGTTGTAAAGATAGTCTCATTTACTATAGCATGGAGACTGCTAAAGGCTCTAAACTATCGATAATCATTTTTCTTCACAAATCCTATTTTGATTTAGGGTTGAATTATCTAGCAATTCAGCTTCAACGTCAAAATCACTAACTTCCACTGTAGCAAACTCCCAAGATATGCATCCATTTCCACATCCCAAACATGATAATTTTCTCACATAAGAATTAGAGGAGAAATAGCAGAAATATTATTACTTGTGGCCATCACAGATCAGTTAAATTTTTTAAGTGTTTATGGATTTTGATTAAGGGTTTTATGGCTTGTTTTCTATCACACAAGCCTTAAAAGGTCAAAGATTATTTTGGATACCAATTCTTAGTATTAAAGATGAGCTATTTTTCACATATTGATAAGGTTTTTGTGAGTAAAGGAAAGACCCTGCAAAAATCTTTTCATTAATTTATGTAGATGATAGCTTAAAACTACTTAATTATTAAAACTAACTTCACAACATTTAAGGAAATTTGCAACCTTAGTCTAGAGAATCATTACACATTCATACAACACAAACATTCTACAACTTTCATTCTAAAAGTTATACTTTATAAGTACGTTCAGCATCACAAACATGGATGTAGTTGCTTAGCATGTTAAAAGTTATAAACTTGCCAGTTGCCCTGAGGATGATAGGTCACAAGAGTCTCACATCGTTTTCAATCTGGCTACCTTAACTCCATTACTAGTTTAGGAAACAATAGAAATCTTAAGTAGTGTTAGCTTCATGATAGAGTAAAGTTACAATATAAGTTGAACATGCCAGGTAGATCCTCAATTCCCACAACAAACAGTGATTGAGATGGTCAAGAAGGAATTTGTAGGAGACACTCTTTCCCATCAAGCATTTCACCACTTTGTTCATTAACAAGGGAAATCATTAGGACTCATTGGTATCCACCATGAGGCAACTATTGTCATCTTTCTGGTAATTTTCCTTGCATGATCATTTATATCACTGTCACTTTCATCAGCAATGTTCCCAACTTCAATGTCCTTGCTTTTATTGAAGCGATCATGTATCGAATATGGGAAATACTAGCTAGAGTTCTCATCACTCTCTATCAAGTCTCTCTTTAACCCTGCCATTTTCAACAACAACATTCTAAAGCTATAGACATCTGCCTTGTAAGAGACTTTACAAACCCTCTGTTGATAAGTTTTGGTGCAACATAACCAATGGTTCCTCAAGCAGTAGCAACAGTCACGATGTTGTTCTGCATGGAGTAAAACTTTGCAAGCCCAAAGTCAAATATTTTTAGAATGAAGTTATCATCAAGAAGTATGTTGATGAGGCATAATGTCAAAATGCACATCTGGATGTCATAGCCTCAGTGCAAATACCCAAACCCTCAAACTGCTTCAATTACAATCTCACATTTCTTCTCCCAACTCAAAGAATACATCTTTTCTTGACTAAAGATGTACTTGTCAAGTGAAACATTAAGCATGAAGTCATAGACAAGGGCACGCTTAGATCTTTATGTGCAGAATCCAACCTATCTAACTACATTTATCTGATGGATCCTTCCTACGGTTGCAACATCATTGATGAAGTCTTGTCCATCTGCTCTTGACTTGCCAAGTACTTTAATAGTGACATCATGGCCACTTCGAAGCATTTCCTTGTAAACAAAATCATAACCTCCTTTGCCTAGTTTTTCTCAAAAGCCTCTTGTCATATTCTTTATATCTAAGTAGGAGTACCTAATGGGCATGAGGTTGTTCTAACTTTTCAGAAAGCCTTCTATTTCATCAAAAATCCACAAATGCCTTTTTCGGAATTTGTAGATTAAAAGCCCCAACATGTAAGGAATTTTGATGATGATCCTTGCTGCAATGCTGACCCCAGCAAAGAAAAACTGTAAGTAGTATTTCTTGACAAAATTGGCATTTTTCGTGTAAATTTCTAGCATGCTTATACCTTTTTATCTTTATTACCTATATAAAAAGATAAAGCTCATGAGAACAAAGAAATTTGAAAACCAGACAAATCTAAGCTTGAAATTAAGAGGAATATAGAGTAAAACAAGTAGGATGGTAATTGAGGACTCTTCTCATGAGAAAATTCAATGTTTATCCAGACTGGAAAACTGATAAAAATGAAATATTTAGTGGAAGATAAATTAAAAGCGCACCAATGATCAGCATAAGAATCGTGATGGCCGCTGCAGAAGTACACCATAGATATAAATGATAAGCAAACAAGAAAACTAATTTGAGCAATCTCAGTATACGAGGATACTGATGAAATTCAAAGTAAACTCCATCCCTCTTTCCTACACTTACCCTTGTCTCCATTTTCCTAGCTTCATAAACATAAAATGAAACTGAACAAGGTAAAGAAGTGTAAGAATTCTTACTGTAAATTATGTCGAATAGCCATTTGGCACAGTCTGTGTTGTCCTGGATACAAAAGCCTAGAAAAGAAAGAGTTATGATGAAATTAGAACTGACAAAGCATGTGTATGATGTATCATTTAATTTCAGGCATAATGTAAAAGCTGTAAGTGATTAGGAAATGTATGATTTATCATATATTGGAAGTTTCTTGACCATCCAAATGAAAGGCTAAAAGGCTCATCAACAGCAGGCATGGATGAATGTTAAGTTCCTAATTAGAAATGGGATGTTGAAAGGAACTCTGCATTAGATAACATGAACTAAATAACAAGGCAAATAGTAAGGGAACCCAACGTCAAAGCATATATCGTTGTAAATACCAGCATTAAGATAAAAATTTGATATCACGTTGCACCTAATACACTGCCTGGCATATCACGAGAGCTCAAACCCATAGAGCAAAGAGTCGTGTATTTCCGAAAGCAATGTGTTATTGTAATCTCTAAACTGCCAAGATGTCATCACTACCCGAAAGCAATGTGTTATTGTAATCTCTAAACTGCCAAGATGTCATCACTACGAGGTCTACTCTACACATATCTTCTACATCTGAGAGCTTCAGGTGGACGTATGTGTGTCTTCCAATGGATGAACTTGAGGGATCACAACGTGTAGTTTCACTGAAGAGGGAAGAATTCTTCCGACGGATATGGGCAGCTCATGAATGTAGTAGGCCATGCCACATTAGTAAAGGGTATTGAAATGAAATTATCAGGCGGACAACCATGCGCATAGAGATGAGGATCATCGACGTTGGAATGATGTGGAAAGGAGCAGAGCCGCTACTTTGTATGGCAACATCAGCCAGCCTGATGGTGGTTAATTTATGGCTTGCACGCGGTATTTGTGGGAGTTTAGAATAAACAAGGTGGTGTTGTCCTCGCATGCTAATTCAAAACTGGGAACACCGCAGTGCTTTGGATCATGTTTCGGGTTATTCTGCTTTAGCCTGAGATGAGAACAAAATGGAATAAAATCAGAAGAGATGATAAGCATGCCGGCAGGAGGTTCTGGTTGAGCATGATTATTGGGGAATGAGAGTGGGAAGATGCCACGATAGAACCTCTTTTCCATGAAACAAATAATAGATGGCAAAAATGCGCGGAGAATTTGGAGAACAAAAGAGAAATAGACCCCTAAAAGAAATTCAGAAACGAAATCAAGATAAACCAAAACCCACGATATATATTAATTTATCGTGTGGGCGTTGATCAGATACAATTTACATTATTCTTCTTTATTCCCTTGACAAGAATGCCCCCAGCACTTGAAACACCAACAATTATCGTAAACACGAGCCAAGATTGCCATAAAATCCTAAATCAATCCTAGGTCCCGCCTCTCAACAACCCTACGGGGCCTCCTCTTGGTTCTGACCCAATGCAGGAGACTTTAAGTTCCAAGCTCCATCTCCAACTATGTCATTACTGTTTGCCTGTTGCTGTCTGGATGCCTCACAAATTCTTCCTGTCCTTCAGTAGTGCCGGCATCACTTCCATCTTTCATGAGATATTTGTCTACTCGGGCAGCTGCTTGTCTGCCCTCGGAGATTGCCCACACCACCAGAGACTGTCCACGTCGGCAATCCCCAGCTGCGAACACCCCTTCAACATTGGTTGAGAAACGGCCATAGTCGGCTTTAAAGTTTGATCGGTTGTCACATTCCAATCCCAGTTTGTCCGCAAGCGTCTGAAAGGGCCAGAAATGTTAATATGAACTCCACATGTTTACCTATCAAACTACCCTATGTGGCATGGGGCTGGAGAAAGAAACTGTTGTAACAAAGTAACTAATAACATTATATTGATGGCATCATTCTGTGAGCAGTTACTAACCTGGTCAGGCCCAAGGAACCCCATGGCCAGCAACACTAGGTCAGCTGCAATAATCTCCTCAGAGCCTTCTACTTCCTTAAATTGAAACTTCCCGGAGGCATCCTTCTCCCAGCGGACACGGACAAGCTCAAGTCCTTTTACGTTTCCATTCTCATCTCCTATAAAGCGTTTTGTCAACACTTCGTAGGACCGTGGATCTTTACCGAACTTGGTAGCAGCTTCTTGGTGCCCATAATCTACGCGGAATATGCGAGGCCACTGCCAATGTTGGAGACAGTTAATAATATAATTTACTGAAGCAATAAAAAATGAGAGCGAGAAAGAGAGGGAGAAATACAGCTGGCCACTAGGGAGGAAGAAATTATCAAACCTGAGGCCAGGGGTTGCCTGCAGCCCTTGTAAGTGGTGGCTCAGGAAGAAGCTCTAGATTCACAATGCTACTGCAACCATGTCTAATAGATGTACCGATACAGTCTGTGCCGGTGTCACCTCCACCAATCACCACTACTTTCTTGTCCTTGGCAGAGATGAAGTTACCGTCCTTAAGGTTGCTATCAAGTAAGCTTTTCGTATTCGCATGAAGGAACTCCATGGCAAAATGGACTCCAGAAAGGTCTCGTCCAGGAACACTAAGGTCCCTGTAAAATTGGTTTCTCAAGTAAATTCATCCTTCGCGTGACAAACTTGCTAGCTCTAACTTCATTTAAACATTCAATTAGGGAAGGCGAAAGAATAATTGCTGCGCACCTTGGTTTCGTGGCTCCTACAGCCAAAAGAATGGCATCATGCTCATCACGAAGGCAGTTTAGTGAATAGGAGGGATCTTTTCCAACATTAGTATTAACAACAAATTTGACTCCTTCCTTCTCCATGAGATCAACCCGTCTCTGGACTATATCCACTTTGTCAGCCTTCATGTTGGGCACTCCATACATCATAAGACCACCAATTCTGTCAGCACGCTCGAATACTGTCACAGAGTGACCCATCTTATTTAGCTGATCAGCAGCAGCCAAACCAGCAGGCCCGCTTCCAATGATAGCAACTCTTCTCCTGAAATATGAGATAATTGCCATTTAGTTTCAACAATTGAGCACAAAAATCATTTCCATCAACTGAAATCGTGATACTTATGCAGCAAGAAGTAAAATATATCCTATGCAGGCATTATTAAAGTGGACTAACAAAAATGATAGATCAAAATTAAAGCAAGGGCCAATGTAAAAACATAGGACAACATAGAAAAAAAAATATACCCAGTTCTCTTCATAGGGGGTCTCGGGACCATCCATCCCTCATCAAAAGCTTTATCTATGATAGAGCACTCAATACTTTTGATGGAAACTGGATTTTCTATGATACCAAGCACACAAGAACCTTCACAAGGAGCAGGACACACACGACCTGTGAACTCTGGGAAGTTGTTAGTCTCTAGGAGCCTGTCTAATGCTTCCCGCCATCTGTTTTGGTATACCAGTTCATTAAATTCAGGTATCTTATTCCCAAGAGGACATCCAGAGTTCTCCTGCAAGTTCTCATTCCATTTCAGTTACCAATCTCAGATAGCAAAAAAACTCAAAAATGCCCCTGCAAAATTTCTCTTACCTGATGACAAAAAGGAGTGCCGCAATCCATACAACGAGCAGACTGTGTTTTCAATAATGGCCCAGGTTTTGGCTTTTCCATAACTTCATCCCAGTCATTAATCCGAGCATTCGGGTCTCTGTATGAAATGCTCTCTCGCTCATAAGCAACAAATCCCCGATGCTTGATGGCATCAGGAGCTCTACTTGGTCTCTTCAATGATTCTTGTACTTTAACCTATCCATTCAAAAACTCTTTTCAGAACATTGGAGGAACCCAAGAAACTGCTTTGTAAGAGATTGTTTGCACAGACAAACATGCTGACAAAACAATCAAAAGAAAAAGATCAGCCTCCTATACTTACTCAAAGGAGAATTCTACAAGTTATTCAGATCAATATCCCCCCGATTTATAAGCTTGAGAACATAAAGGGGCCCCATCATGTAGTTAATGCTAACTACCGATTGCACCAGAAAATATCCCAAATGGCATTTAAATGTCACAAATGCATTGGATATCAATGTTTCCTCACCTTCTCTCACACCAGAGTTTAGTACCATACTAAGTTGCTACAGATCTTCAGTACCCCCTTCCCTCAAAGATAAAAAATAAAAAAATCACAGAAGATGGTTACCTGACTGGGATCTTCTTTCAAAGATGAAGCTGCCAGCTTCTTGAGCTCTTCAAAAGCATCTTTCTCCTTTGACTTTACCTGTTCTTGCATCTCAGTTTCTTTGGCAGCCTTTTCAGCAGCTGCTTTTGAAATTTCACCTTCTTTCTTGCTTGCAAGAACACGTTTATAGTCACGAGGGAAGATCTTGATAAATTTTGGTAAAAGAGAGTCAAAGTCAGCAATCACTTCTTTAGCCAGTTGGCTGCCAGTGTGGCGCTGATGCTGCTGTATCATCATTTTAAGTGTCATAATATCTTCCTCGTTGTCAACTGGATCAAGATCTACCAACTCTAGATTGCATCGAGATCGGAAAGAGGAATCAACATCAAGAACATAGGCAATGCCCCCACTCATGCCAGCAGCAAAGTTTCTTCCAGTCTTGCCCAGTACAACAATGGTTCCACCAGTCATGTACTCACACCCATGGTCACCCACACCTTCCACAACTGCTTTAGCCCCAGAATTACGTACAGCAAATCTTTCTGCGGCCATCCCATTAAAATAAGCCTCCCCATTCGTGGCCCCATAAAGTGCCACATTTCCAATGACAATGTTCTCCTTTGGATCAAATTTGCTCCCTTTAGGAGGATAAACAATAATTTTCCCACCTGACAAGCCTTTGCCAACATAATCATTGCTGTCACCTTCAAGATCCAGCGTGATGCCAGGGCACAGAAAAGCTCCAAAACTCTGGCCTGCACTTCCACTGAGTTTGATATGAACTGTATCTGAAGCAAGCCCATCAATATGGTAGCGCTTTGTCACTTCATGACTTAACATGGTTCCAACAGCTCGGTTTACATTGCAGATAGGTGTTTCAATATACACAGGAAGACCTTTATCCAAGGCAGGCTTGGCTAAAGCTATTAGTTTGTTATCCAAAGCCATGTCGAGCCCATGATCCTGTTTCTGCACACAACACTGTGCAGCATCTGGCCTGATCTCAGCAGCTGGGCGAAGCAATAAGGACAAATCGATGTTCTTAAGCTTCTCATTGTTTTTGGCCACATCCTCATCCAGTTCGAGCATGTCTGAGCGACCCACCATTTCATTGAGTTTTCGAAACCCAAGCTGAGACATGAGCTCCCTCACCTCTTCTGCCAGCATGAAGAAAAAGTTGATGACATGCTCTGGTTTACCAGCAAACTTTTCCCTGAGAACTGGATCTTGAGTGGCAATACCAACAGGGCAAGTGTTTTTATGACACTTCCGCATCATGATGCAACCCAGTGTCATGAGAGGAGCAGTGCTGAAACCAAACTCCTCAGCACCAAGAAGCGCAGCAATGGCAACATCTCTCCCAGTTTTCAGTTGGCCATCCGTTTGAAGGACGGTACGACCACGAAGATCATTAGCAACTAAGGTCTGGTGGGTCTCTGCAAGACCAAGTTCCCACGGAAGACCAGCACTCTTAATTCCAGTCCATCTTGCAGCCCCTGTACCTCCATCGTGACCAGATATCAAGACATGATCAGCATGACCCTTAACAACACCACTGGCAATTACTCCAACACCAGCTTCAGAAACCAACTTCACACTTATACGAGCACCCGGATTTGCATTCTACAATAAATCAGCAAAGAAAAACATAAAAAGAAAGTACGTCTAAAAAATGATGGGATGATCAAAAATATAATTATTGTCGTTTACAGAACCCATTTTAAAGACAATAAATGAATTAAATTAATTAAAAAAGGATAATGATGAGTAATATGATAAAGCTTCAAGAGCTACCTTAAGATCATGAATCAATTGAGCAAGATCTTCTATCGAATAGATATCGTGATGGGGAGGAGGACTAATGAGTCCCACTCCAGCCGTGGAATTCCTAGTCACAGCAATGTCACCAATGACCTTATGCCCTGGAAGTTCGCCCCCTTCGCCAGGCTTTGCTCCCTGTTGCAAGAAACCTCTAAAAACATTAGCAGAAATAATTCACATAAAAACATGGGAAGCAAACATCTCACCAAATGTCAGTGTAGGATCATTTAATTATGCAAAAACACCATAAGGTGTTTTGCTGATATGGCATCATCTTTCCATAAACAGAAAAGATAACTTTTTTCCAATCCACAGGCAGAAGATATGAGAAAGAATGGAGTAAACTGCACAAACCATAAAAAGTCACCTTTAATAAATGGAAGCAACATATAAGATCTATACCTGAGCCATTTTTATCTGTAACTCGTCTGAATTTGTAAGATAATAACTGGAAACTCCAAATCTTCCACTGGCAACCTGCTTAATAGCACTCCTCTTTGGATTCCTTGAACCATCCGGAAAAGGCTCCATGCGAGAGGGTTGTTCACCTCCCTCACCTATTCACACAATATAAAAAATGAATTAAATCATCATATGAGGGATTGTTCGTACACACACAATTTTTTATTTGTAATGTTGCTATTATTTAAATTTATAGAAAATAATAATAATCCAACCAATCAGGTTTGGGTCAGACCATCCATCCAAAACCAAAGGGAGTGAATAAAAAATTCAATTAACTAGTCAAGGTATAATACCAGTGTTTGACTTTCCCCCAATTGTGTTCATGGCAATAGCAAGAGTTGTATGTGCCTCCAGTGATATTGAACCATAGCTCATTGCTCCAGTACAAAAACGTTTAACAATTTCACTAGCTGGTTCAACTTCTTCCAAAGGAACCTTTACTTCAGCCTCTTTAAATTTCAAAAGCCCTCTCAAATTACAGGACTTGTTCAATTCTTGAACACGTTTAGAGTACTCTCTGTAGGCAGCTACACTGTTGGATTTGGCAGCCTCTTGTAATTTTGCTATGGCAAGAGGGTCATTTAGATGAATTTCACCACCTTTCCTCCAATGATATTCTCCTGTATTAGGAAGAGCATGAGCCTCAGCACCACCTGGAGGTAATGTACGCCTTGGGAAAGCCAACTCATGCAACTGAAGTGCTTCATGACCAAGTACTTCAAAAGTGGCACCCTCCACCCTGCTCGGAGTTCCCTTGAAGCATTTTTCCATCACCTCAGAAGATAGACCCACGGCCTCAAATATTTGAGCACCCTTATATGAGGCCAGAGTTGATATACCCATTTTTGCAAGGACCTTCATCATGCCATAGTTGGAAGCTTTAAAATATTTCTTGACAAGCTCATCCTTCGTGTGGAATTCACCAGTTGCTTTGGGTGGAATTTTTCCATCAACTTGCAATCTCCAAACGGCTTCTATTGCCAAATAAGGGCAGATTGCATCAGCACCAAATCCTACAAGTGTACAAAAATGGTGCACTTCACGGGGTTCAGCAGATTCAACAATCAATGCAACACGAGTTCGCTCGAGGTTCTGAACTAGATGATGATGTACAGCCCCAACAGCCAAGAGGGAGCTAACAGCGACACGCTTTGATGAGAAAGCTATGAATCAAACAAAAGGAAATACATTACATTAATAAACAATAATAAGTGAAAACAAAGAGAAATAAAACACACTTTCATTCATCATTTCCATATTCCATATTCAGGAATAGGTACCTCTGTCAGAAAGCACAAGTGTTGTATAACCCTCCTTGATCGCGTTACGTGCTTCGGTACATATTCTATCCAAGGTCTCCTCCAATCCCTTCCTACCACGATTTTTGGAGTAGGTAATGTCAAGAACTTTGCTTCGCCAGCCCTTATAGTTCATCTTTTTCATTGCTTCCATTTCTTCAATTGATAGCAAAGGTCCTTTAAGCGACAGGCGGCAACACTGCTCTTCTGTGGTCTCTGTAAGATCACCTTCTGGGCCAATCATGCATTCCATGGAGGTAACAATCTTCTCTCTAATAGGATCAATTGGAGGGTTTGTGACCTGAGCAAACATCTGCTTGAAGTATTCAAAAGTAAGTTTCTCCCTGTTTGACATTACTGCTAATGGAGCATCATTTCCCATTGAACCAAGGGCCTCAACACCATCTTTTGCCATGGGTAGCAACAGCATCTCCAACGATTCGACAGTGTAACTGCACAGTTGAGCCCATAATTACTTGCTCTCAACTAACAGAATGAAAAATAACAAAAAAAAACAGTATCAAGAACAAGATGACTTATGGAATGACATACCCAAATGCCTTTAATGGTGACAATAAACCATGGATTCCCAGGTTTTCCATATTTTCATCATCAGGAGAAGCCTGCAATTTGTGATAAATCTACTCAATTAGCTTGTAGAAAAGAATAAAAGGATTAAAAAAGGAAAGAGCAAAGTAATGCTAACCGGCAGAACACCAGCAATGAGTGGTGGGATCCTGTCAGATTCCTGAACAGATTCAACTATGTCATTCAACTGTAGCTTTTGCCTTTTGAGCCACTCTCCATAAGGCCTTTCGAGTGAGTATTGCTGCTTCAAGGCTTCATCATCTACAACAACACCCTTCTCAAAGTCCACAAGAAGCATCATACCAGGATTAAGCCGTCCTTTCCTCGAGACATCTTCCGTGGGAATATCTACAACTCCAACTTCACTTGCCATGATAACTCTTCCACTGTGTGTTATGTAAAAGCGACCTGGACGTAATCCATTTCGATCCAATGTTGCTCCAAGATATCGTCCATCAGTAACTGCATGAAATCCTAGGTAAGAACCACCAATTATCACATCCACATGAAACTATTAGATTTACCAACAGACATACAGGATATTACAGCAGGCCCATCCCATGGTTCCATTAAAGCTGAGAAATATTCATACAGAGCCTTCCGATCAGGATCCATATTCTTATCATTTTGCCAGGCTTCCGGAATCATCATTATTATAGCTTCAGGGAGGCTTCTTCCAGCTCTAACTAAGAGCTCGAGTACACCATCAAATGCACCTAACAACAAATTCAAGGAAAAACAGATGAATACCAAAATTTAGAACTAAAAATCAATGACTAACACTGCAAAGTACTGTGCATTATCATTAGAAACCATGCATGCTCAGGAAGTAGAAATTTTGGTAAATGCATTACCTGAATCAGATGAGCTGGCATCCGCGATAGGCAGAAGCTTCTTCATTTCTTCTTTTGATAGGCCAAGCTCCTTGCATTTGAGGAGACCCTCACGGGCCCTCATCCTACAAATAGAACAAAGAATAAATCGGTTTCCCATCTTATATTTATTGTACAAAGCAAAGTTGTAGAGCTTGTCGACATAATATAGTAACCCATTGTGCCTCATGCACCATCACACATTGCAGCAATAGATTCGTAATTTATCCACACTCAAAAAAGTCAAGCAGCAGCTAAAACATAATAAATAACCTACCAATTGACATTTCCCCTAAGTGTATTTATTTCTCCGTTGTGCCCCAGGACACGCATTGGCTGAGCTCGATCCCAGCTAGGAAATGTGTTTGTAGAGAATCTTGAGTGTATCTGCAATAAGAATTCAGAGAAACAAACATTACAAAATGTGTTAACAAAGTCTCCCTGCAATGTAATCTGTTTTCATGGCACTCAAATTTAATACATAGCACCACAACTAGTGATTATTTTGGCGGTCCTAAGCCATCTTGACAACACAATCTCCTTTCCACCATGCAACAGGATTTGGTCTTAAAAGTGGAAGCAGAACAATGCCTACTTTCTTCAAACATTATTTACTTCATAATGAGGTTCCTTACCAACTCAATCAAAGAATCCAATCCCGCATCAAAAATCAAATAGTGATCAAGGGTGTGGAAGAACTTAAGAGATCATTCGTACAGCAATGCCTCAGAAGTCATTCCTCAACCTTGCGTTTCTTCATTTAATCCGTTGATCCCATGCTGTTTGTTGTGAAGGAGTCAGAATAGAAATAAAACAGATAGAGGATGAAACAATTTACCATGGCCATGTAGCTCGTAAACCTTTCATTTCCAAGATCTGCATAGTAGTATTCTTTCAACTGGTCAGGCTTCAACTGACCCTTGTAGACAACAGTCCTGTGAAAAACCCACCCAAAAATAAAGAATTAAGTTTTCAGCCACTAAAACATATAAATCCCCACATAAGCAAAGCAAACAAACCTCGAGGATAGAGAACAGATGTAGAAGTCTTTCACTCCACCATGTTGAAGGTTCAGTGCAGCTCTGATTGCTACCATGGAAACCCTCCTTAATATGTACATCTGACACAACAAAGAAAAACAACTGGTGGTTGAGCAGAAAGAGCCTTGTTTCTTGCATTTATATTAGGATATAGTTTCAAAGACAGTACTGAGCACCTGTTGTTCAATATCAGCTTTCGACTTTGGAGTGGCTGTAAGGAAAACTTGCTCAATGACAGGTTCTGTTTGGAGAGCAGCGTTGCCCAATCCTGAGTTATCAGTTGGGACAGGGCGCCACCCCAGAACTGTATGGCCAAGTGATTCAGCAACCTATTGACAATCAGAGAGGTTTATCAGAAAATTCATTTGGTGTCGAACGGACAGCTGCAAAAGTTTCGGTCTTAAATTACCTTTGTAAATACGACTTTACTTTGTTCCCTCCGACTCTCTGATGTAGGCAAGAAAAACATACCGACTGCATATTCTCCAGGTGGGGGCAGCTCAAACCCAGAACCTTTAGCAGCCTGAAATTAAGAAATTAAAACACAGAAACCATCATCACCAGAATACAGGTATTTGATCACAAATTACACTATTAAAAAAATACAAAAAGGTTAGTGGAATGAGCTTATATAATACGAAATATTTAACCTCTTTGTAAAAATCGTGAGGAAGCGCCACAAGAATTCCAGCTCCATCTCCAGTATTCGTCTCGCAGCCACACGCACCTCTGTGCGACATGCGCATCAACATCTCTATAGCATCCGTAACCTACGCATCCAAAATACAAAATACTTAAAAACGCGTACATGCAAAATCTTATAAAATCACTTCTCTTGTTCGTGTTCTAGTACTGTACCGTTTTGCGGCTGCTTTCACCAGAGAGCTCCGCCACAAACCCAACCCCACACGAGTCCTTATCGTATGACGGATCATAAAGACCCAGCGGCTTCTCCGGGACCTGAGAAAGGGCATTCTTCACAACCATCCGCAGCTTAGGCGCCTGGCCAGGCCCGTCCACCTGCCAGAGATGCAACCTCCCCGAGCCCGAACTCAGACTCGATGCGACGCCACTCCGCAGCTTCGCACCTCGAATGAACCTATTCTCCAGGTTTAGCCTCCTCTGCCTCGTTACAAATCTCTGCGACACCCTACCTCTCCCGCTCAAAGCCGTCACCGCATTTAGCTGGTGACTCTGCCCGCAAGCCGGCTTCACCGACCCACCGCCTCTCACCTGAATCCCCGATGCTGAAGCCGCCGCCATCTTCCTCGGAATCCGAAATTAACCAACAGATTCAAATCTTATTAACTTATTATTAATTCAGTTACACAAATTCACGAACGCTAATTATACAGATCTGGCCAAACACAAACTGATTCAAGCACGCAAAACGATCAATTCCAACGAAATGAGCGACGAAACACCGAGATTGAAAGGAAAGTAAATCAGCAACAGAGGAGTATCAACACATCTACAAATAAGAAAAACTTCAGGACGAGTCGTCAGTGTCCGCAACGACGAAAGCTGGGTCGCTTAGAAATCTCGCCTCTGAACCAGCAAATTAGGAACGAAAGAAGGATACTGTTGAGGTCGCAAGCTTGATGGGAAGAAAAATTCGCCGCCGTGAGGGGGTAGCGTGAGCTGGCGGTGAGCTGTCTGTAAGCCTCGACGAGGCGGTGAGCTGGTGAATTTATAGACAGAGTCTGAAAACTGCGCTCTACACAAGATTTGGTTAAATGTATGCGGAGAATGTGGGGTCCACATTTTGTTTCTGTGGGTTTGTTATATATATTAGAAAAACAAAAGATAGGTTAGAGTGTTTATAAAATAAATCAAATCCAATTATACTCAGAATTCTTTGAATCTAATTAAATTTGGGCTTGAACTTTAATCATTTTTCTTTACCTAATTTTTTCGTTTGACTCAAACTTTTAATTGGATTTGCCTTTAACAAATTTAAGACAAATAAAAAGGAAGTAATTAATCACTCCTAATGTGTTCGTTTTTTCTAAATAAATAATTGTTTATTGTCTATATTAGAAATTAGAAATCACTTTTGACTGTGGTTTTTTTTCAATATTTTTCATTTTAAGTGTCTTTATTCTTTCATTTTTAGATGATTTTATTCTTTGTTTAAATATAATAATTTTACACGCTTTTTGAGTGTGCCATTTTTGCTAATCATTAATAGTTTAGATAAGAAACTATTGTTACCAGTGAATTAATTATCGAAAATATCTAATGACTATTTGAGGAGTTGCTTGAACAGAACAAATTTAATTTGGTGGTATTTTAATCGGTATACATTGACTATAATGAATTGGGATTTTTAATAATAAAATGGCCAAATTGTCATTATGATAGATATAATACTTTAAATTAGTTTAAGATTTTCCAATTTATTATTGCGTGTCAGATTTGCGCAATACAATAACATGAATTAAAAAATAAATAAAATTTACTTTTTCGTTTTATTTATTTATACTTTATTATTATTTGCGTTTATGTCAGTTCCATAACATCAAATTATTATTTATATGTCAGTAATAAATTATTAATATTTTTTAACAAAATTACAAGTCCCTAACTAATAATCATAAATAGCACAAAGTGTATCTACGCATGTATATTCTTTAATTAAATAACGACAACATTTTCATTTTTCATCACTCTTAAATTATTTTCTTTTTTGCTTTGTGCAATATAAAAATATATATAAATTAAGATGTGCATGGAGCGAATAAAATAATTTAAATATACCTTATGGTATATTTTTTAAATTTAGTTACGTATTGAATGTGTCGAATTTATAAATATGGAATTTTACGGTTGAGGTGACAGTTGGACAGGTAAATCTGTGGGGGTTGCTAGTGGAAGTGTGGGCCCGCGGAGTATCCGAAGCTGGTGTTATGGTAACCCACCGCGTTAACACAAATTGCTGCCTTCAGGCTCGGCTCCAAACCTCCAGCCTCGTTAGACTTGATCATAAATACATTTTGACTTTCGTCGGTCAATAGAAAAGGACAAACGGTAAAAAAATAAAGAAAGAAAAAAGTTACTTTTTTATTACGTCGGTCAACCTGAATTTTATTTTTATGATAATATATAGTTGATTAGATTAACTTAGGGTATGTTTGGGATTGGGGTTTTTGTTAGATATAGTATTTAGTAAAAGTTGTTTTAAAATGGGTAATTTATTTGAAATGAATACTTTAATGAGATAAATAGTATAATTTATGTGAATATATGTATAAAATATATAATAATAGTTGGATGATATGATAATTTATAGAGGTAATAATTTTATTATAAAGTATAAATAAAAATAAATAATATTATACGGTATAAATAAAAATAAATATTAGTATATATGTGATATATATATAATAAGATAATGATTGAAAAATAATTAATTACTTATATATATGAGAGAATGAAAATTTGAATTGAAATTTTGATACTTGAATGATATATTTAATAATACAAAGTTTGAAACATTGTTTTGTGGTTGGAAGTTAGGTTACAAACATAACCTTAGAAATAAGTGTAGTACTTTATCACACAAGATTGGCCATGTTGGTTTTAATTTTTTTTTGTGTGTATGTTTTTAAGTGTATTTAAAAAAATTGTGTAAAAAATTAAGAGAGAGAAATAGAGAAAATTAAAAAATCATAATGATTACATACGTATATTTTTTTGACAAAGAAATGAAACCACAAACATACTCATCATATTTTTCAATACTATGCCAATTTATTTTAAATTAGGAAGATATTAAAATTATTTATCATTGTCGCGTGCATCCGCTTATATAATAAAAAATATAATGTTAATTATAGTGTATTTTTGTAGTTGTATTTAAAGAAAAAACTTGAACTAAATGATCATATTATAATGATGTTTGAATTAATTCAGTTCGATATTTATATATTATTTATCATAAATAATTATTAAAATTCTATTATATTAACAAATAATTTTTTATATAATGAGTGTGCACTGTTCCCGGTAACAATGATTAGTAGAAGTGATGCGTGATGTGCAGGCACAATAAAAAAAGATTATATGAATTTATAATTAATGTAGATATAATTTCTGATAGTTTTAACGGTAAAATTAAATTACTTACAATTTAAAATTATCTTTAAAATGTTAGAATAACACGAGACAGAAAGTAAAAAAGTTTGAAAATCAAACAAATCCAATGAAAAAATAAATTAGAAATAAAAGAACAAGGAACAAAAATAAATACAAAGTGAAGAGCATATTAATCCCTTTACATTTGGGGTGTCCCATTACTCTTAGACTGTGTTTGTTAGCCACCTTTCACCTTTATTCATTCAATCAACTTAATATAACAGACATCTTACGTTACAAAATTTTCACTTAAATTCAAATTTAAATTTTCTTTTATTTACATATATAAATAATTGATTATTTTTAATCATTACACATATTCATAATCAAATCAATACATATATATGCATGCACACACGTACTTATTCTCACATTTATATATACTTATATTTTAAAAAATAATTATTATCCTTACGTACTATCATATCGATCAACTATTATTATATATTTTATACATATTTAAATATATATATATATTCAAACATATCATACTATTTATTATATTAAAACTTTATTTCCAAATATCCTATTTATTTCATAAACCCTCCAAATATTATAACAACATTAATAATAACTACACTAATAATTAATTAATTAGATAAATAGATAATTAAATAAACAAGAGGGGAGAAACGCGGCCAACCGTAACCGCCGGCAGTTTTTATGCGGCCAACAGCAACGGACGGTACCGAAATTCTTAGTTCGTGTCGTGCGTTTCAAAGTCTGACCCTACTGACTAATTATTAAACAGTAAATAAACAACGGCGAGACGAAAATATTTCATGAGATCCAGAGATAATTTCACTGACCAATACATCAATTAATTTAAAGGCAATTGTGAAGCAACGTTTACACTAATTATTCTGAAAAAAAAGCTAAATAAAAATAAAAATATCTAATCAACAAAGTCCATGTGAATCGAGATAATATCTAGATACACTTTTAATGAGAATTGTTTTTTGTGAGTAATTATCGTTTTTATCTATCCAATTGAGGACAAGTTTTTATGGATAATGAAAATCATGTTGCACGTATGAAAGTCGCATTCTAAGGCTCAAAGCCACTCATGCTCTTTTCAATTTGAATTTTCTCCATTCAAATATAAGACTTTATTGATTGTTGTCTTTCTATTTGTTGTATATTTTTTGGGTTGGACAAAATTGCTCGATTTTCAATTATTTGTACTAGAATAATCAAGAAAGTCCAAATTACCGGATTAGGCTGACATAAAATAAAATAAATAATATAAAATTCAAATTTACCAAATAAAGTCGCATTTTTTTATTAAAACGCTTTTGATAATTGGTCTGTCGTATTATGGCAACCTGATTGGAGTGCCAGCGCGGGTAATGTAGACGAGCCCACGTGCCACAAATTTGTCAGGGTTGGTGACAAAGATTTCCACGTGTCCCTTTAGAAGGCCCCACTAATAAATTCTAATGTATTTGAGAAATTAATGAATCATATAAATAATTATTATTTGTGGGACTATTTTTTAATAAATAAACATTAGATACAGCAGTTTTTTAATTAAATAGGTTTAAGAGGCAATGCATAAAAATCTGAATTTTTATTCATCTCACATGTGAATAAAGATGAAAGAACCATATAAAGTAAAATTTCCCAAAAGGGCATTTGATCTGTTGGCTTGGTTCTTGAAGATTATTCAAAGATATATGTTGGCCTCTTCACGAGGGTCCATGTTGTCTGTAGCTTTTGTCCACTCCTAATTAATTATTAGCTGTGATGCTTTTAAATATATATATATTTATATATATAGCAATATTCTTGCAATTACAAGAGATGCTTTGGGATGAAATGGTGATAATTATATAAATGAAAGATTCTCGATAAA
Source organism: Avicennia marina (assembly GCA_019155195.1). Classification (NCBI taxonomy): domain Eukaryota; kingdom Viridiplantae; phylum Streptophyta; class Magnoliopsida; order Lamiales; family Acanthaceae; genus Avicennia; species Avicennia marina. The sequence continues at coordinate 12,100,456 of CM032773.1, forward strand.
TGAATTACATATTCTTATTAATGTGCACTGCAATTATTAGGAATTGTAGGTTTCTTACAATGATTATTTGGACAAAATTGTGTGCAAAAACGAAACTGTAAGAACTATGTCAAATCTCCAATCCTAATTAAATTTAAAAAGAAAAAGAAAAATGCATGTTGAATTACTAGACAGAATTTATTACTATTACTATATTATTTTAATTTGTGGACAATAAGCTATACCAACTCACAATGGATACAAAAAATTGACACCCCATCTAGCTGCCAAAAGGGATACATCTTCATAGTTGAACTTCATGTCCTCACACCTAATAAAATATCAATTCTTTTAATTTCTTAATGAATTTCTTTTTTATAAATAAATAAATACATATGTGTGCCAATAATGTTTATAGACATTAGATGATGGAAATATCTAATTTTCAAAGTTTCACTATTGCTAGTCCTTTCTTTGTACTTAAATGGGACACAATTTGCTTAGATATCATTTAAAATAAAAATAAAAATAAAATAAAGCAAAGTCAATTAAGAATGATTGGTAAAACAAATGGCTCCAATCAGATCAAAACTCCTTCACAACCACAAGTTTCATTTTGTTTTTGGAAATAAAATATTGTAAATTATTTTAAGAAGCAAAGGAGTAATGATTTAATGAATTTATGGTGTTAGGTGCGGCACCTACTTCCTAGGCATGGAATTTTAAACCTAAGTCCATACCAACCCATAATGTATAGATTCTCTATATTTTTTTTTTTTATAAATGAAAAATGTAAATTTTATTGAACCTAGTGAAGTAAAATTTCAGCTTTGTATATGGTTTGGTCAAAAGACAAAAAGAATCTGGGAATCTGTCACATATTTTTTTATTATACACCAGTGCCCAATAAAGAAAGGGATTTTTAATTAAGCTTTTTCGATCTAGGAACAGCCAAGAGTTAATGACTCAAATTGTTAATGTCATCAATTTCAAGAACCAACACTAATTAATTTTAATTAATAGTAAAGACAGCAATAAAATAACTAAAGTCAAATTTTATATAACTTGTCACATTTTTCCACCTGAGAAATATTTAGAAGGGAGCAATTTTGATATTTAAATACTGTGTAAGTGGATACACGATACACTCTATTCGACGGATTCCAGGTATAATTAATTAGTTAGATCCAATGTCTCTTATTTACTCCAATTTATAAATTGACAGTATCAACATGTAGTGTATTAGTTTATGTAGGATGCTCATTCTTGATCTCGTCATAATTGATTGTTTTTTATATAAAAAAGGAAAGTGTTATCTACCTTTTTTACTGTAAAATTAGCGATGACGTGTGTTAATACAAATATGTTAATATTTGCATCAATTTACTTGCTTGTTTAATACACATGTCTATACTATATTATTATAAAAACCAAGCTGTTTTGTTGTAAATGTTTTTGTTTTATTTTATATTTTTAATTAATTTCGGTCATTTTCTTTTTTTAACCTTTTTTTAACTTAATATTTTATTTATTTTATTTCTCAAATTTTATCTTTTATTTTTTATTTTCTTATTTGAAATACTCTTTATCACTATAAAATTACAGAATTATCTTTATTTTAAATTATTTTATTTATATATTTTTTTTATCTTTCTTTTAAATCATCATTTCTTTTTTACATTTTCTCTCAAATTTTCTTTTTCTTTCAAACTTTTCGATATGTTTTATTTTCATATTTTAAATGTTTTGATATTCTTTACTTTTAAATAATTTTATATTCATTATTTAAAACACAGTAACTTTATAATTTAAATAAATTTGCATACCTATAAATTGTGCGACTTTTATAATAATAATAAATGTAGTTGCTCACATTCCGAGGATCCCATCAATGCCCTAAACCTAAAGTACTAGCCCAATTTGTCTGCACAAGACTTTGGAATTACAAAAGATTGTCTGGTTTTTCTGCACTTTGCCTGCACTTACCACTCCCCAAACTTTGAAAAAAAGGAGGTGGCAGAAAATAAATCGACTCCTTTAAGCAAACAAACGAATACCTTTTTTTCATGAAAATTAAGTCCACCAAACGAAACCATGAACTAAAGAAGATCACAGGAGACAACTGCATGCATGAAATGCAGACAAACAGTTACGTAGGATTGAAACACACCCCCACACTCAAATAGACATTACAAACAAGTCACAACGTTATTTTTATTGTGAAAGACAACCAGCATCTTTTCCCATGCGGCGAACAGACAACTTCGACAGATTTGACAGAAATAAAAAAAGACAAGAGATGGTGAGCTGGATTGACAGCAACTGAAGGATTGGCAGCATCTTCAATTGTGTAGAATTAAAAAGATCCTTTCGTTTATTTATTTCGAGTGGGCTGGAGGTTTAGGGAAGCAACCTTATTCGGTTGGGGAAAATGGGAAAGTGTATTTGGAGAGAATAATGTTGTGTGAATGACAGTTAAAGGACCATAAGTCAAGTCATGGAGTTGTGGACATCAAACACTAGATCAAGTCATGCTCTTTTTTTTTTTCACTGCACACGTATATAATTGCTATATAATACGAAACACCTAGCAATTATGTATGTACAGGCCATGTTTGGAAAAGGGGTTTTTGTTTAATGTAATATTTGATAGGAATTGTGATAAAATAAGTAGTATGTTTGGAAGAAATATTTTTGTGGGATGAATAGTATAATTTGTTTGAATATATGTATAAAATATAGAATAACGATAGGAAGATATGATAATTTATAGGGATAATAATTATGTTATAGGATATAATAAAAATAATTGTACATATTTATAAGTATTGATTTGATTGTAAATAGATTTAATAAATGAAAAAATAATTAGTTAATTTTATATAAAAGAGGGTGAAAATTGAATTTGAATGTAAAAGAGTAAGTTGTTGAATGACATATTTAATAGTTTGAAATTTGAGATATTGTTTTGGCGTTGAAAGCTTGCTTCCAAACATAACCACAGGGTACAGAAACAAAAATTAAAAAATGGATAAAGTTTTCAAGGGATTAAACATGTTGGCTTTGTTTGTTTTCCCCATTTTTTCTTTTTCTAAAATAACATACACATCTTAATTGTTATGCTTCTTAATGATTTTTTTTATACAATTTAAAAATAAACGAATATAAGTCATCGTTTTAATTGTCATGATAGAACTGCAAATTTGAAGGGTCGCACGATTAAAAAAACGCCATTTTTGAATTCCTTCACATAAAAAAAGAAGTGTTGGTTAATTTGTTTTTGTTTTTTGATGAGTGTTTTTACATGTTTTTTTTAAATATGTAAAAATAAAAGAAAACTAGTAATATAGTAAAAAAAATGACTATATTTGTTTTCAAATTTTGAGCTCAAAAAATTATCACTTAATCATTATATTTTTTTAAAATTTTATTTCTTTCTCTCTTATTTTTACATAATTTTTTAAATAAAAATACTTACAAATACATTTTAAAATTTAAAAACAAACGCGCCCTATGGTTTTTAATCTCTATATTTAGTGTAATAATAGAGACGTGGAGGGATGAATGAGTGAAGTCAACTTGCATGCAATTATCTTTATTGGTTTAAAAATAAAGTCGTTGGCCATTCGCCAGTGGAGTGGCCAATCAGACATCACTCCTCTCCTCTCCGCTTTCAAAGGGTCAGCCAGCCATCGGCAATCAGTAGTCAGATTCAACCCAAGTGAAGAGCCAACCAAAGAGAGTACAACAAACGTATGCATACACGAACACTGACACCAGAACTTGTCGTGTGTGTCAGTGTGCGTGTCTGTGTGTGTGTGTGTGTGTGTGTATGCAACTTTTCCACTTTCTGAATATACTTCTTAAAAACAAAAGACATAAAATAAAAAAAAACCGACCAAATATCGTTGAATATAAGGAAAAAATAATAATATAACCACACACACACATAGCGTGATGTTTCTCTGCAGGTTTCTGCTTCAGGAAATGGAAAAGGGACTTCACGTATTTTTTGGGCATTTAGTTTGAGCACCATGCAAGTTATGAATGTTCCCATCCTGATATATTTATTTTGAGTATTTAAAATTACAATAAATGTCATAATTTTATATTTAAAAAAATATAAAAATTTATTAAATGTTAAAATTATGATATTTATTATAATTTTATCGGTTGATACATTTACACTGAGCCCGCAGTATTTATAATATGGTTATGCGTGAATGGGCTAAATCTTGGAGGACTCTCTTTATTTTGTATCTTGTATATATTTTTTTAAATGTAAGTCAGAATTTTATTTTTTATGATACATAAAATATTCATTTCCTTTTTATATAATGTATGTTATCTTGGGGAGGAAATATTCATCCCTGGCCAGTTGTTTGGCCATGGCCACAAGGGAAAAAAACTATTGGCCGGAGGACGACCTTTGCCAACATGACAAGTTATTGCTCAGAGATCTTATGGGGCGGTGTGTGTGTTATTTATTTAATTATTTTGCAAACTAGCTTTGTTGTTTGTGGAAATACTTTCTTTTAGACAAACATAAATAAATAGTTTAAAAATCGCACTTCAAATCCTTTGATTATGTTGGGAAAGGGTGTTGTGGTGATGAACGGTGTTTGGTTAAAGTTGTTTTAAAATTAGTAGTACGTTTGAAATAAAGATTTTGGTACAATGAGTAGTATTGCTTATTTATAATTGTATAAAATATAAAATAATAAAAAATTAAACGATATAATAATATGTGGAGATAATGATTAATTTATAGAGTATGAATATATATAAATGACAGCATACGCGTGTGTATATATGGATATTAATTTTATTATGAATAGGTGTAATAATTGAAAAATAATTAGTTACTTATACATGTAAAAGACAAAAATTTTGAATTTAAATTCGAATAAACTTTTTGTTGTATAATATATTTGATAGTATGGAATTTAATAGGATAATGGGAGGTTTAAAATCAGCTAACAAACACAGCCTTTGTTTTTAAATTCTCATTCGTAAAAATGATGTCAACGTGTACATTTTATATGTGGTAATTGGAACAATCACAATTCAAATAAATTAAGTAAATCTATGTGACGTAATTCTACACGGCATAGGTGGATAAATACACGCGACAAGTCACCAACATGAGACAAAGGAATTTAGGATTCACAGAGACAGGTGGGTCAAAATTGAGATTAAATCAAGAGGTACAAAAATAGTGTTCAAGCAACAGAACCATTTCACCTGTTCAAGCAGATGAAGGGCCTAAAATAATTACTTGCAAAGTTGACATTGGCCAGGGAAATCTCCAAGCATTAGCCTGCAATTAAACTTTAAATATACTTTGGTTTATCATTAAATATTTAACCTCACTGTAGCCTTTTTCTTGGTCAAACCGAGGGTTTTAATCACATCATTGATTATATAACCTTGACTTTTTAATTATCTACGGGCACTAATTTTATGCTTTTAAGCACTAGCACAATTCCCAGAAGGAACCTATGCATGCAGTTCACCTGAAAGTTAAAGATTGATTAAATTATGATTTACTAGAATGTTTGGACATTTTGTTTTGGTCAAAGATATTAGAAAAAAAATATATTTCATGTGTCCAAGGAAATTATGATGGTTGGTGGAATATAGTTCTTCATGCTGCTTCTTCTTTTTCTTTTCTTTTTTTTTTTTTTCCAGTTAATCATTTTTCTTTTTTCATCCTCAAAACCATAAATTCAAAGAGAATAGAAACCAGGATTATCATCGTTTTTTTTCAACTTGAATTTATTTAGATATATTTGAAACCCAAGTGAAGAAGGAACTGATACCACAGTTGGAGGAATCATTGAACCACAAGGTGAAAACTCATTTGGAACTCAACAATGAGTAACTTTGAAGAATATTTGACCCCACTGCAATAATTTCCCATGCAGACAAAAAATACCTCAGTTTTTAATTCTTAATAAGGATTTAAATATAAACTACTTGTCCTGTCTTTCCTCTGAAATTGGTAGGTGAAAGCATTTTGGAAAGAGGGATTCATTTCACCTTTCCATTGATACACCATTAATTAATGTTTTGATAGTCCTCTTGAAACTATAATATAATTAAATGTGTACGATGATGATTTTCTGACAAGGCAATATATTCTCTTAATAGTTTCTTGTCACTAAAATAAGAACTAAATAATATGGTAGAAGAGGACCACTTTGTCCAAACCTCTTGACGAGATGCTCCTTTTCAATGTAATTAAAGGTTCTACAACAAATTTTTGCTTAAAGTTTTCTAAAGAAGCCGCCAAATTAGACAACTGATCATAGTTGGTTTACATGCCCCCACACCAACCCCAACCCCAACCCAACGCATCATGGACTTATCAACTAACTGTACAACACATTGCATAATAGGAGCGATGATTTTTAATATGACTCGAATATACTACAAAATTAATGAGTTTGAATTGATAACTTGAGTACAAATTGAATCATACCTAAGTAATTGTAAAATAAATGGATTAAATTTGAGTTAACGACCAACCCCATTCAAGAATCAGTCATTCTTAAACCACAATTTTCAACAACCCAAAAAGTAGACTCATATCTAACACGAAATTCATAAATTTGAATTGAACTTCTCGGGCTTGGCTCAAAATTGAGTTGGATCATATTGGCCTGCAATTAAACGCATCACTTATACTTTTATAATTTATTTACAATACCTAAGTATGATCTTGATTCGCCAACTGGTAACCCATATCATAATGCCTTTTAGTTCATTTGCTGAGACAAACCATAGTCAAATAGGTGCAAGGGAATGTGCAGTCAAAAGAAGATGGAGAAAAGATTCTGCAGGGTAAGTTTTGTGCCAAACAAGGTAGCAAATGTAGAGAGTATAATAGCAGTTTAAGAGCTCCATAAGGACTGCACAGTGCTAGTCAACAAAACAAAGTCCGAAAGGGTTAGGAAATTGCTAGGCAATCAAATCCCGGAAGCACTTGTAAATGAAATCTTCGGACACTGCCTTTGGCCCCCCAAAGTAGGGGGAACGCAAAAGGTGCTGTTGACAGGGGAAGCATACCGGAAGAAGCGAAGATAATCAACAAGGCGTGTCAACTTGGAATTGAATTCTGTGGTTGTTGAGATTGAGACTTGGGCACCTACTGCCTACCTCCATGGAAATTGGTGGTTGGACACAAGTCTTCAAACATGTTTTTCTCGTGCAATGCTTGCCACAGTACCAAACACAATGGATGCCACAAGAAAGAACTAAGTTCCACTTCAACAACTTCTTGGAAGCATTTTTTGGATCCACTCTTGCTGGTAGCACCACAGCAGCATAATATAGGTTTAGTTTGCTGGTGTGGCAACTTCTTTGTGATTTCCTATTGGGCAGGCAATGCAGAAGGGATACTGATACCGGTTTGCTTGAGAGGAGGTTTCTAAATGCCAGATGCCTGATGGACAATACGTTGTTTTGATGAAATCTAAGTTAAAGATCGGATTTTGGAAAGAGAGTATATTTGGTGAACTACAAAACTGTAGTATGCATGAATAAAAGAATTTCAAATGATTCTGAATAAAGAAAATTTGAAATTTATCACAATTACAAGAAGTATTGTTTAAAATAAAAACTATAGGTTCTAAAATACTTAATCATCAAAATAAGTGTGATAGATTTGTTATTATGGATTTGAAATCTGTTGAAAAGATTGGAACAATTTCATTAATTAAGAATAATCCCAATTTATAGTATAGAATAAATACAAAAATACAAAAAATATAAACTAACCTAACATAAAATTAATCATATAAACTAGGAAATAAAATATACTCATCCAACTAATTAAGATACAAAATATGTAGCATATCAAACTAAATATTCTAATAATATTTTCCAATGCTCTCTCATAAGTTAAAAATGAAGTAATGTTATAGATTAACTTGAAACCAACTATTAGGATAGTAGCAACCAGTTAATAGCAATAAAAAGAGTTAGTAGTAAAGAGCCAAAAGATTAGCCACTTAGTAGGCAGCACTAGAGAACTCACACTAATAGGGTTGATTGCACCAAGAATTTTAGAAGTTCATGACAAAAAAGAGTCGCACTTAGAGCAGCAAACAATGATGGTAGAAGTCATAGTAGAATAGTAGAAATACAAACAACAGTCATAGTATAGTAGGTAAATAATCATGGCCAAATAATTAGTAAACTGTAACAAGTCAAAAGTCACAATGCAAAAGCTAGACAATAGCCAATAAGCTAGTGGCCAAAAAGTTATAATTGATGGAAAAGTTGATAGAAAATACCATTTTAAACTTGACAAACAGAAATAAACGTCAAAAGGTAATAGCAAGCACAAACGTAAACCACTAAAATTTAACCAACCAAAAGATTGATAACAAGCCAAGATAAAGAGTAAAAAAAAATTCCTAAGGAAAAGCCTTAGCAGACCAAGAGAAAAGAGAGCCCAGTAGCGCAACCCTGACAACATTATATTAAAAAACTAACTTCAAAACAAGATAGGTTTTAAGAAGCCCATATGGCCAAAGCCCTAGAAAGAAACCAAATAGTAGCTTAAGACCACAGGAAAACATAGATTTTAGCTTAAAACTTAAAAAAAAAAAAAATCCAAGAACAAACTTCATAACTAGTCTAAAGGTGCAACCCAAGAGATAGGTTTTGTAGAGTAGTTCAAGCCAAATTTGTAAAAGGCTACAAATGGCGCGCGCCATAGTGCATGGCGCGGCCTTCGCACCATCAACACCAAATGGCGAGCATCTTCATGGTGCATGCCAGAGTGAAGGTCTTTTTTAAAACTTTTTTAAATTAAAAACACACTTTTAATTGTGTTTTTGTAAACAAAAACATGCTGCCTCAGTTCCACTTTCACCCAACGCATAATTAACAACCATGACCACTAGCCTTAGCGAGTGACGTGAATAGGAATACGACACACCCAGTGTCGGCGAAGAAGGAGGTGGGCTTTAGTTTTCTTCACTTTCTTTTCATTTGCGAGCCGCGACTTCGATAAGTTAATTTCTTGACTTTCTTACCTGTAGTAAGGCAGGCCACAGCTTTGGGCTTTGTGTGTGATTGTAAGTGCTTTCGGATTTGTGTGTGCCTATGTGCGGTTTCGAATTTGTGTGCTCCAATGGCTTTGTGTGTACGGTTGAATGCTTATGGGTTTTTTCCTCTAAAATTAAACTAAAATGGAGATGAAATTGAACTAGAAAGTCTGCAACTCATGAAGATTGAATTGAAATTGAACTATTTCATGTGTGTTTATTCAGTTTAGCCTCTTGTAGGTGTGCATTTATTCAGTTTGTGTTTTTTAGCTAAATTTTTTTAATTGTGTGTGTAGTGTGTGCTGTGTAATTTTGTTCCATTGTGGAACTTCCACTATAGTGTGTACTGTGTAAGTGTAATTCTGCATGCATTATGTAGCATTATGGTTACATGATTGTGAATTGCTGTAGGCTGTAGCATGATCCATTATGTATTTATGTACAACATTGTAGCTAGGTACAACAGCATTATGTATTTATGTGTATTGCTATAGCATTATGTGTATTGTCATCATTTGTCACTTTAAGTTTAAGTTTGATTTTTGAATAAGGATTAAGGTAGTAAGATGTCGACTTTTGATGCGTCAAACTCGAATTCAAATCGAAAGGACTTGACTTGGAATTATGTGTCGTTAGTCAATCCAAAAAACGCAAACGACATCCAATGTGCTTTTTGAAATAATGTTTCGAAAAGGAGGATCACACGGCACAATAACACTTTGTTGGAAACTTTCGAAATACCAAGACGTGCCAAAAATGTCCTGAGCATTTGAAGGAAGATATTTGAAATTTAACGGAGAAGAAGAAAGAGTTAAAAATCAAATTGATGCGATTCCTCACTTTGATTTGGCGGTTAAGGAATTTGAGAAAGTGGATGAATATAATGAACCTTCAAATTTTGGCAAACGTCCATCTATTAGTTTATTAAGTGCTTCAACTAAAAAAATGAAGCAGATGAGCCACATTAACATGTTTTTCACATGAGATGCTGATGAAGTATTGAAACGAAGCGGTAATAGGGAAAAAGCACTAAAGTTTGATGAAGGTACAAAAATAAAAAGAGAGCATATAGTACAATGGTTTACATGGTGGGCATATGAGAGCATGTTACCTTTTAATGTTGTCATTTCAAATACGTTTGTACATATGTTAGAAGTTTGTTTTTAGTGTGATCCCAATACAAAGTCTTCAATTTATCATGAATTCAGAGTAACTTATTTAAAAAAAGAGTTGGAATACACAAGTGGCATTTTAAAGACCCATGATGGGGTAGTAGCAAAATATGATTATTCGTTGATGGTAGATAGTTGGACTGATAAGAAGAATAAGACATTGATTAATTTTTTGGTGAATTGGCTAAAGTGGAGCTAATTTGTTAAATCGGTAGATGTTTTGGAGTATTCTCACATTGGTGGGAAATGTGCGAGTTGTTATCGAAATATATTGAATAGATTGGTGAGAAAAATGTGATACAAATAGTTACTGATAGTGCAAGCGCAAATATTGTTGTGAGTAAGAAAATTTCAATACATCTAATTCTATTATTTATTTTAATCGTATATGTAATCATTTATAATATATTAATTTTTATTTTTTTAAATCAATAAAAATACTTTTGGAGGCCAAATATAAGCATTTGTTTTAAACTCCCTGTGCCGCTCATTGTATATATCTTATTTTTGAAGATATCTTTAAAATTCTTACTTTGAAGAGGACGTATGAGCGAACAATGATGATAAATAGATATATAAGGCCCAATCTCTTGAACCAGATGAGAGAATTCACTAAACAAATGGAGATAGTTTGAGTAGGGAAGATCAAATTCACCATCGCTTTCTTGTTTTAGGTACAAAAAACAAATTTGAGGAATATGTTTACATCAAAGTAATAGACTGAATGCAAATATTCAAAAGAAACACAAGGTAAGTTGATAAGTTGATGTTGAGTGTGATATTGATGCCTTCATTTTGGAATACTATTATCTATGTATTCAAAATTGATGGGCCACTACCAGTTGTATTAAGATTGGTAGATGGTGAGAATAAGCATCTCACAGGACACACACACACACACACACGAGGCTATGGATAAGGTGAAGGAAACAATAATAGCCCCATTTAACAATAATGCAGTGAAGTATAAGAACATATTTAAAATTATAGATAGGAGATAAGAGATGCAGCTTTATCGACCTTTATATGCAGCTGGCTATTTTTTAAATCCAGAATTTTTTTAAAACAACCCTTATATAGAAAAGGATCCAAAGATTACAAATGGCTTGTATAAGTGCATAGAAAGGTTTTCAGATAATATACAAGATAAGATTTATTAAGAATTTTCTTTATATAGAAATGCTGAAGAGCAATTTAGATTTGCACCGGCTGTTAGACAAAGAAAATTGAAAGTATCGGGTATTTATTATATAATTTAAATATACTTATTGCTTCATATACCTATAAATAACTATTTTATTTTGATACTTATTTTATGAAGTCGAATGGTAAAAAAATTTCGGAAATAACACTCTAAATTTACAAACCTTTGCAATTAAAGTTCTTAGCCTTACTTGTAGTGCATTAGGCTGTGAAAGAAATTGGAATGTATTTGAAAATGTAAGTTCATAATTTATACGTATCTATAATTATTATTATGAAATTATTATAGATTTTAATTTAAAGTTCCATTTTTGCAGCTTCATCACTCTAAGAAGAAGAATAGGTTGGCTAAAAAACGTATGAATAATTTGATTTATATCAAGTATAATCGAGCTTTAAGGTATTGCTTTGAAAAACAATATGAACTTGATCCCATTAGTTTGGAGAATATTGATGAATCTAATGAATAGTTGCTTGGAAGATTGTATTTCAATGAGAAGGAGGCCTTTGTGCATAATGGTGATGACTTAACTTGAAGTGATGTTGCTGCAGCTTTTGGAGTTGAAAAAGAAGCATAGGATTTTCGATCTAAAACAACAACATGGGTAGGATCAAACTCAAGAGACATTACATCTAAATCTAAGCCATATCAATTAATGGATGAAAATAATGAAGAAGAAATTTATGAGGAGAATAAGCCTGAGTGATTAATGAGTGATCTAGTGATGGGAATGAAGATGAAAATGACGTGGAGAGTGATTGTGATTATTTTAATACTGATGATTAGCATTTATGTTTTTGTTGACATAGTTTATTTTGATTGTATTTTGAACTTCAAATGCATTACAAATTTGATTATTAAATTTTATTAAGTTGATATCGTGATTGACACTTAAAACAAATTATTTATGCCTTTATGAATGCTACTTATTTATTTTTAATTAGAAGTCGATGTATTTTTATGATTGTTCTATATTTCAAAAGCATATATTGGAAGCAAAACTATTTTTATTAATTTGATTTATTGTGCTGTATATTTCAATATGACTCGCGCGCATGCGCTATGGCTCTAGAAAGAGTTTGCACCATGCTACATCATTCGCCAGAACTTAGATTTAGGCCACACAACATATAAGAAGAGTTGCAAGAGATGGCAATGCTTGTACAGCACCATAGGCCTTTGCACGGGTGAGCTACAGATTGAAGAGCAACTACCTTTAGGAGCGATGATGATGCAATCGCAGTCAGATTTCGAGTTGAAGATGTACAACTTCACAGTGATGTCGCATAGTTCAGAGAGGCAGCGCAGTGGAATAGAGAGACTGTTGGTGGCGGGGCCAGAAACCGAGAGCAAGGACAGTGGCAATACATGCTGACTTGGGTAGACTGAAGAGAAGTGTTTCTTGTGCTGGCCAGGGCTGAAGAAGCCAACGTGGCAGAGGGAGTAACAACAAGTCAGAGAAGCAGCAGCACATAGAGCAGGGATGTGAACACGCAGGAAACACAGACATTTCTTTTTTTAACAGAAACTTTGGCTCAAAATTAAAATATGCTTGGAGAAATTTTTTTTTAAACCATTAACATAGCAGAATGTGAAGGATGACAGTATACCATATTGAATAGATTGGAAAAATGGCTTGGTTTCATTAATCAAGAATGATCCCAATTTGTAGTATGTGACAAGTACAAAAATACTAAAAATATAACATAAGACTAATCATATAAACTAGAAAATAAGATATACTCATCCTACTAACTAGGATACAAAATATGTAGAATATCAAACTAAATATTTCTAAATATTCTAATAATATTTCCAATAAAATCCATTCCTTTCAATCTTTCTATCCAAATGCACCCTAAAGGAATTGAGTGACTGCATACCTTCTTCAACAATTCTTCAAAAATTCATAAATTTCTACATGACTCCAACAAGCTTAAATAAAAAGTATAGGATAACCATGAAGTCGATAAATCTTGCAAGTAAATCATAAATCAATCACAACACCAGTAACGGGAACAAAGCTATGCAAACATTTGCTGTGTTCAAAACAAAACTTAACGAATGATCAACAACACTTTGGTTATCAAACTCGGATTGGTGACCCTGATGTTATACATGGAAAAAGAATAACATGGAATGTTGCCACATTAAAAGAGGCACAAAACCAACCAAACTATGATGCTTCAATTTCTGAAGGGAAAATTGTCACACATGAAGCCATCTAAATTTCAGTGTCAAAGAGACGGATTGTCACATTAGAAACCATCCTACGAGCGAAAGGAATATAGCTTAAACTGTACCTGCAATGGCCCAACATTGTTGTGAGAATGACAATTATCTTACTAAAGAATGCTGAATTTGGTAGCTGACTTGGCCTTAAACTATTATGTTGCTGAAGGCCGGTGCCTTTATATATGTGTTAAGGCATGGAACAGAAAATCAGATCCTTGCTATTTATTTAGATTTAGAGGATTGAATGGCCTGGTGAGTATTTCTCAGGCACCATTTACATGAAGTACATGTGCAATCTTAAAAGTGGACATAGCTGCAGAAAAAATTGAGGCTGGATAAATAGTCCACAAACTTACCAAATAAGGGCACAGATTTCACAAATGATGGCAATAAGGGTAAGTATCTTACTGTGGATCTGAAAAAAATAAAAGACAGACCACTTAGTGAAAGTACAAATCCAGAAACACCCTAAAAACCACAGTGTGTAAAGGATGTCAACATAAGCCATTGGACTGTTTAGCAGTCGATAACATCCTCCAGCAGGGCTACCAAGATATGGGTATGTTTAGTTGCAGAGGCAGGAGCATAATAAGTCAATGTTCCAAGCAAATAAATATCTTAATACATGTATCTTATATTGACAAATGGAATCGGATTGCTTTCTATTATCACCCAAATGGATTAAATGTCTGCCATTCTTCTGCTTAGATCCATGGATTGTTTTCTTTATGTCACTAGAAACTGGTGTTAGGGGACACATAAGTCTTATCACTATGAAATCCAGCTTACATAAGAAGGTTTACAAAACATGCAACTGAAAATTACTCTTTCTAAGGCTATGTTTGTTTTGCAATTTTGGCCCAAAAAACACATACTTAATTATTATACTTTTTAAATTTTTTCTTCTCCTACTTTTACACAATTCTCAAGACAAAAACAGCTAAAAACATACACCAAAATTTAAAAACAAACACTAAAATTTAAAAACAAATCTAGCCTTAAGAGACTAGGACTCATCTGAGATAAGGCAAATAATTTCCTACTCGTATTACTTTCATGCACATATGTGATGATGCTAATAGTTCATATATAAAAAGCTCCTAGTTATGCTAAAGCAATCAAGCACTCAGCATTTTATGGCGCATACCTTTAGAGTTTCTGTCATAATATCAAGTTAAGCCGAATCAACTTACCCAGAGAGCAAAAACAAGAGCCACAATAACACACCCAACATAGATTGCGGTAGCATAGGCTCGGACAGGATCAAGCATCATTCTTAGCTGTTGTGTTGGTCCAATGAGGAGAGCTGTGCTGCCAATTAGATATCCTAATTCAGAAACTCAGTAAGCAAGTAAAAGAAAAAAACCGAACACATAATTTTTTCCACATGAATTCATATAAATAGACCAAAGATAAGTTCATTTTATTTTCCTAGAGCTGCTAACATGATGGGTTCAAGAAACATTACTTTTTGTTGAGAAGGAGGTACACATTGCAGACAATTGACTTATGCTAATGACACTGATAGCTCGAGCATCAAGAGAGAAACAAAACAATGTCAATTTGGCCCTTCCTTTAGTTGGAGCTGGGAGTATGACCCAAATTACAGCTTTAATCCTAATAAAGGAGCTTGAGTGGCAGTGGATGAGGGAGGAAAGAATTCATCTATAATCTATAAAAAACATAAAAGTGTGATATATGACAGCCAACAACTTCACATATGAATTGTTTTGAAAGGCTAAATTTCATTAGTCTTCGCCCGAGGATAACTTCCTCCTATTACACATGCTGCCCTAACATGGAGAAAAATGCGAAAAATAAAGAGAAACAAATTAGAAATAGAGGCATACGCTTATCAACTCATCTGAGTAAATACACACCTTCCGACAGCCAGCACGTTTCCAAAGGTAAACAATAAAGCAAATTTGATGGGCTTTGCAAACACAATCAGTGACTGCAAAGGGAAGTAAGCAAACAAAACATCATCAATACTTTCACAGCAATGCATTCGCTCATTTCCAAAAAAAAAAATTATAACTTTAAGCTGTCTTTCCCGACTTCAATTGGGATTGCCAACAAAAAAAACATTGATTATCGTTTCTTGAAATGATTGAACAATTCCAGTGGGATTTTCTTACCAGGAACATACACACAAGCCCAGCGAGTAAACAAGCAGCAAACCCATAAACCCTCTGCTCATTCGAAGGAGAAAAAGCAAAAACAAATGGAGTTTACAGTGGATTCTTCGGTAGAGAATTGATCTTCGAACCAACACATCGATGTAAGCGAATGAGGCAATTCACGAATTTTTTGAAGGCTATACCTGTGTAGGGGAGAGAGAACTGGGACCCTCCGTCTCCTCAAGCAAGTAGTCTTGCTGCTCTTCATCTTCACCTTGGAAAAGCTTCCACATTGCGAAGATCTTCTCACTCTCGTCGTGTCCTCAGATCAACTTTCCCATTGCCGTTTGGGGAACCAAACGTCAATTGAAAAGCAGGGGTGAATTTGTAATAAAAGGAAACAATGTCGACCATTATTTAATATTTAAAAATTACGAGGAAAATAAATTCTTCAATTGGTGATATTTATTTGCAACAACAGCCTCATAATAAAAATATTATGCGAGGGAAGCCCAAGGTAAACTTTACATTGGCAAATTGGCCTAAATGAGTTCCCCATCAAAAACGACGCCGTAAACCCTTTCAATTTAGCCCTTTTCCCTTCCGCAAAAATCTCAGTGTTCGAAAACCCTTGAATGCAGTGAGATTCCACTGAATACTGAGGGAAAGAAGAGAAGAAAACATGTCGTCGACGCTGTTGGAGGTGACGCGCGCCTCGCACGAGGAAGTGGAGCGGCTTGAGCGGCTTATCGTGAACGATCTCCAAAACGACCCGCCGACCAACAAAGACCGGCTTTACCAAAGCCACCGTGTTCGAAATATGATCGAACAGATCATTTCCACCAGCCACAAACTTGTATAACTGAAATTTGTTTTTCAAAATATTTGATTCATATTTCGTAGTTTTTGGTGATTACTTTGTTACTAATGCTTTGTTTGTTGTGTGATTTGCTGGCGGTTTTGGTTAATAGATTGAGATATACGAAGATAAAGACAATGCTAGGAAGGATGAGATTGCGGCCCTTGGTGGACAGAGTTCTACATCAGCTAATGTGAACGTTTTTAGTGCTTTTTATGATAGATTAAAAGAGGTGTGTAATCATAGGGTTTTTTTTGAATTTGATAATGTTTTGTTATTAGTGATGAACTTTGATACACCTTCTTGTATATGTGCAGATTCGGGAGTACCATAGAAGGCATCCAGCTGCGCGATATGTTGACACAAATGATGAGTATGAGCAGCTTCTGAAAGAGGAGCCAGTCATTGAGTTCACCGGGGAGGTTAAACTCTCTTTCGCATATGCTGAAAATACGCAAAATGCATATGATAGCATTCTATGATCTAGTTATTCAGGAGCTGGTTTTTAATTTGAAAGAGAAATGAATGAAATTGTTGGCATAGTTGACGAGGAAGTTGGATTTCCTAATTTAGTAACAAGAAAACTGATGAGTGACTTAAGTATGTTTCAGATGCGTTTCTTTCTCTTTTATAGCTCAAAAAATGAAAACTTTTGTGTTGTAGAATGTGTGGAATTTATTTCTGATAGTCTAGTGGTGCTTGGTAATTATTGGTGAACCGGCAGGATTTTTATTTTTAACAGAATTATATCAAAACTGCTTTTACAAACTACTTCATGATGTAGATATATTGAGGTAACCAACTATAAATGGATGAATGTGTTTTTTATGATCAACTTCTTCGGCATTGGGCTGAGTAAATGCTAGATGTAGGGCATTTTCTGATTATTTTTGTGAAAATTTGTAGTTTTTCCTTTTGTTTCTGAAATAGGATTTGATCTTTGACATCTCAAACTTCTATGTTCATTGAGTAATATTGTAAGGAAGCATACTTGTGCTTTGCCATCATTAATTTTATTAACTTGATTTCAGGAATCCTTTGGACGTTACCTTGATTTGCATGAATTGTACAATGAATACATCAACTCCAAATTTGGACAGCAAATTGAGTATTCTGCTTATCTTGATGTATTTTCAGAACCAGGGCGCATACCTCGGAAGTTGAAGTTGACTAGGTAAGACTATGATTTCACAACTCTGTATCCATCACATCCACTAAATTCCTTGTGCTCTGTAATTTTTTTTGTGTTGCATTTGTTAACTTCCTACGGTATTTGAGTATAAGGATGAGAAGAAAGATTTTTGGCTCAACTAATTGATATCTCCCTTGTTTTCAACAGGCAATATCAAGAATATATGCAGAAACTTCTGGAATATCTTATATACTTCTTTGAGCGCACAGAACCTTTGCAAGATCTCGAAAGAATATTTTCCAAGGTTAGCTTTAAAATTCCTTGTGACCCTCTTTCTCTCTCTATTCCCTTTGCTTTGACTTGGGACAATGAGTTATCTTGCATTACTGGGCATCCTGCTTTTTATGAACTGATCTGAAAATTTGATTTATGCTCTTTCTTCTCACAGAGCCTGTCATTCATGACTGTGGAGTCTTTTAAATTTAAAGCCATAGAAGCAGATAACCAGTGCCTAATTGTTTTACTTTTTGGTTGAGTTTGCGTGGTGATTTTATTGAATTGTTATTAGGCCTTTAAAATGTTTGTTGTCTCTGGCAGTTAACAGCTGAATTTGAAGAACAATGGAAGGATGGGCATGTAGAAGGATGGGAGAATGAGAGTCATGAAAATGGGAACGTGCAACAACAGGATACTAGGATAGATCTTGATTATTATAGTACTGTTGAAGAGCTAATGGAAGTAGGACCTGAGAAGTTAAAGGAGGTATACTAGAAGTTTTGGGAGCATTTATGCATTTTTGCTGCATATAGATCTTAAAATGCTAAGATTTTGTTTTTCCAAATTGATCCACACTGTTTTGAAAGAATTAAATATGGCTACATTTGTCTTCAGATTAAAACATGTATTCACAAGACAAAACTTGATGCTTATGAAGGATTTGGAGTGTGGCTGCTATAAATATGTCTCAGTGACACGAAGAACAAACAGCCCCAATAATGCTTTTTGAATCGAGCTAAAATATGGAGCTAGTTTGTCCATAAATGAAGTGATATGAATGTGGAATTACTATGGTTATGCATTATTTTAATTTTCATGTTATAATCATCTGAAACTACTGAACTGTCATTGCTATCTCCTCACCGCTCAGTGGAGTTGCCTTGCCTTTGAATTCATATCTGTGAAGTTGCACTTTCATTGGAGTAGTTGATTTCCTGGTCATTGTAGACTTATGTACTCTACTTTGTAGGCATTGGCTGCACTTGGTTTGAAGACAGGAGGTACTTTGCAACAGCGTGCAGAGAGGCTTTTTCTTACAAAGGTGAGGGTGTAATTATATATATATTTTTTTGTTTATTAAAATCCTGCCACTAGTTTGCTGTTAAACAAATTCCTGATAACACAAGCAGATTGATCCTTTGTTTGCAAATTATGGTGTGTGTTTGTAGGTGTTTTTTCTTTGGGAATTGTGTAAAAGTAAGAGAGAGAAAAAGATAAAAAAAAAGAAGGATAATAATTGAGTGTGTGTTTTTAGAGGGTGCATAATTGCAAAACAAACATAGTCATAGGATTAAAACAAGCAATTA
This sequence comes from Avicennia marina, assembly GCA_019155195.1. Lineage (NCBI taxonomy): Eukaryota > Viridiplantae > Streptophyta > Magnoliopsida > Lamiales > Acanthaceae > Avicennia > Avicennia marina. Next base: position 12,119,799 of record CM032773.1, read on the forward strand.
AATGCTACTTCTATTTAAACATTAAATAGCTGTGACTAATGCTTATGTCACTGTTCAAAGTTCATGCAAGGTCATTTGTCTTGTTTATTTTTTTTCTTTCTTTGCAGCATACACCACTTGAAAAATTGGATAGAAAACATTTTGCCAAACGTGGACCTGAGCAAAATGGTGTTGCTGTGGTCCCACAACCCAATGAAGATGCAAAAGAGATTGCCTTGATGGAAGCAAAAATGAAGAGGCTATGCGACTTGTTACAGGAGGTGAGCTACTGCTGTTGCTACTTTGACTCCCTTCTCTGACACCTCCCCCTTAGGAGATTTGTTATGTCTTTTATTTTTTCTTAATCTATTGTAGTCTTTCTTCATGCTTACTTGCTTTCTCTATCTTGTACTTGCATCTATTTTACCAATTATTAGCTTTTTCATCTTATTATCAATTGACCTTTAGGCTATAAAAGAAATTATACATTTGGGGGCTGTGACTTTTTTTCCTGGGTTATTTATTTATTTATTCTTTTTTGGCAGACAATTGTGAGGACAAAGGAAAATGTTGAGAAGAAACATGCCTTGACCTATGACGAAATTGTACAAGAACGTGAAGAGGTACAACTGTAAAAATCACTTACCCTTATGCATAGGGAAAATAGTGCTGAGGGGCAGCACTGTCTGATGGAATGGCCTTACTATTTATCTATAAGCTAGAAATGCATGTTCTCCTTAAATGTTCATGAAGAAGTCCTTAGCTGTGCCTTCTAATCATTATTCTCATTATGATACCTCTCTCTCTCTCTCTCTCTCTCACACACACACAGATAGTGTGTGTTTTTCATATACCGTATTCTTAGATTTAAGATTTTTAACTCTTGCTTAATTTGTTATGAACTTTTGTACAGATAATAAAATGTGATTGTATTTGTATAAATTACTGTTATCACTTGTAAAAATTATTCTGCATTGTTGTCATTTTAAAGGCATTGCCATTTTCAAAATCTTTTGCATGAGTTCTGTTTGAGTCAAACCATTCCTATAGATTGGGCTGATCTTCATTCCAGTATTTTCAATTTTCAAACTATTGAGGAGATCCATTGCCAAGCTGCCGTCTCTATACCCTTTCCTCAAAATTATGTGATTTCTAATCTCATATTTGTTGAAGTCAAGCATTTTCATAAATATATTGTGTGCTGACAAAGACTTTGGTATTCATACTGCAATTTGTTGTTGTCCACAGTGTGTGTTTTAATGCTTAAATGAGCTTTTATTATAGTTGGAGCCTTTGAGCTTATTGTTTAGTTACATGCAGCTATTGTTGGGCAGGTTGGTTCCAATCAGTATGTCTGAGTGGAACTGTGGACTGTTTTGCTTTTATGCTGACTGGATATATTTGTTTTTTATTTGAATTCTACTATCAGGATGAGGTGCAACCCGAGTCTGAAAGTGATGATGAAGATCAACAGATCTACAACCCCTTAAAATTACCCATGGGTTGGGATGGAAAGCCTATACCATACTGGTTGTATAAGCTTCATGGGCTTGGCCAGGTGGGTGTTGCTTTATTTCCATTGACCATAAAACTACTACTGATGAAATATAACTCTTAGAAGTAGATGGTTAATAACTAGTTATGTGCATACTTGTAAATTTATGTAGTAATTTTTATTGGACTAAATTCACATCAGTAATTTTATGTTGGATATTACGGTTGTACTTTCTGAAGATAAGCATTTACTAGAAGAACAGACCAGTACTATATTTTTATTTTTTTGTATAATAATTTGGAGCACGTGCCTATGAAATCTTCGGAAAATTAACTTCAAACAACTGGAGCTTGAGTATGTTTGTGGGTGCGCCTGCCATACCTATTAATTGAATTCACAGATAATAACTGAAGGTTAAATATGTTGAGCGTCTGGGTAATTCAAATAGCCCCTTGAGCAGGGGGGAAGAGGAGGTGGAACCTAGGGAGTAATAAAGTAGGAAGGAAATGGGAGAGGGAGAAATGACACCAACAAAGGATTAGAAAGAGGAAAAAAGGTCTAAAAGTGATGAAAATGTTGAGCTACCTAATGATACACATTTCTAACATTTCCTTGTCTAAATCTTGTTTCATTTACAATCAAGGGGTGTTAGGAGGCGGGAATATGATATGGAGTGTCGTGCTGTTAGATGCCACAATTTGTGATTGTTAATGTTGTCATATTAGCTGCAGCCTATTAACATGGTTTTGTTATTCTCTCAATAACTTGTGAATGTTGTCAGGAGTTCAAGTGCGAGATATGCGGGAATCACAGTTATTGGGGCCGCAGAGCCTATGAGCGCCATTTCAAGGAATGGAGACACCAACATGGGATGCGGTGTCTGGGAATCCCAAATACCAAAAATTTTAATGAAATAACATCTATTGAGGTATTCCTTCCATCACATCATTGTTGCCCTTCCCCATTTTCTTGATTGTCCACCTGCCTGCTGAATTTTGGTACATACCATATTTTAACCTCCTTTTTGTGGAAGAAAAATACTAAATGATATGCATTTGTTGCTGTTTACCTTTAAAACAACTGTAATTTATTGTTGCTTATACATCACAATATTTGTGCCTTTAGGAAGCAAAACAACTTTGGGAGAAAATCCAAGAAAAGCAAGGCCTACACAAGTGGCGCCCAGATCTTGAAGAAGAATATGAAGACCAAGAGGGCAACATTTATAACAAAAAGACGTATACTGATCTACAACGCCAAGGACTGATTTAAAGGAAACTGCCCATTGCACTCCTGGACTTATTCTTGGATTTCACAGTATGAATTGACAGTAGCATCCAATTCTTTCTTTGGAATTCCCTGAGTACTAGCTGAAGGATGTGCAACCTTCTTCAGAAGCAATGATACATGGAGGCTATGATGCCGTGACTTGGAGCTTGGCTTTCTTACCTGTAAGCAAGAATCCAATTGGATTATAGAGAGACTGCTTTTGCCAAAAAGAGCGGGCATGCTCGAGGTGCTCATGATCATCAAGGACACAATGCCCGTGCATGAATTGTCTTACTACCTATTTACTTCTCCCCATCCACTCTAATATATTCAGTTTACAGCTGCATCATTTACCAGTCTTATATTGTTATTGCCACGTTTATGTTGATCTTCATTGGACTGTCTCGACTGATAATGGTAAGTTATGTCAAACCCCCTTGCCTATCCAATGTGCTATGGTGATCCTATTGCCCATTGGATTGAAGATGGGTGGGTTGTGATAACCCAATAATCCAATGGTAGTAAGAGTGGTGTTTGGTTAACTTATTTTAAATAACTTATAAGGTATGTTAACTTATAAAATATTCTGGAAGTTTATAAATTTATATATTTTATTTTTGAGAACATGTAAGTTCCTTTACTATGAAAATTATCAAATATTCTTGAAGAGTTAATAATGAAGGGAGTGAGTTGGTGAGAAACTCCATCCCTTTGTCTTAAAAATGATGATTCATGTTCATTGTCACTTGTGGACGAAGGATTCTGTCAGCTTTCGTTCCTTCGAAAGGGTCCAGCCTTTTGATCAAAACAAGCGACCCAGAATCTGAAGATGTTGGGCACAATTAATTCTGGACATATCAAGTAATCCAGATGGCACTTGCAAATTAACAGGAGTGGGCATTTGGTAAAATTAAATTCAACTGGATTTTTGGTACATATCTAAATTTTTGTATGTTAAAATTGTGCAGGATACTAAATCGAAATTTTTGATTTGGTTTGATGATTTACTAAATTTGAACTTAAAAAATTTTAAAATAAATAAATAAATTTATATTTAAAATTATGAATTTTAATTATATGGCTTATAAATGTATATTTAATATTTTTGTTTTAATATTTCATTGTTTTAGTTTTAATTTTTCAAAGATAAAAAATTCATCTATTATAATAAAATATTTTTATTCTTAAAAAATATAAGATAAAATTATAAAAATTTAATTTAAAAATTAGAATATTAAATTTTAGATATAAACAATTTAAAAAAATAAATAAAAATATGATAAATATTAAAAATATTAAAAAAATTGTATTTTGTTTGATACAGGATACTGAACTTAAATATCGAAATCAAATTAAAAATTAAAATTTTAAAAATTATCATATCAAATACAAAATCAAAATTTTAATTTAATATTCAGTGTTTTTTGAAAGTTCAAGTAGATTCAATCAGTCTACTGAAATCACAACTTTTTTTGGCCGAAGGGATGGCTTACACCCAGCTCTCAATTGAAAAGTGATTAAATTTGCAGTTTTTGCAGCTGCCTGGATTTTGTTGTGGCCCCAATCTAGACCAAGCTTAACCATGAACACATTTTCTTGGAACAATGTATTGCTTATAAAGCCCCTAAAGATTACAGTAATAGCGTTACAGTGTTAGGCCACTTTGGTGGACCATTGCATCAACTGGATTCAGACAACATGCAATCGTGACAGCGATTGGTGTCCAAAATTCCCCACAAAAATCAAGCTTAAGTTGGGCAGAGCATATTTTTGTTAAGCAGAGTAATATATTTAAAAAGAATAGTTTAATGATATGAATCATATATGTATAAAATATGTAATAATGATTAAATAATGTGTTAGTTTATAAAAATAATGATTATATTATAAGATACAAATAAAATAAAATAAATATAAGAATATATGTGATTGATATATATATATATATAAGTATTGATTTGACTGTGAATATGTGTAATGATAAGAAATTATTTTTGTGGTTGAGACTTGGTTCCAAACATAACCCGAGGACACGTAACTTTCTATTCAGTTTGCAGGGAGAATTTAACAGTATTCCATTAAAGAAAGGAAGCAGAAAAGGAGGCAAGAAGAGAAAAGAAATAAAGTTGAGGACATTAATGTAATTCGACAATTTTCGGAGACACAGATTATTATTACACGCATCAACACTCCTTTGTAAATTAGATTGCCAATGAAGGTGACCAAACACGAACACAGATTATTGGTTGAAGATTTTGTGTGTGCTACTTTATCCATGGAAAATGACCTCTGCAAAAATCTCCATAAATTCCATGGCAACAAGAAAAAAAAAAAAAAAATTACAGGTAAAGGTACCCTTTTCTCTCATCTCCCTCTGTGAAATAGAATATAGTGCTTGGCCACTTTGAATTAGTAGATATTTTTTGTTTTGATGTTGAAGGCGAAGAGACTACAGATAGATCCAAAGTCTATAGAGGTAGACGATGAGGGAGAGAATGAATGTCTAGGGCTTCTATGGCAATAAATCTGACAAAAGAGATGTAAAGACACTGGTGAGAAATGTTTTCTTTACCAAGTTTTGTTACTATTACAATTACAATTACAATTTATATGCATCTTTCACTCATTGATTTCATTCAGAACACTTGTGTGTCGTTACCCGAAAAAATTGGTCATGGAGCTCGAAAATCAGTATGTTATTCTTATTTTTTATCTCAAGGATTTTGGATTTTATTTTTAGCTCAATTTGAAGGGTAAATGAAATGCCAACTCATAATTTTTAGAGTGCCTGAGAGAGGTTGCAGCTGTTAAAAGTGTTTGGTGGTAATTCTTGTCTGGCAAAAGATATTTTAAACTCGAAAATTAAGGGCTTTTTAATTATAAACTATTTAAAAATAAACTTAACTTTTTAAAACTTATTTCAAGACTGAGCTTATAAAAAAATGGCATATATTAACGATGCTTAATTCATTTTTACATTCACACCAAAAAATTATAATATTAAATTTTAATAAAACCTCACACTCAAATACTTTTTAACTTATTTTTAAAATAAGATATAATCTTTACAAATATCTTATAAATTATACAATCTTATATAAATTTAACCAAACGGCCTTAGGTGTAGTATCAAATTGTTGGGTCAGAAGGTTACCCGTGCCCCACTTGGCTCAATTTTTCCAACCCTTTTCTTGTATGTATTTGTATGATAGACGAGGGCGGATCACCCCATTTTGCTTATTTGCCAAATAACACCCACATTAAGTGTAGAGTGTGCTGTGTTCATTCAACACTTTCTCCACAATTTGGGACTGACGTTACCAACAGCAGCGTTTCTCGAAGAAAACAGAAACGATCCTTTTCTTTTCATTCTCAGCCAAAAAAATGAGAACACATGATAACTATGTGCTTCTTTTTTGTCATTTACACAAAATTCCTGAAGCTCCTACCTCTAGAGATTGATGGCTGTTATTCTGTGGCTTCCCAAGTATCCTAGATGAAAGCCACCCCCCAGCCCCCCAAAGACTGACTTCACTTTTAAAGAGAATAAAATTTACAGAGTAACCTAACTGGCGCGGTCTCCAGGCAGAAGGGAAAACAGTTGGAATTCCTTGTCAAGAAACAATGGCTATACCGTGTCATAACCTAATTCATGAATTTTCGGCAGTTTGGAGCTTTACATAGACAAGGGACCTTAAATTCATCAGCCTCATCAGGATCGAACAAATAGTCGTACCTGCCAAGATGCACCCCAAGAAGTTGTGAAAAATCTAGCTATGCCTTAGTCACACACATACGGAGAGAGAGAGGGAGAGTATACGTTAATTCATCGCCAGCAGACACATTTGTCTTAGCAATAAGCACTATCCGGCTCTCGTCGTGCCCGACACTCATGATCCTCGCGTAGCAGTTGGGCATACACTGGAAAAATGAGGAAACAATTGTTAAGGTGTTCACAAGAAGAATCAGTGGAAGAAACAGCCTTTGTAGATCGCTTTAAGGCGAGTCTATATTTGGACAAAGTGGAACCATTTAGATAAAAAGAAGACTTTGAAGCTTCTTTTAATTTCATGACGTGATGACCTTTTCCCTCTTCCAGAGTCAAATCAAATAATGCACCAAATATGAGGTGAAACATTCTCAGAACAGAAGACCGCAAGGAATAGAGAAAGCCCAAACTGAACAGTACTTACTGAATGGTTGATCAAACGAGCAATATTTCCTGCATCTGTAGCATCCACCACAACTTCTTCACTGATTTTGAACAGCTGAGCAGATAATTTTTAAACTTCAGATTGACTCTGTATATTATTAAATTGGAGGGTGGGGGTGGAAGGGAAATAAAATTATGTCGCCTAAAATCAAATGAACAAGAAATGATCTCACATAGCAGTCTTTGCCCTGTGTACGATAGCGTGCTTCTCTAAGATCAGCAACACTGCGTCTGACTTGCTCACCACGATATTCGACAACCTAACCACAAAAATTTTAAGTTAAACCAGTAATCCTTCATATACTGACTACGTACATACACGATGGTGTATAACGAATCCGGTACTTGATGATGGCTAGACTCCAACCATAAAAATCTTTAAGCATATGATGATTTTTCTTCTTTTAGACGTGTCTCCGTATTCTTAAATTAATACAGTTCGATAACTAGGAATACCATTTCTCCTTCAAGGATGTCCCTGCGTGCAAACAGGCCCCAACCATGAATTTCTGATCTGCCAAAGCACACTTTGTCCTTTTCTGTTTTCTGGATTCAAAGATGAACATCAAGGTCAGAGAATAGGTTCCAGCCAATAACCACCGGAGATCAACTATATATATTACCTGCAAATGATGAAGTCGTTCTCTGAAGGTGGAGAAGATCCTGGGCTTCTCTATTTTCTGTTCCAGACAGGAAAAGAATAGGTGGTTGGATTTCAGGTTCTTTATTCTCTTATTTTGGAGGGGGTGGGGGAGGTTTGTCAACATTTGCAAAACAGCCAAATATGTATTTATAAAGGATGTTAATAGCCTAGTTCCATATCAACGGGTTGCCAGACCATATTCAATTAGTAGCTGAGGATATTTACTCTATTTGCATTCAAGCTCTGTACTGCACTCATAGAATGATGACGAGGTCCCATAATTTGGTGGGCAATGGCCTCCTTTCTCGTCTGCCAGTGAGCAAGAAGACATGGGGAAGATTAAAACACGATGAAGAAGCTAATACAAATCGATAAAAAGTCCATTTGCCATAAAAGAACCATAATCAGATGGTTGTTTGTATTTTCAATCTGTATGTTTATAATCTCAATAAGCCACATACTAATATTTCAAGCACAAACCTTGTTTGTTCTTTTATAGACACGACATCTAGCAGCAGAGAACAGGTCAACCTCATCTGTATCTACTGGAAGAGGTTCCTCAATTTTCAACCTGTTTGTTGAAATAAGCCTTGCACCCGTGTGCCTTTTGTTTTGAAGCAGGCTTTTAGCAGAGAAAGTCCCCTTGGGGGTCTCTATGATCAGAACTGTATCTGGATTTGGAGTCCTGCACACAATAAGGTGGAATGACCAATGACACCTCCATATGTGGTAAGATAAAATTTAGTATGCTAACGAAGCCTCTCTAAATCCTATGTTCCCACCACACATTATGATCCAACGCCCACTCTGACTCCCCTCCAATCTTAAAGCAAATCGAGAAAATAATTCAAACAGAAAAAAGAATAATTAAATTAAAATAAAAAATAAACACACAGCAATACCTGTGATAGGCGCAATATGAAACCATTTTTGTGATTTGTTTCCCATTCTTTTCCAGGGAATGCAACTGCATTTTGACAACAAATGTAGATGAAATATTGCATAGAATTGGGATGCATGAGCGGGTAAATTTTTTAAAAGTGGAGACAGAACTTTGGCAACTTATGCGGTTTTCTTCCTAGAGAATAAAAGTTAAAGCACATAACTAAACATGGTTGCCAGTAACTGTACATAGAGACAAACACCATAGTAAAATGCTTGTGACAAGCTAAGATAGCAATTGCTCTCTTTAGTCTCTGGTATCTAACCAACAAAATGCCATTGATAGATTTAACTAGTCCTAATCCAACAGGTTAACTATCTCCACTGAACATCTTGGAGCCAAGCCTTATTTTCACACTAATATAGATAATAGGGATACATAAGGGTAAAAATGGATAAGATTACTGGCCGTTAACTTCCATATTAAAACTCCAATTCAATATATAATAGATAACATTTCCCGCAAGAACTAGTTCAAAGAGGCATGATAAGGTAAAAACAAGTCATATCACCTCCATGCGGTACCCTGCCCTTGATGCACACATGGCATGATAATAGGTTGAACACTTGCTACATTGGGTACAGGAACCATGAATTTGTTTGCAAACTACACAAATCTGGTATATGAAAAGAATCAGAGAAAGACTTTAAGTTAGACCAGCAGATTTGATCTGGTGAATCATGTTAACAAAATGCTACTACCCTCAGTGAGGGTGATCCAACTAAAATCTAATTAGATAAAAAAAAAAGAAATCACTTTGCAGGGGAAGTAACTGTCAAAATGAGTAAGACTGAAACATATCATGACTGAAAGAAATAGTACCTTTACAAAAGAGCTTGATGGAATTCTCAGTATTCCAAGGGCAGGTTCCATTTTTTCATCGCTTGCAAAAGACACTTCAGGTTGAAACCAAGCGCAAGTAACATGAACCCATAATGGTCCAACATCTGTAGGCTTCAGAGCACCCCCTAAATTTCCCAACACACGTAAGTTAAATCATCATTGAGAAAAATAGAGGTAACCTTCATAAAGGGCATGCACCACTTAATATAATCCTTTCATGATTAGTAGGAGGACTATAGGAACACATCAGTGCAACAAAAATCTAAGACAGATGTATATTCATTAGACATTTGTCACTTCTTCTCTTTTCTAAGTTTGACGGACAAATAATTTTGAGCAAGAGAGTATCAATCACAGTGCCCAAGCTTGAATAAATGAACTGAGATTATAGTAACATCTAAAGTACCATCTGTAGCTATTCTTCTGTAAATTTCGGAACATGAACGATCACCATCTAATAACTCCTACCCACTAAAAATTCTTAACAACTTATAGTCAATGAGGCAATACCAAACAAGTTAGCAGACGTGACACTGGACTTACGATACCACAAAAGGAAGACAAAAGCAAGTAAGCCATTCCCTTGGGACTTAAACATATAAGAGTGAGATCGTAAACTTGGATATATGTAAAAAAAGCAATCGTGTTACGATATGATAAGCTTATAACTAAACCAGGAAAATTTAGGAGGGCATCACTAGGATTAAGATGTCTGATTGAAGATACATGCCTTTCACAGGACAGAGGCAACACTCCCGTTCAATATCAGGTGTCTCACAGGCTCTACAGACCCATGAAGTGAAATCACGAACATGTCTTGCACCATAGCATTCTTGATGGACAGCAATTTGACATCTGAGAGTAACAAGGAAAATCAGCAATTTGATGTTGTGCCAACAAAACATCAAAATGACAAATCACTTTTATGTTGCTTGAAAATTTACATAGATTTGTCCAATATGAAATGAGCTTCGAAAGTTTCCAAAATGATTCATCATCTAGACATTGCAAATAACCTTTTCGAAGAAGGAAGAAATAATAAAATATAACAGTTAGATACGCATAAGATAACTGTGGGACAACTTCCCATCATCTAGTAGCACTGCTATCAGAAATGGCAAACACTGCATAATTTTTGGGTGAAAAAATATTGACAGGTAACAAATGCAACTAAAATTTTTAACCAGTAAATCTCTAGGTCTTTTGATGGTAATGATAGGAACTCAGTTAAAATTACCTAATGCAAATAATAATTTTGTTGAAGTCCCAATCTTCAACCCATCTACATACTGCACATCTTTCTGTTGTCCACTTGGCAATAACAGGTTCATAATGTTCTATCATATTAAAAAAAAATAAAAATGCAAAGTTAGAGTACAATTCATGCAACCGTGGACATTGAAGTACCACAAAATTTTAGGTGCAAAGATTCAGGAAAGAACCTTGTAGGAAATTGAGCAACTTCTGCTTCCGCACTTTGATAGAAGGACGTTTGACAGATTTAGCAGGAACAAGACTACGTTCATGATACTCAGCCATCTGTAGCATCTGTTGGAAAAAAATAGCTTTCTAAGGTTGTGCCAATAGAGCAATTAAGTACAAAAATCTAGTTACCAAAAAAAAGAGCATCTTAGATCAGCAGAAAATCCCCCGAATGGGAATACCACTGAATTAATAGATGTGTAGGTGTAACACTTTTACACATCCTCCAGTAAACAAAAGGAATATGAATTTATAGATGAGCTTCAATAACAGACCCATTGTTCAAGAGGTACCGAGGAGCCTTTCACCCTGACACTTGACTTCCAATTTTTAGCTTTGGAACCTGTGTGTCGCTCCCATTCACTGAGTGCCTGCTTTTCTGTTCCACAAGACCCACACTTGCAAACAACTCTGCACAGGTGAGATGTTAACATTGTTGTTTTCAGCAAATGTAATTAGGACTTGTGAAATATAAAGAGTTGATGAAATGGTAAAAGTAACTACTACTTACAAATGAAGACTAGGAAAATATATCCCCTCCACACCGGAGCACACAACAGAAACCTTGTTAGGCAAAGTAAATTTACTGTTCTTTTTGTTATTTCTGCATCAAGAATCACATTGCTCATAAATATGCTAGCCACAAAGGGATTAGGCAGGCAACTAATATAAACATTTTCAAGCCAGATGGGCAGCAGAACTTACTTTGTTTTAATCTGTAAAGTTTCTGAATCAGATAGCTCAAAATTAAACCTAGCTTTACATTCGGGGCAGTAATAACCACTTGTTCCCAAATCCTAGAACCAAAGCAAATGAAGTATTTCAAAAATCATTAAATTTCGGGTTCAATATAGAGATCTATTTATAGATAGTCGTAAGGAAATAAGTAATAACTTTGAGTGCTAGGTATAAAAGAAGACCTTGAAATTGTTTTTTGAGAATCTGTCACACTCCGCATGGACCCAAACTTTACAACCATTACACCGAACCTGTTATTAAGTAAAAGGGTAAATCATGGATAATAAAACAATTACATTTAAGAGAACATCAGTAAAACAGAGAGAAACTTCAAAAGGCCATGGCAGTACCCAAGTTCCATTGTCCAATTGATTCCGAATCTTTTTGCATATGCTACAATAGTGTTTAATTTTCTTTAACTGAAACAGAAAAGACATGCCATTCACAAAAATTGAGAAACTGACAAAAAAGATGATATTGGAAGATGACTTAAGTGCATTGCAAGGTAAAGTAAGCAACAAACCCTGGCACAAGCAGTGCACAAACGGTTGGTGCCAGCAGTTGAATGACTCGATTTCCTTGAAAAGTTAGGTGCAATATGAAGGCCACAGGCTTCGCAAGTTTGTGATTCCTTCTTCATATGTATATCCTGTTTCAAAAGATAAATTTTCTCAATTCCAATGCAGTAAGTAAAGCTTAGGTCAATGGTCAACGGCCATGTTATTACTGTTCTAACATGCAAAATTTTAAAGCAAGCAATGCTACTGAACTTACCTGTTCTACAGAATTGCTATGCTGATCCCGATTCAAATCAGAAGCCTCAAAGACCCCTCTTGTAAGAGATAGATAATCCAAGTTGCCAGCTGCTGCATTGATTTCAACCATCAACATTTCGTTGAAGCCATTTTCAGCTAGAAATGCCTCCTCTATGGCAGAACGAAGATCACCAGGTTTGTTATCATTCAATTCAGTCTGCCCCTGAAACCTAAACCAAAAATTTACATCACAGGACTCACAATTATGAGGGCACAAGACAATAAAATAAATACACCAACAACAAAGCACCTGTCTACATAATCCGCAAAAGGAAATATCATCCTACTTCTAACCCATGCATAATCCTGCTCACAAAAGAGACAGTCAGAATCAGCACTTTCAAACTTATTCTTTGGGACCAACTCAGACAGCGCAGAGCCAGAACGTCTGTTAGGTATTGCAATTGGCAAGCAAAGATAAAATGCAAAGTAAACCAGGTTTTACCCTTTGTGTTCCATTTCCAGAATAACCAAAAAACATTACACAAACTGTGCCAGCAACCCTAAAGTTAAAAACTTGCTGGGGAACTTGCGAGTCTTGATTAAGCACGATTGCAGGCCAAGCAGGACAATGCTTCCCTGATACAGCCCATACTATGTCGCCTTCGACAAAATCCTCCGAATTATGCAATTTATCAACACCACTTATTTCTATGCACTCGTCCAGCTCTTCATCATCCTCCGACTGCTCATGCAATGTAGTCAATGAATCTGGCGAACTTTTGTACTTCTTAATATCACAACTTCTCATTCCATCGTTCCTCAGTTCTGCTATTTCATCCTCCGACAATGGGGAAAACTTGCGGCAGTGGTAGTCATTATTCTTCTTTTCATTCCGCTTTCTATTGGTTACATCGCGAATTCTCGGAGTTTTGAAGCTGAATTTGATGTCCTTCTCTTTAATTGGTTCATATTCTGTATCCAAAGCTGAGTCTTTCGCTGGATTCTTACTGACATTCTTCTCTTTCTTCCAATTATCGAGAATTGAATCATTGAAGCGTGATGGCAATGCCTGAACCCTCCCCCTTGAAGTTCTCACTAGCGCCGGCCGCGAGACACTCACTTCCTTCGGTTTCGGCTTTGCGCACCTTGATTCCGAAGGCGCGCCGCCGCCGCCCTTGCCACCTCCAGCATTCTCGGCGGTGGAGTTAGATATGATTTTTTGAATTCCATAGCCGTTGAATGGAATTATACCAGCGGCAGCCTTTCCAAGGAGATGCACGGGATAATAACCATTGGCAGTTTTGCGTTTCTTCCGATTCGCCGCCGACGACTCGTCGTCCTCACCCGCCGAGTCGGCGACTCGGCACCGTTTCAAAATCGGCATTACCGATTTCAAGCTCTTCTTTATTATCATCCTCCTTGCAAACACCCAAATTCCCTCAACCCAAAACCCTAGTCACGATTCCAATCTCCTCCAACAGCACACGAAAAATAAACTCCACACACACAGAGCCAAACCCAGAAATTTAAAAAAAAAAATCACCGCAATCAACACAAATTTGACTTAAATGCCGAAAACACCAGAGAAATCAATCCTCCCGTCGAAGAAACCCACGACTCTCGGCGTCCAGAGAGAAGCGCAATCAGAATTAGAATAGGGATCTCTGTTTCAATACCCTCTCTCTGCTAGTCGATGAGAGAGAAGAAAGACAAATAGGACTGCAATTGTTATATGTACGCCACGTACAGATACCCTAAAAGCGTATATGTATAGTTTATTCATAATTTAATTTAATCCTAACTGAAGACAATAAAATCGGAGCTAAAATTTTCGGAGCGGCAGATGTGCCAATTCCCGTTTGGTTAAGGCAGGTAAAGGTTACATTTATACGTATGTATATATATATATATATATATATATAGAGAGATGCAGAGCTGTGTATGTATAGACAGAGAAAAGGGTCTTCCCATTAGATAGAGAAGTAAAAAGGAAGGTTCGACGTTATGATTGCGGGTGCTAAATTGCGCCGAGGCAGCCCAATGTAGAGAATTGTAGCCATGCTGGTCACCTGCTGCGGCCATGGCTTTGGGCCTTTTTAAGGTCTCCTGTAATCTGAATTATTATATTATTTATTATTATTGATATCGACAAAAATGCATTTTTGTTGTGTTTGGTCTTTTATTGCAGAGGCTGGTGGAAGAAGAGCGTGCTGCCAGGAACTTGTTCTGTTTTGTGTGTGTGTGTGTGTGTGTGTGGAGGAAATTGGTTATTGGGCCATGGAATTTGATGGGTTAGTGTTCTGGTAGAGGTGATTGAAGTCTCTTAAATTTCAAATTTTGTGGTGAAATTAAAGCTTTTTGGGAGATGGAGTTAATTTGGAATATTGGAGTTTTCCGGTGACTTTCATGGCGTGAGTACGGTGCACTTCGCTGGACTTCCTTTTGTTTATTCCGCCGTGGGTTGGAATGGGTTAACAGCTTAGGGGCATGAATTTGGAGGTTAGGAGTCGAAAATGTTCGACCCAATTGATGAAGCAATACGTGGAGAAGAGGTGGAGCAGTCACCGCGGAGGTGGTGGGGCTAGGAAGAGAAGGCGGCGGAGGTGGAGAACGATGCTTCCACGCCCACCGGCGGTGGTGGTGGCCGCAAGGCTTGAGGCTTTTCAGTGGTTGCAGGTTTAGCTTCGATGCGACTGGTCAGATGGGTTACAAGACATGGGCATCTCGATTTATGGACAAGTATTTAAATTAGAGAAATTAAAAGAATAATGTGATGAAAATTGAGAACCTAGGCACTATCGAGGGTCGGTCTAGTGAGTGTTGTGGTGGCGCGAAAACTCAGGCGTGGAGGAGAAGCGTGCGTAATGGGGTGGCGCCGCCGTTGGACGGTGGTTTTATGTGTGGTCGAGTTTGGATTTTAAATTAATTGCATAATGGGAAGTGTTTTATGCACTTTTCTTAGGACACCAATCTGCCAAGCCACTTTCTAGATTTGGGGCTGTCTGGGAATAACAATCTTGTAAGAAAAATGTCGACTCCGCGGCTTGTCTCTCATGCAGTGATCCTACACTTGTACTTGTTGAAGAAAAAACCAATTTTATTTTATTTGTCACTATGTTAATTTCTTTGAAGAAGTCCCCGGAATGCACTGACAGGACTGGGATTATGGTTGTTCATTTACGACTTCAATTTTATCCATGAATCTTTGAGCTTCGCATGTCCTGAAGAATTGAATTTGTGTATTTATATGTGGATAAAAATAAAAATAATAATAATATTTAAAATATGTAATGATTATAATGTAAGTGTGTTTTTTTGAAGTGTATAAGCAAATCGAATATAGCCCTAATATGTCAAACAAAAATTTGATGATTTAAAATAATGATTAGTTATACAATATAAATCTATATATTATATAAAAAAAAAGTATAAATTTTTTTGCCAAGGACATACATATTTTTACTTAAATGTCAACATTTATCATGGTAAATAAGGTTATATACGTAAAAGTAAAATTTTATTTAAAATATTTATCTTATAATAGTAGAATGTTGACAGGGTCTTAATATATTTAAACGACTTTTGTAGTTATTTTTAAATTATTTAAAGTAGAAATTTTTTACTTGAAGGAAACCAATAGAATTTTTAATTGATATATATATATTTTAGTAGTAGAAGATTAATATAATCTCAACATATTTAAACTATTTATGTTTTTATTTCTAAGTTATGTAAAATAGATATATCAAAGTAGTAAAATTATTTATAAATTAAGTAAAATTATTAAAAAATTAATGGAAACCTAAATTTTTTAAAATGTTTATATATTTAAGTTCATAATAAACAAAATTATAATTGTATAATAGTATTTAAAAAATAACAATTATAATTGTATTTAAATTATTTAGTTGAGCTATGAATGACAAAATAAATTGTTCTAACAATGAGATAAAACTAAAAAAAGTAAGAAATTTCATATATAAAAACATCACTATTATTATAACAATATATTATAAAATATCAAAAGTGAGTGAATTTTTTATCATCAAAGAAAGTGGGGATCCATTTTATATTATCATTTGATTTGATAGTTATTTATCTTTAATTAATATTATAGAGAACAAATAGAAAAGACCACAGAGCTATATGATAAACATTAAAATAAATAAATTATACATATAAGAAATAAATATTAGTATGAAAAAATAATATTTGATATAATATTAAAAAAGAATGAATTTATGATTATCAACTTTATTAGATACGTTATTATTGCATAGTTATATGTTTAAAAACATGACAATAAATTCATTGAAAAACATTAACTTCATGATCTTGAAATAAATGTTTTCCAGTGATCATGATTATATTATTTAATAAATATAAAAATAAAATAATTTGTTAAAATATTGTGAATATAAATATCAATTAAGTTAAAAATATGAAAGAAAGACAAATAGTAACATAAATAAATTCATAATAATGAACTAAAACTTTGAATAAATAAATAAAAATTATGTATGTTATAACATATTTAAAACGAGTGAATATTTGACCAAAAATGATCTAAAATTTAAAATGTGAAATAAATTTCTTATATAAAAAACACTATCCTTATAATAATTTTTTTTTATAAAATATCTAAAATGAGTCAATATTTGACTATTGGCTTTATTAAATATGTGATATTTTTTGGGATATTGTCATATTTATTATATAGTTACTTATATTTTTATAAACTTTCATATAAAATAAATAGTAATAGAATATTGTATAGTAATGTGCTGAAATTTTAAAATAAATAAATTATAAATTACAAAATCAATATTCTTAACATATGAAAATTTAAATTAAATAGACCAAATATATTTTTAAAAAATATTGAATAAAACCAAATTGATATGATATTAAAAAAATGGAATCAAATTTAGTAAGTCATGAACAAAAAAATCATATTAAGAATTTAGAATGTTTATACGCAAGCAAGTGGTGAAATGAAAAGTTAAAATTCAATATAATTAATATTTATATAAAAAACTATGCTTAAAAACAACACAAAGCCATATAGAATTAATATAAGTAATTTAATTACAGAACTTCAAAGTATATTCTAAATTATGCTAATATTAATATATTTTTTTTATTTCAATAGATCTATTTAAGCAATTAATAAATTTTCATTTGTAGTATATCAATTTAAAAATAAAATATATTGGTAAATAAAATTGAAAAAAACTAGAGAGAAAGTTAATGCTGTAATACAATAATCGAAA
Organism: Avicennia marina; assembly: GCA_019155195.1. Lineage (NCBI taxonomy): Eukaryota > Viridiplantae > Streptophyta > Magnoliopsida > Lamiales > Acanthaceae > Avicennia > Avicennia marina. The sequence goes on from CM032773.1 coordinate 12,137,435, forward strand.
GATCATTTTCCAATTAAGTGTTAAAAAGAACAACTTTGATCTTTATATTAGATTGTTTATGAAAGTCAATTAATTTTATCTTAATATATAGTGTTTTTCATAAATTATTAATTTTTATTATTGTATCAATCACATTATATGATGTTGTCCTAGAGTTAAACATATAATAAATACAAGTGAACTTTAGATTAAAACGGCAATACATTAAATAATAAGATAAAATATTATAAATTTGATTTATTTGACGATAATGTTAAATAAAACAAAAACCTTTTATATGATGATTATAAAAAAAATTTAAAAAAAAATATAATGTAGTTTGGTACAAAAGTCCAATATCAAAGTTTAAATTAAAAAATAACTCAATCAATATAAATTTATTTTGACAAAATATTATCAATTTAGTTGTTATATTTAGAAAGTAAATTTAGTAAACAAAATGCACTATAAATACAAGAGATATTAAATTCTAAAATTATTTCAAATCTTTAGCTTATAAATAGCTATTACCATAATAAATATACATGTATTTTTTCATTTATTTGTATAAATCAAAATTTAAATAATATATTCATTATTTAATTTTTTACTTTACTTAATAAACATAAGATGATATACATGACCAAATAATCTTCTTATCATTAAAAATTTATTATAAAAATTAAAATTTCAATGGCATTTTTCCTCATCTTTATTTTTATTTAATTAAATGATACTATTATAAATTAATTTATTATTGAAACCCATGAAGTTAAAAGTTAAAATTTAAATTTTTATTAGTTTTTTATTTAATTTATTAAACTTTTTTAAAAGTAAGATAATAATGTTATTTGTCATACGACGAACACAAGAATGTAAATATATGAATTCAATTTTCAAAAAATTACTAAACTATATAAATAAATATTATAATGAATAAATATTAAAATGTGTAATTTGATATACTTCTATATTATTTTATTTTAATACATATTCTATACTATAGATGCAAAGCATGTAACATGTTCTAGTATACATAAGTATGAATGTATGTGTGCATGCATATATAAGTATTAATTTAATGTGATATTGAAGCTAAATAGTTAATTACATATGTAGGAAAGAAAAAAAATTAAATTTAAATTTAAATGAAAATATTAGTAAATAATATATTTGGTTTTGTAAAATTTTACCAGATGTTGAGAAATTGAAATAGAGAAAACAAACACAGCCTATGCGACCTTTCCGTAATCTGGCATAAGTCCAACTATTCTATTAACACAAATAGAGGAAAAACCAAACCCCTTGCAAAATTTGTGCAGTAAGCCGACTAAGAAACTCATGGGCCATTGATAATTGTAGAAGTCCAAGCATGTCGAGTTCTTTGGGCTTGTTTATGTCATTGAACCCAAGGATTTTGAATGAGTGATGGAGAATAATCAAAATCACATGTTATTTATTTCATTGCAAAACAAACATGATGTACAAATCTAGTCCAAGTATCTCCTCGACATCTACAAAGGAGATTTATTGCAGCTACAAAACAAGAAACTAGTTTCCAAGCCTTAGAGATGAAGCTTATTGAGCAGTGCCTGCCTAATGTCACGACCTCGTTTCCTTCGCAAGTGTACAAGCCTTTTGGAAGCCTCCAAGCCCGGATGTAGCATGTAAAAGTGAACCTGTCGGGACATGACACTAAGCTCGAATTACCATAACTAGAGAGCATATTAGCATTACATTCTGCACCATATAAAGTCTCAACACTCTTAAAACTTATTCTTGCCCTTCGGATGAAACAGTTATTGCTTCTTGGAAGTCTCTGTTTCTTCAGTCTTTGCAAATCGTCCTCGAATCCTTGGCTGGCTGTCGGCCAGAGCCTTCCTGCACGCGTACTTAACGCACACAAAACATGCGTGTATCCCAAATAAGTTCCAGAAAGACAACAGAGTCTAGGAACCAACAACCAAATTGTTCACTAGGCAAGTGAAAGCACAGTTTATTAAGATCACACGCCCTCAGCCAAAGTTAAGGTTTTGCTGTCAGATTCGGGGCAGCAGAATGATACCTTGATTTTCCTGCCAAAATTTCGCCTTGACTTCTTACTCCGGTATCTGGAAAGCTTTTCCCTCCGATCCTCAGAAGTGATACTGCTCATAATCTTAGGCTGCTCCATTGGGGCTTGACTGAGGCTTGTGTTACCATAACCAAGAGTCTGCCATAAAAACTCAGAATCAATGATCCTGCCCTATCCTGCTGGGAAACATCTAAACAGTTCAAAGACTTTGCATTGAATTACATAAAACGCACGTGGCTCAATCAGGAGGACAGGTAAAGGAGAATCATCAGATTGCCTGAAGTTGACACTCAAATATGTATTTTGCTAATGCTGTCTAGGTATAGAATACCATCAAATTGTAGACTGCACAGTGCAGATATGATCTCAGTAGTCTCAAAGGCGTGTGTTGAAATATAGAGAGGATATGTACTACAGACCGTAAGCTATACCTTTATGTCTCCTTCACTGAATGCTCTTCGCATTCCATAAGCATTCCCAAAGTCCAAAACTGGGAAATCAAGAAAATTAAGCCTCAGCGGAGCCTCCCGTGTGTCCTCCATGGAGTTTAGGCAGCTGGAACTGATACTCTTTTGGAATGGACCCTCACCAGCCAACTTTTGGTCAGCCATCAAGTTTTCATCCCTCTTTGCAGTTGGAATGTTAATGCTTAGGACTTCAGAGAGAGGTGTTTCGTTCCCTTCCTTCGCCAGAAGATCCTTTCTGCACTCGTAGAAAACCTCACTGAGTGGCCCAACGTCTATCGATGATTCAATATCTGACACTGCCAAAGATTGTGGGGATATGACATCTTCTCCAAAACAAATCATCGAAATGGCAGCTGTCGTTGGATCAAGGCCTATCACCGGCTCTTCAATCACCAGTTCAGGGGCCTTGAATAGGTCTCCTTCCCCCCAAAGGTTGTAATCAGGTACTGTGATGCTGCTTGCTATGTCCTGTGTCATAGAGAATCAAGGAATTTGCATTGGCATTAGAAGATCATGTCGAATCTTTACAGAAGAAGACTGATTGTGATGACACTGCCACTTATCTTCATCAGTAAATCAAATTACTTTGACCTCAGTAACTGATCAGGGCTTTATATCAGTAACTGATCAGGGCTTTATATGTGTAACCTTATAGACGGCTCACATCTTTTTCCAACAGAAGCCAGTTAAACATGCAACAGGGCTATCACACAACAAGCATTTTGACATACAGACAAGAAACTGATGCATCTTAGAGGAAGTTAGCTAAGCTTATTTTTAATAGCTTAATGATCATGGATCTTTAAAAATCATTCAATTTACGTGATGTTCATTAGAGCTTATAAGGTCATGAATCTTAAGTGTTTGGACAGAAATAATAAGATCGTCTTATAAAATTTTGTTAAATTTATAATTACAGTTTATTATAATATTTTTAGTGTAATAATGACAAAAATAAATTAATTATTGCTAATAAAAATATGATTTAAGTATATCCATATCAATTTTAATATATAAAAATGAATAACTTACAAGATGTTTAAAAATAAGTTATAGAAAGCCAACTTATTTTAAGAGCTTATAAGGTCCATATATCTTATTTTTGGAATTTATAAGTTTAAGCTCTTTTAAAAAAAAAATATCAAACAACTATGATAGTTTATAAACTCAAAACTTATAAATTCACCCAAACATTCTTTTAGTATCCACAGAGAACTAGAAAGTGTTGTGAATGAGTTTATGACTCTTCTACTCAGTTCTTGAAACAGAATTTCAACAGGAAAATTGGGGAACATCATATTTCATTGCATGTTTAAGCAGAAATCTCCCATACACAATGATAAACATCTAATGACAGTAGGACAAAAACAAAACAAATATGCCAAAGTTTATGCTGAGCCCACTTGATAGCTCACCTATTAGGACAAAAGAACAAAACAAAACATTAGAAAACCAGGTGGCTTCCCAGGAAATACGGCTTTACCTCAATCCAGACAAACGGGGGAGGCAGGGGACATTAACATAGTTACTGGCCCCTAGATGTTATCACCTACTCCAGGTTGGATCTTAGACAAAGTCTTCCTAAATTAACTCCAATGATTGAAGTGTTCTAATATTTTCAGTTGTCAATCAGGTCTAAGTTTTCAACCAGCAACAGAGTGAAATCATGTAAAAGTTTCCTGGCTAAGTGGTGTTAGTAAATCGAGTTTGTGTGGTAATTCTAAATCGATAACAACTCGAATTCGACTCAGCTAAATTTTGTAAAGGTCAAAGTCAAGTTCAAATATAAGTCAAACAGCAAGATTGAACTTAAAAGAAGTTTAAAAGTTTGAGTTCAAGTTTGATGAGGCGCCAAAACATTTTTGACCCTAATCGAATTCAACTTGAATATGATATAATAACAAATGATAGAAGAAAAGCAAGCAGAGGAGGATTAAAACTTTTCAAAGGATGTTAAAATACTATGAAAATCCAACTTTGGAAAACCAACTTTGGGTTTTCCCCTACTTTTTCAACTTTCAATCCATGAAAGTGCGGTGAAAAGTGAATATCTCCAACAACTTGACATCAGAAGATCAGAGATAAAGGAATCATCAAATCAAAAAAGGATGTCTCTGTGGAAAATGAACAGATGGCCCCTTTTTAAGAATTCCAAGTGCTTTCCAACTTATGCTTCCTTTTGATAAATGAAACCTTAGAAAAAAAGTTTTTGAAACAAGAAAATTCAATCTTGCATTTTCTTTTTCAAGTCAATTTATGCAGGATCCTGATGGGAATTCTAGAATTTCTCTTGAGATAGATTTTTATTTTTATTTTTATTATATTTTTGGTGATAGTTCAATTGCAGAGAATATGTGCAGGAAAAAAAAATTAAACTGAACCTCCAAAATATTAAGTGAAAATTAAAAGATTCTAGAAAATGTCAATTGAATTCTCACCAAACGTTTGGTTAATCAAACAGTGAAAAAATCAGTACAAGAAACCAAAACTGAAGATCAACCCCCAAAATAATCATCATTTTCACAAACACACACAAAAGAAAGCTCAAAACTTTGCATTATAATTGACACAGAAGCACCCACAAAACCAAAGAAAATGCCGATCAAGTAATCAAAAACCAAAGAAGAGATTATTCACCGATGAAGCATAGGGCTTCTGTGAGCTGCAAAACCCTTCAAACTGCTGAACTTGTTGAGGGAAGTTGTGCAAGTTTGGGAACATTAGTCCTGTTTCTGCGTACATTTACTCTCGCTGCTCCCTTTCCCTTTTTTCCCCTCTTTATAAAGACCAGAGAGAGAGAGAGAAACGGAAAGAGATGTAATCAGGCTATGGAAGGCTATGTGTAGGCAGGAGGATACAAGGAGAATTACTTTAATGGAGCGAGGGGCATTTTATAGGTGAGAGTTGAGGAAGAGAAACAAACAGCGTACCATCAGAAACGCCAGAGAGAGAGTTGTGAAGGAATCTGACTTTGATTGGTTGGTCACTTCGTTGTTGAGCCCGAGAATTTCCCAATAGTAATTGAATAATTAAGGACGCCTTTTGTGGCATTGTCTAGTTGTAATTTAGTGTCAAAAACACTATGAGAAAGATACCATCTTTCTGGTGTTTCTTTTTCTTTTTTCTGTTTAACTTTTCCAAAGTCCAATCAAGATTCAAATGGGAAGATGTGTGTTCAAAGTGCATGAATGTGGAGCTAGAACATGAAAATTAAGAATAAATCATCTAACATCTTACCTATAACTAAGTGAGTTAGTGTGACAAATGTGTCGGAGATTAAGTTTAATTTACACATTACACAAATCCAGAACATGTTTGGTTAAGCTTATTTTATAAGATATTTTTAGAATTTATAAATTTACAAATCTTATTTCTAAAATAATTTTAAAAAAATTGTTAAGATTATATTAAAATTTATAATTATACTTGATTATAATATTTTTGATGTAATAAGATTGAAAACAATTTAAATACTATTAATAAAATATAATTTAAGAATATTTGTATTTTTTAATATATAAAATGAAAGTATCTAATAAAATATTTAAAAATAATTTTAAAATAACTAATTTATTTTTAAAGAATATATAAATTCTAAACATTTTATTTTGAGAATTTAATTATAATTTTTTTATAACAAAAATTACCAAACACTCGTAAAATATTTATAAGAGTTTATAAATTCACCTCAGTCTATATTCTAATATCATCAAACTTGAGCTTTGTTGGGATCGAACATGAGTTAAAAAGAGATCATCTCATGCGGAAAAAGGGGTAGGAAAGATGCATAATCAGTCACTCCTTAATCCTAAAATTTTGAGTTGAATTATAGCGTTGCTCTTACGAATATTTATATTATTTTAATAAGATTTTTTAGTTGTTTAGAGTAAAATTACTCAAGTATCATTTATTTTAAATTCTTTTACTTCTTTTGTCCTTTTTTGTTTATCTTTTCTACTAATTAATTACTTTTTGTTTGTTTTTTTACTATCAAATTTTCTCTCTTAATAAAATTTTTTATCTTTCTTTACTTTGTTATTTTTTCTACTTTTAACTTATATTTATACTATATTATTTAAAAATAAAACTTTTCGGGATTGTGATGAGAATTTACACATTTTTTTATTTAAATTCTTTTATTTTTCTACCCTTTTTTAGCTCATTATTTTATTTGTATTTTTTCTCAAATTTTCTCTCCTTTAATCTATTATTTTAAATACAATAACTTACTATTTATATATAAATTTGCCCATACATAGAGTGTGTAACTTTTATTAGTATTATATTATCAAAGTTTTAAGAACATTTTGATTGCATCAAATAAAGTTACATGTAGACCATTCTTCAACTCAATTTAAATTGCATTTATATTTGTACTATTTAAAGTTTAGTCTTAACAGAGTTATATTAACAAAGTTTACAAATCTACTCTAATTCTTTATCATCATCATCATCATTATTCCTTTTTATTCTTTTTAATTATAATATTTTTTACACAAGTATAAAATAAATATTTTGATAAACTAAACTACACTATACTATAAAAAAAATATATTAAGCAATTTATTTTATTTTCATTTTTATATTATATCAATTGGTGTGGCAAAATTACTAGTTGATGCGTATTCCTCCATTTGTTTAAATTCTGCTCCAAGTTCAATGAAGTTGTTATTTTTGGACTATACTCCCAATCGATTGATTCCACTGTCAGATCTAACCAGTTGAATTGGAGCTTGTTGTTAAACTTGCACATACCCAACAATGTTTAATGATTAAAAGTGGACTACTTCTTTGATCCCAAATTGAGATTACTGAAATTTGAAGAGCTGCAATTCTTTCCACATAATTGATCTCAAAGAACTGTGCCAAAGGCTCAATCATTTCTTTAACACTATGCTCGATTCTACGATCTTAGAAAGGGAAGGAAAAATGCTAGAGAAAAAGGAAAGAAAATTGAAGAAATTGAAAATTTTATAAGTTGTTTAGTAGAATGATTTTTATGAGAAGAGAAAAATAGTTGAGATATAAAAAGTAAGATATAAAAAACTCAATCTTTAGAATTTTTTAAGAGAAATAATTTAAGGGTAAATGAGAAAAATAAAAATAATGAAAATTTTTAAAGAAAAAGAAATGGTTAAAATAGTTTTTCTCTCATTTTCTTTACTATTTTGTGAGTAAAATGATTTTTTTTACTTAAACTATATTTTCTTTCAAATTTCATTATTTTCCTTATTAATTAAATAACTAAAATTATTTTTTTTAGCCCTTTTTTTTTCTTTTCTCTTCTAAAATTCTTGTCTCAAACATAGTGCAACTGAAAAAAAAAAAAAAAAAAAGAACAAAAGAAGAACAATGGGGGAAGGAGAGTGACAAGCAAGTGGAGAGAGAAAGGTAAGAAGGACAAAACACAAAAGGGACATCAAATCACAGTATGAAACCATGAGACGTCCCCATTTTTTCCATACCAAATGATTTATTGTCTTTATTTGGATATTTCAAATTTGTAGATATTGAAAAGCAAAAATTGCACTTAATTTATAATGTTTTTTGCTTTTCACATATCTATATCTATATCTATATGTGATAACAAAAAGAATATAGAGGTTATTTAAGTAGAAGCTATGCATGTGTGGATAGTTTTGTTGAATATTTGTACGAACCACATATAAAATTAAATATATATCTTTTTTTAATAAATTTTAATTCATAATTATTCTTAAATTTGGGGGATGTTTAGACGGTTTGGATACCCTTTTATATACCCGAAATAGAAACTCCTCTCCCAAACATACCCGAAATTTTGGTAAAAATCGAATGTGATGTAAATGAACAATGAACAACTAATAACGTTATTAACGTCTGATATGCTCCAGAATAGGAGTTTGTGGAAAATCCTACAAACATGAACAAGAAGTTAATTGTGGTGTTACTATAACTTTTGCCTTTATATGATTAAATAATCGAACTGATTTTATGAGAAAACTAAGTGGTTGTTTTGATAAGCTAATAAGTTATTTTAAAATGTTTGGTAAAATTTTTAATTAAATAGCTTATGAAAATGTTTGTAACTTGTAAAGTTTTAAAAAATAAGAGAGTGTTTGGTTAAGTTTATTTGTTATAATTTATAACATCATTTGTCTTATACAATGTTTTTAGAATTTATAAGTTTATTATAAGTTTTATTTTAAAAATAAGTTAATGAAATATTTGATAAAATTATCTTATAAGATTTTATTTAAATTTATAATTAGAGTTAATTATATTTTTGATGTAATAATAATGAAAATAAATTATATGCTATTAATAAAATTTAATTTAAAAATATTTATATTATTTTTAATATAAGATATTTGAAAACAATTTAAAAATGAAAAAAATTATTTTAAAAGATCCTATAGATTTGAAACATTTTATTTTTGGCACAACTCTTTTATTAAAAAAAAAAAAAATTATTAAACAGCGGAGAGCTTATACCCAAACATGCTCTAGGTCAACTCTTTCTAACTTATTCTAAAATATTTTATAAATTATTTTATTTTTGTCTATTAAAGATTACCTAAATATTTATAGTCACATTATATTAATGACATTTAAACTATTATTATTATTATTATATTAAAAAATTATAATAATTTATAATTATAAATTTTAATAAAATCTTATAAAAGTATCTAATTTTTTTTATTAAAATATTTTTTAAATTTAATTTTAATAAAAATATCATATTAATTACTTTATCCTTTAAGCCACGCGATCTTATAAACTTATAAAAATTAATTCACTTAAGCCATTATGTTTAGATATTCTTATCAATGAAATCGTCTAAGAATGAAACTCCAAAAAGTTCCAAAGAGTAAAATTTATTTATTTATTTATTGAAAAACTACAAATAGAATGTCATGAAATACGTAAGCCTAATGTCAGAAAAGTTAAATTGACCCGTACAACATGTTTTAACATTTATTTATTATATAAATACTAAAAACAACATTGCAAGAAAAATAGAATAATTATGCAGAGAATTGGAATGTGGCAGCTTCAAAAGGGGAGACAGAATGTTCTGCTCCAATAATAACATCCTCCACCACTGCACAATTTGCAGCAAGTTGCATCTTCTGAAACTATATGCAAATGCATAATTTCATTCTTTGAGCCTTACACAATGGTTTTAAGATTTTAGGAAGGAAAAAAAATTACTAGGGAAAAGAAAAAAAAAAGTGAAGAAACTTATATTCTCATAGATTATTTGGTTGAATGGTTTTTATGAGCAAAGGAAAATTATTAAAAATAGAAAAAAAATAAGATAAAAAACTCTAATTTTCTAATTTTTTTGATTATTTAAGAGAAATAATTTGAAGATAGATGAAGAAAATAGTAATATTGAATTGTTTTTTGAGAGGGAGAGATATTTAAAATAATTTTCTTATCGTAGAGTTTTTCACTATTTTGTGAGGAAAACGATTTTCTTTCACTTAAACTATATTTTCTCTCAATTTTTTTTTACCATTTTTTTTATCTACTAAACAATTAAAATTATTTTCTCTATTATTTTCTTTTCTTTTCTCTTCCAAAATCTTTGAACCAAACATATAGTGTGATTTTTTTTTGTCCTCTTGCACAATTTCAAATAAGCATTATACATAGTTGAATGCTGAATGGTAGGATCATAAAAAGATTAGAAAATTTTGGACATTTCAATGCCCACTTGTTTTATTTCTATACCAAAGAATTGTTATCATGTGAATTATTTTTTATGACGTAATAACTGTATAATATATATATATATATATCATGAATTGGTGAAAAATGGAGACGGAAGAAATATAAGAATTGAAGAATTGATATGGATTCAAAAAGTAAAAACTATTTACAGTTAGTTAAATCAAGAGAAAAAAATAATAGTTTTCACCACCCCTTTATTTTTCACCCAGCTATAATAAAAATTTCACCCGAAAAAAAAAAGATTGAGGGTTAAACTTCTCTTGGGTGATGATAAAAACCATAATCTTTATTTGGCCAACAAAACTGTGGTTTCTAGGCTTCCACAATGTGAACCCAAACTTCTTAGTTGACCTAAAAGCGTGTCTTAAGATTCACGCTTAATGGCAAGAAGATTCCCTTGTCAAGTTCCAAATGTTGAAAACTTCTCTATTCCTTTCTCACCAAACCCCATTACTTGGAATGTCTTCTTCAGTTAGCAAAGACAAAAGTATAACTAAGAAACAGCAAATCAGCATTTTCCTAGCCATCACTTACACGATGATTGTCCATTCTTTTTTGGTTCTTGTTCTTGTCTGTTTTTCTACCTAATATTGAATACAAAAAAGACAGTGAATGATTGAATGATGAGCAGCAATTCTTCCACCAAACAAATTACTTTATTCCTTGATTCCATTGATTGTGTGTGTGTGTGTGCGTGTCAACAGTATAAACCAATATTTAGGGTTTGTATTTACTAATAATTTGACTTCACCTTGAATAGTAGAATCCCATGACTTAAAAAAAGCTGATTCCACTTCATTTATGGAAAGCAAAGCTGACAAATTAGCAATGTAATGACCCTTTAGGGTCAAATAGTTTTTTAATAAAAGTGGGAATATGGGGTTTTTGGAATTTGGCTGTGAAGTGGGGAATTTCAACCAAGTCCTAGGAGAATTAGATGTGGGAGTATATGCCTACTTTTGAGCAATGCTGGAGGTTGCAAATTGCTGCTCATGGGACACACTACTTGCAAAGTTGTAACATCAAAATTCCCACATTAGGAAATTAGGTGGAGTAGGAAGAAAATAATGTAATAAATAGGGAAAAAAAAAAAAAGTTGTTTATATTGGCTTATCATGAAACCCTTTTGTCACGTGGTTGCACTTTGTGCTTTACATGTCATTCGTAAAAGAAAAGAAAGAAGGTAGGAATGAATGTTGAATTAACTGAATTCTAATAATTCATTAACTTTTGATTAAATTTTCATTTACTATGGCTATGTTTGTTTCCCATTTTACTACTATTTACTATCACTTAAAAATTTTATAAATCAAACATTTTACAATATAAATTTATTCAAATTCAAATTTAAAAATTTTCCTCTATTACTTTTTATAACTAATTAATAATTTTTCAATTATTATACCTATTCACAATCAAATCAACACTTATTTTTATGATTTTTTTATTCAAATTCATTTTTCTATAAACCTATATATTATCACATTATTCAATTATTATTATATATTATATATATAAATAATTTTTTTACCCATCCAAATCTTAAAAGCTAAACATAATTTTTATCTTGATTCAATTCATCCAAAATTTTCTACCCATGCTAAATTGGAAACAAACATAGCCTATGTGATTGGTTAAATTCAAAGAAATTGATTCATTGAGTTCTTCTTTGAGATGTCACTATACTGCATGACACAATTGTAAAGCATTAAAAATTCAAGTTGGATGTAATCATCCCAAATTTATATTTGTTTCCACAACTAATATTTGTTAACGTTTTTGCAACAAAATTCATGCTTTAATAATTATACTTTTTTTATAAAATTTTTCACTCTCTTTTACTTTTGAAAAATACATTTAGAAACAAACACATAAAAATACAAACAAATTGCAGCCATAAAATTTTGTCATTAGCAACTATTCAAATTATTCTAAGAATTTTGGCGACGTCACCAAAAATATTTGCCCTGCAATCGACGATTCTTATTCATTTTCAGTTTTCTCACTCAACAAAAGAATCAATTGATTTAAAAGTATACATTTATCAAGAAGGTTAATTTTCCTTGTTTCCTAAAATTTTTTCAAGAATTTGGGAAATTTTTTACAAGCTTCTGGAAAGAGGGTATTCAATTTATTTGAAAATTGAAATAAATAAAGTAAGACGGAGATGGGCAGATCATAGATTGATTAATAAATAAAAGATGATAATGAAACAAGAAAGAACACAGCTGTAGTTGATTTGTCTCGTAGTGCTCTATTGTCATCTCAGACACAGTGAGGTAATGCAAATGGCTTGGAAACTTTTTAGGTTTTATGGGACCCTTTGATGGCACTAATTTCAATTCAAAATTTTAAGAAGCAAAGAAAATATATAAATATGGATGCAATATGAGACAGTGATATAACAATGAAACAAAAATTAAGGATGGATTGGACATGGCAGAGGGTAAAAATTGTCAATTATGGGACAATTTCTTTGAATTACCCTGTCCAACTCAAATAATCACAAGAGACATCGGTGAGATTAAGAATTAAATATTTTATCATTGAAGCTTTGAAAAACGTCTCTCTCTCAGTGTCTCTCTGTGAATACAAATAATTAACTCATCATAATAATTAATTGTGAGGACAATTTAGAGAATTATGTCAACCTGAACTTCCTATTCCAACCATAAATAGAAGCTTTAATTACTCCATTAATTTAAAAATGTCGTCACCAAAATAATCATGACTATTATCATGAAAGTGCCAACACAAGCGTATGTGAGGGCAGTGGGTGCATACCTTGGATCAATTCATAGCAAACACTGCTAAATTCATTGGTCATGAGCTTGCAATATTTATCCAATCAAAGTAGGGTTTAGTGTTGCCTTTACAAGACGGAATGTTTGAGTATCTCTCTTCTACAACCATATATGGATTCAACATATTAATAATTCAAGTCGTCTACTCAAATTTGATTGGATCCAAAAATGTTTATATGTTTTGTGACTTCGGATGCAAAATTTGAAAAAAAAAAAATTTTGAACTTAATATTACTATTTGACTTCGACAATAACAAGTTCGAATTGAATCAAATTGGCTACTCAAAATCAGTTCATTAACACCCCATAACAAAAGCCTGTTCTTTAACAAACACTTTCTTTTATTCTATATATTTCTTTATTTTCTTTGGTTCCAAGGTTATTAAATCTCATTGAACCTCAAATTTGTGTATAGTTAGTGGAGACTTACCTAACTACAACTTTGAGAATGGAAGTTGTATGTATCTTTGTTATGGCATGAATACACTGAAACAGCTTCTATACATTAAAGGTGAATAACAAGAACAATATTGCTCTTGAATTTTTCATTGCATATATAATTCACTTATTATAATCAACGGCAATTAATTGAGTATTTGAAATTTTGCAAGTAGTGAAGTTAGGGCAACTTTGTAGTTTTGTGTGTGTTAGTGGGATGTGATGTGATCTCCCAAATTAAAGAGACAGCATAGAAAAGTAAAGGGTTCTCAACCACACGTTAGTCCCATTTACTACTCAACACACAATAATTCTTGTCCTTTATGCCCAACGACAAAAGATTGTAGTCAAGACAAACTAAAGAATTAATTATATTTATTTTAAAAAATATTTATATGTACTAAACTTCACTTGAGTATTGGCAGCTAGTGAACAAAAATAGTGAAACGTAAATACTGTCGAAGTGCTTTTAAAATTCATGATCTCAACAATAAAATTTGTTTCCCTTTTTTTTTTTTTTTTTTAAATTAAAGAAACTTAATTCCATTAACTTTTTTCTTCACGTGCTTACAACATGCTAAAGAATCGAGCTAGCTGATTAATAAATCATTCTCTCCGCGTTGATGATGGACAAATTCAATTATCTACAGGACACACAAGAAAGATTTAAAACCCTACTTTGCAGGTAGCATACACAAAAATATACGCAATACATATGTTGATGTTTGTGTGTATGCGATATATATCAACAACAATGATGATCACCAAAAATAATGTAACCCCACGACAATTAAAAGAGATGCAACTTACAACCAGTCTAAATTAACACATCAGATATGATCACACTTCCTTCTTCGTATTATTGCAGTACAATTGTACTACTTTGCACACGGCACATTCTCATCAGAACAAGACAAGAAAACCCTCATTTGGCTGCACGCACAAGGTAGGCCACACTAACAAGTCCTTTAACTAAATGGAACAGTGACAATTGCCATGAACAAGATTTATTGGAGAATCTTGTGGTTTTCAATCATGGGTTAGAGGGATTGCTTTATGGGTGATGGCAACTGGTGGCGTCCATGAATTATGAAAATTAGAGTAAATTTTGCTTTCTCCCCGTTCTGCAAATATGCCTGTAACTATGAAAATATGCCTTTCAATCCATTGAACTAAGAAGCCATAGTTATTTTTCCAAATTTTTACTCAATAAAAGTAAAGCAACTAATTTAAATCTGACCACCTGCAAATATTAAATTTTTTTAGTACTTCAATGTCATTGTTCATAATTATCGTAATCCTTATTATTACGTGATTATTCTTTACATAGTTGTGTTGATTTTGATTAATGTATCTTTTTATGTAAAGATCTAAATTAGATATATTAGTTTTGTGTTTATTTAATGATGCAGGGAGCCTAAAAAGTAAAAGTTAAAATTGTGTGTGTGCGTGTGACATCTAAATAGTTGTTTGTTTACACGAAACAGAACATGTTTTCTTTACTCGTCATGTTGAGGAGACAAGCAAAAACTGAATTATAATTTATTTAATACTAAATAGGACAAATAATGCTAGCAATATGATTAATTAAAAATACATAACATGTTAATCATAATAAACTCCATTATAATATCTAAAAGGGACATAATAAATATCATTTTTAATTAAGGGAAAAAAAGGTTATAAGCGCCAATAAAATTTAAAAACATCCATAATTATAATATAGTACTTGAGATGTATTAAGAATAGGGATAAATTTGAGAAGCAAAGTGCATATTTTCATAATTTGAGTTAGTAAATTAATACTAAACATATAATTGAAAGGGGGGAGAGTGAAATTCACCTTTATTGAAACTCAAAGCAAAGCCATTGATACGGATATAATTGTCCACTTGCCATGCATTATTAATTCACTTGGTGAGGTCTTTTCTGGTCCTAACATTTTTATCCTCAAGTCAGATTCTTTCATCGCCACATTGCTCCAAATTCATCTCTCCCAGTTTGTGTGTGCAATTGGTGTGTGAAGGGGACCAGGGACAGGCCAAAGAAAAAAGGTCAAGGTGCTACAAATTGTGAGCCACAACAAACAAAGAAATCACTGTATGATTACAGGTAGACAAAGTAACCATAACCTGCAAGAGGGCTCCACTTTATTTCTTTTTGTTGAAAACGATTTTTGGAAGGAATGCAAGCATACAATCATTCATGTTGGCGGCTTGTCAAGACTGGAAATTTCAGGTTTGCCAGCCCATCAAGGGATGAAAGAACATCTAGCCAGCCCACATGCACAAGAAGGTCGTACAACCATTTGTGAAGTCAAGAAAACAAAACCAGACTACTACTGCCAGGTTGAGCACAAATTGGTTCCAAGGGGACGAAGACAAACCTCATGCCACAGAATATTCAAGGATTTTTGTTTTGATATATTGTACATTTGATTTCATATTTATAGGATTAGAATATTTATTTTCCTAATTTTCAGGATTGTTTTTATGTTAAATTACTTTTTATTATGGTTATAATCGTATTTGTCTGATATTATAAATTGGGACCAACTTTGATTAATGGAACAATAATTATTCCAATCTATTCAACTTGGCATCAGAGCGATAATTCAATCCTTTGCATTTTGTTGCATATGATTGAAGGAAAAATTTGCTCCATATTTTACCTGCGTTGCTACTGCTTTTCGACTTTTCTAATTACCGTTATCACTATTTGTTTATTGTTGATGACGTCTAGTTTTATTTACAATATGTAAAACAACTATTTACCATCTAACTAGTCTATCTACACTACTATCTATCGGCATCTATATTGCTGACTTTTGGTTAGTTACTTTCTATTCATTATTTGACCATTTGTAACCATGGCCACTAATATCTAATTGGTGACTATTGATCTATTATTATTCTAGTATAACTTCTTTACTATAATCTCCTGTCTGCTACTTTAACTGTGATTATGATCTACAATAATTTTAACAATTCTTGATATAACTTACTTTATGAGTGTGATTTTTTTTGATAGTACTGACCATAAAAACGTTATTTCTTCAATATTACCTATTTAGTGACACTTCATCTAGTGTTACCTACTTTAATGGCTTTTCTCTCTACTTCAAAATATCTTGACGTGCTTTGAAGCGATCCTTGTAGCTATTTGTTCCAATTTGAATGAGAGTTGTGTTAACAATACCACATGTTAAACTTAAAAAAAAGTGTTAAATAATATTTTAAAATATCCGTTTTGATATATTACATATTTGATTTCTATATTTATATGATTAGAATATTTTGTTTTCTAGTTTTCAATATTAGTTTTATGTTAAATTAGTTTCTATTTTCATTAAAATTATGCTTTGCCCATATCATAAAGTGAGACCATTCTTGATTTGCACACCACAATTATTCCAATAAACACCTCAAAATTACAAGGGCACGTTACAAGTTTATCCAACCAGACTAAATCTGTGAACACTAATTGAAATATTCAGTGGTCATTTGGTAAAAGCAGTATAAGCAGAAGCTAAAGGAGGAAACCCCCGTCGAGGCGATGAGGTCGATCCTTGAAAGTGAACCAGTACAGCTCCAGAAAGAAGCAGCAGCTTAAGCAAACGTGCATTCTTAATCAGATTCTGTCAGCACCTGTATTGTTCGAAAGAAGGACAACTTCCTAGCTGATTTTGGCCCTGGAGAAGTTCATTTCTGGGTGCTGCAAAATGATACAAGTTCTGATTGGTGAATATGCTGGAATGAACCAAATAGTGTAGCAGCGAAGGCAAGATTATTTGACGATCACCTCAGCCATGAACTTCTTTAGTATCTCCTGTTTCTGCATCTCGTCACTTGTTGGAAGGCCCATTTGTTTCTGCCGTTGGTCAAACTGGGGCAGGCAGTTCAAGACACATGCGGAAGTTGAATGTCAAACAACAGGCTTAAGCATACACCAACAAGCACATAGGCCGGTACTCCCAATGCTCCATGCAAAAACCAGTATTTAGCATGCTTTTTATGACAAAATCGAGCAATAATCTTACATGTTGAATAGGTGTCTAAACGAAACCATGAAGGCTTACCATCATTTTTTCCACAGTCGAACGTGTTTCAGGATCTAGATCAGACAACTTGCCGTTTTCAGGTTCAACTTTCTGAGTGTTGATCTCTGGCTCACCCTTCACCAAGTACTTCCACCATTCCATTTGGTTTTGCTTTGTGAGGAGAACGGAGATAGATTTCTGGTCCTCTGCATGAAGTTGAAATATCAGTTGGGAAGTAACTTTATTAGTTCCAGACATCAATGCTCTAAACTCCAAACAAGTGGACAAATATGGTAAATATACAGAGCCAGCACCATGTTCTTTTAGGTTCAGCATGACTACCTAAACTCCAGAAGCAGTCATCTACCTTGACAGGTTGAAAAAGTTCACCCTGCAAATTTGATACAAATGCAGGTAAATACTTAAAACACCAAGGAAACAAGCAACACAATGCCAATCAATAATTAGGGAAATACAAAGACAAATGGAGTAGTTGCATCACAGAAGAAAGGCAGAACACTCGCGAATGATGACAAGGTAGGACAAGCTTACATCCATAACAGGAGGGTGACCTTTGAGCCCAACTTTAAGACGGTCCTTTTTAATTTCACATGCAATGAATCTCGACTTTGTACCAGGAGGGACAGGCACAGAAATGTTAACCTCTTGCAAAGATTGACCCCATGAGTACTTGTCCATGTCAAGGCCATTGCCCTTGTTAGGAGCTGCTCAGGTACAAATAACCCATCAGCAACAAATTGAACAACTGACTTCAACAAAATCTCAGAGAAGTAGCAATCTCAACAACTATCCAAGTCAGTCATGACAAAACCAGTGTGTTATCAAGAATCATACCTCAAAGTGAGAGCATATGCAGCTCCAACTAGGGTGTTAACAAGTGAGGTTTGAGTAACAATTTGAGCTTGATAATTATTCGAATTCACATCAACTCAATTTTGTAGAGGTTGAACTCAAACTCAAGTTTGAATCGTAGGTTGAAATAAAAAAGTTCCAGTTCAAACTCGAATACATTTTCAAGCCTACTCAACTCAAATCAACCACCTATAGATCCAATAGAGCAGCAGAAGAAGAACACATTGCAGCACCAGTTTGAATTCCCAAAACCCTAGTCTCCACAGTCAAATTCATTTGGGAATTCTAGACATCTAAACCAATAACAACTGCACCAAAACCTTCCCCAATACCTAAATTTGCACTAAACCATTAAAAGTGCAAGAAAGAAGATGAAACTCCACAAAATATCCAATCTTTATACAAACAGAATAAACACCAGCACCTCCATCACTCAGACAGCACACCCAGGGTGCAGTAAAATTTCTTACTAGAAATTAATTTAAAAAATTACCTCGAGGTCCCTTTTCCTCTTCCGCTTTACTGTCACTCTCCTCCATAGCCTCTTCCTTTTTCACCGGAGGCGCCGCCGCCGCCTCCTTAATCTTCTTCTCCACGTGAGTATTGCCCTGAAGGTTTCTTCCCTTCCTCTTCCTTCCCTCATTCTCCACCGTATCCTTCGCCTTCCTCACCACCGCATTCACATCCTTTACCAGAGAATCGCTCTTGAACAGATCGCTCTCCTTGGCGACGAACTCAAATACATTCTCCAGAAACCCCAACGGATTTGACGGATCGAAAGCAGCGCTAAACGGCTTCATCGCCGAGGACGATGGCTTATTTTGGTCTTCTTCTTCGTAATCGGAGAGAACAGCCATTAGGGTTGGTTCGAGACTGAAAATTCGAGCTTTTTTCCTTCTTGGGTTTCGATCAACTTCAAGATTCAGAGGTTGTGGCAAAGGCAGTCGGGAGACGTCGTGAAATGCTGGAATGCGGTGGAGAACTCCAGAAGAAGCATGGACGTCGAAGTTTGCTAGAGTTTGAGTGTCCTGACGAGATTACTTCGGTGTTTTGGCTAATACTCGTTATTAAGTTCGGAATTTGTAATTAATTATTGTAAAACGTAATTGATGGAGTATAGAAGAAAACGCATCAGACAATTGGGCCTGACCATTGGGAACGGTAGGCCCAATTTACAACAGCCCCTCCCGACATTGTTAATGGCCCTCCTCAATTTAAGCTCATTGACTTTCAAGACCTTCTTATTGTTTATTTTTCATTTTTTGTAAAATAGAGTTTCAAGACTACAAGAAATGTCTATTATTACACTTTAAATATGATTTAATATATATGTGTGTGTGTGTGTGTGTGTGTGTGTGTGAAAAGAAAAGGAGATAGTGTTAACGCTAACTGAGGGAATATTTTCTTCTTTATGCAGTTGTGACTGCTTTGACACTGATGACTGATAATTCATTACAATTAATATTATTATAATTTAATGTTGTTCTTCAAGTTCCCCACCCGCCTCAATTTATAGCTTTTGTGGCATTCGGCGCTTTTGTGCCACCTATGTGTGCCACCTATGTGTGCCACGTTCGAAAAGAAAGCAATTAATGCCGGTCCGGAACTAGACATGTATGCAGGTCGATTTTAATACAAAACCCCCCATTTATTTGAACTGGTGCGATCCGAATTGAAGCCCACTAACTTAGGGACTCGATTAAACCGGTTTCAGTCGAGTTATTAAAAAAAATTGAAAATTAAAAATAAATTACAAAGCAAACATGT
Source organism: Avicennia marina (assembly GCA_019155195.1). Taxonomy (NCBI): domain Eukaryota; kingdom Viridiplantae; phylum Streptophyta; class Magnoliopsida; order Lamiales; family Acanthaceae; genus Avicennia; species Avicennia marina. The sequence continues at coordinate 12,157,598 of CM032773.1, forward strand.
CGTATTAATTGTATTATTTGAATTGTTTTTATGTTATTACGTGATTCATGAGTTTATGTATTAAAACTTGTATTTATGTCTTGAAATTTATATATTTATTCTACTAAATATTTTATATTATGTGAAATTTATTTTTGTTTTATAATTTTTGTTAAATAATTTAGTGTAAAAAATACACAAATTTGAATATATAAATATAAGTGTGTACATGTGTGTGTATATATATCTATATGTGTTATAGTACAGTTAATCGATTTTTTGGAAACGATTAAATCAGTCGAATTAGTGACTTAATAAATTAATTGATCCGTTCGGTCTAATTTTGAAAACTATGACATTTGAGGCCCTCTTTCCCCAAATTTTTTCTTCGTCCATGAATCTTATCACACAACATGTGTTTATTCATTTATCTTTTATATATATAATCATATATGTATATTTATTTATTTTGCTTAATAATATACTTGAAACAGAGGGAGAGAATTTACGTGACAGAAAATTTGAACCGATTAATCTTATCATGTTAAGATCTTTATTGTTTTCCACAAAAAAAAAAAGGCGTTGGTTAGTCTTATTAGTGGTTGAAGAATTGAAATACATAACCTATACATTGATATCCATCTTTTCCCTTCGGCTAATGCTTTACAACAAGAATTCTAGGTGTTGGAAAAATTTTGAAATTCAATAGGAAAATTTTTGGTCTGTTGAATATCGAGATTTAACTTCCTAATAGCTACAATTTCATATTATTAACTCGAAAAATAAGGTCAACTCTTGACGAATAATGAGATACATTAATGAGATAGATAGAGAAATGATTAATCGTGTCTATTTATCTTATAAAAACTTGTTAAAATATTACATAATCACCACAATAAACAACAATAACAACAGACAATGAGATAGTCTTATAAGTGCACTTTCAGATCAGCAAAAATGAGATTCATTGACTAGCCCTAGTCTTATAAGTGCACTTTCAAATCAGCAAAAATGAGATTCATTGACTAGCCCTCTTCTCATTACAGCTTCTTTCATGTTCTCAAGAGACTTCAGCAGATCATCGCAAAGCTGGTGAGGGTTTGGAATCAACTTTTCATCAGCACCCACCACAATGGTCAGCTTGTCTGCATAGCTCTGGTAATGGATCACCAACGCCTGCACGTATGCAACAATTAACCATATATAGATTCATATGCATCAGAAAACACACACACGCGCACACAGATCATGGCGTGGTTTTATGACATGTTTGGACTCACTTGAGGAAACCCATATACAGTAGGAGCAATGTAGGACACGGGATGACCAAACAAAGAGATCTCCCGTGGTGGTCCAATCACGTTCGAGAAAGTTAGGGTTGTGTTGCTGAAGATTGACCTTGACACAGATGCTGCAACCTGTCATACCAAAAATTTCAAGCTTGAAATCTTGGATCTCTCTCTCTCTCTCTCTCTCTCTATATATATATGTGTGTGTGTGTGTGTGTATAAATATTATTTATTTTGTACACTTTATGTGTGTGAAAAAATTAATTTTTTTTTTTGATATAGTAAAAATTTATAGAAAATATTATGATGGATACTGCGTAAAAGTTAAATTTATTTTATTTAATTTAGGGTTTTTAATTACAATGCAATAAATTTATAACATGATGTTTTAATTTACAAAAATCAATGTATAAAAAAAATAAAAATTATTTGATGGGAAAAAACTATTTTTTGAACTTATTTAATATTTATTTATTAAAATAAAAATAAATTTAGAGAAAAAAAAGCATAAAATGAATAAGAATAATTACTAAGACACATCTGAAATTAAATACCATTCACTCTTAATATATAGGATACATATATAGTTTTGTATAGTAATTAATTAATTACCTTGCTTCCAAATAACAAAATCATTAGCTTCATCACCAAATATGCACATTTGGCTTCAAGTGAGAGCTTCTTTCTGTCCATGGTTGCCTTAGCTCTGCGTATGTAAGTTAAGGGGTCATCTTGAAGAGCTATGGAGAGTGGAAGAAGCACAATGCCTAAGAAATTGCCCCACATCCCATTTAACCCTTTTTGCTTCTCCATCATCTCAGCCAAATCCTACACATATATATTGGAATACAGAAATTAATTGTGATTAATTGTCTGATATTGTTGAGGGTAAAAATAAATGGGTGAAAAGATTTCTCTTTAACTGGTAAAACTTGCACACTTTTGCGTGCATTTATTCAAAAATTAGACAATTTCATTAATGATAATAAAATATAAAATCATTGTATTTTCTAGTCGTTAAATATTAATTTAGAATTATTTCTTATATTTTTAAGAAAAACAGAAATAAGAAATAGAGGTAATAAACAAGACGAATAAAAATAAACTAAATTTAAATTGAAAAGGAGAGAAAGAATTTATAATAATAACAATGAAGAGAAAAAAAAAAGAAAAAACTAAAAGTATTTTAATTTATTTGTGTTTAAAACTAAAAGTAGTTATCAAAGAGTATAAATAATTAATACATTAAGAGAGGCACTTTAAAGAATATATTAAATGACAAAGTTAATCATTATGGAGATAAAGCCCTAATTTAGATTGCCTCAATAGTTGCAGATGGTCTGAGGTTAAAAACAACAGCAGATCTCAGTGAGATGTTTCTGGGTAAAAAATTCGTCCACTTCCTGACGGATTTTGCACCGTTGATGTCTTGTCTTTGTTTCTCTGTGGCGGGCAATGGAGACAACAATATGCTCATCGCTCAAATTAATTAATTCAAGAATTGAACCGAAAATAGAGAGAATATATATATATATATATATATAATGAGAGAGAAGGAGATTCAAGGAATTGAAAAATACATGTCCAGCCAAAATACACTACACCCGAACACTCAATGTGAAGCCCACCAATGGAGTCCATCCATAAGTGTCGGGTGCAGTGCGGTCGGACCGGACAAATATTTTTCCGTTAATTCACCGTATCGCGTGTTGAGATAACGACTGAGGCCAGCTTGTGTGACTCCCAGCAGAACGTCGTTAATGCTCTGGAATAATGCACCAACAATGCACTTCATTAAATGTTGGAAAATTCAAACACACACAATTGCAAGATAATGTCGTTTTCATGCAGATTGCATTACTATCTTCTTGAAATGTTTGGTCAAATCGTAACAAGTGTATGGATCAACGTACTTACCACGTTCATGGCTGTCTTGACGAGCTTAACCTCGTCCAGATCAAGTGTCCGGTGCACGAATCTCTTGGGCGCCACGTCAGCCCCCCGTCCGACCTTAATCGGAGTCTTCGTGTCCTTCAGAAACATTAGGGTTGCCAACAGCAGCGTGCAGTCAACCAGGGTGTTGACTATGGTCAAACATATTGACCACGCCAAGAACAGGAAGCTGGTCATGACCCCCCGACGGTCTGCGCCCGCAGGCTTACGTTTCTCCCGCGGAACGTCGGGTAGAGATTCGGGATCGGAGGGTTTATCCGCGCAGGCCTGAAGCAGGGAAATCAAGGACACGCCGTCCCCCATCGAATGGTGGATCTTGAAGATCGCCGTCGAGTTCGCTTCGGAAGTTTTGACGTTAAGAATGTGGAGCTCCCACAATGGCTTCTTCGGGTCCATGGGACTCTTTGCCAGGTCCGACGTGTACTCCTCGACGAACTTGTCCGGGGAATCCATGTCGGGATCCAAATCTGGAGCAAAAACATGGTTTTCCAGGTCCACCCTCGTCCGTTTCCACATCAAGTTCCCAGGCTTCTTGTCTCCATTCATGGCCTGATCATTGTTACACGTTCAAACAGGATAAGACAATTTCTGCACACACATATATATACTTACGAGCAGGCTTGAGAAGCGAGGATGCTTGACTAGGGTTTCGTGCAAGCCCTTCGTGAAGGCGTTGACGTCGATGGTTGTCTTAAAGCCGTAGACTCCCAATATGCAGAGATTGAAGGAGGGTGTCTGCATCAGCCGGGCGCTAGGGCTCGCCGGTTCGTCGGCTTCTGCCATTGTTGTCTATGGTCTTTGGTTGTCAGGACCTGTCGTGGTCTCCGAGGTGGAGCTCCAGTAATTTATAGTAGTTGGGGTGCATTTAGAACAGCCACCTACCGATCTTATAATTACAAGTGTAGTTAATGCATCGCAAGGCTGGGATGTGGAGGCATGGTGCATTAGCTGTAGTGCTGTATTCCCGTTAGGTTCCTTACGTGAGCCACGTTAGGTCTGAATTGGGGCTCTTTAATGAGGAGCCTAAATTTCTCTATTTGTAGAGGACAGTTGCATTTAAGATTCTAGGTCGAAGAGATGTTTTCAACTTTACCACTCTACATACGTGCATGTGTCTGAGGGTGTCCGGCCAATTTTATTTTAAATAATTTATAAGATATTTTTAAAATTTATAAATTTATATATTTTATTTTAAAAAATATATTAATAAAATATTTAAATAAAATAATAAGATTATTTTATAATAAATTATTTTATAATATTTTATTAAAAATTTATAATTATAATTGATTATAATTTTTTTATATAAATAATGATAAAAATAAACTAAACATTATTAATATAATACAATATCGAAATAGATTATAAGATAGTTGAACATAAATTGAAAAAAAAGAAGCTTTTAAGCTTCAAAAGTCTTATATTAAGAGCTTTTAAGCACTTTTATTAAAAAATTTATCAAACATTTTTAAAGTACACTTGAATTAATGGATTTGAAGTAATGGATTTTAAATTTATAACAATAAATTTATCAAACTTGTTTGGATAATAATGATCTCAAATCTTTAAATTCTTTTTTCAAATTACAATTTTAGTAAATGGGGTGAATTTAATTTTTTTTTATTTAGAGTAATTTGAAATTCTTTCATCTAAATTATTTCTCTAAATCCAAATCTTTTCATCTAAATAAGCCTATAAATTCCTAACTACCTTATAAAATATTTTAAATAATTTATAAACTCAAAGAACATTCTCCTAATCTTCTACTGGGAGACTTGAATTTATTAAATCAAGCTCGAAATATTGATGTGTGCTAATGTCGTGGTTGGACAATGTAATAAATATAAGGAATTTGGATCTTATGGCTATGTTTGGTTCCAAATTTAATATTATTAATCACCATTTAAAAATTTCATAAACTAAATATTTTATGATATAATTTTTTTAAAATTTAAAATTAATTTTTTTCTTTCTATCACATTTTATAATTAATTAATAATTTTTCAATCATTATACCCATTTACTATCAACGCAACACCTATTTCTATAATTTTCCTACTCATATTTATATATTTTAATACCCTGTAAATCTATGTAATATTATATTATCTAATTACTATTCCATATTTAATAAGGTTAATTGCACCAAACTCCATTGTAAGTTGACATAATTACAAATTATACGCATTTTTCTTTTGATATTAAAAAAAAAATTTCCTTCATATTTTATAATTTTACATTCTTCTCTTTTTTTATTGTTTAGAATGGAAATTAAAGATAATATCAGAAAGTAAATTAAAATTTTAAATTTACACTTGACCTTCATTTTTCAAAAAAGTTTGTACTATTTTATAAAAAATGATGCACTTCATAATACGCCAAATTTAAAGATTTTTTGTTTGTAATAAATTAGGATTTTTAAACCAATAAATTACAATTATTTTTATTTAAGTCTATTTTTTAAAATTTTTAACCAAAAACTTGAATTTATACAACATAGTAAAAAAATTAGTTAAATGTTTTATGACATAATCAATTTCCATCTAGAACTTTAATAGAAAAAGAAGGATGTAAATATTCAAAGATAAAAGGATAGGTTTTGTAATTAGGGATATAACTTGTAATTATACTTATTTGTAGGGAATATTTTTGTAATTAACCCTATTGAATATATATATATATATATAATTTTTTTATTCATTTAAATTTTATAAACTAAATATAATTTTTACCATCACTCAAATTTCTTAAAATTTTCTCCTCATTCTAATTAGAAAACAAACGTAGCCTATATATGTTTGACATGAGATTGTCTAATGGACTCACAAATTTAAGTAGTGATGTAAAGTGAGACTAATATTATTCCTTTGGACAAGACACCAAAATTTAAGGGCATAGAAGATGTTGGACCTTTTAGAATTCTCCAGATAAACGCGTGACGACGTGACAGACGCCTGGGATGATCGGACAATGGGATTCACAAATTCACAAATTAAGACGAGAGATAAGGTTGTACTTGGAATCCAACTTTTAACTTCCAAATATTCATTTTAAATTTTACGCTATCGCATATATAATTTAATAATATTTTTATTTAAATTTAAATTCAAAAATTTTCTTTCTCACACACATATATATATATAATTAATTATTTTTTAATTATCACATTTATTTACAATCAAGTCAATACCTATATATATATATACTCATATTTATTTTTATTTATACATTAACACATAATCATTATCTTTATAAAATATCACATCATTCGATCATTATTATATATTATATATATATAAATATATTCAAATTAATTATATTATTCATCCTATTAATTTTTTTTTTTCAAACATACTACTCGTCTTAATACAAATTTTACTAAACATTATATCCAATAAAAATCCTCTCCCAAGCATTGCCAAAAAAAGTGGCCAGACTAATTGAATTTTCAGAAATCCCTTATAAAAAAATGATTCGTTTGACAAGTGGACGGTCTATGGACAGCCCACATTAAAGTTGACTAATTAAATTTTAAAATGCAATTAAGTTCATCAGTTTCAACAGCAGCATAATACTACAAACTAGAAAACAACAAAAAAGGTTTAATGTCCGGTTCAACTTTACTCAAACTCCAAAAAAAAAAAAAGAGAAGAAGAAAAAGAAGAATTAATTAACCACAAAAATTATATATATATTCCAAGAAAATAATCAAAAATAGAAATAGATAAGAATTAATCAAAAACGGGACAATTTTTAGTTCACCGTTTGATGCCAGCATTAAAATTGTTGGCAAACATCTTGCTGAATAACTTCGTGACAAGGGGGCAGCAGTAGTCTCGTCTGTCGGCGATTGATGACATTGAACGTAGGATGTTTAATTTCCTCACCCACCTTGCAGTAGAGCATCTGTCTCTATGTACCTAATAAATGGGTTCAAATCTCTAACACCTGTTCTTCCATGGTTTGTGGAGATTGACGAAGATGAGTGTTGTTAAATCAAGAGGTTCGGTAAATCAACTGTTTTTTTATCTAAATTTCATTAATGAAAACCAAACTCTATCTTTTTGCCTTTAATTAGTTTTACTGAGTTTATGTTCGGAACTCATATTTATAACTCCAAAACATCCTTTTTAAAGTTCACACTATCAAATATACCATTCAATAACATTTTTATTCAAATTTAAATATAAAATTTTCTCATATAATTAATTAATTATTTTTAAATTATTACACTTATTTACAATCAAATTAATATATATATATATGTATACATACGTATTCACATTTATTTTTACTTACACCTCGTAAAGAACGTGTGTCACTTTCAAATACAAAATTAGTTTGAGTGAGAAGTTGAGGTGAACTCTTTCACCAAGTTACTAAGAATGCTTCCCTGTCTTTGCATAACAAAATGCTCTTAATCAAGATTTGAGAGCGTTGTGTAGATTCACATTAACTTACTATCTTCTTTATGACTTTGGCAACACTTATATAAATAACTTCAAATTTCTTAACTTTGGACTTAGATCTCCCACCAAATCCCAACTATGTCTTTTCTATGCATTTTGTGTTCTAACACGGGATTGTTTGTCACAATTCGATCTCATCCAAATTTGGATCAAGTTATATCTCCCATAAATGCAGGGTGGTTGGAATTTATTGTGATCTAGATCTCCTAGAAAATTTTCTTATGGTGCACAGGCTTTGTTTGTTTTTGTTTTTGACCTCTTTTGTGTATTGTTTTTTGGCAATTGCGTAGGAGTTATGCAAACTAGTAATCACTATACATATAATTATTATTCCAAATTTCAATGCCCCTTTTTATGCTAAAACTTGTACATCAGACATCATTTTCATGGGGTTGGGTTGGACTTGTGTTGTGCCCAAAACTAGTTGTTAGCTCAATGAAGTTGCAACAAGGCCCATATGAATATAGTTTTGAGTCTCGACGCCGTCTCTGGACTCCACTCACTGTACTAAAAATAGGAATTGCAATAAAATTGTACACAGCCGTGCCGTGGTTGAACTGTTAAATCAAGCGAAATCCGTTACGGTTAATGAAAATAGAACTATTCAAATTGAAAAATAAATAAATTTTTAAATCCTAATTTTTTTAACTTAATTTTCCTTTTCTTTATCTGATCTATTTTCAATTTATTCTCCTTCATATAGAAAATTTCATGAATCAAACGAATAGTTATTGGAAATGTTCAATAGTTTTTGTCTTAATTAGACACACATTAAACATATAGGACTTTATTAAAATTCTACCCTTTTTGAACCTTTTTTTTTATAAGATATAATTTTTTTTTAATTTTAAATTTCATTTATTTAATTAATATTTATAATTTAAATATTATGCCATTAGTTCGACGCGATTGAGCCATTCGTAAAGCCAATATTTTTTAAATTGATAATTTTTTTACTTTGATGACTTGCCTATTTTTTAAATAGTACCGAGGAGGCTAAAATCATATAGAGTTCCCCAGACTTGCCTTCCTGCATTGTTTCAATGAGAAACTTGAACTAATTATGATTCTTTGCTCTTTGCTCTTTGGTTAGTTCCCAACCATGATTGGTCTTTTGGGCTCATGAGATTGATCTGGTTGAGAACTACCCTAACCCAATTGGCAGGGCCATCTGTTAGACGAGGATAAGCAGGGAACATGAAAGATTGGATGACTCATCCAATAATTGCATGAAAACAACAAAACACGTCTCTTTTTATGTCGACCATGATTTGATTTTTAGGGTAGGGATAAATATTGCGAGTGTTTGGTTAATTAATGGTAAAAAATGCCCAAGAACTCCTCACACACACATACACTCAAGAACAAGATTATTGTGCATGGTTTTATAAGAAATGTATTGATTCATGTTGTCCTTCAAAATTATTTTAATAAGAGCAAGAATGGAATGGGAAAAAATTAGTGCTAAAATAAAGCTATGAGAATGGCAACATTGTGGGGCAAAAATTAGTAGTATGAAAGGACATATTAACAAATAATAATTAGGCATTGACTTGATTGATATTACCTCTGTGTTTTAGGCCTTGATGCCAAATTAATTCAATAACTAACAAATTGCTATCTATTCTCTTATCCAAACATTATCGACCCACCCATACCATTGCTCAATTTAATGAAAGGAATCATTTTCTGCAGTGGTTTTAACTTTGATTTTGCTTGTGCATTGACTTGTTCAAAGAGCTGCTTATCATTCATTTAATTAGGGTTGAATTGTAGAATTAATATTGGGAAATGTTACATCGTCAACTATAAAATAGATAATACCCAAAATTCATTGATAATAGATACACACAGAGCTCAGAAAAATACTTTGACTACTTATTTATTGATCCTTCACATTAGCTTCAAATTTATGACAAACCAATGTATTTGGTGAAGCTAATAAGACCATGGTGCAAAAATTTTAGTAGACCCCATCTAATTGTCATTAACATGCACATTTTAACTGTTTGTTGGACCAACTAGTCCATGCGTCATTAGTTTTCCAGTTTTTTCTTCTTATTATTCTAATGATGAAATTAGGAAGAATAAGTACTTACATACTAGTAATGATGTCATGTTAAAGTCTTTGATGCCTTGCTTAGCTGGCAATCTTGGAGAGTTGAGGAATGATAGGTCAGTTTAGTAAAGAAATATTTGGGCCATGTTTATTTCAATGGATATAAAGAAAAACACAAATGGTTGTTAAAAAGAATAAGAAAAATTGTATTGATTAATCAATTATTAATAACTAAAGTGCATTTTGTATATTTTTTTCATTTTATTTATATTTAAAAAAGTTAGGAACCTAAACATTTCAATTAGCAAGACCTTTTTTTTTTTTTCAACGATGCCAACAGTCATTATCTTATTATAATTTTTGTAAAACTCAAAATTAAACTAAAATTTGAGTTAGATAGTGACATTAAATTTTTTAAAAAATCAAATTCAAGTTCCCAATCCAACTCGAAACCGTCATCAAGTTTAATGAAGTTCGACTGAGTAACTTAACTTATTAACACCCCTTAATTAATAGTATATTCACACACACATATCAACCTGAACATGTCATTAAGGCAAATATCAATTCATTCTCATAAAAGAACATGTTTTAATTTGGATTCTAATGAAAATGAAGTAAAATATTGTTCGGATCAAACCGCATGCATAATCTATGATGGATTCATCACAAATCAAACATATGTCTTTTAAGTATATATCTTTGATTGAACCGAAAGGTTAATTACTCGATCCAAAGTCTAACTATTGCAATTAATATTCTGTAGGAAAACCCTTATGTATATCTAGGTTACACCTTTTCTATATAAATTAAAATAAGGAAAACACCAAAAAAGCTGAAAATATATAATGCTGACCTTATATATGCACTAAAAATATCCGACAATTGTTGGTTATATATGTAAAATTAATTATGTCCTGTCACCTTCTACCCTTGCTTGGTACACATATACGTACATATTTATATATTCAATAAATATGCATTTATGCTATAGATATGAACACTATATCAACTAGCAAGGGCAATGTAGACATTTAAAAATTAAAAATAAAAAACTGTTCGAAAAAATGGTGTAACTAATATTGGATCCATCAACTCTCAGACAATTTCGGAATTATACCTTTTTGTGGCTTGATTTTTGGCCATTGTAATGGCAATGTAATAATAAAATATGTATAAGTATAGCAAACACTATATACTTATAATTTATGCTCACAAGAAACCTAACACAGCACCTAACTGGGAAATGATATCATCCACACAATATGATTCCTAAAATATGTTTGAGTCAATTTGAACTAATTATCAATAATATTGAAGCAATTAAAACAACTAAATATTGTGAATGATATACATCCCTTTAAATAAAGTGATCATTCAATGTAATATCAGAATCTGACCTAACAAAAAGTTATAAATTCAAATTCCAAGCATCATCTATTTATAAAAAAAATTATTCCACGTACTAAACTTTGTAAAATATACAGCTTGCATGTGAGGAGTTATGTTGAAAAAATTACAGCCAACTGAAATATCAAATAAGGCATCTCCATTAGTTTAAACCTTTAAATGAAATGATCATTCAACAAATAATTAGATCCACTGCAGGAAAATGTAAATCTCTCCTCCAAAGTCAAGATTTTGCACCAATACAATTACAAAACTTGGTTGATTGTGTTCTGTGTGTAGTATATTCCTTCATTTTGATCACTTGGTACCTCGTCTCTTTCGTTGCCTTACAAATCCTAATGTTGTATTAAAGCAATGCACAAGTTTGAATCAATGTTGTTATCGAAAATTAAAAATTGTGGTTTTGATAGAGAGAAAATTGCATTATGTTATAAAATTTTTGGGCCCGAAACGTGTGCATAAAAATAACTATATATAAAAAAAAAATGCCATATTGTTCTGTAGTTTTGCAATAATTATGTAATCACGCGCATTGATCAGGTTTCACATAATTAATAATAAATAGTAATGGATAGATAGCACAAACTGTCGGTGGCGTCTGGTAACTACTGTGATCAATATTAATGTACAACAATATATATACATATATATATATATATATAGCCCTTCGTTTTCAAAAATAATAATAAATTATAAACCATGGGCTGCAATTGGACGAGGAAAATGTCAAGGGAGAGAATGGTCGATGGGATTATCACTATCATCACGTGGAGATTGGGGCCTCTTAACAGCTGTCGTGGGGGACGCCAACACTGTCCCAATGAGCAACCATCGATTGTCACCTCATCAGCTATATATCTACGTGTAAAGTTGCGTCCTGTTTGACTTTTTGTTCCCCTTGTTTCTCTTGATTAGGGGTATTACTAAACCATATTACTTAATTAGCTAAAAAATTGAACTCAAACCTTAAAAAATCTTTTGAGTTAAATCTAGTTACTTGATTCGTGTTCAAACTTATGTTCGAGTTTTTTTAAATTAAGCAGCGTGAATTTGAACTGTTGATGAACTCCAGGAGCAACTGAAACGGACAGTTCATTTGTTGAATTAACGAGTGAGATATAATTAACCAAATGATATGTATGGGAAAATTATTGATGATACGGCTCTGAAATTGTTGGATTATTCCGATGTACGATGACACTCTTTTCCATGCACTATCCCATCATTTTCAAGGAAATGGGTAGGGTATGTTTGGTTTGTTATTAAGGTGGATAGGAAAATTTAGACAGTTTGAACGGGAGAATAATTTATATTTAATTTATAAAATTTAATTACGTAGAAAAATTATTTTTATATATATGTAAGGCGTAGCAATGAATGTATAATATGATGGTACATATATTTATACAATAATAAAAAAATAAATGTGAATAGAAAAATTATTAAGATGTATGTTGATTAGATTGTAAATAGGAATAATGTTTTTTTTTTCAATGAAGTCCTGTTAAACTTGTGCGTGGATGTGATATGCAGACCTTAATTTCAAGTGTTTTTTTAAGAAAATAAAATATATAAGAGATTAATTATGGGGTCCTATATAATTCAATAGGACACTAATTATCGTATTTTTCATTTAATGGTCTGCAAATCAATCAATATGCCTTAGAATATTTATATCATATGGTTAAAACTCTAACCATTTATTTAGATTCGTGTGTTTGAAATTTAAAAAGGCCAAAATTATTACCCATGCTTTCACTAATTAGTATACATAAAGTGCCTATGTCTATGTGGGATGTAGCCATGTAGGAAATGCTAAGGTAACAAATATGAAACCTAATTAATGACACCAGCTTGTTTATAGAATAAAAAACAAACAAATAAAACTAATTATACTAATACTTTTGAACTGATATAGCAAATTGATTATTTACTTACATGCACTCTCCGAATTACTATAACTGAAAGTGATCAATTTACACATTCCTACTTTTCTTTCATTTTTCAACTTTGAATTTTTGTGGCATAAAATAAAATCCAATAATATAGACATGGATCGACAAAAAAAAAAAAAAAAAATTGACACCCCACGGATCTAACAAGTCCTTGGAGGTCCCAAACAACTCAATTATCATGCAATTATTACCACTGATTAATCTACTTTAACCCTCAGCCCCCTCTCTCCTTAATTTTTGCTTTAATTATAAGACCATCGTTCGTCCTTACCTATGTATTAATTAACTAATTTCGGTGATAAATATTATTAACTGGTACAATAAAAATTGAATCAAATCTAATCTAATGTACACTTACGGAGAATATAAGCAAGATGTAAAACGCCACAGTTCCTTCACAGTAGAGCGTGTCCACCTCATCCCGTTGACGTTGACCCCCACATGTACTCCATATATACGTATGTGTGTTTGTGCATGTATCGTGTACAATCGCTCCCACGATAAGCCCACTCCATAGCCAATCACTCTTCTTCTCCTTCATTTCTCAGTCCAACGCCATGGAATACGGCAGGCTCGGAAAAACCAACCCCGGCGGTGGCTCCTCGACCCGCAGCCTGACCGCCGATCCCACCCGACTTCCAGAGAAATCTAGACTCAAGCTCGCTATCGTCCTCGCTGCTACACTCCTCCTGGCGTCGGTCGTCTCCGCCGCGCTCTTTCTGGTCATCCGGAACAGAGCTGATTCGGTCCCTGCCGCTGACAGGCTCCATAGCCGGCGGCCGTCCCAAGCCATGTCCCGAGCCTGCAGCAGGACTAGGTATCAAAGTCTGTGTCTCAACTCGCTCCTTGACTTCCCCGGAGCGCTCACCGCCTCTGACAAGGACATCGTCCACATTTCGGTGAACGTGACTCTCCAGAAATTCGGTCACGCGCTGTATTCCGTCTCCGGGATCGGCAATTTCAACATGGATCCTCACGTCAGGTCGGCGTACGACGACTGCCTCGAGCTCCTCGACGACTCGGTGTATCTCCTCGCACGCTCGCTCGGCCACATTGGAGGCGGTTCCGGGGCCGGTTCGACTCAGGACGTGTTAACCTGGCTCAGCGCCTCGTTGACGAATCAGGACACCTGCACCGAAGGCTTCGATCAATTAAACGGCAACGTGAAGAATGAAATGGCCACCCGATTGAAGGATTTATCCGAGCTCGTGAGCAATTGCCTCGCCATATACGCCGCCTTTGCAGGGGACGAGGATTTCTCTGGTATTCCGATACAGAATCGTCGGCGGAGATTACTTGGCCAGCATAACCACCAGTTTCCGACGTGGCTATCTAGTAGAGACAGAATGCTGCTGGATGCGCCGGTGTCGGCGGTCAATGCCGATGTAATCGTGTCCAAAGACGGCAACGGCACTTGCAAGACGATCGCCGAGGCGATCAAGAAGGCGCCGGAGTACAGTAATCGGAGATTTATCATCTACGTGAGGGCTGGAAAGTAAGTTTCAGGTGTGCGGTCCTTCATGGTCGGCCGCCTCCAGTAGTTACTTAAATGACCATAATACCCCTAACCTTATGTCTACCTTGTTACATGTACAATAAAGTAGGCATATAATGATTTAAATGGATTCGGATTTTGAGTTTAGTTAAATAATGATGTTAATTAAAGTGAGATTAATGTGACGTGTATTGAGGGTAATAATGTTTCACTGATATACATAGATACGAGGAGGATATACTGAAAGTGGGGAGGAAGAAGACCAACGTAATGTTCATCGGAGACGGCAAGGGCAAGACGGTGATTTCAGGCGGAAAAAACGTGCAAGCTCCGATGACGACATTCCATACGGCCGCTTTCGGTAAATTTCTTCTCTCTTGTCTTTGCTCACCTCTCTTTTCCTCATTATTTATTTTGCTACTTCTAAGGTTTTAAACATATGATGCTGGGGAAATTTCTTTGCTTCTTGTTCACTTTCAATAGGGTTTTTTTATTTAACTTTTTTGATCTTTTAAGTTTCATTGTGGGTTTTCAGAATATCCAACTGTCTGAGTGTCTGTCACTTTCCACTGGGGATTTAATGGCTGTATGACATTAAACCTTCTTGCTTGTTTGGAGGGGTGGGGAGTGGGTGTGGATTTCCTCTTCTTGGAAAGATAAGAACAAATTAATTTGCTCAACATCTTTGGAGTTCCAAACAGGCGTAATGCTTTCTTGTTGAATGATTTGGTTCATATGCATAATCAGACATCAAGTAATCATAGTTTAGAAGAAATGATTCTTGCATTGAGCGCGTCTTGATCAATCATGAGTGCATTCTGCTTTACTATAATTGATTTATTCATCTGTCTTGTTCCCTTCAGACATATCTATAAAGTTGAGAATTCTTGTGATTCTCATCTCTCACTGCACCACTGCACTTGCCCATTGAATATATTGGCCGTAATGTAAAGCAGGTCATGTTATTGGTGGGTCACTGCATCTGTCATTGTTCAGAGCCCTTTTACTTACAGACTATAAATAAGAGTATAGCCTTTCTCATTTATTTTGATTCACACACACACACACACACACACACGCCATGTCACTTGAACTTGAAAAACAATTGTGTGATTGTCATCTCTCGAACCCATATGTACTCATATCCTTTTATGTCCTAATCATGTTTGCACTGGCATTTAGCTGGAACTTGGCGTACTAGTTAATACCACATAGCAAATATCGAAGCCGTATGTACTCATATCCATATACGTTGAGACTAGTAGTCATTTTCATTTATTTTAATACACGTACATACACACACACACACACACACATGTATATGTACACATATATCCACTTGAACTCTAAAACAATATGGCTATGTTTATTTCTAAATTTACCAACTACTTAAAAATCTTATAAATCGAATATTTTATCATACAAATTTTATTTAAATTAAAATTAAAATTTTTTTCTTCCTTGCCTTTTCACTATGTTTGGAACCCAACTTCACCTTCCAAATGGGCCAAATCATCTTCTTAATCTTCACATTACCAAACAAATTATTTAACAAAATTTTTATCTAAATTCAAAATCAAAATTTCTCTTTATTACATATATAACTAAATAATTATTTTTCAATCATTATGCATATTCGCAATCAAATCAATACTATATATATATATATATATCTCATACACATAATGACATTTATTTTTTTACTTTTAAATCTTAAAAATTAATTATTATCCCTAATAACCATTATATCATCTAATTATTATTTTATATATACATTCAAATAAATCACACTATTCATTCCACTAAAATATTTCCTTTCAAATATACTAATTATCCCAACACTACTTCTTCCAGATACTATGTCCAACAAAAGCCCTCTCCCAAACATGTTCTTTATAATTAATTAATAATTTTTCAATCAATATATTTATTCATAATCAAATTAATATATACTTTTATAATTTTTTTACTTTATAAACCTATAAAATAGCACATAGTCTAATCATTGTTATATATTAAAAATATATAAAAAATGATTTTTGTAGCCACGCAAACCTTACCAAACTAAATATAATTCTCGTACCCATGCAAATTACCCAAAATTTTCTTCCCTGTCCTAATTAGAAACAAACATAGCCAAGTACACTTATACGCGTACCGGTCAACTGCTCATACCCTTCATGTCCTAATCGTAATTGTACCATCACGTAGCGGCCACCGGCGCTGGTTTCATCGCAAGGGACATGACATTCGTGAACTGGGCCGGGCCGAGCAAGCACCAAGCCGTCGCCCTCCGCGTCGGCGCCGACCACGCCGTCATCTATAGGTGCAACATCATAGGCTACCAGGACACGCTCTACGTCCACTCCCAGCGACAGTTTTACCGCGAATGTGACATCTACGGCACCGTCGACTTCATCTGCGGCAACGCCGCGGTCGTCTTCCAGAAGTGCAACCTCCACGCGCGGAAGCCGATGCCGTCTCAGAAGAACACCATCACAGCCCAGAACCGCAAGGACCCGAACCAGAACACCGGCATCTCCATCCACGCCTGCAGGATCGTTGCCGAGCTGGACCTGGAGGCCGCCAAGGGCGCCTACCCGACCTACCTGGGCCGGCCGTGGAAGCTCTACTCTCGGGTGGTGTACTTGCAGTCTTACATGGGCGACCACATAAACCCTAGGGGCTGGCTGGAGTGGAACGCGACGTTTGCCCTGGACACGCTGTACTACGGGGAGTACATGAACTACGGGCCCGGCGGCGCCGTGGGGATGCGCGTGAAGTGGCCGGGGTATCACGTAATCACGTCAGCGGTGGAGGCGAGTAAGTTCACGGTGGCGCAGTTCATTTATGGGTCGTCATGGCTGCCCTCCACTGGGGTGGCGTTCTTGGCTGGGCTCTTGACTTGAATCTTGTTCGTAAGAAGAACGTGTGGCTCTGATTTGGTCTTGATGTGGTGTATAGTAATTTTTATTTTTATTTTTATTTTTTGACCTTTTTTTTTTTGTGTATTTCCTTTGCATATGTTGTAATAATGCTTGAATGGGATTTCAAATTATTAAGTTGGTAACTGATGATAAGGTTCAATTTGAATCATTTGAGCAAATAATAATGTGATCCAAGGAATGGCAATGGCCGGCGGAATGGGGACGTCTCCCCCACTCGCAGGGCAAAAAATTAAAACTTAATTTTATTTTAAAATTCACATTAAATATGGAAATAAAAAGTAATAACACTGCAAACAAATTTCTATAGAATAAGACACAATAACTCATGTACATTTATAGCAAGAGTGGAGGAAAATAATAAAAAAAGTAATAAAAACAATATTCTGAGGACAAAATATTGATTAAGGCGAAAACTTATACTTTTTTTAATTCTATTTTGAGCCCTTTGATTGAAGAATGCACAAATACATGTTAAAAGAAATAAAATTCACATTAACTATAACTTAAATTATTTAAGCATAACTTTTTCAAAAAAAAATTAGGAAACAATACAATAAATTGCAATTAAAAAATGTGCATCACAAAAGCAATAAATGGAGAAAAACAATAGGGTGATTGTTATTTCATTGAATGAAAATAAAAAATAAAAAAATCATACAAAATAATTTTTTTAAAAATAAAACTCATATTATATAAATTCAATTTTCAAATAAATTTGTTTCTAATATGTATGATTCATTAAATTTTTGCAAAATTATGATCTATGTATGCATATATAATAAAAATAATTTTGATAGAAATCTTAAATTTTCAAAATTTACAATTTTTAAATAAGTTAAAATCATTGAATTTTTCAATAGAAATTAAAATTCTTTTTTTAATAGTCTTTGAGATTCTAAATGAAACATTATTTGATTAACGTAATTTTTTGAAAAGACTAATATGTATTAATAACCGTGAATACTAGAATGTTGTAATACTTCGAGGAAAAAAAACATGGCACGACAAAAAGAAAATCATGTTAGATTTTGGTATGTTTGATTAAGGAAAACAAAAATAAAATGTCATCTAATTCAATTTCCTTTTCCCCAACAATATGCGTTAGAAGGTGAGGAGTGACTTAAAACTTAACATTTATACAAAAATTCAAAAAATATACTTTCCAAAAGTTATCTTAAATGCAATTTTGTATATGTTATAGCCTGTATAAAAGTAATAAATGCACAAAATTTGTCTTATTTTATAAATTCCCAATGTACAAATTTTCTATAATATATATATAATAGAAAAAGTGATGTTTATATTATAATAGTTAGAAAAAATTAGTTGTATTTTTTTATTAAGTTAAAAATTTTCTATTAGTTAGACTATTTACGATGCATTTAACGTTTTTCTAAATTTTTTATTCATAATAAAATATAATATTATTTTAGTAATAATTAAATAACAAATATAGTTTACTCGGTCCGGTCCGATACGCCTATTTGTAGGAGTCGTTTGCAAAATTTTGACAAACACATTATGGCTTTAATTATTATTTATATTTTATTAATTATTATGATATGTTTTCTTAAAAAAAAATAACAAGTCAACCCACTTTATCATAATATATATGTATATATATCACTCAAAATCCAACTAATTTGAAAAATATGTAGTTATGTTGAATTGTAATTTATTTTATAATGTGTTTAACATTAAACATTAATAAATGTATATATCATGTTCTTTGTGTAATTAATAAAATTATTTATTACAATCTACATACTAGGTCTTATTTTTAAGTAATTTTATTTTAACAATTGGTTGGCCAAACTAGTACTTGAATATTCACATCTTTTAGAATATGATATCATTCACCTACAATATATATATATATATATATATATATGAATATTATTTTGATAAATTTACTAAAAAATATAATTTACTTTGTTAAAAAATTATTTTGCTTCTATATTAAAAAGTATTATTCGCCATGAGTTTTAATATTATTTAAATAATAATGATGTTTAATCTTATTTTTATAGCTATTTGACGTTTTTTTTTTTAAATTTTACAGACTTGATGTTAAAACTTGAAGTTTATTAAAATTTAGTCTTTGGTATATGTACTTAATTTTTTTAAGAATAGTTAAATTATCTTTGCATTTACCACACACACACACACACACACACATATTCATTAAGTTTTAGTAACTTGAGGGAATTGCACTTTATTTTACATACATTTGTTTGTACATGATGAATATTAATTTGAGAATTCAATTGTTTTTTTTATTAATTTAACAATTAATAATTTTTATTATAAGTAAAAAATATTCATTTGAAAAATTATACATAAACAATAGAAATTAAGTATGATTACTCCATATATAATAAGAGTTACACTCTAGTATTTAATTATAATGATGATCGAGTGGTGGTATGTTTCCCATTCCAACTCTCGCCTCATTTTGTTTCCCGCATGCATTGAATATGCGTGCATTGCCAAAAATTCCCACAAGGGTAAGCTAATATAGAAAAGTTATTGGTGTGTTGATATTCATTAATAATAATAATATAATGTAGTACACCTATTCCCCAAATACTTCCATAGAAGAATTATCAATTAATGACCTCATTAAAAATTGAGACTAAATAATTGGTGGGGGTATGGGTGATGTTTTGGATCCAAATTTAGATAGATAAAAATTTGACACAAAAATGTAGAAATAGTGTCAAAATAGGTGAGAGAAAGAGATAAAAACAAGTGATATTTAATGTATGATATAAATTTAGATTCAAACATGTGGGTCGATTCATTTAATTCAATGTTATTGGATTAATTTATGTTGACAAGAATCGTGCAACTTGGGTAGACTAGAAATGGCATCTTCAATGTCCACTAAATCTTTCTAGCCTCATAATTTACTAATAATTATCGCATCTCTCACACACACACACACACGCACACATATCATATTACTGATGAATACGCACTCCAAATTTTATTAAGTCCAAATATGTCACCATGAGAATCCTTTTTTCTTTTTCTTTTTTGAAAAAATATATATGAACTAGATTTACTTAATCCTTTGTTTTTTTTTTTTTTTTTCATTCTATTTAGATTCTTTGCCTTCGTAACCTGGCAACTTACCCACAGCAACATGAGATCTTTGTCTTCATTCCTCTGACTTTTCAGCAACATGAGATCTTTGTCTTCATTCCTCTGACTTTTGGTTGTCCAATTAAAATTCTCTCCCCATTTGAAAAGTAAACTCTAATGGTAATTGATGTCAGAAGAATACCACGGACAAGCCAAAAGACTCTAAAAAATTAAATAAAAAATTAATTTATTACCGTAATAAAAAATCATAATAATTTAAGATAAATAATGTATAAATATAGAACTTATTTCATCTAACATTTAAGATAAATATAAATGTTTAAATTGCAATTTTTTATTTAAATACAAATACAAAATTACACTAAAAATTACATTTTATATATTTCTTGTATAATATGTGCGGTGCTTGTGAAAATCATAAATGACTTTTGTATCTTCAAAACTAAAAATGAATTAACAAAAGATTAAAAAGTAAAAGTTAATAATTCTCAATTCAACTTTGAAAATAAAAATAAATATGATTGGTTAGTTAGTATTAGTTAATTAATTAAATATAGGGACAAATTTAGTAAATTATTAAGAGACAAAAGATGGTTATTATAAAGAGTACGTGTTTAATAATATAATATAGATTAATTGAGAACAGGTTATAAGTGGTAAAATAATAAAAGATCAAATGGTAGTTATATAAGAGTTTAGGGCTTAATATAATACAGATTATTTAAAGGGTATTTTTGAAACATAAATTAAAAAACCAAATAAGACCTTAGCAATAATTTAATAGTATATATATATATTATTTATTATGAGAGAATTCCTTAAAATATCATTTCAATAAAATTATATATTACTTATTGTAAACAACCTTCTATAATAACTATAATTTTATAATTCAAGTAGAGAAACTAGAACGCCTCTCTTTTGTTTCTTTCATCCTCTTTCCCATATTATCTCTTCTCATTTCTAATTAAATTTTATTTAAATTATTTTTCTTTTCATTTTTCTCTCGTTTTACATACAATTTTAAATTATTTTAAAACATAATAACTTATATTTTTTTATCATGAATAAAATTATAATAATATTAGCATTTAAACCATAAATTATATGATAAAAAGACTATGCACATAATTCAAATATTTATATAACAAAACTTTTAACTTTATGCATTTACTTAATAAATTGTGTTTTAAATTTTATATGCACATACATTCAGCATACACATGAATTGCTTGTGTGCGTGTTAAGATGAGATGATATAACAAGTAGATGAACATTATTATCAGTTCATATATATATATATATATATATATATATATATTACCAGAGTCCATCAAGCAGTTCATTCTCTTGACAATATCCTTGAGATCCTTCATCCATTCCTAAGGGAAGTGCACAGAGATAGCACAATACATGCCATTACAACGTGGGAACAAAGGCAATGACACAGACACATAACATAATCCACGGGTCATCCAGGGGGTTGCAGCACACCCTCACTTGATCAGCCATTGCATTACTATCAGCTGCATCTTATGCACAGTTTCCATGCATCTTCACACTCTCAAGAGGACAGACCGTCGAGGTAGCCATCCATGATCATCGAAAACGGACTCAAGGAACGATGATTCGCTCGTGCCAGTAAGCACAGCTTCTTGTGCTTCTCGAACCATCTGCTCAATAACAGATTCTTTCTTGACTGTTTCCCTGGACATGATGCTTCCAATGTCAAAGGCGGTGAGCCCTCTCTTCACCCCTTTTTTCAAAAGCATGGTAGCAACACGAAAGACTGGCGCGCAGTTGTGTGGAACGTTCCAGCCATAGAATTTCAGAAGATCGATGTCTATATCAGCATCTAAGGAGTCTATGTAAGCAATGGTGTCGGGAGAAAAGGGTTGCCGAGCTTGAGGCCAGTACAGCCACTCAAATGTGCAGTCCCCAAACTGAAATGCAAGAATTACAATCAAAAAACGAGAAATTCAGCAACTTTGCCAGGATCAAGCACTCAAACAGGATAAGATAAAAACGTAAACACGTTACTAGACACTGCTCAGGTCATAATATATGGTAACAAATATGTTAGAAGAATAGAAATGTGCTCACACTCTCAGGCAATATGTAACCATGATAAGAACGGTTTGACCATCCTTATCATTTCTATGAATCAAAATGTTGTCGGCGTGTCTGTCTGCATTCACCAACCTTATGTTCAGTGCACATATTTCGTGCACTTCTTCCAGAGGGAAAGCACCAGGGCCTATGTCCTCACAGCTGCCAAAGTTCTTCATGAACATCTGAAGTGATCCGATCGTATCAGATGCACGGTTAAAACCTTCCGAATAGTGGAATCCTCTATGCAGACATTTGACCATGACGGTGGGCGGAACTCCAGCAAAGCCTCTTTCATCACTATAAAATGAGAGCGGACCTCTCCAAAATGTATGCTGCAACTTCCCTCAGTGCAGCTTCGCCTACTCGTGTGCCCTTCTTCAGCCCTTCACCGTCACAGGACAAGAGTAGGCCACGTGAATTGTTTACAGCCATAGGTTCCTCGTCTATTGGCTTCAACATGAAAACATAGTTCTGCCCAGATGAATCTTGCATGAAATAAGCACCCCCGGATCCCTCAGAAGACCTAATGGGGTGGTTTCCCCTCTCCATCCCCTTTATCGTGGCGTCAACCGGTTGTTTGATCACTGGCGACAATGCGATCTCAGGAATAACGGTTTGTGGTCCGAGGAAAAAGCCTTTCCTGAGATGTTCAACCGCTACAGTTGGACGTTTCTCAGTTTTGAGTTCCCCGCCCAAACTCTCCCCTCTCGACTGAATCAGCTACCTCTTCCACATCCAATGCTACTGAAGATACCTCCACGTCTTTCTCAACGGATATAGCTCTCAGTTTTGCTGATTTACAAACCAAAAGATGAATTACCGCATCATTGTTCCTACACAAGTCATCTATAATCCTCTGATCATCAAGCTCCTCACCGTCACAGAACAATTCCTGATCCTTAATATTAAAAAAATCATTTCCCCTCTTAGCAATCTGCAATTTCACATAACCTACATTCCTTTTCCTTTGAACACGGAACTCAGGCTCCTTGCCAAACTGTCCTAACAGTGATGGCTTGGAGATAAGAGAGGCGCAGGACCAGATGTAACACATTCCCATCGGCCATGCCATAGTCCCGCACACGAGAATCATTCCCCTCCAATTCTTTCCCATCAAAAACAAGCTTCTGTTTCTTTTCAAAGAACCCCTTACGTTTTTTAATCCTAAGCTTGACAGAAGCAATTGAATATGATTCCAAAACCCACATAGGAATCACAGAACCACCAACAGTTCGGTAGATTAAGATTGAGTCATTGGGCCAGTGACCATATTGACTCAAGACACGGCTTGGAGATATCCAATAATCTCCATCTAGAGGAGTGAGAGCTATAATGGCAACAGACATTTTAGCCGAAGAAGATCAACGCCTTTGTCCTACACAGCAATTTTTCCAAAAACAAGAAATAAACAAAATTATTTCAAACAGATCAATGAACTAACTAAATCCAAGAAACCATTAGTCACCAAAATTAGCGAATGCCCAGATTTCCCACAAGAATCAAAGTCTCAGATTCTTGGCTACCACCACATTATCCACTAAACCCTAAAGAAAATGCGCACAAGCCCGCAGATCAAATCTTTCAACGCAGTTCGATTCATCAATCTCAAAACCAAACCAGTGCATTGTCAAAGAAACATTACAGTCCTTTGGCAGAAATGACTATAAATGCATCTATTGAAGCATGAATGAATAAACAAGACAGACCAAAATATAGTAAAGTTTTGAATTTCTTACCAGAGGGAAAAAGAGAGAATGAAAATCCAATCCAAGATTGAATCATTAATGGATCAAATGAAACAGAAATGTAGAACCCCAAATCGATTCCTCAGTCACATGATCAGCTCGTGTTTGGAATTGGGTCTCAAATTCTGGCAAGTCCGGATATTTTCTTCTTTCCTTCTCTGTTCAAAATTTTTCCAGAGAACGAAGCATCTAATGGGGCTTATATAAAAGGCCTAGAGAGGCATCATTGGTTATTCTTTTGACATCATCATTTTTTAAAATTTAATTTAAAGGTTCAGGGACTATTTTTTTTATACCATTTTTGATTCTAGAACTTTACAACAATTATTAATAATATAATAAGTGAAGGGCAAAAAAGAAATAAATAAAGGAAATTGAAAATTTTCTAAAAACATATATTAATCCAACTTTTATTGTTTGTACCAGTAAGGTATTATTATTACATGAAGAGACTAGCTAGGATCATTCATAGCACATCCTTATTCTGTGAGTAAAGCTCACTAGGAAAATCAGAAATTGATCAGACAAGTTCAAGACTTAGCAATCAAAATTCTTGGCTTCTTGCACAACAGCAGCTTCGTCTAAGAATTATCAACAGGCAACTAGAGAACAAATTTATCTACAAACTTCGCTTGATAAAGTCCCGAATCCTCCCTTCCATGTACACGTGATCCCTGAGTTGGCGAGGCATATGGCGTTCATCTGGGAAGATCAACAGCTCGTAAGGCTTCCCAGCTGCCACAAGCGCCTTAACAAGACTGGCAGTGTACCTGAAATGCACGTCCTCGTCAATCATGCCGCGCACAAGCAACAGCTTCCCGTTCATGTTGTCAATGTGATGCATTACAGAACTGTGCAAGTAGGTTGATTGATTTTCTGAAGGTAAAACCGTGTATTTTTCAGTGTAAAAAGTTTTCATCCGTCACAGGTAGTGACCGGTTTAAAAACCTGAGTAAACTTTGCCACTGTCATTGCCGACAAATATCCACCATAACTCTATCCATACACTCCAATGTGACATCTTTTGGCCAACCCCTGTTTAATAAAGCCACTCAACCCCAGTCAGTTGATCCTCTGCATCAATCTTCCCACGGTTGAATTTGAGTGCACCATCAAACTTGAGTCCACGTCAGGCAGTTCCTCTATTATCCGTCTGTGGAAGGTGTAGCAGCCAGGAGAAGAAACGATTTCACACTCTCATATTGTATAGAAAATGACGATGTAAGAGAGCAGTAGAAAAACAAGAGACTCATATATCCAAGGCAAATCTGAACATTTTGGAAAAGGCTCTGTATGTTCGAGTCAGGTAATGGCCAGCTGATGGGATATGGTCCAAAACCATGAAACATACTTTAACAAGTGGGGAAACATGAAATAAATTCAAGCAAACATATCGAATTGCAGTCTTTAAGGGAAACTAACAATCTAACCTTCCAAACGAATATGCCTTTACTTCTCAGATATTGGTCTCTCACGTCAACAGTGTTTATCCAAGAATCACAGACTAGTTGTAAACCGGGACCACCATACATGTGAATCATTTTTTCGTAAGGTGGTGGTCCGAATTTTGCTGCATCATGTTTATAATATGTCCCATACAAAGTAGTTCCATCCTTTGCCTCTAACCGAATTACCTCAGGAGGCTTAAGGGGGAGTTTCTTAAACCTGGGAATTTCAACTGGCTACTCAAAAACAGTTGTAATCACACTTCCATCAAGCAAAGAGCGTACAGTAATTTTGGGAGGAGACCCCAAGGAATCATGGATATCAACAAACCTCTGCGACTGATGATCTAACGCAACCACACGTTTTCCCTTTACCTCAGTTAATCTAAAGTGAGACTTTAAGGAATGGCCCACATTCGGGATTAAATTGGCAAGATAGAGATGAGATTCCAAAGGGCCATCTAAAGTTCCAGTAAATTAAACCACGCCACAAACCTCATCTACACCAGCAACTTGCTCAACTATCCAATCACCTTGGGTAATGGGTCCCAGGCACACTCCGTCTGAATGATGCAAATATAAATGTCTGAATCCTGTTTTTTGACTAGCCCAAAGAAATCCTCCAGATAGCTTATTAGGTAGTTTGTCTAAAGGGGTGAAGCAATCATGCAAATTGATCCATGTTTCATTTTCTTCTTCCAAGATCACTTCCCTCCGACCGGTTTTAACACATTGCGTAGAAGGTTTAACACATGAAGCTCATTATCCTTCAAATAAGCAAACATGGTGCCATCTGGAGAGATATGTGGGTCAATAATTGGTGAGCATGGGACACTTGGGAGCTCAAGTTCTGAGTTAAAAGAAGTGTCCTGAATAAAGATCTGCCCACATGTAGCGGCTGTGGATTAGTCTATGGGACAAATACAAATGACAGCAAGCTTTGTTCTCAGTATTGTGATGGTTAACCAACATAGCTGACAGAATGTCATATATTACAAAATATATTGATGTTGCCAAAGTGCTCATGTTGAATTTACCAATGCAATAAAGATTATTTTAACAGGTTATGAAAAGCAGAACAGTTTTAGGGAAAGTACATAAACTACCAAAACAATGAAAATATGATGATTTCTCTCATGTTCTTTCACCAATCAATATGACATGGAACATGGATTTCCAAGTGTTGCTGTGAATCTTACTACTTGTTCACCAATGGTCTAGTTACTATTTATCAAGGAAACTGAGTTATTTTCATTAACCATTAATTGCTTACTGGTGGTAAAGATTTCACATATTCCCACCCACAAATATTAAGTAAATGCAAGATGGTGAACATACAAAGGCCATAATTTCACAAAATTAGAATGTCAAGTTCTCATTATGAAGAAACACTTAAAACATAGACAATACGAGATGTTAGGGAAACAGACCCCAGCTGGCAGAGGTACCATAACTCTTTTCCTCATTGAACTTGTTTTCACCCATTCATAGCGTGTTACACCTAAGCCACACCCCCTTAACCTCTCCCTTCTCAACTTTTCTTCAGCTGATAGATTATTCTTGTCAAGGCCACCTTCTGGAGGGCTAAAGAACGGATCATGCTTCCCACTCTGGGGATAGAATACAAACAATTTTCTATTCAAAGTCTGATCGGGGCTGAACAAGCATGCTATCAAACTGCTGTCGGGACTAAAACTAATCGCACTTGGCGCTCCATAACATGGTAGAGGGTGCTGCACCATCTCTTCCACAGGGAATACATTGCAACCATCCCTAGCATTTGCAGCAGTTGTGTCAGTTACGGGGATTTCAAAAAGAAACAATCTTGAATTCTTCTAATACCTCTTCTTACTACTCTCATTGGGTGATTGCATAACAAAATAAGAGATCCAAGATAGAGTAGTTCACACATCAATGCATATATGCTGAATGATCTGCCGAAAAGGTGACAGGAGAATTTTACGAAAATAGACGTTGATACCATACAAGATAGATGTTCACAACATCTGAATAAGGTACATTTCCTTTCCAAAAATAGAAAACAAGAAAAACATCAGAGTAGAGCGGAAATCACATTGCATCAATCCGGTGGAAATTTCTGGAATTATAAATACACATAAAAATTGGTTTATCTCTACTTAATCAAGCTTAAACAAAAAAAGCATGACTAAACTAAAGCTACTTTATTGAGCTGCTTTTTTCAATTTCCCTATTCCCTACCTTTTCCAGCAAAAAGGACGATTTCATATTCCCTACCTTTTCCAGCACAAAGGAGGAAAAACAGAATTTTACTTTTCGTTTTATCCCAAGCAAAGCCGACCCTTATTATTTCCACTATTTCAGTATGCAAATAATAAAACTTGACAATTTGTACTTTGTCAGCCAAGGAAAAAGTGCAAGTGACGACAAAAAAAAAAAAAACGCAGCACAAAAATCATCAATAATTAGTGCAATCCCGCAAAATTACTACTGATTAATCATGATTACGCAGTAAGTCTTAATTACCGAATTATTAGGATAGAAAATGAAGCGGAATACCGAAAATGCAATCTGACCTGTCTTTGGTGAAGAAGATTGAATTCGGATTCGGATTCCATTTAATTACCGATTTAATCAATTTATTAAAAGAAAATCTCTGAGTCATGTACGATTATCCGAAATCACACAGCAGAATGTTGGAGAAATTTCCGAAATCAAAATTTGGAAAATGATTTGATGCAGAACTGAATAAATAGTGGAAAGCGTGAGTAGTTGCAACCCCTATTGGCGCGCGTGGGGTCGACGTGGTTAATGAGGCGTCAGATTTTTATTTTTTTTTGGTTTATGTTATGTTTAGACCATGTTTGTTTCTAAATTAAGACGCAAATTTCGACTATTTGTGTGGGGATAAAAATTATGTTTGACTTATAAGATTTGAATGTTAAGAAAAGTAATTGTATATATAATAATAATTGAAGGATACGATAGTACATGAGTTTATAGAGTAATAAAAAAACAAACGTCAATAGAAAAATTATAGGAATAGATGTTGATTTGATTATAAATATGTATAATGATTGAAAAATTATTAGTTAATTATCAAAAATAATAGAAAAAATTTTTTAAATTTAAATTTAAATAAAATTTATATGATAATATATTTGATTCGTAACTTTTGAAACAGAAATGAGAAAGAAAACAAACACAGCCTCTGTTGTTATTATTATTACTATTATGAAAGTTAGGCACACTATGCATGTGTAAAAATAATAATATTTGAAATTAAAAGAAAAAATATTTAAAATAAAAATAAAATTTTTTAAAAATGATAAATTAAAGGATAAAACGATGAGAAGAGTTTTAAATAAAGGGAGTTGTGTAATTTAATTTTTTGAAATCAAAAAATCTGATTAACTTAATAATATTGTATAAATTATCATCATCATTATTTATTCATTCGTTCAATGAAACTGTAAATTTGAGAATTGAATTTAATAGTTTATTGTTCTTAGATCAAATAAAGTGGATTTATTATTAATTAATTATTGGTACACACATAAAATAGAGCGTTACACATTGAGCCACGTCTGTGTTTGAGTGCCAAATAGGTTACCATATTCCTTTTGTCTCATCACCAAAAGTTTTTATTACAAAAATAATACATGCATATTTATAATCAGAAGTGGGCACCATTTTTTGGTTGCTACAAAGGGATGGAACCATGACAAATGTCCGGTCAAATGTCATGCCATTGATTAAAAATTATATTTGATTGAAAAAAAAAAAACATATCTCAATAATTGGCCCCATATTTAATTTAATTATTGAAGTTGATGTTATAAAAAATTGATCCAATTAGGTGGCCATGTGTCAGCCATGGCCCATAATTGAGCCTTGTATATGTTCTATACATACAATAATAATTAGAGCTCTACAATAATGATTGTTATTGAACCTTATATACATGGCTATGTTTGGTTATTAATTTTGGTGGAGATGAAAATGATGGGTATTTTATTGTGAAAGTAATATTTAGTTATAATATTTTGATAGGATGAAAATTTGAATTTGTTTTAAATTTTATTTATATAATGCATATAAATAATCAATTATATAATACCATAACATGTAAAAATAATAATTAATTTTAAGATATGAACATATTTAGATATGCATATAGATTCATATAATAATAAGTATAATAATTGAGTTTTCAAGATTTGAACATATGCGTAAAAGATAGAATAACTTAAATTAGAATTTAAATAAAATTTTTATTAAACAATAAATTTAGAATACGTTAATTTTGTTGTGCATGAAAACCCATCAGCTATGTTTGGATGCAACAGTCACTTCTAAACATATTACCTACGGAAATAATACTTTTTATCTCTTTATTTCTTTAATCCTATTATTAATTTTTCACGCTAATTTCCATTCCCTCAAAACATATAATACTTTTTATCTCTTTATTTCTTTAATCCTATTATTAATTTTTCACGCAAATTTCCATTCTCCCAGAACATGCACCCGACATAACTATCAAAATCAAGAAACAAACATAAATCCATCCCATGGGGTTATATAATTCAAGGATCAACCTATATAAACCAATCAAGAGCAATTTTTTCAGAAGAAAGAATGCCATTTTATCCCGTTTAAGCTCTCAATGAAACTTTATTCACCATACATTCTATCAAAAAGAACAAAATTAATCCATGTCCAATTATTGCATATCAGAGACTTTGGACAGTGGGCGTTTCTCTACATCTCCAAAACTCAAAACTATCAACACAAAGACAGTGAATCCTACCTGAAAACAAGTGGAAACCATCCCACATAAAGCATGTTAATCTTGATCTCTATACAAACCTCATCTGCACTGTCCTGACTTCTGGCAACCAGAAATCAACTCACAGAGGCTCCTTCCGGGGATGCCGGAAGAAGCTAGGGTTCTTTCTAGCCTAGCAGTATACTGTCTTCTTCATATATCATCATCATCATCATCATCAACTCATACAGTAGTTATAACTCCAGTTAAAGCTTATTCCCTCCATGTGAGGCGCGAGGTAATGTGCTTAGGCCAAACTGCAAGATTTACACGTCTGAGTCTTCAACTTCTGAGCGCACCACAAAGCTGGGAAAGGACAGTGTTATGTCCCTACAAGGCATGGAAAGGCGAGAGGGATCCAAGGTTTACTGTGTTGGGAATGAAATGATTGGATAATTGGGCCGAGTTTGTGTTAAATTGACAAATTAGAGAGACTGTAAGTGTGAACTGCGCTTTGTGTCAAACTTACTTCAGATATGGAAGGGTCATGTTCTTCAAAAGAGATGGATTTTTGGACACAAATTCCTTCCACTCTTCTAGGTCGATCCTTCCATCGCTATTAGTATCAGCCTCACAGAATGTCTGCAGCATCAGATGAAATCACGTTATTGTAGTATAAAGACACAGATCCTACAAAACTCAGAAGCCAAATTAGGCTATCCTCACCTTGTCCACGATCATTTCAACGACATCCTCTGAGAGTTCAAGGTCTGATTCATGTAGTAGTGCCAATACCATCTCTTTCAACTGAGAAGTTAATAACCAAGTTCTCAGAAAATGCAATAAAAAATATCAAAGATTTAAGCAACTTTCAGAGGTTAAATGTATAGACAGAAAAGCTAAAAAATCTGTTTCAGATTCACCAATCTGAATTATAAAAATTTTCATTTCAAAATCCATGGTTGATGCAGTGAAGTCTTTACCTCTTCCCATTCGATGTAACCTGTGTTCCTCAGATCGTACAACCTAAACACAACTGCCAAGAAAAAATGTTGAAGTTAGAGATAAGAAAAACAAAGGCCAACTATAACGGTTGTTAAACAAGTTGATAAAGGAAGCATTAGCCTTACATGCGACTTTGTCTGCAAACGGTGCATTAGGGTGAAATACACCCAATGATCTAACAAATTCTCCAAATTCGATCACTCCGTTGCGTTTGTAGTCAAACAAATCAAATATCTAGAGACAAAATTTTCAGAATCCAGATTCAGTTAAGGATCGAGACAAATTCTGATAACAGCATAGATATGCACGAGTTGTTGAGAGTAAATGTACAAGAATACAAACTCTTGTTAACCCACCCTGTCCGCAAATAGATTTCTCCTGTTTTTGTTCCTAAAGAGTGCGAGCTGGAATTCTTCCTGATGAGTTTGCAAAATAAGTATCAAGTAATCAGAAAAACTTCTAAATTATTATGCATCATGAATCAATAAAACGCACAAAAAAGAGATTGGATCATGGCAGATATGAACTGATTATGATACCTTGTGAATGAGCCCATCGTCGATTATGGAGCTGCTAATTTTCTTATACAGTTCGTACAAAGCCTCTACTTCACTCACCGTGACTGCAAGATAATAGAACCCAATAAAAAAAACCAGCTGGAATCATACCCGTAATGGCAAATATTTGAGGTTAACATAGAGCAAACTCAAGCAGTAGAGTGAGGCTTGTGCTGTATGTGTTGCCTAAATAAATTAGAAGGCGTAGCAGACTAGCAGCCCTTTGATGGTTCAAAAGTAAATGAATAAACAACCACAGTCTGATACATTGGACAACAATAGAAAACCTTGAAATGTTTCGCTAAGTAAATCATGTAATGGTGTTTTAAACACGATGCCGGTACTCAAAACTGGCATTTGTGTAGTAGTTAGCAAGCAACATCTACTAAATTTCAGAAGTTTTCCCCGAGTGTGATAAGGTGCACACTTACAAGGAGTCTCAGAAGCAAGAATGGTGGGTTCCTCGTAGCCCGGGATGTGTCTCGGCGTTTTAGAGTGAAAGCAGCCCATCGGAGCAGGAAAGAGAACAGATTTGTTCACTATCAGATAAATTCATGCTAGAGGAACTTCTTCTGAGACCCCACCTGTCAAATTGAATCACAATAACTTAGATCATTGCAAAATCCCCAGCCAAAATTCTTCCACACTAATAATAAAACAGGACAAAAATAACCATCCTAGAATACGAGAAACTAAAGTTGACTGCGGTAATCCTTAGAAAGCCCGATTGTGATAAAGATGCAAGTGATGAAAAACAAGCCAGATGATGTCTGATTTTTATCGTCTCAGTCGACATACAGATAAGTCATATTAAGATCAGCACCACACATTTCATAATCAGAGGAAAAATAACAAATTACTTTCGGACCTTTTACTATCAACCAAGACAGAAAATCTCCTGTCTTGTTCCGAGAATATCACACAAAGGTCTAAAAGACTTTGCATAAGCAAACCTAACCTTTTCCTCACCCGCCCATCAATCACAAAGGAATATCCCATACTTCACTAAAAGTCAAAACCCCCAAGCACCACTAAGACATAAATAATTCCCTAAAGATAAAGCAAGATTATACAGATGTTATTTTAAAATTCAGCTTCTTTAAACAAAGCATGCAGCCAGTAATCTGTTCTTTAAAGAAGCAGAGGACAAAAGGATCAATGCCCATGAGAACATCCATGTTAGACTAATGATGTTATGCAGAAACTTGCAAAAAGATTCAATCTTGATTGTGAACCCACTTAGGAAACCAACTCTATTTGACAGGGAAACGGAAAAGAGGTAAGGAACCTTCTCAATAAATTAGATTTTTCTCTCTTCTTCTACACTTTTTCCATGCCAGTCAGAGAAGTAGCTAGGAAACCAGATGAAAACCGCAAACTCACAATACACAATAGAAATCACATAACAAACAGCCAAAAACAAAATATATCGCCAAAATATGGTATAAAAATACTGTATTTGCCCTAAAAGAGGGGAAAATATAGGAAAATAATGGGATAAGAACTGACTCGGTGAGGGAGGGAACTGAGAAGGCTGCTGGGTGTATGTTCCGTGCAATACCTGTTCTCTGGTTTCTTGGCGCTTGTTAACTTGAACCTATATATAGATTTTACACAGAGACACGCATACCTATGCATATTGCATTTATTTTTAATTAAAAAATCGATTTCTATTTTTAGATGTCACTATTTTGGTTGCTTTGTTTCGTGCCTAAAGCAGGTGGGACTTTGATAGCAACCCTTACACAATTATATGTATAAAACAAATACAAATGGAGTCCAAATAAAGGGAAAGAGTCCAACCAGTTCATTCATGGATGAATGTATTAGGACTTATCTAGTTAGTAGATACATGTATGCAATAAAGAAGTATATACGAGACAATAGATATGTTTGTTTTAATTTTTAGTTCTAAAATATATAAAAATACACTATAATTATTATACTTTTAAATTTTCTGTTTATCATTCTATTTCTTTTATACAAATTAAAAAAAAACGCTTTTGAATTTTACAAGACCAAGTGCTAATTTTTATCTTTTAATTCCAAGTTTTGTTGAATTTTAAATTTGATCTCTAGTACAAAGTATCAAAATACAACCATTTATTTAAATAATTTTGACAGTTTACTTTATTCTCTATTATTTTTTGATGAAAATTTGGGGAAAATGCCAATTGCGTGAGTTAGATGTGTTGTTAAATTAGGGGAAAAAATGCGTTAAATTCAAACCTAATTGAGAAGTGTGTGAGCCGGGGTGTGATTTTGGAAAAAAAAAAATAATAACAAAAATAATAAGTTGGAAGGAAAAGTTGTATTTCAGGCCCCCAACCAAGTGCTCATTTCTAATTTAATCTCACATTCACTGAGTAAAATAATAACAAAAAGGCCAAATTATTACTTTAGGTAAACCCTACTTATTTAAATTTTTATCACTTGAAATATTGGCTACTTTTGAAAGAGGGTTTTTTGTTAGGATGATATTTGGTAGAATTATATTAAGATGATTAGTATATTTGATTGTGAAAATTTGATAGAATGAAAATTTTGATTTATTTCAATATATGAATAAAATATATAAAAAAATTTAATGATATAATAATATGAAACGTTAATTATTAGCTTTTAGGTTATAAATAAATATAAATACGAGTTTATATATGATGTGTATATATATATATATATTGATTTGATTATGAATAATTAATTATTACATAATAATTTGTTATGTATTTAGGAAAGAAAGGAAAAATTTGTCATGAATTTGGATAAAAAAATTATTTAATATGTTTAGTAGTGTAGAGTTTAGATGTATAAGAAATGGAAGTTGGGTTCAAACGTAGCCATTGAAATCAACAAGGCAAAAACTAGTTGCCATGCAATATATATTTTCACTTTTTAACTAACAGGTCAAATAAAAATTCAACCGAACATATCCAAAAAAAATCAACAAATCAATTGCATAAAAATACTTGAATTTTTACTTTGAATTGTGAACAAAAAATGGACAATCATTTAATTATCTTAGCCAACTGAATAAAAAAATTATAATTAATAAAACCCAAAAATGATACAAGATCAACAAACTTTACTAGGCTCCCACATTTTGTTACCTTCGATATTTTTATTTAGATCTATGCTTTTCTTTTATAAGTTTTTGCAACATTATCAACCCAATATAACTAGCCTAATATAATTCTTTTTAGCCATATCATGGACTTGCCTCCAAATAGAGCACTTGTGTTATTGTGTAGGAAAGCGGTCTTTCGCCTTCATCAAATTCGTAGATTAATTTTTTAAGTTCTTGAAATAATGCAAATTCATGCCAATTTAGTATATTTCTTAAATCAAAGAAAAAAAGTATGCTTAGGCTTATTTAATTTTTAGGATATGGGACTAAAATAAAAGAAAAATATGCATTTCACGTGAGGCATCTGCAACCCATGTAATTAAATTTTCTAATTTGAAAAAAATAATAAAAAATATAAAGGAAAAGAGCAGAATTTCGGAAAAAACAACTCTATTATGAGAATTTGTACCTCAATTAAATATCAAATTTAAAATAAAGAACGATACCAAAAGCTAAAAGGATCCTTCTTGTGAGAGCGAAAAAAAATGTAGTTTTACCAATTACACAATCATTCATTTTTAATTCACACCAGATTCATATTTAATGTTAGATTTTACTATTATTCTATTTCTTAATAATTAATGCTTAGAAGAAAAAAATAGAATTGTACTTCGTTTGACTTCTTGAGCCCAAAGAATAATATTTACTCACACCTCTCTCAGACACACACACACACACACACACACACACAATTAATTTCAACAGTCGAAGAAAATAATAAAATTTGTTTTGGTCAATTAAAGTGCATTTATTGACGGTGAACTCACATTTATTAGTAGATCATTTTCAAATAAATACTTCAACAAACAATACACAGATAATTAGGAAAAATTGACTTCTTTTTGTCTTCGATTAGTCGCCCTCGCCCCTATCAGACTTACCAAACTCAATTTCATTTTTCAACCACACATTATTTATTTATTTTATAAAATCCAAATCAATTATCGTACAATAATTCAACTATTGAAAACATCTACTGTTTTGCTCATATTAACTGTGACTGTTGAGTGAATCTAAACTCGATGGTTTTGTTAATTTTGCACGAAAATACAAAATTGAATTCTTAACGATTGTCTCGAAAAAACAAATTAAGAAATTGTAAGCATTTCTCCTGAATTTAAAAAATATAGTAAAAAGAATAGTACACATCCCTTATTTATCTTTTTTTTTTTTAATAGTCGGCGGCCATTTTTTAGGGTGGGGAAATAATTAATGCATATTAAATCAGAAAGACCATGTCCGTTGACTTTTTCTTTTTTATGGAAAACTATAAAGGCACATGTTCAGTTAATCATTCTAATTACACCGAACCCTTCGATAAATTTTGAAATAATTATGATGCACGTTTTGGGCATCATGAAATCTCCTGGCCCAAAAATTCTGTGTCCCATGTCTCCGCTAATGCGCTATGTATTAATTTATAGCACATATTGTATATTGAAAATATACAAATATAAATATATATATATATATATATACACGATAATTATACATTAAAAGATAGAGATCTCAAGACAAGATATTTAATGCAGTTATGGGCAATTTATTTATGTGTTCAAATTTGGGTAGGCGTAAAATTAAATCAAATCAAACTAAATTTCCGGTATTTCAATCTGTGCACCGAATATCAATCTCAAAATAGCAGTTTGATTTAATAATTTATCAAAATTTTGCAATATACACAGTTCAATATTTTGTTAAACCAAATTTTAATTTGAAAATAAAAATATAAAAAACAAATAAATTTTAACTTATGGCTTATAAATAAATATTTTTATTTTAATATTTAATTGTTTTGATTTAAAGTTTTTAATGATAAAAAATATATTTGTTATAAAAAAATATATATTTATTTAACGAACATAAGATAATAATGTAAAAAAATTTTAAATTAAATATAACGATAAAAAATTAAATCATATATATATATATAAATAATAATAATTTAAGAGAAAGATACGGAAAACTATGATCAATATTAAATAATAAAAATAAATTCAATACTTGATTGGGTATGCTAATCAGATTTAAACACTAAAATTGAATCGAAAATTAAAATTTTAAAAATTCTCATATTGAATATCAATTGAAAATTTTATTCGTTATATATATCAAAATTTCCATATTAATTCAATTCTATTACGTTTGATTTGCCAAACTTTGAGAACTGCAATAGTCTGTTGATTTACCAAACTTTCAATATCAATTGAAAACTAGATTTCAGCATGCAAACAAACAGGTGCAAGTGTTGCTCACGAACATGATCCATCGAAGCAATACCTAGCCATGGCTTTAGCTACCAAATGCGCTGTAAATTTGTGCATGCATGGAAATCATCAACAAACTTGGAGTAGATTGGAGTGTGTGGGAAATATTGGGCAAGACATTATTAGGGAATTGATTAATGAATTTCATGTGTGATGGATTCATCATTTTGACAGGTTAGGACATGCAATAGCTCATAGTTTACCCCTTGATCACTTTACCACTCGTTTGAGATTTCGTAAGCTACGTTTGGGAGAGTGATTTTTGTTTAATATGATATTTGATAGAAGTTGTATTGAGATAAATAATATATTTGAAAAGAATGTTTTAATTTATTCAAATATATGTATAAGATAATAATAATGATTGGATGATGTAATAATTTGTAGAGATACTAATTATGTTAAAAGGTAAGACTAAAAAAATGTGAGCACGCACGCGCGCGCGCACACACACATATATATTATATATTGACTTGATTGTGAATAAGAGTAATGATTGAAAAATAATGAATTAGTTATATAAATGAAATATAAATATTTTGAATTTGAATAAGATGTTGTTGAATAATATGTTTTATAGTATAAAGTTTGAAATGTTGTTTTATAATTGAAAGTTTGGTTCCAAACACAACCTTTGAGTTGTGTTCATTTCAATTGTCATAAAAGAATATTATATATACATGAAGAGAGTTTGATGCCCAAACTACAATTTCGAGCCACAAATCATGTTGGGGAAGGAACGTGCTAGTTTGCATAGAGTACGAATATAATAAGGAAGGCGACATTGGGTCACTCCAAAAAATTTACAAATTTGTCATGACATTCGACCCGCAAAACGTCAGACAAAGTCGTGGCAATTGTATTTGCCATGAATAAAAAGTCCATAGCCATAAAAAAGTGGCTTATTTTTGTCAAAGAGTCACCACGAAGCTCTGTCACGGCCAATTTGGTACTTCTGTCACGACATAACGGTAACTTTGACCAAATAACAGTAATTGTAAATAATATCCAGTGTAGTAAGACCTAACATCTGTGTATAGCCCTCATTAGTTATCATTGTCAAGAATTTAAAGCATGCCCTATTTTTACAACTAATAGACACATATTTGTACGAATCAATAAGGATGACTTTTGGGAAAATGTAGTTCAAAGAGCTCGTTACATAGATTGACCTTCCTCCTTTTTGAAAGTAGATTTTATTTATTGATTAATTAGTTAAAAAGTACAAAATGTTATGGAGATGGAATTAGAACGTGAACATATTCTGTCCTTTGCTAAGCAAATCTACGATGGCAAAAACTATTATTGAATCTGTCACTAGCTTGTTACTAGACTAGCACAAATGTGTTCATGTAAATTTAATACAGTCGGTCATAGATATCTAAGCTGCGTTAATTTCTTGGTAGACCCCTGTATATTAGTTTGGTAGATCTACGCAAGTAGTGCTCTCTCTCTCTCTCTCTCTCTCTCTCTCCCTATTTGGTTTTTTTTTCCTCCTCTTCCATGGTTTCTATTTTTTTTCTTTTCATTTTCCAGTTTGTAATTTTACATTTTTTCTTTCACTTCTTCAAAATATATTTTAATTTATTTTTATTTGTTTTTCCGTTTTAAATCTACCTTTTCAAATGTTTTTAATTTCTATTGTTTAGGCTTCATGTTATTTTTTAATTTATCCCTCGTTTTTTTTTTTTTTTTTATAAACTTTTACTAACCTTATATGCGTGTGAATGTGTGCGCCCGCACATTTTTGTATCTAGTTGAAGGTTACTTCAATTTTGAAGTCTTGAAATAAGAAACAATTTTAAAAAGTGAAAAATACAATTACATAAAGCAGAAAATAATAAAATAATAGAAAGGGAAAAATAGAAAGAGAAAAAAGGAGAGGGAGAAAATTAAGAGGGCAAAAAATGACACTTGTCACTCTCTAAAAAAATAATTAAATTATAATTTGAAGAAATTGATAAAAAAAAAAAAGTGCATAAACAAAAGCATAGAAGTAAAGGCAAATTAAAAAATAATTTGAAGAAGTGGATACAAAATCAACATTAAAAAAAAAACTGAAAAGAAAAAAAGAAAGAAAAAAGACAATGTGAGAGAGAAGGAGAAGAAAAATAAAAATAAAATAAAAAGACACTTGTCACCCTTTAGTACTTAAGAAAAGTATTGTAAAATCTACAGAACATTTTATCCCCGCATGCGCACGCGTACAGAGACTATTTATAATTCCATAATCAAGAAAAATATATAATTAATAACAAATAAAAAAGAATTCAGAACAAGCATTCTATTTAGAATAGGGCGTTTATCCAGAAATATTATGCCAAATTGAATCAAAAATTCAGTAGAACAAATTTAGGTAAGCTAAACTATTGTATTGAATATCAAATGAAAATTTTAGACTGGATTTAGTAAAAATATCACATAAAGGTAACTCAAGTAACACGAAAAAATTTCAATTTAAGATGAAATATTTGAAGAATTTTTCAAAACAAAAAAAAAAAAACAATGAAAGTTAAAATAAAAGAATATTGAAAATGTATGCACTAATCTATATCATATTATTAAGTTTTTGGATCCATTTTAACTGTGCAGTGTAAAATTTTAAAATTTTACCCTTTTTTTGGATACACAATACAAAATCACACATTTTTTATTTTAAATTCTTTAGTACTTTTGTATCCTTTATTATATGTCTCTTTTCTTTTGCATCAGTCTTGTCTGTGTTTTCTTCC
The DNA here is from genome assembly GCA_019155195.1 of Avicennia marina. Taxonomy (NCBI): domain Eukaryota; kingdom Viridiplantae; phylum Streptophyta; class Magnoliopsida; order Lamiales; family Acanthaceae; genus Avicennia; species Avicennia marina. Next base: position 12,198,003 of record CM032773.1, read on the forward strand.
CAGTTTTTTCACTTTCAGTTTCTTTTTATCTTTTTTATCTTCTTATTTTTAATATTTTAATATTTTTCATTTTAGATGATATTATTTTCATTATTTAAAAATACAGTAACTTTATAATTTATGATTAATTTTTTACACTCACGTGTGTCAATTTTCATTGTAAATATTTATGAGGTAAAAATGTTATAAATAATCATAAAAAATATTAAAATACACTGTGTTTGTTTTTATCACCAAAAAAAAAGTTAAAAACTTGCCTTTTAACTTTCATCAAAAATTGGGCAACACAGATTTACAATTATATTGACTGCTTTTTATTTGGTTTTGACTCGTTTGAATGCAGATTTTTGGTGGAATCAATTTGAATTATAATCGTTCAGATTTGATTCGATTTTTCAAACCTTTCCAAGGATCACGCATATCATCTTCTGTTTCAGATTTACTTATGAGTTGTGTTTATTTCAATTATCTTAAGAAGCTAGCATTTATCTAAGAAAGAAGAGAGAGAGAGAGATAATATTTTCTACAAATTAATTAGGATCAATGGCAGTTCCAACCACAGTTTAAAGGGTTTGTTACTTAAATTGACCTTCCCCCTTTCGAAAGTAAATTTTATTTATTGATTAATTAATTAAAAAGTACAAAATGTTATTGACAAACAGGAAAGATCTAATTAAGACAGACCATATTATGTCCTTTGCCAAGCAAATGTCCAATATCACAAATTAAGATTGAAGCTGGCACTTACCAGATTAGCACAATGGTTCGTGTAAATCAAGGGTTAGATCATATCCAAGGAAGTTCTTGCTACACCTTTATATATGGGTGCGTACTTAAACCTATATACTATTATTTACTTTATAATAAATAATATAAATGTGTGTGTGTGTGTGTGTGTATTATTGATAACAAATAAAGAAAAATTAACTGTATTTGTTTCAGAACAAAATAGAATGTTTGTTCGGCCAATATCCAGACCTATGAAATAAAAAGTTAGATAGAAGAATATTCAGGTATGCTAAACTCCCAAATATTATATTTTTATTTTTATTTTTGTTCGGTAGTTTATCTTCTTTTGGATTTATCTGATTTGGTATTTGGTGAAATGATTTTTAAAAAAATAAAAAATTATATGTTTCATGTTTAAAATTATAAATTTTTAATTGTACAATTAATTATAAATGAATAATAATCTTTTTAATTTTAATATTTACTATTCTTATCAATTTTTTTTTTCTGAAAATGAAAAGTTACAATTACAATACAATATTAATGTGTAATAAACATAAATGATGATATAAATTTTTAATAACTAAGGTATCAAGCCATAAATACATGGAAATTTAGACTAAAACTTAAGTGAAGAATAAGAGAAAATGACAAAATGTACTAATATAATAAAATGAATATATTCCTATATTCAAATGGTTTGACAAATCAAATTTTAAAATTGATATAAATTGAACGATGAATTTTGTAATTTTCTTTTATTTAATACCAATCTAAAATTTTGATATAATATTCAAAGTATAACTGCTTTTTTTAATTTTATTTTATGCATGTCCCTTTGATCATGCACCTATTATGACACGTATCACGTGTTTATTTGTTACGTGTACAGATACATTAATAAAATACAATATACTTACATCAATATCATTAAATAAGTATCGGGTGCGAAAGCCAAATGAATTTTTTTTTTTTCTCATTTTTCTCTGTGCCCCTCGTTCATATTTTTTTTACCAATAAATAGTATCTATGCATTTATATGGTTGTCATATAACAAAAAAATGATATCATGACAATTATGTATTAATTGAGACAACGGACACACATACAAAATCTTATTGGAGATAAAGATATCAAAAGAGATTCTGCCAAGCAACTCTTTAACGACACAGAGATGAAAGTTGGCACATACTAGATTAGCAAAATATGCGGAAACCTAAGTTGGGTCATAACCAAGGAACATTAATTAAGTTCTTGTTACACTTTATAGCACGTAAATATAAATATGTACTAGTAACTTTAGCTCACTTCATTTGTGTGCTTAATTTATATTTTATAAAATTAAAATAATTATTTAGTTTCTTTGTTTGTAGAATAAATTAGTTTATTTAAATATTTATTTTGTACTAAAGCAAAAATATTATAATTAAAACATAAAAAGAAAAAAAAAACTAAATCTGTCATTATTAAATTGAAGATTGATATATATGTAATATTACTTAATATAATGCTTCAAATTCTTAGTAATATAGTATAAATTAAGTTTGTGTGATTTAACTTAAAGAAGAGTATATATATAAATTTATTCATTGCAATCAAAGTAGCCCTTAACTCACTCTCTCTCTCTCTCTCTCTACACACACACACACACACACGCACACTATTTATTCTTCCACAGGCACAAGAATATAATATCAATAACAGTTATTTATTTTTGTTTTGTTCAATAGCTTCTCTCATGGGAGTATACAAAGTCAGAACCATAAGCATAAGTAATTGAAATCAATTGAAAACTTCAATATGATTTTCTCGAAATGATCATATACGAACACCAAAATTTGAAAAACATACAAGCTTGATTGTGACACGTTCGGTCATTTCATGAATGAGCCATTGGCGTTGTCACACGGAAATAAACATCGAACATAATTAAGTTAGGGGACATTAATTAATTCAATTATGGTTCCCGTCCTACTCTACCCTAATGCAAGTTGTGGACTCACATTATACAAGCTGCCCTTTCTTTTTGACCTGCCACCTAAAACTCTTGATTAATAAAGATACTTTTCTTCCTTTGATCAATGATTTTACAGTTTATTCAGAATTTCAAGTATGAATTATCCTGTATTAAAGAATTGGGAAAAAAAATGAGTTGTATATTTTGAAGCAAGAGATTATCGATGATTTCAAATATGAATTGTCTTGAATAGTGTGCTTGACAGTGTACTGTTTAAGATATTATTTTAAAGTTGAAAGATAGTTTGCAAACGTAATCTAAAGTTTTAATATATACTCATGTGTGCATGGATGATTGGGCTCCAATTCTTGATCAACAAAATGGCATCCGAGCTTATAATTGGGGGTTACTCCCAACATAATTCAATTTCCAAGATTATCCCGGGGTTTAAACAATGATTTAACTGGGATTACAGTTTATGAACTACGGAGTTGATTTATTTAATTATGTAGGTTACCCAATTAGATTTAACTTTCTTGTTTTCTTTTCCCTTTGTGCAATCGTAAGTGCTTCTAAAAATATCATCACTGTAATTAGTGGAAAAAGGATAGGAATAGGAAGAAAATCCTCCACCATTATGAACTCCTGATTCATAATTGGAGTGACAAAAACAGTTATTATATATAATTATAAATTAATTAAAATTGTTAGATCCTTGCGAGAAAATTTATGATTTGGCATGTAACCCTAAATTCTGTGTACATGCTCGTTGATTCTTGGATTTGTTAGTCTACATTAGACATATTTTTCTTCTCTAAAATAGAAAGCAAAGTAATAAAATTACAATATTTATTTATTGATAAAAAGCAATCGATGCTGATTGACCTAGATTAATGATTAATTAGTTTTTTAAGTTTGAAGCTATACGTGGATAATAGTTGTTTGGAAAGACGTTCATTCCAATACCAAAAAAAAAATCAAAAAAATCTTCTTGTTTTGGAAAAGCAAGGATAAAACGGAATGCCCTTTTCGTTTTACATATGGGGTTTTCCTGATCATTAAAAAAATATTTACTGTTTAGGTATATGTGGTGTCGTACGTCATGGTTTAGGTTATGTGATGTCTCATCTCGTTTGGATGAGAAAATTGACAGAAATGTGACATGGAGCCTGTAGCATACTTGATTTGATTAATATGCTTATTGTGACATTCATTGAAATCCAAATAACATGAGACCATTTTCACTTCAAATGACTATGTACAATGAGTTATTTTTATCTATATTAAATATTAAAAAAGTTCAAGATAAAACAAAATTTGATATAAAATAATTAAAATATTGAACAAATAAGTCGCCAAGAGGAAGTCAATTTGAGAGATCGAAGGTGGTTCTTCGTGCACTAAATACTTAGCGTACCAAATCAGTTGCGACACAAATGGAAATGTATTCTCCAAAAGATAGGTTTGGCTAACCAAATTGCTAATTGAGTCCTCTTTTTTGGCACTTGAAACAGAGGCCAAATCTTTCACTTTGATAGTAGAAGCACGATAATAATCTTTTAAAACAATATTCAGACAATAAATTGCCACAACTAAGTCAATTTGGGAAATCGAAGGCAATTATCTGTGCTCCAAATACATCTCTCATCGAATCAATTACGACGTAGATGAAAATGCATGTTACAAAAGGTGGGGTTGCCAAACTGAATTGATGACTGAGTTCTCTTTTTTAACACTCAAAGTAGGGGCTCACTTTTTCACTTCACTAGTTGAGATAGGATACTAATATAATAATCTTTTAAAATAATATTTTTGGACCTTTATTTTATCCATAAAAATGAACATTTCATGACAAGTTTAAAACTTTGTACTAGATTTCCTTGTGTTATTGTAAGCTAAAATAGATTGCAACTTTGAAAATCCACGCTAATCTCTAGCTTTCCATCAGACAACTAGTGCCAATTGAGTCACCTGCCTTGTTCTATCTCCAATAACTTCATGCCTAACATCTTGACGTAGCAGCAACAATTCATCAATTATTGCCATTTGTCACCGTTATAAGGGTCATTAGAAAAGCTTTGTTTGTTTTTAAATTATAATACGTGTTTTTAAATATTTTTGTCTCAAAAATTGTGTAAAAGTGAAAGAGAGATAAAGAAAGAGATAAAAAAAAAAAAAAGATCATAATTGAATATATTTTTGAACGGTACATAATTACAAAACAAATATGACCTATGGAGTTTATAAGATACTATATATAAGCTTCTTCTATAATTTATCTGAGTATTCATATTTTGATCTGTGATATAAATCATTTAACAGGATAATCCATATCTACACACATATCACAATATGACACCGTAATACACTTAAGTGCAACAATCTCAATGCCAAGAAAGAGATATTGTCCTATATATGATTATTGTGTTGAGAATATGAAATAATTGACTTGTCCGATTGAAGAATCTAAAGATGATATCATAACTATGAGAATCATATATCAATAAATCTTCACCTAACATGCCTGTGTCAGTGTGCACCTCCCCAATAAAGGGGTTACATATAAATAAAATAATATATAAATTTATACATGTTCTAATCCAACGAGTACATGTGTTGTTCAAGATTGTATTTTTATACATTACAGATTAAAAAAAGATACATAATTATTGCATTTATAAACAAGTGTCTGTCCAATGATCTTATTGAGGCTGGCTCTCTGTTGTTGATTTTCTCAATTCTTTTGTACTCGTTGATACTGTTGTAGGACACCTGCACAACAATACCTATTAATTATTGTCTATAAACCATATTTTAAAAACCCATCATATAACTTTGATACTATTAATTAGTTGGGCGTGGGACTTTTTGATTGGTGTAGAATCATAATATTTGATTTTTATGACGACATTTTAAACGAGGAATGCCTAATTGGGGTTTCCTAGTTTTATTATATCTCAATTTCATAAATGTTTTATCATCATAATATCTTATTGTTGCAAACAAAAGGGAAAAAAAATGAATTAATTTGGAATAGAATAAAATTTTCAAAAGACTATGATTATGCTTGTTTATAGATTTTTTTTTATATAAAATATTCACTCCAATCATTATATTTTTAATTTCTGTTTATTTATCTTGTTTTTAAACCATTGAAAAAAGGTCCAAAAACACACTTAAATTCTAAACAAACAGAACCGTATTCTTTTGTACGATAGTATCTACATTGGGCCCAAATTTAATTGGGCCACAAGTGATGGGCTGGACTATCTGGGGCCCAAAATAGGCTGAATCCTGAGTTTGGCCCATTCGACACAACTCATTTTCAGATGATACTTGTCCACAAAATCAAATTATCCAAAAAAAAAAAAAAAAAACCCTCCCATGGGTAATCCTTCATCCAATCTAATTGCACCAGTAAAAGCATTGGTTGGTGATTAGGTGTAATAGTTTTAACACCACCAATCCATATTAAGCATCATGAAATCAGGTTTTATAATCACAGTTCTTGAAACACGACTTTGAATCAAAATTAAGTTGTTTAATCTTAATTTCAATTTCCTAGAATTTTGAGTAGCTTAAGCATCATTTTTCTTCCACTAATATGGAAAATTATTCAATTCTTTGAAAGAAAAGAATTTCCATTATAGACAATAGATTAAACTGTCGAATTTGGAAAAAAAAACACACTCAGTGTTATTATATAACTTTGAATCGGTTAAGTTTAGAGGATGCAAAAAGAACTTCAGCATGATGAGAAGCAATCCCTTTATTTGTTTTTTTTTTTTCCTAAATAAAAACATATACGACACTAATTATACTTCTTTAAATATTATATATTTCTTTTTTATTTTTATACAATTCTTGTGTATTTTATACAATTCTTTAATTACACACCAAAAACACATCTAAAAGGTTAAACTAACATAGTGGATACATTGACATTTAAAACAATTTTAATTAGAAGTGTTCGATCGATAAAACCAAATCAAAATTTCAATAGACAGAAACGATACATAATCTTAAGTTTTCGATTCAATTCGATATATCACCAAACTAATTTTGCTTAATTCAATCAGATATCTCAATTACTAAATTTTCTTAAAAAATAGAAAAGGGCAAAAAAAAAAAAAAAAAAAAAGGAAATAGACACGAACTTCATCATTGTTCAAATAACAAATGCACCCACAATACACAAAAGAAGTTAACCAGTGCCAATAAAAGGAAAACAGGAAAGAGCTAAAAAATTAAAATTTAATATTTTGGTTCGGTATACCAAATTCAAATATAAAAAAAAGAAAATTTGAAAACTAACATAATGAATATCAGTTGGTTTATCGAAGTAAATTTGATATGCTGAATCAGAAATACCAAAGGCCAATAAACTGAAAATGACATTAAACGCAACCCTCAAAATAGCACAACTCCCAGCAGTCTTCAGTGTGGACACACAGAAACCACATGCAAAATGGTGCCATGATTTAATCCCTTAAGATCAAAGAAACAATTTAATCAGGGCTAGAAATTTGGCAAGCACAGGCAATCACTAGCTATTTGATACAAAAACGCAGAATTTCGATGACAGACATGTTCAAGGAGTGTCTTAGAGGTGCAAAGTTGCACGGAAAAGAAGAGAATAATACGAAAGGTTCATGCCAAAACTAACTTGCTTAGCTAAAAAGGTTCGGCACGCACATCCCAGCATCAGGGTTCTGTTGTTCCTTCCAAATTCTTCCAGTAACTCTGAGCTTGAGTTCCTTCCTGTCACCTCCCGAGAAGAAGAGTGCCATGTTTCGTTGGATGATGAGGCCGTCGTGACTATCCCTCACCTTGCGGTGGCTGTCACGAATGCTTCGTGGGGTACCTTCCCATACGAGCTTTCTGCCATTTGCTCCTACCTCTAAACTGTAGCTGTAGTTCCGGGCTTCAATCTCATCGCCCATAAAACGGAGGAATGCCATGTAAACAGGGGCCATTCCGAGCTGAAATGCCTCAAAGTGAAGGCAGAAATATTGCCCAAAACAATGGAATACCTATAGCAAGAAGTAGGAAGAAATTATTTACCCGTACAACATGGGGGGCGTTTTGGATGAGCAACAGTAATTATTTGGATGTAAATATTGAGCATATTCCATGTAGCTATACCGTTATTTTTTGTTATAAAGTGCATTGGCGACTCACTGTGCAGAATATCGCAGGCCTGAATCCAACTTGAATGTGACATCATAGTCAGACACTACCCATATTCTATTAGATAAAAATAACATGCAGAAGTCTAAACCTTTTAAAAAGTGCCAACACATTTGCAAAGGGAAACAATCCAATAAAATAGAAGAAGACGAACAAAACTTATCCAAAAATGTTCCTCAAGTACTAAATTCAATGTCAGAAATTTTTCGCTGTAAAACAAAGTACGACACCAACCAAAAGTTATCACAATGAAACTTATAAAAGCCATTGAATTTTGCAGTTGGATTAAAATGCCTGAAGAATATTGTGGCAAAGAAGACAATGATGTTAATAATAAGAAGCTAGAACTCATTCTAAAGTAATTCCAGACATTGAACTGTCAGCAAACTCATCCAGAAAATGCCGAGTGCACGGACTGCATCTGCATTTCAAGCCATCTGGGATATAATTACAGAATTTTAGAAATTGTGTGCTCAGTACTTAATTAGAACTTTTCGGGATCTATGATTCCTTAAGCCTGACCCTAGTTTGATAATAGAGCAAACTAAGAGGTTTGAACATATTCCTACAATACAGTCCCAACTCCCATATCAACAAAACCTTATCCAATACAGAGTTATAAAACATCTTAGGAAGAAATCGAATTTCTGAATGTTGAAGAAGAACAACAAAACAGGCACAACATAAAGTCTCACAAATGCTGCTCAAAACATCACGAAAGAACAAGTTATAAAACATTGAACTCACAGTTAGCATCCAAGTAGCATTTTCTACTTCACGAGGATTAGACTTCACATAGCGGTGATTGAAGGTGCATCCAGAGTGCATGTCCACTTTGTGGTCATCTCTCAAGTGGGCAACCAGAAAAGGGATGTCCCCAGTTACCAAACACTCCGATCCAGCATATGGACAGTTGTAAGGTCTGAAATTGCAAATTGCTTCATGCTTGAGTTTGCTGTAATACGGAAATATCTCAGGGCAGCCCAGAGAGTAGTATTTGCAGGGCAGATCTAGCGACTCCGCAACCTTCTCTAGTGCCAAACACCTGATATCCCCAAGCTCTTGCCTACAAGTAGGACATCGATTGTGCACCCTTGTTTTGCAAGTGGAGCAAAGAGTGTGTCCATTGTGACACTGCATAAAATGATAGACCCACTCAACTTTTATCATCTACACAAGTTACAAGAAGTAAATACTATTCCTTCAGCATCAAGAAACTCTACATTTTCGATTTCTCCATACTTGGCAGGTAAACTTCCTCGCTAAACAAACGGCACAGAAAACCAACTGCACAAACAATTAAAGATTCTTGAATGGTGGAGATTGTATAAAGGGGCATAGCGCTTCTCCACTAGAACATTAGGATTCTAAAAGATGATATCACTTCTTTCAAACCTAGCAGCCCTCAAGTAGTATTAAAAACCAAGACTTTGATCTACAAAACATATATAGTATTTGATGATATTTCAGAGTAATCCTATTCAACTGATGATTATGTTCTTATGATCCATCAATAATTCAACTCTGTTCTCTCCAAGTAACGAGGCACCCAACAAAAGCATCATCGTGTCAATCACCAAATGTATGAGCATATGTTAGTAAAACGAAAGAGGTTTATAAACTGAAAGCTGAAGAATGAAAACAGAAAGAGCAAAACCTGGTGGATTGGTGGGTACATAGAATTAGTGCAAACAGGGCATTCCAGCAATTCATGGACACTAGTGGGGGCAATTCCAGAAGGTACTACATTATTAGGCTTTGAAGAATACTGATGGGATTGAGGCACAGATGACTGGATCTCTTCATCTTCAATTCCATCCGTCGAAGCCACACACTCCACGCTTTCCATGTCAATTGCTGCCATTTGTGAGAAGAAAAGATTTCCACTTCCCAGAACAGGGCTTCTGCAGAAACCTCTAACAGAAAATACCGAAGATCCAAACTTACTGCCAGGAATTTGCGATGCCGAGTTGCAAATTTGAGCTTTTGCAATGATGTCAAAACCCCACTTCCTGAAATTTAATTATTTGCAGAAACATGAGATTTACACTATCAAAATTCGATCTTTGACAGAAATCTCAGATACCCGCTTCCAAAAATTAGATCTTTCAACGACTTAAGGGGCTATTTCTGTTCTGTTTGCTCTCTTTTTTCATCTTTCCTTCTCTTCCTGACTTTCTTCGGATTCTTTTCTGAAGGAGGGTGAGAATTCGAACAAAAACATTGAGGAGAAAGAGCGAATGAACGACTCAAAAAGAACCACAAAGGATCATCTTCCATAAAAATGCTGGTTACTTTCCTTTTCCCTTTCTGGTTTGTGAGAGGGCACAGGAATGGGATCACCGTTGATTTTGAAGTCATTGAGGTCATGAAATTGATCCCACGGTCATAAGATGATGATATTTCTTTCCTTATCTATGGAATTCTATATAATAATTGCCTTTTCTTCGACATTAATTAACTGAAATATCTTTTTCTTTTAAATTTCCTTTTTAACTTTTAATGTTTTCTCTTTTTATTTTTTTACTATTTATTATGTTATCTCCTCCTTTTTTCTCTCTCTCATTTTATAAAATTATCCAATATAATTTTTATTTTTGAAAACTTATATTTAACATTAAAAATTTTTAAAAAATAATAGATGTAAGTTTTATTATCAGTATTTTAACTTCAATAATTCATTTTTGTTATTAAAAATTTTTAAATATGATTAATTTGGCTTTATTATCATTAATTAATAAATTAATACACATTTAAGGTAAATAATTTTTACCAAATAATACATTATAAAGGAAGATCTTCATGCAATATATTTCAATATATGTACAATAAAAACATAATGTAATTTGTGATAAACAAAATATTATATTTTAATTAAGATGCATTGCATGAGCGTGCCATTATAGGTTAGTTTTTTATATTGTTTATAGAAGTTGCTAATTGTTGGTTGAGATTTAAGGAAATTATTTTTCTTTCCCTTAATTATTTTATATATTTATTACTTATTGTTTTGGCAGGGTTTTCGTTTTTTTTTTTTTTTTTTGGTCGGGGGGGGGGGGGTGGGGGGGGGGAGGGGGAGAATTTGTGTTTGCTTTGTGGAAGAAAAATTGGTTTTCAATTTTATTTTATTTAATTATTATTTTTCAATTTTTCTCAACTGTTTTGGGCAAGATACTCAGACTTACTCATAAAGGAAGAAAATAAGGGAAATCAATTAGACAATCTGCCAAGAAAATGAAGACAAGAGTCATGTTGGCAACTCTTTACTACCCTATTCCTTCTGCTTAACTAATAATTTAGTTTCATACTAGCTAATTTAGCTCTACTATCATCATCATCATCATAATTATTATTATAATTATTATTTTTATTATTAAATTGTGATGGTGCATATGGCAATTAAATAACCATTTGGAATTATTTATCAAAATTAATCTTTTCACTTTTCAGAACCACTTCATAAAATTTCGAAGGAAAATTCGTCTTCGATTATACCAGCGGTTAGTTTTGGTTGAATTAACTTGTTTAAATAGTTAGCACTCTCTTCAAATCTAAACAAGAAAAGTAGACCTGATTTTATGTTGTGTAGTGCCACTGAAGGAACCAATTTGTACAACCATTAAATCCAAATTTTTTTTAGGGGAGAAAGTATAAACGTTAGTGGTACTAGCTTTCTCATCCATGTCATTTTCAAAGCAGTGAGATTCAATTATAATTGTTTGGGTCCTTTGGGAATTCAAAATACAAATAATGCATAATCACACTCCTCCATAGATGACTTGGCTTGCAATAAATGAAGTGAAAAATTGTTAATTAAATCAAATAGGCTTGAGAAGACCATCTTGCCTTGTATAGAAATAGGCATGCCCAACCTAAAAGGTCATCCTATGTTCACTTGCCCACAAAGGGACCATCTACACCCCGTTTCCACCCCCCCACCCGAATGCATAGCTCATCATCTGGGGCACAATGGTCTCTTGCCATCAAAAGTTTTGAGTCTATGCGATTGTACATCCAATATAAACACACTTAATAATTCAAATCATAACACGTGTCATGTATTAATATATATCATAATAATAATTGACATTTCATGATAATGATAAGTTATTTTCAAATATCATAATGTAATTATAATGGGTGCACCCAACTCATAGACCCACCACAGCCGCATGCAATGATTTCCACCACCAGCCATACCAAGACCAAGGCTCCCTTTTCCAGCACTGCATTACTCGGAACAATCTCATGCTACGCTTTCGAAATTTTGTAAACCTTTGGATGTGCGCATAACAGAACACACAAATTTAACACTTATTGTGTTTATCGGGGTGAGGTTTTTTAGCGCAAATCCAATCCATTTACGGTAGGGCGATAGAGCACAACAAATCAGTAACCACTAAGCTTCTAAATCTAGTAAATTATGTCACTCTTATATTTATGCTGTACAGAATGAAACCATGTAAGTTACAATGCAACTATAGAAGGAAGCTCATGTTCAACCTCAGGTTCCCCTTCGGACCCTTCTGAAGCGGTCTGCAACGAAAACAAACAAAATGTTAACGTATCCGAAGATAAATGGGCAGGAAATTTATACTGCAGTCCATGTGCAATTGGCCATACCTCTGAATCTTTTGCCTGATGCTGTGAAAAATAGCAGTCCAATGCCCCCTTGCCGTAAAGAATTTTAGCCCCACACCCAAGCCCCACAGAGCCAACAGACTCCTTGTCTACCACAACTGCATCTATTGTGTCATCTCCTGTTCGAACATCAGGAATCTGCAGCATAAACAATTCTTATGTCATCCTTGCAGGAAAAGATTGATGAGAAAGAAAAGGCTTGGGAAACAAGTATCAAGAACAAGATATGCGTGTGTGTTCATAATAAGGAACCGTAATAAGAGGGAAAGATAAATGAAGCTTGAGTAATGGAGTAAGAATCGCGATTGGCCACAAACCAAAGGGCAAAGGCGAAGAAGCTATTTGGTATGGTACCATTGTAGAAAGCTAGCTCAAACGTCAAATATGTTGAGCTGTCATAAATAGGTTTCAGTCATCCACCTAACTGAGACTTGGCCATAGTACTGCCTATTTGACCAAAAACTAGATGTCTCTGTGTGCAGATGGCTGATAATTATTTGATATGTCACCACAAAGCAACAAAACTACCATGACTTGCACTCAGTTTGAAGGCTTAAATCATCAACATATGTTGGTCCTTTGTCACTGTCATCTACACCATTTTATCAAGCAAGCTTAAACAATTTACCAAAGGGAGAGATCACACACCTCATACATGGCATCCATCAAAACATTCTCTAACATGGATCGCAAACCTCGGGCTCCTGTATTCTTTATTATTGCTTTCTTAGCAATCAATCTCAGCGCATCTTCTGTGAAATGCAACTTCACCTGAGATACAAGGGCATGCATCAAATAGGGGAAACAGAAAGAAGACAGTTTTTGAGAGCTGACATTTCCCCCAAGCCTCCCTCAACCCAAGTTTCTTCTTCTCACAGTACCACAAACAAGATTGTAATAAATTCTACCTTCACTGAAAAGGATCAATTAAAGCAAAAGGAATGATAACTTACTCCATTCATTTGGAACATTTTTCTATACTGCTTCTCTAATGCATTTTTAGGCTGTGTTAGAACCTGGAAAACCAAATAATTAACACTGCATAAGCCACATTACTAAAACTAAAAGCTCTAAAGTTTGTGTAGGCATAATCCAGAAATTAAAAGAAAATGCAATAGAGCTTAGCAGAAAGAAAAGCCATGGCCAGAAAAAAAGTGAAGTATGAATAGATACGGAAAAATCCTGAACAGACTAAGTGTGACAATAATCAGCAATTAAATCAATCAATCTATGTAACCACCAACTCAACCACATGATGTTGCAATCTCCAACAGAGAGAGATACATTCCATGAAAGCGACACAATTTAAAACACTCAGGATTTTGCAAAGAAATTTCACCTGCACAAGCTGCTCCTCAGTAAGTGCTGACAAGTTAACAAGGACAGGAAATCGCCCAATGAACTCAGGTATCAAACCATATGAAATTAGATCGCTACTTTCAACCTGCAAAATCAAATGAGTCCTGTGCATCCCATCCTTTTTTCTATGTTTTCTTATGCATACATGCATACAGATTATTCAGGTATCTACGCTGAGTGATAGCCTGAGTTCAGCCTATCACACCTCAATGTACTTAAGTGTTAATGTCTAGAACATATTTTTTATACTGTCATTTTGTGCTTTTATACTACCATGGGATATTTTCCCTCCATCTGAGAATTTGTATCAAGAAGAGACTGCTTCCCTGTGCCAACATACACACTCACACACATCCCCACAATGAAGAATATTAAACCATTTTGAGCTTACAGTTTCCAGTAAGGATGATGTCACAGCAGCACTTGTTACGCCACCTGTTCTCATGTTTGCACGTACAGGAGCACCGAATCCAATAGAAGAATCATGGCGTCTGTAAAGCAATTCTCAAAATTTTGAGTTCCAGAGTAGATAAAGAAACCAACTATAATACACCTGTTAATTTTGATGTCATATGACCTTTCTGAGATGGTCTTTTCCAGGTCAATAAAAGCACCACCACATATAAAGAGAATGTCCTTCGTGTCAATCTGCAGAAAGAGTCATATTGCAATAAGATCTCAATACAAAAAAAAAGGCATTGATATATGCAAAGAAAAAAGAATTAATGGAAAGAAAAATAAGGTGTAATCTTGAAAGAAACAAAGAATAAAATTCAGCTGCACATACACACATACAGCATAAAACATGAAATCTTAATTATATCAAAATGAAAAGAAAATAAAAAGAAATATTTGAAATCAATAGCCAGGAAAAGGATTTCATGCATTCGACTCTTCTTGAAACATCCCTGTTAGCACAGAGCATCCAATAATCTTATGGCTCTATAATAGGTTACTGAATACCAATCTGCCCTTCCTAGCAAAGCCATGCAAATTCATGAAGGCTACATACTCCACTCAATAGTGCAACATGTTTGTTAAATCCCTCTTATAGATTCGCCGTTTTGGTGTAATAATGAGAACCAAGATATATGATCATCCACAAATGAGTTTTGCTCAAGTCAGTAGGCCTGTGCCTGCTTAACAAACATCATACCTAATCAACTTCAAAACGCACACGCACAAAAGCAACTATTTTGATCTCTCCATGGTGATTTCAGAAAAATCACAGAGGACATCAGGGCACATTTACTTACTAGGTTAACTACATTATTACCTGAATATTGTCACCTCTAGGATGCTTCCGAGCACCCTTCTCTGGGACATTGACCACCTGTGGGGCAAAAAAAAGAGTTCGATTATCATAATCAAGCCTCATGTTCATCAGGCTCAGTAAAATTGTCAGCTTTCAGGTATTCTGAACAGAAATTCAGGATCGTTAAATCCATCTGTAGGATGGGATGACAAGGGTCTAAAAGGGAAAAATAACTGCAAAGTAAACTCCACAGAACATTATATCAGCATATCATATATGGTTGGAAGACCCTAGCATGAAAATGACGCAATGCAACTAAAATGGGACAAACAAAAGGCAAAGATAAGTCTAGCTTCTGATAGCTTTTGCTCAACAATATCTACCAAAAGTACCACTATATATCAAAAGAACATAAGTATTCCTACAGCCCCCTCAGTAATCAGGGTAGGGCAGGAAACATCTCACATAGATCTGTGAATCCAGGAATGCTCTACAATTGCGAGCGAGCGAGAGAGAGAGAAATGTAGAGAAGTCGATAGGCTTCGGACCAGACAGCATTTTCACATAAAATTATAGTTGCTAAGATTTAGAGCTTGGAAACAAATCAACTTTTGAAATGCAACAAATTCATCCACTACAAATCAAGCTTTACTATTAACACCTGATTATTAGGACAGCTTTACATAAAGTGTGTTTCCTTAAGGTCCTTATAAAACAACAACAACAACAACAACAACAAGGTTTTTTTAAAAAATGGAAATGTATACTTTCATCAAAAAATTAAGTAAAATGGATTCAGTACTTACAGTTCCCTCGAGCATCTTCAATAGTGCTTGCTGAACACCTTCCCCAGACACATCTCTACTAATGTTAAGGCTCTCTGCCTAGAGATTCAATAAATAACAAAACCATTAGAAACTACACAATATTTCAAGACCAGCAATGATAATCTTAGAAAATTAACTATTTCTTAGCTGCCGCTATGAGGCACCTTTTTGGTGATCTTGTCAACTTCATCAATATAAACTATTCCTTGCTGGGCAGCTGCCACATTATAGTCTGCAACCTGAAATGGAAAACAATGAGTTATAGAATAAAAAGTAGTGCAGCCAAAAAATATCAGCACTTGATTGAAAATAAAAGCCTCATAAAACAAATTTTGACAACTTCTAAGCAACATTTCCAATGCTAATAACAAACAGGGTGGATCATACACCTGAACTATGTCTTTTACATGTTAACTAAAAATTGCACACAAGAACAAATGAACCAATAATTCCATCATCTACAAAGTTTATGACAACAGACTTTGATATACTGGGCTGTTTATAAATAAACCCTTTACAAAATCCATCTTATCTCAACAAGTTCTTAGCAAACAAATATGAAATTCATACACAAAATTATGGGAACTCCAAATACAGAACCCTATACAATCATATTTTCTTTTTTATTCCTACAAAGGTTTTCAGTCACTTGACTTATGATAGAGCAAAGTCCCAAAAAAGCCTGTAAAACCAAAATAGTATGAAGTTCAATTGAAAAAATATTAAGAAAAAATATATCCAGAAGACCAGCACCCAAGGAAGATCATGGGGTATAATATATTTATCAAAGACATCCACCATGCCAAAGAGGAAAGAGACACAACTATTACAGAAACAATTTTATGGCAAATAAAACAAACTTGAATGGAAACTATCCTGAAAAAGAGTGAACAAGCTCATTTCAATTACATAGTAGAACCATGGAGAGCTCACCGTAAGCAGCTTGTACAAAATGGACTCTACATCTTCCCCAACATATCCTGCCTGCAAGATGTGATATGCCTTTTATCAGAAAAACCAGAAGGCATATTTCAATTTTCAGTTTCAGCAACATCAAATTGCAAATTTGTAGAAATTATGAATTTTCTGTGTTTCACACATATAATTAGAACACCTTATTTATCACGTAATGATAACTTGCAACCATCCTTTTCCTAAAAAGCACTACAGCAGTCCAGAGTCTGGGCACTAGAGTACCAGATCAGCACACATTGAAATAATTGAATTTCACAATAGTATCATTGTATGTATGTCATGCAGAAAAAAAACTTGCCTGAGTAAGTGAAGTTGCATCAGCTATTACAAAGGGGACATTTACTAGCCGTGCCAAAGTTTTGGCAAGTAGTGTCTTCCCTGTCCTTAACATGAAATTGCAAAAAAGAAGTGAAACAGTGGAGTTGGATGGGACAAGAGATGCATTCCAAATCAATGCAGAAAAGATGTCAGCTAACAACTTACTCTCATATTTTTAGAAGTTCCCATTCAACAAAAAAATTGTAGGAACTTAAAAGAAAATCACATCATATGCTTAAAGGAGTACAAATTGCATCAAAAATGAAATATATAATATCATTTCAAGAACACCATATTCAAATGATCTAGTTTGTATGTTCTCATATATGTTACACTAATCTGGGGTCATCAACAATGAAACTAAAAATAAGACCTCAGAATCCAGTCCCTCGTAAAGGCAATATCCCATAGGATGTCCATTCTGAATTTCACAAAATGCATACGGACACTTCTCTGAACAGCTCTTTAATGCGAATAGATCTCAACACACAACCCAGTCGTTACGTATATTACCTGAACCTGTCGGCCCCATCAGAAGAATGTTACTTTTTTCTAGTTCCACATTCTCATTATCTGTGCCCTCAGATTTGTCACCATCTGTACTCCCTGCAGACCTAATTTTCATGGTATAGAAAAAGCATCAGATTATTTTATGTTAACATTAACTTGTTAATAAAGAGGCAACACATAGCCCAAAATTTGAAAGTTTCTCCAAGTCCAAAAGCCTGAATAATAGTTAACGCCTATGGAACTAGAGATATCGATCCCACATGAACCTCAGAAAGGCCAGGGCAATTCTTAAGCCTACGAATTACGAACTGCAGAATGATAATCAAGCAAGCTAAAGCAATCACCTCTGAGAATCACTATATATCCTCTTGAAATGATTATAAACAGCTACAGAAAGGACCTGGCAAAATCCAAATCAACAAATAATGAATTTCAATGCAATGCATGACATCAACCAAGGCCTCTATACCTCGGGAGTCAGGCCCAATCAAACACTTATCAAACACAACAAGATTAACCTTTTTAGCTCTCTCCTGGCCAATCACAAACTTATCAAGCCCTTTACATATCTCCTTCGGGGTTGGGAAATTCGGACCGAGATTGGAACCACCCCAGCACCCATTCTTCTGGCCCGGTCCAAATCCTCCACCTGAGCCCGCATTAGAACCGTCGCCATCACTCACCTGAATAAACTTAACCCCTGGCCTTGCCACAATTCCATCACCCGCAGCACCAGGCGGCTGCCACACTTCTGGTGGGTCCCCCTGAGAGCTAAGATTCTCAATTTTTTTTCTATTCCTAAAGAATTTAGGGAAATTTCTGCCATTATCAATATACTCGCCGCGCAAAGAAAGGGGCTTGAATGGGGTCAAATTGAATGGAGAGCTCGAGAGGAAAGTCGAATTATTGTGATAATTATTATCAAAACCGGAGCTCCACTGGAAATATTTGAGCCGACCGGCGTGCATGTGGTTCTGAATAAAGTATCTGAACTGCGACACGGCAACAGACGCCGTGTCCCTCGATGATTTCGACCTCAAAGCAGCTGCCATCGCAGAATATCGAAGATTAACGAGGGAAGAAAGATGAGATAACTTGCCAACTAATTTTTCGAGGTTTAGAAATGAAAATTGGTCAAGTCGGCTCCAATCAAGTTCTTGCTATAAATTAAGGAGTTTTTGAGGTCTACTGGGAAAATTGGAACATGGGTTCAGAAAAATGGTTAAAAAAACTACGGTGGGTTCTGCTCGGATTCGTCGAATTTGCGAATTTTCCCACGCAAATTGGTGGGAATTTAAACGAAAATGGTGTAAATTTTAGATTTTTAGGGCACGGCTTCGAAAGGTTGGGTCAATTTTGAATTCAGATTAGTGTTGATAATGAAATTTGGATGCACTGAAAAAACAGGACTCAAAAACGTTCTTTTCCTTTTATTTATGTATTTATTTTTTTTCCAGATTTTGAGGATCACGCCATTTGTATTGATAACTCTAGAAATATCTTCTTGTTTAATATTTTTTTCTTAAACAAGGATTAAGAGGAAAGGGAAATACAAGGGAGAAATATCCGTCGATTAAACGACATCGTTTTCAAGTTCGGGACGATCTCCTCAACCGAGACATGGCTGGATGACATTTACCGTGAATGCCAGCAACAGAAATATCCAAATTTGCCAGTGAGGATGTCAGCCATCACATTGTCTGGACAGGCCGAAGAATAAAGACTCTGGCAGCTAAAAGTCAAACTTGATTCCTTGAGTTTGCATTAATGGAGAAGAATTTATTAAGAGACTTGTATTGGAGGGCTGATTTTTGTGGTAGAACCACAAAGCAAATTAAAAAGCCAAATTTAATAGACACCGTGGGAAGCAAAATTGAATAGATAGTCAGAATCGACACGTTGAAGTCAATCATTTAGACACCCCACTCAGACAATTCATTTTGATTATTCGCAAGAACTTGAGATTACTTAAATAATTTCAAGAGACAGAGATAGATTATCAAACTTCAACTTCTGTCTTACAAGTAAATAAAATAAGTATTTATAGTAAAATATGCTAAATCTTAATCCTAAATCATATTTGAACTTAATACATCCAAAGTTCAAAAACAAAATAAAATAAAATGATTGTCCAAGATAAGGTCACAAGTACTTCTAATTTATGATGCATAATAAGCCCTTATGAAATCAGCTTCCCCACTTCATAATGTGATAGTACAACACCACATATATGTGCACCTCCAGTGTTAAAGGAACTATTTGATCTAAAAAGCCTATCCGTCAGCATATATGATCGTGAATAGGATATTAACAATGCTGTACAGAGACTACCCAAATTCTTGAGAGGGAAAAATATAAAATAAACTAGCCTATGGATCAGCAACATGCTTTCAAAGTTGTACAATTCAGCTGGAGTCATCAACCGCGATGGCTTGCTGTGGATATCGACATGCTGCGTTGGCTAAATCATGAGAATGCAACTGAGCTGTGCTGCTGCGGAAAAAAGAAAGGAGAATTGAACAATCAGGAGATGAACACACAACATGGGTGGGGGAAGCGCAAAAAGGGTGGTTGTAACAGATTTAGCATAGTCACATAGTTAAAATTTGCTCCACAGCATAACTCATTCTTCCTAAAAGCATAGTCTTATGCAAGTGATCTCGGATGGCTGCGGATTTTGACACCATGATGCAGAACATTAGATAAGAACAATGTTTTGTAGCAACAACTAATATTGGAGGTTTGGATCTTGGACGTCTCAGTGTCACAAGCAAACCTTCAACCCAATTTAGACAGTTGCACATTCTATAGAAGCCAATCAAACTGATCTAAAAAAAGGTCAAAAAAAATCGAGCCACATGTGCCGCGTACGAAAAAGTTCAGCAAACAGGAAATATATGCCGCAGAAGACACTACATGGACAAGTGCAAGATATCTCACTTAAATTTGGACATCAGACTTTTGACTTCTTCAGTGGCGGCAAATGCAGCATATACAGCCAACTTCTTCACCTGTCAGCAGATCAGATAGCTCAAGAGAAGCAATGGTGCTGAATGATCACTGAGTAGATGACATTTAATCACAAAACTGAAGGTTCAGCAGATGGAAGGAAGACATGATGCATTCTATGGGTTTGACATGTAAAGTGTAGTTAAAAACACGGGCATCACTTTTTTAGCGTATTAAGTTCTGGTCATATGATATAAGTCATCTCCTCCTGTATGACTCAGTCACTCTTCCATAGACATTGAGGTAAGTTTTTAAAAGGAGAACATCAGAAATGGAAACGGTAAGGTGGGAGATGATTGTCGAACAAGCTGATGCCCACCTCTCATTTCGGATCTTTTCTACATAAAATGATAATCAGCAGAGCACATGCTATTAATAATTCTCAAAATTAAAAAATTTGAACGAAAGAGAAATTGTCTCCTATCAAGTGTGAGATCATGGAGAAGGAACAGAGGACCTGCCCTATTTAAAGCAGGGAAAAAGAATCATCCCAACCCTGCCCTTGCTCCCACCCCAGTTCTCCTTTGCAGGCACCCACTCCCATCGCATCAACATTTACCAATTAAATCCAGCAAAACAATGCATGTAAAATGCCAAACACCAAATTGACACTCTTATCAACAGATAACAAATATCTTTTTGCTCCATGTGATGCCGGATTCATGGAAATACAGATGCAGAAAGAAAGAAAAATGTACCTCCAATATATCCTGCTTAGATCTATGAAATGGAGGAAGCAACCGAAATTCGTGTGTCAATCTGATGCATTCTTGAACATTATCGGGGGATACAAAGTCCACAGCAACTTTTGTACAGGACTGACAAAAGAGAGTGGTACATTTAGAAAATTAACAAGTACAATAAAATATTATTAAAGTAAGAGCATGCAGACAGACCAGTAAAATGATACTAATTTAAACTCAACTTATCATGACAAGAAAAATAGAGTAACTAAGCAAGCATTCCATTCAGAACCAGAGCAGAATGTAGAGTGACGATCTTGTTCAGCAATGATTCTCTGGCAGATTAAGTTCTACTGGTTTAAAGCTAAGTACAGATATTCAAGCAAAATTCTACAATCCATGTTTAGTCGTATTTCATGAGATCCACCTGTCTATTTCTCACTTGATGAGGACAACCAGCAGGAATGAAGACAGCCTCACCAAGATGTTGCTCAAATGTCCAAGGTTCAACATCTAATTGGAGTAAGATTTTTGTCAATTTACTGCATGCAAAATCATTTCAAAGACATCATGCTAGGAAAAAATATCTTACTGAACTCCTCCTTCATTTGTTTCTTGTGCTTCTCATCCAAATAAAAAATCTGATCATGAATAGGATGTACAACCTAAAGCAAATGTAAAGGATAATTCAAAATCAGATCTTTCTGATGAAAGAATGTTTCAGTAGCTTAAGTACTCACAGAATCCACTGGAGAATTGTTATAATGGCGAAATTCTTTCTGATGTTTCAGCAAGTATTCAGATATTTTGGGCACATCCTGTCGACGAAAGATGTCCCAAATGGCACCACCATGTGCAATATCAGGTGTGGCTTTTCCCCTTTGAAGCTGATCTTCAGGAATGGAAGATTTGGTTATTGTTTGAGCTGAGAAGCTGTTATCAAGGCTTATCCAATCAGCAGTATTATCCAGCTCAAAACCCTCAGTACATCCATCAATGTTGATGTTCAATTTTGGACTCAGGCAATTTGGCAGATCCAATTCAGCATCGATGTAGTTGGATGTATCAGGATGAGGATCAAAAGTCCTCTCAATGCTTTCAGTTCTCATGTAATTAGTTCTTTCTATATCTTGTCCGTTATTTCCTTCGTTTCCCAAATCCAGAAGCTCAGACAAAGAGCACGCCTCTAAGCTAGCACCCACAAGTAATGTACTTGGTATGTGTTCTTCATGGTCACAAATTTGACGTGCCATTGTCATAACTCCAGTAGATTCTGCACCAGCGTCGCTGGCATGTTTGCTTTCGCAGGGGTAATCTGATTTGCTCTGCAAATTACCTGACACAACCATACCTAGATCAGGCAATGTCTGAGGCAACGGCAGACTCATTTGTTCTTGATCCACTTCTTTTAATTCAATGTGATTTTTCAGTCGCCAGGAGCTGCCAAGGTGGGTGCTCTGTTCATAGGCGTTCTCCAAGGTTTTGCAATCAGCACAGGTTTTTTTACATGCAGCACCCTCTGCACATACCCCTTCACAAAACTTGTTTAAATCTGCCACTTCAGTTCCATTTCTCAACTTATTGATCTTTTTCCTTTGCCACGATGATGTCCTGACCATAGTTGTGTGTGTCAATATGTTCACCTGAAATTGAATCTTCAAATTAGAACATTGGCAACACCTTTCTGAAATATCTATATAGCAGATGAAAATAAATACAACTTTTCAATGGACGATAAAAAT
This sequence comes from Avicennia marina, assembly GCA_019155195.1. Taxonomy (NCBI): domain Eukaryota; kingdom Viridiplantae; phylum Streptophyta; class Magnoliopsida; order Lamiales; family Acanthaceae; genus Avicennia; species Avicennia marina. The sequence goes on from CM032773.1 coordinate 12,221,198, forward strand.
TAAATGATAATCCCATCATGGGATTTGCCAACCTAAAACAAACAGCAAACAGACCATAGTTGAACTAAATGGCTAACAAAACTCTAATGCTATGTTTGATAGGGATTTTGATGAAAAAAGGAAACAAAAATGCTATAAAAAAATAATTTTGGTTGTTCAGTTACTAAGAAAAGTAGTAAGAAAAAGAAACCTTGAAAGAAAATGTGATATTGACAAAAGTCACCTTACTCACAAAAAGGCTATAAAATGAGCAAAAAGCTAATTTGACTCTCTTCTCCTCGCATTTTGTCATCCCTTTCCTCATTATTCTTCTTGAAAAACAAAAAGGTAATAGCAAATATCTTATTTCTTTGATTTTATTTTCCTTTTTAAATATTTTTCTTTCTTCATTAAAATCTTTGAAACAAACAAGATATGGGACTTAGAATTTTTTACTTTTATTTGTCTTTCTACTGGGATTTTCTTTTACTCACTTAACTCTATATATCAATCAAAATAATAATGGCAAGAATTTACAATTTCCAGGTGAAACTAGCGATGTTAACTGAAATCCACTAAGATAAAGTTTATATAAGCTACCCATAACTCTAAAATAAATAAGTTGCACATACAGAAACCATATCAATGCACCTTTCATATAACTCACTCAAGAAATGGTAGCCACAGAAAGCTTCAATGTAAAGGAACAACCTCAGCTAAGCATTTAACAATTAGTTCATGTGCATCACCTCTCACTTTTGACTCACTATATAACTTCAACGAAGAACAACAGAGACAGTTTTAAATTCATGCAGTACATATCCTGAAAGATTTGACAAGATTCCAAGAGAGCATGTTATAGTTTCCTAAAGACCAACCATCAAAATGCTGAGGTCACAAACTGGAATATTCAAAAAGTGAACTAGTATAAATACTGAATAGGACCCAGGATACCAGCATACCGCATCAGAAATATCACAGTGCAGTTTTGCAACTGAATCGCCTTTGCCAAGTTCTTCTGGATATCCATAGGCAATATAGGTTTTAGGTCCCAAATCTGGCTTTAAGGCACCATCAGGAAGCTTTGTAGCAAGATTCAAGAGACCTGATTTAGGATGTGTATAATCACTGAAGGGAAGCATGGCCACGAACTCAGAACCATGCCTTGGTAAGCATTCCTCAAAAGAACTTGTGGGTGGCCAATCCTTTAATTTCAACATCTCAGGCCACCCATTTTGATGCCTACGCCCTTCCAAGTAGCCTTTGAAGAACTGGTCAATATTGATCTCGACCTGTAACAAACAAAACAAAGTATAACCAGAATGCCATTTATCACAAAGAGATGGCAACTGCCAGAATCTTGTGTTTTCCAACATAATCCAGTATCCCACATAATTGACAGAAGAACATAATGCCAGTATGTTATTTAGAGGATTCTGTTCATCCTTAATTAAAACTTAATGCTTCACAGTTATTATGATGTGCATAATCAAATGCAATATCATATCCATCAGAGAAGAAAGCAGCAACAGCATGAGCATGGGAAGTGGCCTATCATCAAGATGTAAAATGCATTATCAACCAACAAACCATGTGGGGTGTGTTTAATTCATTATTAGGGAGGATAAGAAAATTTTGGAGACCTGAATAGATGGAAAATTTATGTTTGGTATTAAGATTTGAGTGTGTAAGAAAATTATCCTTGTATATATTTAACATACAATAATGATAATTGGACGATGTGATAGTATATAAGTTTATACCACATAAAAAATTGAATGTGAGGAGAAAACTTATTGGAATAAGTGTTAATTTGATTGTAAATATGTATAATGATTAAAAAATAATTAGTTAACTATAAAAAGTAAGAGAGAGAAAATTTTGAATTTGACTTTAAATAAAATTTGTATGGTAAAATGCTTGATTTGTAAAATTTTTAAGTTGTGGTGAATAGGGAATAATAAGGACCCAAACAAAGCTGTGGTTTTTTCAAGTCAAAAAGATTTCAGCACTTGATTAATGGCTAGATGACTGAGATTCATGAAGCAGCAATAAATATACACCAATACAATTTTTAAAATTTGTATTTATTCCGCAAACCATAAAATTTTCCTAGAAGATAAATGAAGACTTATAACCACGTCTCTGGCTTCTAATTTTAAATTAGAAATGACTGTATTCAATATGTTGTTGATAATTATGATTTTTTTGGAAACTACTTCAATAGCATATGTAAGGAATGTAAGTGGCAACACCTGAACTTGACAAAAAGGAACACATGCCATGACAAGCAAAGCTAGGATGCTTTTAATTATAGCAACCAAACAAGCTAAACAAATACCTCACACCAATCCAAGCAATCTATAGCCTTTACACACAAAGTATCTTGTTTCAATTTTTTGCTTGCATTCCTGAAAGCCCTCAACATAACTGTGGGATCCCAACTAAGACCTGAAGCCATCGCAAGGGTGTCTCTAACAATAACAGGTTCACCTCTCCTCCAGTGCATTTGAAAATGTTCAAACCCTGCATCCCCAAGATTAACAGCATTAGGACAGTACAAGAAGTTGTCTTGGCTGCCTTCCCTGCATGCTGCTTGTCGTACTTCAGAACAACCACCTTGGGCAGAAGAAGTAGCAATGCAGAATGAACATTTTTCAGAAAAATCTGTAGCTGGTAATTGGTAATTGGAAGTAAAATCCTCTACATTCTTAATTAATTGCTCCAACCAATTAGCAGCAAAAATGCGTCTCAGTACCAAATTCTCATTTCCACAGCCACCATGCTCTTTTGGAGGACATGGTATACTTCCATCGTTCTTAGCTTCCCATTTGACTACAAGCCCATCTGTTGAAGCAACATCCATGTTCTTATCATTTGAAGAATTGCTTCCCTCTAGACTTGTTTCGATGGACCAGGGAAAAGTTTTTGCCTCCATACCTCCTGGTTGAAGACTTTTTCTAAGTTCTAAACAGCAATCGAGACACAGATCATAAGAACAAGCAACGTTGGGGCAGCTTCTATGAAAATTGGTGATGGATGTCTTGCAGTTATCACTGTTGAATAAGCAGCATTACAATGTTAATATTCTGTAGAAAGGATTAATAGCATCCATCACTTCAAGAAATTTCTGCCAAATATCAAGTCTAGTGCTTTAGAAAAAAGAACAAACAAAATTTCATCAAGGGTATCAAGGTGACAAAAATTAATGCTAAATATAGAAAAGACAGCTACCGGGAAAACAAATTTTGCGTTTAATGAAAATATATGCAGCAAAATACACAAAATTAACATAAGAGTCTTGGGTGAGTAAGAATCCAAAACTGCACAAAATATTGAGAAAATCAACTAATCCTCCCTCCTCAACAAAGAATTAAGTTACATACATAGAATTGAACTTTGAAATAATCCAGTACTTTAGTGTCGTCCTTAGGTGCACTGCCGGCGTCAATTAGCTGAGATGTGTCAAAAATTCAGTGAAAAGGGTTTTAGAGATGTAAAATGTTGCTTGTTATAATTTCACCACAACGGTGTCAAAAAGTCGTTCTCATCAATTACTAGTCACCCTCAACTTAACCAAAATAAAATTTGAGTTTAAATCTATTGGTTAAATCTAGACTACATAAACTTACATTATATAGTTGTGCCACCCATTTAAGAGCAAAACAATTTATCTGGAAGAACGTACCAGTACACACGATCATCTTCTTCAAAAACTGCTACATGCACATCTTCTTCATTCATTTGAACACCTTAAAATCAAAGACTTATCAATGAGTATGAAAATTCAAAGAAGAAGAGGAACAAACTCCAGGTCAGTATTCAGTACCACGTATGATGATTTCAAATTCTAGCTCAGTCCTCTGTTCTAGCTGCATGTGTTTGAGGACAGGCAGAATGTTGAGTAGCAGATACAAAGATCTTTGCAGTCTGATATTCTCATCAGCTTGTTTTTCGTTGCCCTAAAAGAACCAAATTACAACAAGATGTATAAACCGCACTGCTGATAAGAGCACAATAATTAGTAAAAAACTAAGATTATAAACCTTAATGGGTACATCTACTTGAAGGCAAGCTTTGCAGTTGCAATTTCCATGGCAAAATGGGCACATTTGCTCAACTTCTTCTTTTGTTCCCTTTGGATACCTATGTTTTCACAAGGTTTCTAACCTTAGGAAACATTTTCACAATTAATGCAACAATGATAAGCATTTAACAAAGTACATTACTATGAATATGTCAAAAAGCTTCAGTAAAAGGTTTGATACGTGCAATATGAGGAGTTCTCAACAAGGAGATTTTTCTGAATCAATGATCATTCATGAAACAATATGCATTACTATGCAGGTGCAGATCTGGAGATTGAGTACTTATCAGATAATTTTATGAAAGTGAAGTAACTAGCATCTTTGTTACCACTTTGCAATGCACTCATAGCAATATCGTTTCCTATTGCAATTTGAGCAGATGGCAACACCAACGTTATCACTCTTCAAGCATTGGTGACACATCAACCTCCGTTGCTCCTGTTGTACAGTACCATTCTGACAAGATACCATATAAAAAAGTTTCAACATGGACCCAAGAGAAGATAATACAACATCCCAGAAGCTGAATATAACAGACAACACATATGCAAGACATACCCTTAGTCTACATTTCTTGATGTTACATCTCCACACTAGAAAACAAAGTGTCAATATAGACACTACATCAGTTATTCCACAAACTTACGTCGCTGATCGTTAGATTCATTCTATGAATAAAATTCTGGACCCCATTGTCAATTTGACTTCCATAGAATTAAATCACTGATTAATGAGAACCAGAATGAGGTCTGTTGATGTCAAAGCTCATCCTCAAAGAGGTCTTTATCTTGCGTCCTTTTTACTCATAAAATCTCAACCATGGCCACTAAAAGTTAGCTAGCAAAAGACATATAAGATCTAAATGGCCATTTTCAGCTAATTAAAAGATATATCTGCACTGATCAGAATTCTTGAGACACTCTTGCACAAAACAACAAAAAGAAAAAAAGAAAAAGACAGAAAACCCTAGAAATGTGGTTGGTTGTCTTTTAATGGTAGTGAGAGATACATGCGTATCAGTGTTATTTATATAACTTCCATAATCTGCTCTGAACAAATATCTCGATAGTTGCTAACTGCCACTAAAATGATTTTTTGTTCCATATCTCTTGATCAGCATACTTGTCTTTGTTGTTACAAAATATAAGTATCAAAGTAATCAAATAGGACTCAGTTACGTGGAGAAAAACACTCACCAACGTTCCCGAGACTGATGACTTCCTCATTTTCACATCAAACTTAGGTATTCTCTCTCCCATGCCAGCAGATGCATAGAATTCATCTATGTTTTTATTATTTGAACCCTTCGGCCTTCCAGTCCAGCGAACCATCTGCACAGGAGAGGCACTTCTGAAAGCATTACCGTCATCTTCTATACCATCACTCATTTCAGATTCATATATTATTTTCTTCTTATTCTTGGAACCCTTTGGCCTTCCAAACCGGCGAACAATCTGCATAGGACCAGCGCTTTTGACGGCACTACAAGAAACATCACCTTCTAAGTCATCAGTCTTTTCAGTCTCATTTACTGCTTCTTTCTTATTCACCGTACCCTTTGGCTTTCCAGTCCACGGAACCATCTCCATAGAAGCAGCAGTTCTGCCAACGTCCCCCCAAGAAACATAACCAACTATGCCATCACTTTTTGCAGTCTCAATTCCCGTTTTCTTCTTATTCTTGGAACCCTTTGGCCTCCCAACCCGGCGAACAATCTGCACAGGACTGGCATTTTTGGCACCATTACTACAAGATACATCACCTTCTACACCATCACCTTTTTCAGTTTCATTTACTGGTTTCTCCTTATTCGCCATATCCTGCAGCATTCCAATCCAGGGAACCATCCGTATATAAGCAGCAGTTTTGCCAACATTGCCCCAAGAAACATCACCATCACCTTTTTCAGGCTCAATCGCAATTTTCTTCTTATTCATGGAGCCTGTGGGCCTTCCAACCCGGCGAACCACAGGAGTACCAGTAAAATTATTCTTTTCAGTCTCAATTATTGTTTTCCTCTTATTTTTTGAACCCTTCGGCCTTCCCCTTCCCCTCTTACGGCTCACCATCTGCACAGGACCAGCAATTATGCCAGCACCAACATTGACACTAGAAACACCACCTTCTGCAACATCATCGTTTTCAGCAACTGTTTGTTTCTTATTCTTGGAACCCTTTGGCCTTCCTCTCCGGCGACGCACAGGAGCAGCAGTATAATTATTCTTTTCAGCCTCATTTACTATTTTCTTCTTATTTTTCGAACCTTTTGGCCTTCCAACTCGGCAAACCACAGCAGCAGCAATAGCATTGTTCTTCTCAGCCTCATTTACTATTTTCTTCTTATTTTTCGAACCCTTTGGCCTTCCAACTTTGCGAGCCACCTTCACAGGACCAGCAATTATGCCAGCATTGCCACAAGAAACACCACCTTCTATAGCGTCACCTTTTTCAGTCTCATTTACTGTTACTTTCACACCAACATCTCCATTTCCATTACCATTAATTGCTGAAATTTCATTACTTTTCTTGGAGACCTCTAGCTGCCCAAAACTATAGACCTGCTGCAAAACCATACCTCCACTACCAAAACCGCTGCACCACTCGGCTATTCTCCCGCCTTGATTTCCATCCTCATTCAAAACACCTTGATAACCTTGAAATTTATCACCATTTCCCGCAGACTGCACCATCCCAACTGTACCAAACACTTGTACCCCTTCACCAAGTCCAACTACCATCCCTCTATTCTCATTTTTCCTCCCCAAAACATCCCCACCATCTTGACCCTCAACCTGCATTGTCTGACCTCCATACCCAAAACCGATTTTCTTCCTATTCTTCGAACCCTTCGGCCTCCCCCTCTTACGGCTCCTAGTTCCTTCACCAGTTACCTCAAGAGCCTTAACTTTCTCCTTATTCACCGAACCCTTTGGCCTGCCTCTGCCTCTCTTCTTCACACCACTCCCTACACTTCCATCTTCCCCAAAAACCGCCCCTACTCGAATTCCGTTGCCATCAAAAACCCTCCCTTTCCCCTCCTCACCACGCTTCCGCTTCCTCGCCCCATCATTTACACCAGAATTCCCACCACCAATTTCACCACTTCCCCCTTTCTGCAACTTCGTCTTTTCTCCATATCTCTGAACCGACAAATAGTGCTTCTCACACAGTGTCTCTCCGCTCATAGCCATTAAATTGCATCTCCACATTCCCCCAGCACTAATTTTCTGGCATCTCAACCCCTCATCACCGCCACCGCCACCGCTAGCCGTCACTTCCATAATGCTCCAATGCTTAGGCGAACGCCTTAGCCCCAAAAAATACCCTTTTCACCCAAATACCCAAATATGAGAAGTGATTAATTCAGCACACAGGTCTACACATATAATCGGGGCAAAATTAAATGCATCGCACTACTAATTGACAACAATGCAGTTGCTGCCTTATGGAAAATAGCATTGTCCTGTAGACTGTACTCGTATTGGAGGAACCTACGCTGCAATGTGGAGACTATGTATATCTTTCCGGTCGTGTCCGCACACAGGAAAACGATTTTGTCTGGTTTATGGGTTATGGACTGAAAGCCGCCCGGTTTTTCGACGGTAGACGGATAAAGTGACAAATGCGAGTCTAGTTAGAACTGTAGGCAACTGGAAATTCTTAGACTGGAGAGAGAGAGAGAGAGAGAGAGCAGAGAGCAGATGTGAAAACAGCGTTGACAACCTTCAGTCTTTGTTTGTCAGAGGGGACCCAATCAGAATGGAATCATTCGATATTTCGACACGAATTGCTTTGACACAATTTTGAACTACAAAATCTGAAATAAAATTAAGTAAATCCAAATTGGTATTTTGGTGGATGATTCTGTTGTTAATGAAAATAGTAAAATTTTGGTTTATTTTTGTAAATTTGTGCCTTCATATATAACATATTAATGATTAGATTGTGCCGTGATATAGATGGATGGATGATCATTAGTATTTTGTAGTATAAATATGTGCAAATACGGTTAAATATAGAAGTATTAATTTGATTGTAAAAAAATTTAATAATTAAATTTTAAATATTTATGTATACATATTTTTGTACGTGTTGATAATTTTAATTTTAATTTTAATTTGAATTGTACCAAAATTTTTATTAGATAATATATTTGAATTAGGTAAAATTTAATAGAATTAAAACGTATTAAAATTGTGAACAAGAGTACACAAATTATTCAACTCAAATTTGATTAAATTAAAAAATATTTTTTAATCTAATTGATTTCAAATTTAAATTTTAATAATTTTCAATTTCACTTAAGTTCTATATTGAGTTAGAGTTCTACAAAATTGATGCAATTAAAATTCAAATAATTATTGAGCTTGACCATTTAATCCTCCTGAACCAAAGAGAGCCCTAGGACTTTCTTTCAAATACGTTTAATGTTGTCTCTGCATTAAACCTAAAATGACTGGGGAAAAAGGGAAACTTGGTAAATTATCAGAACTACTCACTGAAACGTGCAAATTTCATTATAAAGAATATTTTTAAAAGTTAATTATTCAAATAGCAGAGCAAAGAGGTTCCATGGTCTAGTGGTCAGGACATTGGACTCTGAATCCAGTAACCCGAGTTCAAATCCCGATGGAACCTGTGACGTTCAAAAGTTTTTCGCTAATCAACGTTTATCTATTTGTTCCCCGAGTCATAAATTTATTTCAAACTTCAAGCCCATTATTACCTCTGAAGGGGCCAAACATTTGATCATTAAAAAAAAAATGCAAACATTTGACAGCTCCAAACCCGTCCAGGTATTATATATAGTACATCTCCCCTTCAAGCAGAACTCAACGTTAAAGCCAGAAAGATCTGAAATTGGCAACAAGAGAGAATCTTTCTATAAAGTTTATCAAAGAGCAATCCCATCACAACACCATGTCGGCGGAAACTTTATAAAACCAAACAAAAGGCTTCTTACAAGGGTGCTTACAGCTAACATTTCCTACACCGACAAACCCGGTTTTTTGAATCCCTATGGCTATAATTTTCTGCCACATGGAAAAAAACAATCACACTTCCCTAGCATAAAAATTAAAATATGTTCATGTTGAATCCTAGAGCGCATCCATGCACATGTGGTTGCAAACAATGGAAGCTGAGTCTACTTGTGGAAGTTTCTTCAGTTTCCAGCCTCCATGAAATCACCTGGGCGTAGATACACGTCCCACCTGACACGGAAGATATAACATGAGGGGAATCACATTTTGGCCTTTATTTACCAGAAAAAATTCAAATACAAAAAGAAGAAAATAACAAACATACTTTTTCAAGATCTACAAATGTCCAACTCAACATTAAAAATACACAGACAATCTTTCAGTTGTATAACAATGTTAAATTTGTTAGGATGCCTCTCTACCAAAACAATTATTTGGAGCAACCGTCACCACCTTTCTTAAACAAGCAAGAATGAAGCCCCATCGTAATCCATGTGAGACTTGAGGTACTGCAGTAGGTCATCAAGTACCACCAAATGCCACATGCTAGGAGAATTGGGTAGCGACATGTATGTGCTTTTGCATACAGTAACCAGGTTATTAAATGCATAGTAAATAAGCAAATCAAATTTGGACATATGGTTTTGCTTAGCAGCTTAACATCAGAGAGGAGATTACAAGAAAATCAAGCACATAAGTGAGGTATAACCTGAGCCGCGTGTGATGAACTTTTAGCAAGAAACTGGACAAATTCTTGCTTCTTTGTTTCATAGTTGAACCTTGCACGATCCAATAGTGTCTGCTCTCTCTGCAGATCTTCCCACATTCGATCCTTCTTCCATTTTGTCTCCTTCAGTCGATTTTCAATCTCAAAATAGCTTGCAGGGAGGTTGGACCTTTTGGACTCACAGGGGAACTTCACATCTACATCTTCCCTGAAATTATAGAAATTCAATTGTAAATAAGATGCACCAGAGAAAAAGAAAATAATGAATGTTGCATTATCAATATTGTCAAAAATTGGAAGAATTAAGCCATGTATTATGAAGATCCATCTCAATTTAGTAGGGGATTAAGATTAAGTATCACAAAAAAATACCAAAAAAAATTCTAATTTGACATAATTCTAATTTTATTTTTATAGGGAAGAGAAAATAGATAAACCTACAAACTGAAAAATAAGATATACGAAAATATCATAATCAAATATTACCCCTAACAAATATGTAATAAAACATGTAATAGATAGATAAAATATAAGCTCCATAAAATCAGAAGTTGGAAGCTTTAAAGCAGCTTTTGTTCGAAAGACAAGATGTCAAAGATGCATATATTGAGACTAATGCAGTCTTCTAAATGGCAATTGCCAATTTGTAAATTCTGGCCGAGTTTCTCACCGATGATGACCCAAGTAGAAAAACCCAGGACTTCTTATAATTCCTCCATCTAGAGATATGGCTCCATTTGTTATGCAAGAGAGAGCGCTTAGCATGTCTTCCCTTGATCTGTATACTTGCACATTTGAGAAGAGGTTATAGAATAGTGTCTCTCTTAGACTGTACCCAGTTTTTGAGTTATAATACAAGTTAGCGTTGTCAATGGTGACCATATTTATAGCAAAACCAAGATAGCCAGGAGGAGTTTCTCCACTTTTTAATCTTGGCTTCAGAAGATCAAGCCTCCGTTGAGGGTCATCAGCTACAGTCTCACCAGCATATGGTCTAAAACAGAAACCCGCAACAGAAAAATAAAACAAGTTCGTAAGAGGAAGCTAATTGATTAAACAGTAGACAATGTCCTCAAACACAGGAAAACGCACCTTAGCTTTTCAAGACAAATAACAAGAAATCGCTCATCCAGATGCCTCCCAAAAGATGATGCAAAAGCATGAATGCCGAAACCTTTATTCATTAAACCATCTTTGCTGTATGCTTCAAGGGCTTTGACACCTTCATAAGTCTTGCAGACCACTGCTAACATGGTATCTAGGCCCAAATACTCTGAAAGAAGCCTAAGTCACAAAAGGGTCAACCACAAAGGGTTATTCATTTGCAGAGAATGGAAAATTAAATTCTGGATGGTCTCCAGAAACTTTTCTATGGTATTTCATAGATAGGAAGATAAAAAAATAAAAAATAAATAAATAAATAAATAAATAAATAAAACATAGACACACACCACAACAATTTACATACTATATTCCAAAGAAGCTTGTGCAAGCAAGTCCAAGAAGTACATCTCAAGAAAAATACATTATGACATATGAGAGAACACATTGGGCAGTATAAGGCCAATTTGAAGATATGTATTGTAGCCCAGGCATACATGAAAACAATGGCCGCATCATATTTACCAGGAGAATAAACAAAAAGCAGACAAATTAGACCAACCTGCTAAGGTTAGCATTATCAACTTTTCCTAGGGTGGCAACAACACCAAGCACATCTTCCATCAGTAGATGATCAGAAACCTGGGCTTCAGGGTTACTTTTCACTCTATACAAAAGGGCGGCAGCAGACTTCTCATACTTCAGAATACGTTGAATTGTTTCCTCCTCACTCTCCGCATATGCAGAGTTTTCATTTTCCCCTTCGGAAAAACTTGCTGTATGATACTTCCCAATAGAAACTAGAAGAATGAAAGAAGATGAAAAACCATACAAATAAAATCACTTGCCATATAATTGGAACAGGAACAAATGATGCAACTATCACATATCTGCAGCATAAAAATTTCAAGAGATATCTAATAGATGACATATATATCTGTGAAATATGTAATAATTTTGTTCATGTAGGCAATGAAGCACCAAGGATTTCGTAAAAATTCTTCTAGATCTTAATGTTAAGATTTTCTGGAGAGACTGAGTGGAATTTGGTATTGCAGGCACCTTGCATATCAAGGATTGAGTCATCAAGTTTGTTCCCCTGAGCCTTCAAGTATTTGACATTGTCCTCATGATGCTTAATTTTCTCACCCAGTTCCTTGAGATCATCTTGAAGTTTCTGCAGTAGTTTCATAAGCTCATGTCATTATCTTCCGGGAACTATCCTATAAGAAAGTTCAAAAAAACAGAAACAGATACTATTTTCAAAATGAAATCCAACATTGCAACCAACATCAAACACAAATTGATACCCATGATCACAGAAAATTCATCTCAAAGGAGTTGAGAAAGAGCCAAGAAAATTAGTGACAAACCCGAGACTGTTTTACAATTGAATCAACTTGCTGATCATACATTCCATTTTGTATGTCCTCCCTTGTAAAGGGAGTATTCTGTCCAACATGTTTATGCACTGATGGGTCAGAGATGACCAACGCCCTTGATTTGATCGATAACTGCCATTGTAGCAACAATGCCCAACCTTAAATAGAATAGTAGGCAAACAAACACAAAACCACAATAAACTTATTTATATCAGGAACATTCACACAAAATTTTCTTTGTGCAGATAATTTAACAAATGAAGAAAATGAAACTTAAAGCAACATATCTTCAAGATTTTTTAGTTTTCATTTTTTGAAAAATAGACTGCATACAAAAGGGGGAAAACGAGCAGTTACATTATTCCAATCCTATGTATAAAAACAATAGGGACCAACAAAATCAAAAAGGTAAATAAGCTTGGAGTGAACCCCTAAACATCAACAAATAACTAAATTGCAGCAAGCTTCACTGGATATTCAAATTACACGCATAAAAAGACTGCTAAACAAGAAACAACTGTACTTAATCAAGCTAGATAAAGGCAGCCTTGCACTTCCCACCATGAGAAATTGGGAACTGATACATTCATTAGTATAAGCTTTAACATATAGGAAACCACAACAGGTGCTGAATTTTAGGGTCAAAAAGAAGAAACCTACATTTGCCTTGGGGGTAAGTTATCAAATTTCTAAATCTCTAGCATTGAAAAGCTCGTGCTGGTGTCCATTTCAAGAAAACGCTTTTAGAAACCAAAATAGAAAAAACGTGGCCTAAGCGATTGAAAAAAAAAAAACCAAAAGAAGTCATCGAAATGGTTCTTTGGAGTATCACATAGAGATGTTGCAAAGAATTCAAACAAAATCTTCAATATTAGAAGGAGAGAGAAAGAGAGAGCGTGAAAGGAGAGAGAGAAATTATAATTTCACTTTATTCATATCCACATTCTCAAAAATTCATAAGACCATCGCAAATTACAGCCCGCATCAAACACAAACAACGGCATATGTACCTTCTAGTGTTCATTAAACTTTCCAATACCGAAAATAACTACGATCCCCAAATCATGGGTAAAATAAACCAAAAATTAGACAACAATTATGTGAGATTCGGAAAAAAATACAAACAAACAGACCGAGTTTGGTGATTCATTGTCTACAGACATCGGCTGATGGTCGCCTCCGCCTAACATCGTCAGCCGTCGGCGGTGGCGCTGCTAAGAGACTGAGAGTTGGGACCCAGAGGGAGAAGTACTGCTATGCGGGGTTTTGAAAATGCATCTTTGGTTACGATTGTTGTAATTTTAAGGGCTTGTATGTAAATTTCAGGGGTTGAAAATTTACTAAAATATAAAAAAGTGGTATTTTGACATTGGCATGATTTGAAAAATTGACGAGGGCAGGTAATATTTTTATTAAGGGGGTGTTTGACAAAATTTATTTTACATAGTATGTAAGATAATATAATTTATAAGATTATACAACTCATAAAATATTTTTAAAATTTATAAATTTATATATTTTATTTTTAAAATAAATTAATAAAATATTTAAATAAATATATTTTACAAAATTTTATAAAAATTAATAATTATAGTTAATTATAATTTTTTGATGTAACAATAATAAAAATAAATTAAATGTTATTAATATAATATATTTTAAAATATTTATACAATTTTTTAGTATATATATAGAGAAATAACTTATAAGATATTTAAACATAAATTTAAAAAATAAATTTATTTTTAAAGAATTTTTATGTTCATAATATCTTATATTTTAAATTTATAAATTCTTTTAAAAAACACTAAATACTTCAAAAAAAACTCTTAAATATTTTATAAGATATTTAAAAAAACTTATAACTATGCCCAAACACACTCCATATATTATATAAATGTAAAAAAATATATAAAAATAAAATTTTAAAATAATGATTTTAGTGTACTTTCTGAAAGAAAATGTGCAAAATATAAATGAAGAAACAAATAAATAACTTTAAATATAAATAACACAGATAAAAATTTAAAATATATACTCACTATATTAATAAGTTAATAAAACTTTTCTATTGCATAATATTAAATTATACAATTACTTTTATTTAATTTTTACCTTTTCTTTTAATTTAGTGACTTGATTGTGTATTCTCTTAAATTTATTCTTCTTTTCAAAATCTTTTGATGTCATTATTTATTTTTATTTTAAATATAAATATTTTTTATACATCTAAATTGTTTATAAACAATAATATTATCTAAATTGTTTATAAACAATATTCTGTATAAACATTATCTTTTGTTTATACAGAGTATTGTTTTGCTTATATTTTTCTCACAAAATTTTCTCTTTTTCAATATTTTTTGGTCTTTTTTATTTTTTATTGTGAATATAAATATTGTTTATACTTCTAATTTTTAAACAATTTTAATTATATTATTCAAAACATAATAATTTTATTATTTATAAATAGTTCACACTGCATGAGTGTAGAATTTTTACTAACATATTAGAAGAGTTTATGACTAATTTAAGTACACGTTGTAAAATTTTTAATATTATCCACTATTTTTTATACCATGCTTATGCTATAGTATTATTAAAATAAGACTTTTTTGGTACAAAAAGTAAAATTATATAATTCTCTTTATTTTACTTTTTTACTATTATTTTTTCTCCTTTTTTAAAACTTCTTATCTTTTATACATATTCTCTCTCAAATTTTGTTTCTTTTCAAATTCTTTTTGACCATTCCTTAAATTTTTATCTTGAATATATTGCACCATTAATTTTATAAAATTGTATTTTTATTGTTTAAAACGTGGTCATCTGATAATTTATATATATAATTTTACTACTATATATAAATAACGCATTATGTGTTAATAATTATGTCACACTTTTCGGCGGATTTAGTATGCAATAATAGAGTGATACAAGAATCGAATAAATTAAAAAATGTAATAAAAATAAAAAAGGAATAAGATATTGTAAGATGTCGCCTGTTTGGCGGGCACAATAACTTAAAAGTGAATTGAATTACTTATTTTTAATTGTATTTGAAATAAAAATAAACATTAAAAATCTGGCAAAAATATTTAGCCAATCAAAATTAATGTTATTTTTTAAAAATTCATATCCTCGTAGTTTAAAATCTAATTTTTACTAATAATAAACATATTCTGACATAAAAAGGATATGCTAAATATATAATATTACTAATAAAATATATAATATATTTTATTTTCTATAATATATTTTCAATTATTTTTCATGGATTTCACATTCCTAACATGGGCCAACTCAAACCTAAGCTGGGTTGTAATATGGGCAGATCAATTGTAGGAATAATGCAGAATTGTGACATATGAGCTCAACTCAAATATCCCAGGCAGGAATTGTGTGCCAACATCAATACAATTATTCTTCTGGTGGGGTCAAGACTTTGGCTATATTTTTTTTCATTTTTTGGCACCACAAAGTACATATTACAACTATTATATTTTTTATATTCCATCTCCATATTTTTTATTTATATACATTAAAAAAATAAAAGCACACCTAAAAATTATTTCCTTAAAATAAAAAAAAACATGGCCTTCGATTTTTTTGGGTCCTATAATTAAAGTTCTACATATTTGATCATTTATATTTTAAATGTTTAACTACAATAGTATATTAACTTACAGCCAGACATTTAATTATGTACATGTTTGACATGGGACTAATTTAGTTTTATAATATGTAAATATTACAAATTCTATTTTAAAACTTGTTGATTATTGCTTGATCTTGTTAAAAATAATCACTATATCATTCACATATCTTGAAACAAAATACAAAATATTTTATTAAAAGAATAAACGTTTTAGGTGTCAAAAATAAAACATTCAATATAAATTCACACACAACTAAATTGAACTTTTAAAATATAAAATATTAAATGCTTTACACAAACATAGAGAAAATTTGTATTGTTGTAGGGTATGTGACGGCAATTAACAATCATCACCATCTTCTTCTTCTTCTTCTTTTAATCACAAAATCCCCAATATTGTGTCAGTGCATAGACAACAATTCATCAACCAACCTAAATCAAATTCAAAACCAGTGTCCCAAAAAGGTGGAGGAACAAATGAACCACTAATTTTGACCTTATCCCCCTCAAAATTGACGTTTCACTCTCTCATTTCATCAATTTTCCCTTTCAGTGCAGGCAAAAGAAAGCAATGTAACACACACCCTTCATTGATTCTTCACTTAGCAATTAAAACCCTCATGATCAGCATTTAGAGGTTGGATCTGCAAATGATATTGGTGGTGAAAATGAAACTTCACAGCTCAGCAAACTTAAATTGGAATTCATGTCAATGCCTTCAAATTTAATCCCACACCCAACTTGCTACAACACTTTCATCTGTTTCTGGGGTTTCTGTTGTCACTAAGCGAAACAATTTGACTTGTCCTCGTGAAAAGAATTATTAGCTAAATATTAATCAAACAATAAATGTATGATGACTTTATGCATAATGACAGGCTTGTATGGTTGTTTGGTGATGGTGTAGCCCCCACAATAATTGCTATAAAAATAAAAAATAAAAAAACCGTTTTGTCATGTTAATAATTTTATTTCTCAAACCTACTATATATAACCCGTGAACCGTCTAATTATTTTGACTTTGGTAGCACTTACATGTTCGGGAATTATTACACATTCCATGGCCTGCTTATTTAACTACAAATGATAGTACGTTAGTTATTTAATTCCAATCTTTCTTGTTGGGGATTATTAGAGTTAATTAACATTTTATGGATACAGATATATATATGTGTGTGTGTGTGTGTGTGTGTGTGTGCATTCATGGAGAGGAATAATTTACTGATTTAGAATACGTTCTTTGTTTAGTTTGTGTTTTTGGGAATCTCTTTTATGTTAAATGGGTAATATTTAACAAAGATTAAAGATGCATTAATCGTAAAATTAGGTACTAATGTCTTCTTTTTAGGTGGCATATACCTATTTTTACATCATGACTAGTGGTGATATGTCAGCTAATGCTCATACCAACTCCAAGAATGGAATAAGGCAATCCGCGTTCGTTTTTTTGCTTCGGTTAGAATGGGCCTTTGCCGTGTTAACTTATTTTATTGTAGTATATTAAAAAAATGAGTATATGGATAGTTTTAATAGAATTTGATTGAATTACAATAAATTGTATATGTTTTTATATATTTTTTAATTGTGATGCATCATTTTGTATGTAGCGTTATCTAGAACTTGAAAATATCCCCTAAACTACGTAAAAAGATGAATGTAATCAAAATTATCTTTTAACTGCAAAGAATTATATATCAATATTGTAAGTCTAATTTTCTTCTAAATATTCAAAATGTTGTTATTAAATCCCACCAAGATGCAATCACAACCTAATTCTCCACCACAGTATTATATCCTAAATGATTCCAACCCTTTTTCCCAGTATTATTTTCAAGTTTGAATGATCCCATTAACAAAAATTTAACATAAATTTTTAGTAAAAAATAATTCGTATCTCCTCTTTTTTTCTTGGAAAATTATAAATGGTGTACAAGAATTCTGTATTTAGGTGTCTTCTATTTGACATGTGTTTTTTAATGTTTTAGCCTTAAAAATTATGTAAAAGTAAAAGAAAAAAGAGATAAAAAAAAAAGAAGTAATGATTGAATATGTATTTTTAAGCAGTAGATAATCATAAAACAAACGTAACCACACATTTCATTTAATTAATTTTGTGTTTTATATGTATTGTAGAGTGATAGATTATCACTTATCAGAATGTTGGTACGCACAAGTCTGACTTCAATCTTAAAACTTTGGTTCAACTTATTTATTAGTCTGCAGCCCAATCAATTTAAAAGTATCATATATAAACAATAATTAATTGGATGTGGGGCGAAATTTAACCAAATTAAAGAGAACATCTATAGGTTTGCATGTAAGCGTGTATATTCGCGTGTCTAATATTATATTTAACCTAAAACATTATAGTTATTGATACGAGTTATGTATTCGTTTACGTATAAGTCTAGCAATATTATCTTTCTAACTCCCACTTGATCCAACAACAAAAATAGTAGTTGATTTTTTATTTTATATATATATATATATATATATATAAACGTAATTGTGTGTAAGATTTAGATAATAATTTGATTTGAAATAGCGATAATTATCATGCTTAGAAGAAATTTAAAAAAATTCCAAAGTGTCACACGCTCGCTTTGTGTTTTCTTGTGAGAATTCGAATGGGCTACGTTTGTTTCTTTGTTACACATTATTCATTATTATTTAAAACTCTTACAAATTAAATATTTTACAATACAAATTTTATTCAAATTAAAATTAAAATTTATCTCTGTTACATTTTATAACTAACTAATAATTTTTTCATTAATTCAAATTCAAATTTAAATTTTTTCTCTATCACGTCTTATAACTAACTAATAATTTTTTCATTATTATAAATATTTACAATTAAATCAATACATATCTCAATAATTTTCTTAATTACATTCATTTTCATTTTATTATTATCTTGTAGACCTATATATCATCACATAATCCCATAATTATTACATATTATATAGATACGCATAAATAAATTTTCCACGCACCCTAATCTTGTGAATCAAACCTAACTTTCATCACGTTCAAGTCAACCAAAATTTCCTCCCCCATCTTAATTAGCTAACAAACATAGCCTTAGCGAAAAGCCAAATCAAAACGTATATGCAGCCATCGTCTATATCGACATGGACAAAGCCATTGGCAGACCCCATAGCCATGAACTGTACCAAGAAGAACAAGAAGCACAGCTTCCCGTGAGAACGCTTAAATACGAACGGCGAATGCGCCGTCCAGCAGCAGTTACTCCTCCCACCATCCCAGCCTACCCTCTTCTCTCACCGCCGCCGCCCCCCCCCCCCCTCTCTGAACGTATGCATACATACACATACACATAGAACTGTCTATATCAAGAAATGGGAACTTTAGAGAGACCAACGCCTCAACAACAATAGCCAGCTTCTGTGTCAGGTTCCTGTGATGATCACGATCACCCTGCAATCAGTTCACGGGTTAATTAGGGTAATGCGTACAATACGGGTTGAAGAATTCAAAGATGTGTGCTGTTTAAATGTGTGATCATGCAACAATTCTGCCATACGATCTGTGATTTTGATTGCTGTTGCCTTCTTTTTTCATATGAAAGGCGATTATTCTTGTCCGGAAATGGGGAAGAAAGGCCATGGCAGCGGCGGCGGCTGGTTTTCTTCGGTGAAGAAGGCTTTTAAGCAGTCTCCCAGTAAGGACTTGCACTTGCAGCCGGAAAAGAAGGTTAGTTGGTTCATTCACGTGTTATGTACTTGAAATCTTACAAACTGCAATAACTGGTAAAGTTACATTAGCAGTAAGAATGTCTGACTAAGCTAATCTGGGATTATCATGTGCCGGCTTCATAACTGTGCGACCCTTCGATCTTGTGGCATTTAGTTGCTGAAATTTTGTTTTGGATGATAAATTAGGCCTTAGGGATCTGAATCTTGGGGATAATGTGATCTTTAGTCTTTACTATCCAATTGGGTCATTTGATCACAATGATGCACACCATGATTTAATGCCTCAGAAGGAAAGTGCAGAGAAATGGCAGTATGAAGCGCCGGAAGTCGTGTCCCTGGAGCATTTTCCTGCGGAAAGTTCACCGGATGTGACTAATCTGTCGTCCCCCGTGGCGGAGGATCAAAATCACGATATGACCGTGGCTGTGGCCACTGCAGCCGCAGCTGAGGCGGCTGTTGCGGCTGCTCAGGCTGCAGCTAGAGTGGTTAGATTAGCCGGATACGGGCGCCAATCTAAGGGAGAAAGGGCAGCAACTCTCATACAGGCTTATTACAGAGGATACCTGGTAAATATATGTGTGAATTGTGATCCCTTTAATGTGCAATGTTCTGCTTCAAGTATGAAGTTTGCATATGCTTAGCCGGAAGGTCTTCCAACTGAAGTAAAACATGCGAGGCCTGTCTTTGTGACTAATGACTTCTTATGTGTCAATTTTGTAGGCGAGACGTGCGTTGCGTGCTTTGAAGGGCTTGGTGAGGCTTCAGGCTCTAGTGAGGGGTCACAGTGTGCGCAAGCAAGCGCAGATGAGAATGAGGAGCATGCAAGCGTTGGTGCGCGTGCAGGCGCGAGTACGCGCCCGTAGGCTCCAAGTAGCGCACGAGAGGCGTTGGGGCAAGTTGGAGGAGGAAGAACAAAGGTTTATACCAAATGGAGAAGGCCACAAGAAAAGGAGTCAAATGAAGAAGCTAGAGAGTGAACAATGGGGTGTGAGGAATCAAAGCATGGGTAGAATCAGGGAAAGCCCTTCAAGAAAGTTACATGACTCTGAGATGAAAAGGGACATAGTTCTTCCCACTGCTCTGGCTTACCAGGTTTTGAAACTTGAATATTGTATAATTATTTCTCTTTATTCATATATTTTAAACATGTCGAACTTGTTAAAGATGAAATAGCTGATGGTGGACTACTTACTATACGTGACTAATAGCAGCAACAACAACAATTGTTATATTCTGACCTGAATGGTGACGATGTTGGAGTCTATGATTGTGGGATTGACAAGTCCCAGTGGGGGTGGAATTGGCTGGAGCGTTGGATGGCATCCCAATTCTACAATCCTCCTCGACATGTGGCGACGCAGGAAACCACCATTGAAGACGAGGCCTTCGAAAAAACGGTTGTAATGGATTCGGCGATACCTTCGGGCCCAGAAAGTGTCAACGTGGGCCGTCTTTGTAGAGAGCCTATTGAATCAAGCCCGTACACATCACATCGGGCAAGACAAACAGGCCCGGACAATAGACCTAGCTACATGACTCCAACTCATTCTGCAAAAGCAAAAGTGCGAACTCATGGCCCAGTCAAGCAACATAGCCCACAATTGGCCCAATGGAACTCATCTACGAAGATAGGAAGTGCCGTTGGGTTTGGCTATGAATCATCAAGCTCGGGTGGAGGAACAACAGCTTATCAGGCTCCAGGAAGCCCAAATTCAAAAGAAAATGGTCACGGATGGAAACGTGATTTTTAGTACAGATTCTAAGCGTGGCGAAGGGATATTTGCTGAAAATATGTTATCATTTTGTGTCATGATGTCATGAACAGTACTTTTTGAGGGGATCATTCTCAGCTTGCAATATATATTTTCGTTTTCACGAACTATGTAATTATGATATTTTTAATACATATTTCAATTTTTTTTACAATTTAATAATTACAATAGCAAGCCAAGATCTATTGCTTTGATAATGCATTTGCGCTTTATTCTTTGGGTTCTTGCTTGGATTACCTTCCAGTTCCCTTCCTGGTCACTGTTTGATTTTTTATATGATTTTGGACTGGAGCTCTGCGAATAAAGGCATCTCATTACGTGCAGCTCAGATCCTCGCCTGAAACAACTCAACTCGTGGAAGCCCTTGCTTGACCTGCCAGATTGGACAAGTTTTCTTAGCTCCAGGGCAATTTTCGATTGATAGCGTACAGAAGGAAATGTTGTGTCCTTTTTTTATTATTATTATGTGCACTTAATGGCAACTGGGTTTCAAGGGTCAAACAGAACCTCGAACCTGAGAAAAATAACATATGATTTCAGTGGGTGAAAGGACGAAATGATGATAAGAAGTACAAGCGTTGCCAGGTGGCAAGACGTCTGCTTCCCACATCGTGTTTGCAACAGAAAGTTGGCAGAGTGGGCGACTATAAAATGAGGAGAACGTAAGTTGTGTTAAGTATCTTTGCGCTTGGGGCAATGACGCAGCTAGTGAGGTTCTAACCGAGGCGCGTCTATTGCTGGTTGAAAACTATTTCCAAACCCCCTCTTGGGCCTGGGTTCAGCCCAAGGCCCAAGAGAATTTCTGGAAGGGCTCCTATAACTGGGTAAAGCCCTGCAATTCTCAGTTTTAAATGCTTTTATGTATGTTATGGGCTCTACAAAAATGGTACATACCCGACTTAGCTACGGGGCACACTTTGAGTCTATTTTGTGCATTATGTGTCCATTTTTGCTCTGTAAGTCCACTAACAAATCTCACGAGTTTAATTGAGGAAAAAGATTAATTTTTACTTGAACATTTTTGTTACGATTTTATTTCCTTTCTCTCTAAATGTGAAGTTTTGTGTTCTGTGATTTGGACTTTTAATCGGATCATTTAATTAATGGCATTATGAGATTATTTCGCCTATATTGTGGCTGTGATTTGAATTTTCACTAACCTTTTAGCGAGCAAAAACCGTAAGGTTATGTTTGTTTTAATTTTATTTTGTGTGTTTTTCAATTGTATGTGTTTGAAAAATGTGTAAAAATAAATTTAAAAAATGTAGCAAGAAATGTGTTTAAATTAAAAAAATAAAAACAAACATTGCCATAGGTTCACATATCCAAACTCTTTCGCCCAACCATTCAACTAATGAGTACAATAGATTTCGATAGATTTTTTCGTGTTATTGTAGTCATATGATTCAATTTGTGGGAATGATGACTCCCTTATTAGAAATTACTACCCTAAATCCCTACATGATTAAAGGTGTTTTCTTTCCCACTATTTCATCCAATAAATAATTCAATTGTAATCTCTTAAGAATAGAAAAGCGGCTTTTTGAAACTAATTTTTGTAAATACACGCTCGCGCTATTCAAGAATGAGAAAGGCTTTTATTTGGTGTTATAATTCATTCTTCAAAATGCTCTCTATTTTTCCACTTAATTGCATTCAAAAAAGTAAAATTTAATCCCTTTTTCTATACCTGTCTATGTTTATAAATTAAGGTCCAAAGCAAAATATGATCCTAGACTTTTTCAGACTTTTTTCCCTCAACGTATTATGCCTTTCAATTTACTCGTTACACACACGCGCGGGCCCCCGCGCGTGTATATTATTTTTTTTAAAAAAAATTATATATCGAAACAGTTATCGAATGTAATAGAATGTGGAAAATCATCTTTGGCCGGTGGAAAAGTTTCGCTCTCCGTCCTTTTCCGATGGTTCAAGCTTCCTCTTCCAAACCCTAGAAGTCACCCCTAATTTCAATCCCCGATTCATAATCTTCTGCTTATAAGCATTTTGATGCATCCTCGAATCCGTTCCCCTCTGAATTTTACCTTTCCTCGATAATCAAGAGGCGAATTCAGAGGAAGGGGATTTTTTTCCCCCATTAAATTCGGCAATTTTTCGGTTCTGGTCTGTTTAACAACATGATCGCCGATCCGGATCTCATCCACTACGCCTGCATTGCGAAAGGAACCACCGTATTGGCAGAATTTAACTCCAAAGACGCCGCGCTCGGCGAAACCGCCGCGAAATGCCTCAAGAATACGCCGCCGTATCATGCCACCTATACCCACACGATCCGGTCGGCGACGTACGCTTTCTTGATCGACGATTCTTTTGTCTATTTCGCGATTTCCGATGAGAAGCTGGAGAAGTTGGAGGTCCTGCTGTTTCTGAAGAGCGTGAGAGAGGCGTTTGGTGAGGTTTTCAAGGGTGAAAGGAAGCTGGCAAAGTTGAGCTCTCATTGTTTTCAGGGGGAACTTAATCCGGTGTTTCGGAAGTTGCTGAGCCCGGCCTTGTACGGAATTGAGTCGCCGGGGTGGCAGAGAATTGGCCATGGTGATATCCTGCAATACGGATCGGGGCCAATTAGGGAGAGGGCCAAGCCCAATGTGGATAAGGGGTCAAACGATATGAAGAGTAGATTGATTGGAGAATTCAAGGCTGATAGGAGAAATGTGGAGGAGAATGATGAGCATGAGGGCAATGGTATTGGGTTGAGCCATAAGTTTATGCATAAAAATGGCGGATTGTACTCTACGGAATTGATGGGCCGACAAAAAGCGAAGAAAGTTTGGAAGAAGCAAGTTTGGATTGTGCTGTCACTTGACTTGATCATTTGTTTAATCTTGTTTGCTGTCTGGTTGTGGGTTTGCAGGGGACTCAAATGCATCGAAAGCTGAATAGTTTCAGTGGGGTGGCAACTTAAGCTTCTACTTGAGCTGGTAATGATGGTTGAATTTCTTCTTTTGAGTGAAAAGAAATCTGTATGTGTAGTAGTACAGGACAAGCTCATGGATATACACGGTGTTGTTTTTTTTTTATATCTTTCTATAGATGTTTATTATTGGATGCTTCGAGTTTGATGTAAAGTGCATTTGCTATTTGTCTTCAGTTGGAGGCAGCTTATATATATACATCCAAATTAATTATCTTGTGAGGGACTTTTCAAAATGAAACTTAGGGGATTGAAACTGTAGCTTGCACTCACTAGTGTCTTTCTTGATTTTGGTCGATTGAACAAAAATGGCTAGAAGCTTTATTGGTATGTGCTGAAGTGGTTCTTTGTTATTGCTGTGCTTGGTTGAATCGTCGCCTAATATTTGATGGAAACTCTGAAAATTCTCCTGTCTTGGATGTTTCACGCCATTAAGTCTGATTTGAAATGGAATGAGAAATGAAAAAAGTGTCTTTTATTTGTTCAGTCTCTAGTGTGAGCGTTCTAGGAACTTGTTATTGAGATATTGGAGTTTTTTATGTCCAAAAATGGCTTAAAATCAAGGAAGCCTAAAATTTTGCATTTGAAATCTATTCAGTAGTCACCTTTGTAACTAACTCTAGGATTTATAAGTGACTCTTTGTAAGTTTTACTAATAACGATTTAGCTTAGCAGAACTCCAGTCCTAATTTACTCAAGGAGGTTTCAACAGGACATTTCTAATATCAACTCCATCTTGATTTATTTGGAATTGAAAACGCAGCATGCTTTATATTTTGAGCTGGAAAAAGAAGAAATAAAGTAGTGATACTTTCACATTTTGAGTTAAATTAGGACAAAGAATGCAAGATTTGAACCGTTAACTATAAAAGAAACTAGCAAATCAGATATCGATTGACAAAGCTATATGGAGCCTTTACATTGTACAACTTGACCTCCCTCTATGCTCATCATCTACTGCTGCTATACAGCAGATTTATAGTGCCACAAAGCTGGAACTGGAACACTAATGTGATGGAAACTCATGGCCGTTGTAGCAGTCATGATTATGCCATGTGAGGGCAGAATTTTAATGGTTATTGGCATAGTTTTCTGGTATTAGGCGCACGGAGTGTGCTTCTCATTGTCTGCGCTACAAGGTTTACTGTCTTTCCAGTCATCCCAGCTCCCTTGCCCTGGCCTGGCCTCGATTACCTGTTATTCTTATACTTGACGAATTGGTTTCTTCAATAAGCTTGGCATTCTTCTGTTGCCATTTGCTCATAATCTCCGTCGACTAAGCTTCCTCTATGCACATTGTTGGTAACCAATCTGTGAACGAAATGAAAATCTTAGAAGATTTACTCAGCTGCTTGTCAATCAACAGGACTGCCATCTTTCTTCTCCTTGAATAGGTTTTGCATTTTATCACTCAACGGACATACCTGTAGCGAGGCTGGAATGCTTGAGCTGCCATTCTTTCCCCCCTTCACTTGTTGGGTTTTTGCCTTCAAGGCTTGCTGATATGAGGCTGGTGTTTGTGTTCATGAACCTGTTAAACCTTTCCTCTCCCCTGCGTTGCTAGCACATCAAATGGCATGATCCGTCCATAGTCACATGTAATCTAACAAAACAGCACGACTGACACATATTTGCCTTCGTGGCCATGTAATGAAACTAATACAGTTTGTTCCATTTTTCTTTTTAATTAATATTATTGCAATGTTGGTTCATATATAAAACATGGAGATACAAAATGCAACATAGGGAAAATGCCATGAATGAACGGAGTTGCGGGAGTGTTGCATCTTGCTAGCTAGTCGAAGACTTGGAGGACTATTTACTCTCGCCTTCGAGGCTATTTTGGACTTTTTCGATATACGTGTGGTTTTATTTTTTGTTTAAGTTCAAACTTTATATTGCTTATGGTAAAATGATTTTTTATTGATTCGAGGTATTACAGAAAATACTTAAAGTAGGTTATTTTGAAACACTCCATAGATTTTATAGAGAACGAATTTATATATAAATTAAAAAAGAGAAAAATATATATATAACTTTTTAATCTCCATTAATGGAATGGCCTGTTTATCCTTAGCTTTGAACTGGACCATCAGATAAGTGGTACACACACAACGGAAGCCCATTAATAATTGGGCTAAAGTAATTTGAAATGATCCGAAAAGCCTGAAAGTTACACAATGGTCTTCCATCTACGGGGATCCAATTTTTAAAACAGCCCAACTCCAATTATAACTTTAATCAGCTTTTTAGGACTGAATCCAAAGGCCATGTTTGGGAGGAGGATTTTTGTTGGATATAATATTGAGTAAGAGTTGTGTTCACATAAGTATTATGCTTGGGGGGAATGTTTTAATATGATGAATGGTATAATTTTTTTAAATATATGTATCAATATATAATAATGATTGAATGATGTGATAATTTATAAGGATAATAATTATATTATAGGATATAAATAAAAATATATTTGAGTACATATATGATACATATAGGTATTGATTTGATTATGAATAGATATAATAATTGAAAAAAATTAGTTAATTATATAAGAGAGAGAGAGAGAGAGAGAGAGAGAATTTGAATGAAATATTGTTGGACGATATATTTAGTAGTGTGAAATTTCAAAAGTTGTTTTAGAGTTGAAAAATGAGTTTCAAAACAGAACCAAAGAAATCGTAAACTGAGAGGACATGCAAAAAATTTTAAAAGGGGAAACAAAGCACACAAAGCCAAGCCACTTTATATCAATCAATAGATATATAAGAGTGTGCTTTTTGGGACCAAATTATTGAAAACGCACATGCAACTTTAGCTAAACTGGCCATAAAATCCATTGTCCACATCAGAGAATTCTTTATACATGTGTTTGCTTTAAATCCAGTGGTGGGATCCAGCGTTGTCATCAACCCCACCTCCCAAGGGCAGATCTTAGACATAAAAAATTGGAGTTCCAATTGGTTTATCTTTATTGCAGTAAAATTAATTTGGCCCATAATCTTCCTAGATTTGTATAGCTTTTCAGTTCAACGAAGTTCCTTCTTTTCATGTTCAACCCAAGGAGGCAATTTTAACCACTTGTTTGTATCAAAAGCTCCCAAATCATCATCACTAGCGTTATCCAAATCCCTTTTCCACCTTTATAAAACTTTGGTTTCTTGGGTGGCCTCATCATGATCCTCATTGGTCATTATCACCAACTCATTGACGTACTTCTTGAAACCGAACTCACTAATTAAATATAAATGCCTCAGAAGTCAGAAAATTCAACATGAGCTCGGACCTTTAATCTTGTCACTGCATCTACCCTATAATGGTTAGGGCCCATGGCTAGTCCTGTGGTGGTTGATTAAATAGAAGGAATCTCATTTTTCTGTGTATGCACGTGCCACTCAAAGTATGCCACATAAATCTAACACTACACTGTCTGTTTTGCACAATGTGTCAAATTGTCATGGCTAGTTTCTTGTAGTTGCTACCTAATCTGTCCATAACAAAGTAGCCCACCAAAGTTAATGCCTCCCTCCTTGCTTGGAGTTTATTTATGTTGGGATTGCTTGTAATCTGCTTTGCTTTATGCTCTGTAAAAAGTTGACACATCTGTTGGGTTGGACATGTGATCATTCTTTCTAATTAAGAAATGATTTAGGTATAGAATTGAATGATCAGTCCATCTCTCAATTCATCCGCCTAGGGTTAGCTCAAGCAAACATCGTCAATGTTGATGCTAAACTTGGTATAAAAGCAAGTAAGATTATGATTAATGTCATAATTTTAATACTTAATTATTTTTTAATACATGACTGATATCTATCACAATTTGAAGCACTTTGTGCGAAATACACCGATTATATCCTCAATTGCCAAGCAATAAGTCACAAGCCATTCCATACTTGAAAAACGGAGGACAGGTTTGTGGGAATATAAGAATAAAGATTTTTATTGTGCAAATCTATCTATATACTATATTATTGTTATTATTATTATAGCAAAAAATATGAATCTTTTTTTGTCAATTGTGTAAGGATATATATTTCTTTAATTAAATATCTATATTTATTACATTAGATAAGGTTATATAGATAAAAATAAAATTCTATTCAAAATATGTATCTTTTAGTAGTAAAAAATTAATAGAATCCTAATATATCTAATCTACTTTTGTAGATTTTTTTTTGAATTATATAAAATAGAAATCTTTTAGCTGTATGAAACTAATAGAATTTTTAATTACCATATTTTTTAGTAGTAGAAGATTAATATAGTTCCAACATATTCAAACTAATATAATCATTTCAAAGTTGTGTAAAATAGAAATGAAGTAGTAGGAGACTAATAGAATTTTAAATTATCGATACATTCAGTGAAATTAAATTCTATAGAATCATAATTTTTAAGAAATATTTGTAAGTTTAAAGTTATAATAAATTAAATATAATTGCATAATTGTATTTAAAAAATAACAATGATTTCCATGAAGGGCAGACTTCATAACTATACAACCCAATAAATACAAAATAAATATATATGATAAAAATTTACAGATCTAAATATCAAATTACTTAATTAAATTATAAATGATAAAACAATTAGTTACAATAATGAACTAAATTTAAAAAATAACAAATTTCATATACAAAGACTCTATTGTTGTTATAATAATATGCAATAAAATATTTAAAATGAGCAAACTTTGATCACCAAATTTGTTAAGCATGTGGTGATTCATATATATTATTATTTGATTTCATAGTTAATTATATTTAGTAAATTGTAGAGAACAAATAGCAAGAAAAATAGAGTTACAATAAATTGTTAAAATTATATATATATATATACACACATATATATATATATATAAGAAATCAATATTGTTATAAAAATAATATGTTATAAAATATTTAAACTTAATAAATTTATGACTATCAAATTTATTAAACATGTTATTATTGCATAATTAATTTTTTTAAAACATAATAATAAATTAATTGAAAGATATTGATGTCATGATTATATCACCTAATAAGCATAAAATAAAATAATTTATTAAAAAGTTATAATGATAAAGTTAGTTAAATTAAAATATGAAACAAAGATAAATGGCAACATAAATAAAGTTATAACACTGAAATAAGACTTTGAATAAATAAATAAATTTCATATAAGTTATAAAATATTTAAAATGAGTGAATATTTAACTATCAGTGTTATTAAATATATAATGTGCTAAAATGTAAAAAAAAAAATTAATTTCCATTATAAAGAACACTATTCTTAAAATAATATATCATCAAATATCTAAAATGAATCAATATTTGACCATCATTTTTATTAAATATGTGATAATTCTTTAAATATTATTATATTTATTTATAGTTAATTGTATTATGGTAAAATATCATATAAAATAAATAAAAATGGAATATGGTACAATAGTAAATAATGTGCTAAAATTTTAAACAAATAAATAAAATATAAATTTAAAAATAATATTCTTAAAATATACATTATGAAAATTTAAATTATAAGGACCAAAAGTATTTTTTTTAAAATAATAATTAAAACTATATTGACATGATGCTTTAGATTAAGGACAAAGGTAAAAAAAATTAAAGCAAATTTAGTAATACATTCAGAAAAAATTATGTTAAGAATTTTAAATATTTATATGCAAGAAGGTGGTAAATGATAATTGAAAATTAAATCTAATTAACATTGATATAATTAACTACATTTAAAATCAATGCAAAACAATAAAAAATTATTATCAATAATTTACTTATAGAATTTCAAATGTAATCTAAATTATTTTAATATTAAGATAATTTTTTTATGTCCCTGAATTTATTTAAGCAATACATGAATTTAATTTTATAGCGAGCCATTCAAAAACAAAATATATTGATAAATAAAATTGAAAAGAGAGAGAGAAAGTTGATGCTACCATAAAGTAATCGAACGATCATTTTTCTATCAATAGTTGAGAGAACTATTTTAATCTTTACATTAGATTATTTATAAAACTCAATTAATTTAATCTTAATATAAAATGTTTATTTATAAATTATTAATTTTTATTATTATATAAATTACATTTTATTACGCGACCCTAGTATTGAACTAGTGATAAAGTATTGAACAAGCAACAAACACTAATACATATTTGGATCGAAAGATCAATAGTTAAATAATAAGATAAATTAGTTTTAATTCAATTTATTTCACTATAATTTTATGTAAAACTACGAATTCTTATAAAATGATTATAAAAAATATTTCTTTTTTAAAAATATAATAAAGTCGGTATATAATAATGCAATGTCAAAGCTTAAATTAAAAAATAATTCAACTGACACTAATTTATTTTGACCAAATATCATCAATTTGATTTTTATATTTAAAAAGTAAATATTGTAAACATTAAATTCTAATGTTACTTCAAATTTCTGATTTATAAATAACTATTATCATAATAAATCTACATGTATTTTTCTCATTGATTCGTACAAATCAAAGTTTGAATATCATGTTCTTTATTTCTTTTCTTTTTTTTTTTGCTTTACTCAATAAATTTAAGATGAAGTATATATGAAATAATTTTCTTATCATAAAAAATTATTATAAAAACTAAACTTTAAATAAAGTTTTCCTTAATCATTATTTTTATTCAATTAAAAGATGTTACTAAAAATTATTTATCATTGAAACTGGTGACATTATAATCCAAAATTTTATTTTTTATTTAACTTAATAAACATTTTTTAAAATTAAGGCAATAATATTATTTGTCACATAATAAATACAAGAAAGTAAATATATGAATTCAAATTTCAAAAAATAACTAAGCTAATAAAAAATTTAAGATTAATAAATATTATATTTTTTTAAAATTTGATATCCTATAAATTATTTAATTTTAACACATATTTTATACTACACTCATAAAGTATGCAACATTTTCTAGTATTGTAAAAATGGGAGAATTAAAAGGGTCTTTTATGGGATTCGGAAAGTTCTCATGATCCATAATCCTAGGGGATGTGTGGACTGAAACTGGTGTTGTGGTCCGTGTCAGTTTGATTCAATTTTTGTATTTTTTTCAAATTTTTTTCCTTGTGGCGTATTAGGAAAAATGTAGCCCAAACTAATTTAGTAGAGTAGGTAACAATCACCCCATCACCTATTCCTAAATTTAAGAAAACAACATTTGTTTGTTTTGTCCAGAACCAAACAACCCTACTATAATTTTCAATCCCAGGCTCAAAATCGTCATTGTTCTTTTGTCTATGTATATTCATATGAATAAATGTCAAAAGAATACGTGCAAAAATTATCAAATCTTTCTTTATACAACTCTTGACAGGACCCAAATTTGTTACTCATATATTTGTTTTGAGAACTTACAAATCAAGATTTCACATACTAAAATAAATTTATTATTTTAAGTAAATTATTTTCCACTTAAAAGAAACGTTATAACAGTATGTGATTCTCAACTCATTTCATCTAAAAATTTAACCGTATCATATTATACTTAATTATTCTAACATGCTCCCTCACATGTAAGTGGTATTTTTTTTGAAGCCTGATCACGATCAACGATCAGCGATCATCTCATCTAAAATTTGAGTTGCGAATTACTTAGCAAGCATAATAATACGAAGTAACATAGACAGCTTTTCATCAGTATTCAATATCAAGAAAGCTTGAAAAAAAGAATAATTATAACCATAATGGAAAAAAAAAATATTCTTGAAGCACAAAATATAGATTCCTAACGTGATTTAGGCATCATATGTAAATCGGCCACGATATGGTCTAATTATCTGAATATAAACTGATATCCGTGTTGTGAGGCCGTGGACAGAAAGCAATGGACAGCCAATCCAACCTGGAAAGAGTGCAGTTAATTGGAATACTTGACCATTTGGCAGGGATTTAACATTGTTTTCTTTTCTGGTTTGTACCCCAACTTACTTTCAGCACCAATCTGGCCCATTTGCTTCGCACCTTCGGAGCCATGTAAACTGAAGAACAAAAAAAAGAGGGGGTAAAAAAAGGTGTCTGCAAAAGTTTGGTTTCGTGGGGTCAACACAGAAAACTAGGGAAAATCAAAATTAGGCATTTAGCCAGTTGTTTTCCCCTTGTTCTTTTTCTTAATTCTTAAACTCAGGTACTGTGCAAGAACTCTTTTTAACTAATTTTTGCAGAGTTCAGACGTGTAAAAGGGGGTCCTTTTGGCATTCTCTGGCGATTGTTCAGTTGGGGTATTTTTGCTTCTTGGTTTTCGTTTCTTGTAGAAAGAAGTTGGTTGAAGATAAAATTGTGAACCCAAGGGAGGTTTCTTGTTTTAGCTGAAACCCTTCTCCAAAAGAGTGTTGTTTTCATGAGGTGACTGAAGAGCAATTGGCCCCAATTCTGGCAAGTGCTTTGGTCAAGCAAATTTTGCGTTCCAAGTTTAATATTTTCAGTTCAAAGTTTGAGAAGCTTTTTCGTGTTGGTAATTATTTATGTACAAAAGTAAGGGTTTACAAATTTTTCTTTCCATTTCTTTATTTCTTATTTGAATTCCTGTGCTTAATAAGCTGTATTCCCCCCACCTAATGCTTTGTCTGAATCCGTTTGTGTAATTCTTGATATTTTACATTCAAAATACATTTCTTCTTCTTCTTCTTTTTTTTCCCCTTAATACATTACTTCGGTGACAATGTTCAGAGGTGGCTGATCTTATAATTAAGTGATGGGCAACGAGGGTGTATCAGACTCCTGTATAGCTACAGCTGAGGAGAACATTAATTGCTTGTATCCCATGTTTTTTGGTGTTTCTTGTGCATTTTTTGCTCTCAGACTCTTGCCTGAGCCTGAAATATGTGATGATGACAAATGGTCAGATATAAGGAACAGGATGCTAAAGGGAAGCGCTCATCTTTTGGGACTGTTTATTTGGAGGGTTCAAAGGGGGGAGGCCAAGGGTGGAGAGGCTGAGCTTCTCCAGAAGCTGGAGAATGCTCAAAAACAGATTGAAGAATTGAAGAAGAGAAGAAGTGAAGAGGCAAGAGCCAATGAGAAAGTTGTGGGCATATTTGCAGCCCGAGAACAGAGCTGGTTTGATGAGAGGAAGAGGCTTCGACAGCACATTGGTGCTCTTATGAATGAGCTGAGGGTTGTGGAGATGAAGAAGGATAACTCTACCGCTGAATTGAATAAAAAGTTGAAGGAATGTGAAGGTATTTTAGAGTCAAAAGATAAGGTCATTGAAGACGAGGAGCAGAAGAGACTGGAGATTGAAGAAAAGGTAAAGAAGGCGGAAAATCTCGCAGATGAGTTGAGGGAAACTGTAAAGCACGAAACTCAACGCCGTTCAAATGAAATCATGAAACATAAGACAGCGTTTATTGAGGTTGTGTCGAATCAGAGACAGCTCGAAGCAGAGATGGGCCGAGCGCTTAGGCAAGTTGAAGCAGCTAAACAAGAGCTTGACTCGGTGTTGGAGCAGAAAGAGCAGTCTGTCTTGATGGCCCAAAGGCTATCCATGGAGCTTGTTAAAATGCGTAAAGATTTGGAACAGAAAGACCAGATTTTATCAGCCATGCTGAGGAAATCCAAGTTGGATGCATCTGAGAAACAAATGCTTTTGAAGGAAATGAAATCACTGAAGGCCAAGATAATGCAAGCCGAGTTGGAAACAGCAAGTTGGAAGGCGTTTTCTGAGTCTAAACAGGAAAGACATTCATTAAGAAACATGCTGTCTAAGCATGTAAATGTGAAGTCAGGTGTGTTCTCAGGTAAAAAAGGGGTGCATTCAAAGGCTCTGATGTCATTGGATGCAGGAAATCTTAGAGCAGCGAAAGTTAACTACCATCGTGAGCTTGAGCAACCTGAAGTTGGTAAAGGGCTGGAAGCTTTTACCCTCAAGTCTGATCCATATTTGACTGCGGGAACCGATGAGCCACGTAAGGTTACATTTTTGATCTGACAGTTGCATTTCACAAACTCATCATTTAGCTTAAAAACTGCCCTCCCCATGTTCCTTATCACATATATCGTGCCACATTTTGTAGTTTCCTGTTATGTTGTTATGGTAGTTTAATTAACCTTTACTAAGTTATATTCCACATATAGATTTCATCAGTGACGTTGATCACTTGGATAATTGGGTCACCTCCAAGGCAGAAGCACAAAAGGTCGCAATTGAGCAAAGGCGCAGCCTTGAAATAGAAGCATTTGCTGAGCAACTGAGACTCAAAGGCGAACAATTAGAAGCTCTTCGTTGGCGTTTGTTGAGCATGGAACTAGAATCAAAGAGGTTGCAATCTCGTGTGGAAGGGCTTGATCATGACATTACACAGCTCAGGCAGGAAAATATGAAGTTGGAAGCCTTACTGTTGGAGCGCGACAGAGAATTACATTCACTGAAAGAGCAGTTGGCATTGCAGTTTAACCCTCCAGATAACCCTTCTGTACATGAGGCAGACATAAATCATGATACAACATGGTTGAAAGTCAGGGTTGCTAAAAGAAAACCAGGGCAGAAAAGGCATGAAATCAAGGCAATATCTGAGGAAACTTGTCAAGTAGTGGAGAACCAAAATGCTGATGAAACCCCTGCTGAGGAGCAGGGCAAGGATATAGTTTTGACGCTTCAATATCCCAAAAAAGAGATACAAGAGGCTAAAGTTACTGCCTTGGGACAATGCCATATTCGGCGGCAAAGTACTGAATCAGATGATATGGTAAATGCTGAAACATCAGCTTCTGTAGGCCAAGGATCAAGCAAGAAAAGCAGTTCTGCTTGGAAGATGGATATTCATGCTCTTGGAGTATCGTTCAAGATCAAGAGACTTAAGCAGCAATTCCTGATGCTTGAGAGGTTGGCAGGGAAGCAAGAAAGTTGTGAAAGCAGTGAAGATAACCACGGGCATTCTGGGGTGAAGAAATTTTATGCACTTGCATCCCTCCTCAACAAACAGGTCGATCGCTACCAGTCTCTTCAGGGGAAAACCGATGATCTTTGCCAAAGAATGGTATGTCTCACCTTTTTACATAAAAAAACCAACCGTATTTTTACTTACGGCTTAGCTGAAATCTGGAATTATCATTGTTTTGCTGGTATTCTTGGATTATTATTTTAGGCATTTGTTTCATGTGTAATCAGATTACCCTTTGTAGACCTTGTATGGCAAGTTTCTCCATTAACTTGTGACATTTAAATGGTTAATCCAGTGTATACTTATTTTGGCTGTAAATGAACTGCAGCATGATAACAACCTGAATTTGAACTGTGGAGGTTCTGCCATTGCTAGAACGGAGGAAGAAACCAAAAGGCTGGAGCACTTTCTTGAAGAAACCTTTCAACTACAGAGATATATAGTTGCAACAGGGCAAAAATTAGTGGATGTGCAAGCTAAGATTGCCTCTGGATTTGCTTGTGATGCAGAAAAGATTGAAAAACCAGAGAACTTTGACGTGAAGCGATTTGCTGCTAGTATCAGGACACTCTTCCAAGAAGTTCAGAGGGGCCTTGAAGTCCGGATATCTCGAATTATTGGGGATCTTGAGGGTACTTTAGCATGTGATGGCATCATACATTTCTAAAAATAGCTTGTGAGTTAAGATAACGAGAAGATGAGGATGACGCCAACACAAGAGTTCTTAAGGTCTGGAGATCTATCACTTGCCGTAGAGCTTCTATGGCAAATGTTAAAAGTAAATTTGTTTTTTTTTTTTCACTTTTTAGGGATCTTTCGCGTTCCCCGGTGCTTTCTTTCCTTTTTTCTTTCTAATTATTCATCTAATTGTGATGCTTTTAGCAGTGAAATGGAGATGACTTAGCAAAGCTTGCAATTTGCATAACCAGACCTTGTGTCCTTCAGATTTTTCTTTTCTTTTGCCAGAGGGATAGTTTTTGGATGTAAAATAGAAATTACAATCCACATAAAAGATATGTTTATCTTTGATTCTGTGGTGGAATTATTAGTTGACTGTAGCTAGAAAGGTAAAATTGAAGCTTTAGGCGTTCTGCATTTATGGCCATATTATTAGCCATAGGTCTTACAGTTATCCACCTATTTCAGCTGCTGTATAGATGTATAATACATTCCATGACTGTCAACAACGGATCAATTTAAAAGGCCCCCTGATGTTAAGGACAACGTCTACAACTTTCTTTGTTTGCTTTATGGCTTCATTCTTCAGTCATTTGATTGTATAATTTCAGCCCTTTTCATCAATACATGGCTGCTCCATGCAATAAAAGAGTTGGTTGACACTTATCTCAGTATCAGGACTGCCAATATTTGCTTTACCCCTTTCAACGACTTATTCATGCATATCCACTGATACCTTCATGTCCATTGGTTTACGCATTCATGCTCTATACCCCCACAGTCCACACAAGAGGGACTTCCACCACTTGTTTTGTTAGAATCAACAGTCAACAAGCACATGTGCATGCATACAACATGCACATGCTTATGTACATCCACGACATACTTAGTAAGGTCATGCATCACTACTCACTAGCACTGTTTCTTCGGATGCAGCTCAGAAACGTTCAGTGGGAAAATAATCCATCAAGGAGTTAAGATGACACGTAGCAGATTACAACCATCTGGAGGAGGACGGATGTGAGTGGTCATGGCCTGGATTTGTGCTCCATCGGCAATCACTTGCATAAATGTCCCCTCTTTTCTGGTGCATGCTTTTATTAGGCCTGACTGCCTTAGCTACTACAGTCAATTATGTGGAAAAGTTCAGACAAAGTGTTGCGGGTTTCTATCCATTTCTAAAAAATCGATAACTAAATCGAAGTATCAAGAATTCTAATTTATCTCTACAAAAACAATTACTAAGAAGAAAGATCGACTCAGTTTACAAGTTGACAGGAACTTTTGTCGATTATGTGAAACGAAAATCACATTCTCTTCTGGTCAAACCCATACAACTGTATGCTCTCTTGATATTGGCTCACTGCAAGCAGACATACGTGTGTAGACTCATCCACCAAGTCGTGCACATAGGTCTCCATTAGGCCAGTCATGTGGGGTCAACGCATGGGGTTGGCCAGTTTATAAATTATTCTATTAACTGTTTTGTATCTGATCAGTGTAGGATTAGTCACAACTCATTGATGTTGGATCAAAAACAGAAAAGAAAGAAGGATTATTTTGTTCAATACAACAAACCTTGATCATATCTTTGCTATATTGTACAAGAGATAAGACGGAGAAGCTTATACACAGTAAATGTTCTTAAAAGATCTCCACTTTAGACGTTTCATACCCACCATCAGCTTCAAAACCTCATCTCATATTCTTCAATTTTCAACTATTACCGTTGAAGATCATTTATGGCCAACTTGACCAAACTCCAAACATGTTTGGATATTCAAACGCCATCACCGTCATTAAAACATCACAAGTAGTCGGACAGACTATCCGTTACTCCCCCATTTCTTCACTCGTGAATGGTTTCAGCTCAGGAGCCTTACTCATGCATGTTCAACCACACTCAACTCTCCACCCCACTTACATAAATACACACACGCATATATGCACACTTACAATGCAAAAAAAGAGGTAGATAGAGTTGTAAGCTTACTACGGCCATGGGTTTAGAAGCAGACGAGCGCTGCGGAGCAGACTCGACACCTAAGCTCTCTTTGTCGAAGCTTCCACCGTGCAAGCCGAGGGAGCCAATTCAGATGCTGACGCCACCGCTCCATCCGTCAATTTCGATCCCGTTCCAGTGGGAGGAGGTGCCGGGAAAGCCTAGATACACCGCGGTGGCTCCGCCTTCCGCTGCGGCCGGGAACAAGGCAGTCAGGTGCTTGGACCTGCCTCCGAGGCTGATGTCTAATGACGATACTAAAATTACCGCAATGCCCTCTCCGGCGACGGTGCTGGATGGGCCTTACGTGGGGCGATCTTTGTCCCTTGCCTGCAGCTTTTCTTTCCGGAAAGGGCCGGCGGCTGGTCCGTGGGGGAGCTCCGAGGATGGGGGGGAGTCGGGTAGGTGCAGTTTTGACTTTTCACATCCTGTGCGTGAGGTGCTTCGGAGTGAAGGGACTGTGAAGAATGTGGCGAGAGTTGGGCGAGGGAGGAGCTTCCTCAACTTGTACACCAAGAATTACAGCTTGTACGTAATTTTCCTCTACCGTATGAAATTATTATTTTTTATTTTTTGGGTTTTCTTTTTGACCAGTCGAACCCAATTAATTATGTGGTAAAATTTTAGTTACATATATCGTATTATTATTAATTATTAATCCATACTATATTATTAAGCTATATGAATTCTTGCTTACATAATTGTCCTTTTTTCATTCTTTTTATTTTTTCTTTCATTTTCTTTCTCCCCTTTCTTTTTCTTTTTTTTTTTTAACTTATTATTTTCATTTATTTTTTCTCTCAATTTTTTCAAAGTCTTTTGTTATTCTTTATTTTATTATTTAAAATATTTTATACTTTTAATTTTAATACTTTATTTTTATTATAAAAATATCATAATTTTATAATGTATAAATAAAGCAGTTTTTATTAATATATATTAAATTAATTTAATTTTGTGATTGTATAATGTAAAATTACAGAATTGATTTTATTTTAAACTTTTTTATTTATTTTATCATTTTATTACTTTCTTTTCTTTTAACTAATCATTTTAATTTATTTTTTTCTCATTCTAAATTCTTTCAATGTTTCTTTATTTTTTATTATTAATATTTTTATATTTTAAAATTTTAAATAATATTATTTTTGTTTCTAAAGATATAGTAATTTTATTTATAAATAAGTTGGTGGCTACTTTTGCTAGTTATTAATAATTAAAAATTTGAGGGTCTGAGTTGTGCGTTGCGTCATGAATGTTGTACGTAGGGAGGGCATATGCTCGAGCATTAAGCGGGCGGTGGTGGCACCGTGGAGGCGGCGCAGGCGCCGTGATCCGACGGTGCAGGCGAGCTGAGGACATGAAATTGAACTCTGAACCGCACGTCTCAATTTCAAATTAATGTATGACAATAACCACTTCAAGTTTTTATTTATACTATAGTTGTGTGGTTTGTGACTTAGTTCGTCTTCTGTTATTGCATGTATGATGTGTCCTAATTAGATTTATTAAGTGAAATAGTCTGTAATTATTTTGCCCCAGAAGCCTTTATTTCAGATAAGAGTAATAGCTGAAATGAACCCTCAAATTAAGAGGTGTTAACCATAACTATTGGAACATGAGTAAAACTCAAATCCAATTGTAAATTTGAATTAATCAAGAAAAAAGTTCAAAATTTGAGTTTGAACTTGATAATATGAAAAAACATATTTAAGTTTAAGTCAATGTCAAGCCCAATAGTTTAATTTATTAATACCCTACCTATTTTAATGTGTCTAAACTTATTTTAAATAATTTGTAAAAAAATTTGTCAAACTTATAAGGTCATATATCATGTTCTGAAAATAAACAAATAAAGTGTTTGAATATAAATAAAAATTTATCTTATAAGATTTTGTTAAAATATATAAGCTTTGCTTATTATAAATTTTTTACGCAATAATAATAAAATTAATTTAAAAACCATTAATAAAAATGTATTTTGATGGTATTTATGTTATTTCAATATATTAAATAAAATGGTTATAAGATATTTGAAAATAAATTTTTAATACTCTATTAATTTTTAAAAGAACTTGTAAATTCTAAATTTCTCAATTTTTAAACTTATAAGGACAGTTATAAAAATTAATCAAACAGATGTCAAGAGTTTATAAACTTTTAAATATATTATTAAATGTACTAAAAAACTTATAATCTAATTTAAACACTCTATTAAATGAAATTTGGACTTTGAGGAATTGAATTTTCTGTCACATGAGAATTAAATTCACCTACCTCGAATCTCGAATTAATGGCCCAATTGGTGCGGGAAATCCTATTTAGATGGCCTAACTAGTAAGGCCCATCCTAAGTCTGGGGCCTTAGGCCCTGATTAGTCCTTATAACGCCAAGGTTCTGTTTGGTCCCACATTTTGGATAATGCCGAAATCAAAACATAGGCGCATTTTATATGCACCATTCCTTGAATCCAAAATACGGCATACAGTTCGTTCTTCAATGAATAATTCCCTTGTCTTCAATATTACTTTAAAATAAAATGGAATGGAATGTGATGAGATGAATAAAATAAGCAATCGTGGTTAATTATTACAGTAGAATAAAATTCTCGTAATTAAATTTCTATTAACAAGAAATTTATACAAATCGATTACAATTTAAACCGAATGAAATTTTATAGGTACAATTTCTAATTTAATCCTCTAATTTTTCTTTCAACTTACAAGACTTAAATGTTAATCGAAGAATCCGACTAAAATTGGGGAAGTTTTGAACTTTAATCTTCCTTGATATTGACTGTAACCTTTAATAACGTTAATCCATTAGTTTAATACTTTAAATATGGATTAAACGTTAG